>CP125978.1:178334941-179534941 GCA_030063025.1 Avena longiglumis | reverse complement strand
CGATGTTGATGGAGTTGATGATATGCTCTCTCAACTTTCTCTCTTTGCCAAGAACATGAAGTTCCGAAGAAGGAGAAGTTCAATGGGATCAAGTGAGAAGAAGAGGACGTGCTACAATTGTGATGAGCCTACCCATTTTGCCGACAAGTGTCCATATGAGAAGAGGCTTGACAAGCCTAAGTATGAAGAAGGTGCCAAACCAAGATTGAAGCCCAACCCCATCAATGAAAGACACAAGAGGAACAATAGGCGTTATGGTAAGGGCTTCCTAGGCCAAGAATACATATCCGACAATGAGGAAGAGGATGAAGAGAAGGTGGTTGGAGTGGCCGGTTTGGCCTTTGCCAAACCCGGGTCTCTCTTCACCTATGACTACACCAAGGACTACACCGACGACTCTCCTACTCCCAAGGTCACCGCCACTTGCCTCATGGCAAGGATCTCCATGGACGAGTCCGACGTGGAGTGTGGGGATAAGGATAAAATGGTGGGTGTGACTGGTTTGGCATATGTCGAACCCGGTTCACCTATCACCTACGACTACTCCAAGGACTACATCGAGAGTTCTCCTATTCCCAAGATCACCGGTTCTTGTCTTATGGCAAGAAGCTCCAAGGTAATTGTCTCTCCTCCATCCCTATCTAGTGTCTTGGATGATCTTGAGAGTGATCATGATAGTGATAGTGATAGTGATGAATTTGGTAAAGAATATATAAAAGAAATGTATGCTATCATGAAGTCTCTTCCTCCCATTGCTCGAGCTAGAGTCAAGCAATTAATGGAACTTGTTAGCTCACGCGATGAGGCCATTGATAGCTTGGAATATCATATTGATGATGAGAAACGAAGATTCAATCTTCTTGAGCAAGAGCTTTGTGAGGAAAAGAATAGCAATTCTTTTCTTAAACTACAAATTGAATTTTTTTAATTGATAAAGCAAAAGACATGGACACTATTGATAGGGCTAACTCATTGTCCCCAAGAGCTTGATGCCTCAAAGAAAGAGCTTGAAGTTGCTCATGCTTCTCTTACCAAGGACCTTGAGCACCTTGAGAAGGCTAGTTTGCTTGTCAAGCGTGAGCTCATAAAACTTGGAGAGAACCATGATCAACTTCGGGTGTCCTATGAGAAGGCTCTTGGTACATTGAATGATCCAATTATTGTTGAAAATGATTCTTGTACCTCTAACTCTAGCTTTTATCAATCTCACCTTATTTAGGAAAATAAGAAGTTGAAAGAGCAACTTGAGAAAGAGCGCCGTGCACCTACCTCCAAGGGAAAGATCCTAGATGAGATTTTATCCCGTCAAAAGACGAGAATTTCCAAGGAATGCGTCGGTTTTGATCCAAAGAACAACACGGGCAATGCCATTCCACCAAAAAAGATAACCTTTGTAAAAGAAGGTGACAAGGTGGTTGACCAAGTCAAAAGGAATGTGTTGAATGGGGGAGCCATGAGGGGAAATCCCAATCACAAGTATGCGGGAAAGTCTAATCCTTCCTATGTGCTATGTAAGGGCACTCAAGGAGATGTATATGCCAAATATGTTGGCCCTCGAAATGTTTATGCTTATAGGTGGTACTCAATTTGGGTACCTAAGGATCTTGTTGCTAATGCTAGGGGACCCATTACTCAATGGGTTCCTAAATCAAAGAATTGATTTTGTAGGGTTATGCCTCTGGTGGATCAAAATGGGTGTTTGATAGTTGATGCACCAATCACATGACCGGAGGTAGGAGTGGGCTTGACCAATTCATCCACGATGTCAACTCAACGTCAAGCATCACTTTTGGAGATAACTCTTAAGGAAAGGTACTAGGTTATGGTAAGTTGGTAATTTCCAAGGTTTTGACTCTTGAGACCGTCTTACATGTTGAAAACCTTGGTTACAACTTGCTTTCTATTAAACATCTCGCGGATGCTGGCTATGAGTCCTATTTCTCTAGAACTTTTGTGAAGGTCTTTAGGGGTGATGATCTCAACTTGGTTCTCATTGGACACGTGGAAGACGACCTTTATGTGGTCTACCTCTTGAAGGAGATCCAATCTCTTCCTACATGTCTAATGGCCAAGGCTGACAAGGGATGTCTTGGTATCGTTGCCTAGGCCATGTCAACATGAGAAATCTCAATCTAATCCTAAAGGGTGAGCATATTATTGGACTAACCGGTATCTCCTTTGAGAAAGATCATGTGTGTAGTGCTTGCATTTCACGAAAGCAAATTGGGAAGCATCATCCTTCCGTTACCAAGGTGGCCATGTCAAGACGCTTGGAGATGCTCCATTTGGATCTCTTCGGGCCTTCGACATATGACTCTCTTGGTGGAAGAAGATATGGTCTTGTCACTGTTGATGATTACTCATGGTATACTTGGGTCTTTATTCTCAATACGAAGGATGAGACCTTCAAGGAATTCATGATCTTCGCCAAGCAAGCTCAACGCACTCATGGAGTGGAGATCAAGACTATTAGAACCGACAACGGCATCGAGTTCAAGAACTACACCATGCAAGAATTTGTCGAAGATGAGGGGATCAAGCATGAATTCTCAGCTCCTTATACCCCTCAACAAAATGATGTTGTTGAAAGTAAGAATCGGACAATAATTGAGATGGCAAGAACAATGTTGAGTGAATTCAAGTCCCCTCACAATTTTGGGGGAGAAGCTATTGCTACCGCGGTCCACTACACGAACCGGCTCTTCCTCCGTGCTCCCTTTGACATGACTCCATATGAGATTCTCACAAGTAAGAGGCCCAATGTCAACTACTTCCATGTCTTTGGATGCAAGTGCCTCGTTAAGAACAAAAAGGAAAAGCTCGGTAAATTCTAATCTAGAAATATTGAGGGTATTTTTGTTGGTTATGCGGAAAACTCTCATGCATATAGATACTACAACAATACCAATGGTAGTGTTGAAGTATCTTGTGACGTGGAGTTTTTGGAGAATAATGGCCCCCATGAGGGGCAAGTTTCTTCTCGTGATGTAGGAGATGGTGATTCTTCTCAAGTCATCAAGTTGATGGGTATTGGGCACATCTTGCCCACCGAGTATCACATTCATGTTCAACAAGATGATGGGGGGAGAATCAAGCTCAACTCAAGAAGAGCCAAGCTCTACCCAAGTCGAGCCATCAAATGCATCACAAGATCAACATCTCACTCAAGATGCCATGCAAACCGAAGAACAAGAACCAAGCCCTCAAACCCTTGAGAAAGACCAAGTAGAAGATCAACCCCCGTCTCAAGGCCAAGCTCAAGATGGTATCAATGATCAAGGCCCCTCAAAATATGAATTTTTTGATCATGAAGGCACAATTCGGAAGATTAAGGCCGCCTCCATTGCAAGTGGACTTCAAGTCAACAATATCCTTGGAAGCGTATCAAGAGGGATCGAGACCCATGCCAGGAAGAAGAACCTCACAACCTTTTGTGGGCATCATGCTTTTCTGTCCAACTTTGAGCCCCTTAAGGTTCATGAGGCTTTGGAGGATCCGGATTGGGTCATTGCCATGCAAGAAGAACTCGAGTGTTTCACCCGTAATGAAGTATGGTCTCTAGTGGAGAGGCCTAAAGATCATCGCATCAATGTCATTGGGAGTAAGTGGGTGTTCAAGAACAAGCAAGGTGAGAACAGGGTCGTCACAAGAAACAAAGCAAGGTTAGTGGCGCAAGGGTATGCCCAAATAGAAGGTATTGACTATGAGACCTTTGCGCCCGTTGCTCGTCTTGAAGCTATTCGTATCTTGATTGCTTATGCATCTTTCCATAACTTCAAGCTTTATAAAATGGATGTGAAAAGTGCATTTCTTAATGGTCCTGGGAAAGAGGTTGCATATGTAGCTCAACCCCCGGGTTTCGAAAACACACGCTATCCCAACCATGTGTATCTACTCCATAAGGCTCTCTACGGACTAAAGCAAGCTCCTCGTGCTTGGTATGAGCACCTTAGGGATTTTCTACTCATGGATGGGTTTAGCGTGGGTAAGGTCGATTCCACCCTTTTCACCAAACGGGTTAAAGGGGGTGGCTTATTTATTGTTCACATATATGTTGATGATATTATCTTTGGTGGAACTAACGAATCTCATAACAAATCTTCTGCCGAGTTGATGGCTATGAAATTTAGGATGTCCATGATGGGGGAGTTGAAGTTATTTCTAGGCTTCATCATAAAGCAACTTCCTCATGGCACTTTCATCTCTCAAGAGAAGTACATTAAGGATATGCTCAATAAGTTCGATATGGCCAAGGCTAATCCCATGAAGACACCCATGCCACTTAATGGACAACTTGGCCTTGGAGTAGGTGAGAAGGACATGGATCAAAAGGTATATCGTTCTATGATTGGTTCCTTGCTCTACCTTTATGCTTCTAGGCCGGATATCATGTTAAGTGTTGGAATGTATGCTCGCATTCAATCCGCTCACAAGGAGTGCCACTTGATGGCGGTCAAACGGATTTTTAGGTACATTGTTCTCACTCCTACTCTTGGGCTTTTGTATCTAAAGGGGTCAACCTTTGATCTTGTTGGCTATTCGGATGCCGATTGGGAAGGTGATAAGGTTGGCCGGAAATCAACCTCCGAGACTTGCCAATTTATTGGCTGGTCATTGGTGAGTTGGTCTTCCAAGAAACAAAACTCCACAACCCTATCCACCGCCGAAGCCGAATACATATCCGCGGCATCTTGTTGTGCTCAATTGTTATGGATGAGGCAAACCTTGAAAGACTATGGTGTGTCTCTTGGTACGGTGCCTCTTCTATGTGACAATGAAAGTGCAATAAAGATCGCCAACAACCCCTTCCAACATTGCCGCACCAAACATATTGACATTCTCCACCACTTCCTACGTGACCATGTCACAAATGGTGATATCAATCTCACTCATGTGGGTACAATATTCCAATTGGCCGATATCTTCACGAAGCCTTTGGATGAAGCCCGGTTTGTCATGTTGAGACGAGAACTCGGTATCCTAGATCCCCAAAACTTGGATTGATTTGCTTCTTGCACTATATTCTTGCTCTTAACATGCTATGTAGCTTAGTAGCGCAGCACATGTAGGGATGGTCATCTCACCATGTCTTGGTTTGATGCTTACCTATGTGTGCAACATAAATTGATCTCGTGTCATTTATGGGTCCAAGCATCTATCTTTGAGGCGCCATGACATGTGTGCTTAAACATAGGGGGATAAATCCTCCGCCAAACGGTCGGTTTTGTGTATTGAGTGCATTGTTGCTTCAAGCTAAATCCTTTGTCCATGGTCGCTCTTCGCCTTTGATTTTTCATGACCTTTCCTTATGGACAGTGCTCTCTCTGGTCTTCATTTGAATCTTGTGTATATGCTCATATGGTCCCTCACAATATTTCATCTCCAAAACATTAAACAGACTTTTTCGCTGTCTTCAGAAATTTTTCGGCAAAATTTCCAGTTCTCTGGCCTGACGACCGAAAATTCCGGCGGCCGTCGAGAATTCCGGCAGCAGACCGAAAACCCTTACAGAACATGTTTTCGGTTCTCTACCAAAAAATTCGGTCGCCACCAGAATTTCCGGTCACCAGGTCGGTTCGCCGATGTTCTCGCCGGAATTTCCGGCGTGGGCACCGGTCCGACCGGACTTATTACCGAATTTTTTTGAGGGAGGTATTTATAACCCGCGCATGGGGCAGTTCCTTCCTCTTCCTTTCTTTCTTCCCCACGCCCTCCCCTCCTCCATGGACGCCGCCCCAAGCTTCCCCACCCCCCATAGGCCCTTCCCTCCACCCAAAACCCTCCCCACTCCACCAAGTTGTAGATCGTGCCTCTACAAGTCCTTTCACCGAAGGGTTTGCTCTCTCCTTGCATGCATTGGGAGATCGGGGAGTGCTTCCCCACTTTCTCGTGTGGTGCTTTCTTCGTGCCTATCCTTGGCAAGGGAGGGGGCATGGCTTCGTCTTCGCCATCCGAGGGTATTTTTGCTCTTTCCTCTCTACATTGCCTTTTTTGTTTGTGGTGAAACCCTAGCCTTCATGTCTTGTGCTCCCTTAGTTCTCACTACCCTCCTAGTAGAGTAACTAGGCTAGCATCACCCTAGTTTAACCCACTATTCTCCCTCATGATGTTGTTTGTGCAAGTACTCAGTCATGGATAAATTCACGGTTGATTGCCCAAATTTTTCGGTCCCAGGCCCGGTCGAGCCGAATCCGCTGCCAGAATTTCCGGTCACAGTTCTGGTCGACCGACTTGCTCGCCGGAAATTCTGGTCGAGCTTTCGGTTCACCGGACCCGTCGCCGATCAGTCCGGCGACAGGGTCGGTTCCGCCGGACCTGGCGCCAAATTTTTTCTTTCGCCTATTTTTCTGTCCATGCGCTTGCCCAACCTTCATTATGTGTTCTTGTGAGCTCCTCTATGGCATATACACTCATTTGTTCTTCTTTGCCTTGCGTTCTTGTGTGCTTCTTGTGCAGAGTCTGAACACAATGACTTTGAGCCCGACACCGGCAAAAAGAGGAAGCTCACTATTCAACAGCCTCCTCCTCCTCGCCTCACTTAGTGTTAGCTCGAGAAAGCTTCTCTCACAGGGGGTTCTGGATCTGCAAGTGGACAGAAGAAGAAATCCTCTTCTGGCAGAGCCGCTATGAAGGGCGAGTCCAATCTTGGTCCTACTGTAGAATAAGTTCCTCCCAACTAAAATACTGTTTCGGATATTACTGTGAATCAGTGGCGGGACTTGAGGAGGCAGAATCCATATCGTTTTCCCAACCGCACTTATCAAGTGGCTGACAAGATGTTCTCGGACTGACACTCAGAAGTGCTTTTGGGATGACTTTTACAATGAGCCAACTCGTATGTGGCGGGGTTTCTTTGTTCCTCCCAAGTATCTCAATGAGGACCACTATGCTCATTACATCTCCTCCGTTTGAGCATGTGGATGTGGCCCTGAAGCAGATGGATGTCTTTGCTATTTCTACTATCAAGGTCAAGCTAATGCCAGATATCATTCGACAGTTCTTCTGCACCGCTTACTTTCACACTGATGATGCTTGCACTGTCACTTGGATGACCGGCACCAAGCCGTACTCGGCTTCTTTTGAAGCTTTCTGCCATGCCCTGGGTTACCCTCCTGACAGTGTCTCTGGCTTCTGCATTCATTCTAAGAAGGCCTTCAGTGACAACCAGCTCCTTTTTTGCTATCCCAGTGATCCCAGCCATCATCCTCCCAGCTTGTCAGGGATTTACTACTACTACATGGTGCTTGCTCGGTTCTTCCGCTATAATCTTGTGAGCAAGGCTGGTGATGCTGTTGATGTTCGCGGTCACCACAAGAATCTGTTGTACTACTATGAGCCTCGCCATCTCCGGAAGATCAATGTCTGTGACTTCATCTACTGTGAGATTCAGCGGTCCATTGAGAAGCGCATGACTCCCAATTTCTGTTCATATGTTCAGCGCCTGATTGAGGCCACCGTTCCTGCAGCTTCTCTCCCTAGAGTTCCGTGTGAAGACATGGAGGATTTCACCTTACCTCGTCGGGGCTCTCATGTGGAGCTCCCTCAGATGCTGCCATCTGAATGCCGGACCAAGAATTCTCATCATCCTCTTTCTGCTAGTGGCTCGCGCTCTCGTAGGAACCTTCCCCGTGCTCTTCCTTGCAAGAAAGGTCTTGTCCGGTTCTTCAACAGCTTGTGGGATATGTGTCGCTCCTCCTATGATGTTGCCCACCGCAGTTTGGAGCTCAATCAGGAGAACAGGAGGCAGCACAATGCTTTCTTGGCAAAGCGTGGTCGACCAGTGCCATATTTGGGCAATGCTCTAGCTCCTGTCCCTTATGTCAACTTTGAGAAACCCCCGCTGGATGAGGACATGTTTAGGGGTTTTGATGCCACTTCCAGCTCCTCTCAGCGCCGTGCTACAGCTACAGGGGATGACGATGATGATGAGGGCGAGGACGAAGAGGAGGGTGACGATAAAGAAGAAGAAGAGGAGGAAGAAGCCTATGATGATGACAGTGAGGACAACTTCAGTGGCTAGATCGGTCTCTTCGCTTGTTTCTTCCTTTTTGGTCTCGATACCAAAGGGGAGAAAGAGTAGAGTCGCTTCATTCATGATTTTCCTCTTGCACAAGCCCTACTTTGCTCGTTTGTCTCTCATGAGCTTGTGCTTTTATTTGCTCCATCGAACCATTTGTGTGTGTGTTTGGACAACTTTGCAGTTCTCTTATTGTACTTGAATTTCCTATCACTATGTGCTTGCTATTATGTACTAGATCTAATCGTATCATAATATCATATTTTGACTCTAGCTCGGTTTGTCATCGTTAACCAAAAAGGGGGAGATTGAAAGGGCAAATAGCCCTTATCTAGTATTTTGGTTAACTATGGCATCAGAGCTAGAGAATGGACTAATGTTTCTATTAGCTTCTCTATAGGTGAGAATCCGCAGGTTGTTGGTGATAGGTGATGGGTGATCCCCCATTCGTCTCTTTATGGAGAGTCGGTGGCGTTGTTTATTATTTTCTCTTATTTACTCTTGAGTCAAATAGGAAACACCGCACTATTAAGAGGGGTGATCTCGATGTGCTCTTTGGGGATGTTCTACACCATATATGCCTCTCATCATCCACCCACACACACCCGTTTGAGGAAATATAGAAAACAACCTTGAAAAATGAGTCAAAAGAAGTTACTACGAAATCGGCAAAAGCATCGGTGGCGCCGGTGCTGTCGCCGAAAATTCTCGGTGTACGCCGATATGGCTTACTGCATAGCCTTTCGGTTGTTCGCCGAGAATTTCGTCATATAAAAATTCAGTGGTCCGAGTCGGTGAAATTTCAGGCGAAACTTGGTCGCAACTGGTCCGGACTTATTGATTACTGTCATAGAACTCCCAAATGGCTCTTTTTTCCACTCACACTATATATACCCCTTTCTTCTCCACTGAGAGGTTAGGCACTTGAGCTAACATTTAATTTCTTGAAGATCTCTCTCTCTCTCTCTCTCTCTCTCTCTTCCCCATTGTTGAAACACAAAAGCTTGAGGATCTCCCATTCTACCCAACCAAATCCAAATCCCTTTGGTAGAAAGGAAGAGGAGGTCCCGATCTATGTTTCCACCAAGCCAAAGTTCATTCCCCCTTGAGTTCATCGAGTTAGCTTGTTACTCTTGGGTTTGTGGGAAACCCTAGGCGGCTAGGGTCGTCCGGAGGCATTCGGCTTGTGATTTGCTCCATGGAAAGTTTGTGAGGGTTTGGAGACTACCTTAAAGTCTACCACGAGTAAGTGAGCTATTCCTTCGTGGGATAGGCTCGGATAAGAAGGCGAGCCTTTGTGGCGCGTGAGGAATCCTTCGTGGAACCTCACACCTCTCCCCTTCCCAAAGGTGGTGAACACGGGAATACATCTTTGTCTCTGCGTGCTTCGGTTATTCCTTAACCGATCTCTTACTTGTGTTGTTTACCTTGTGATAGACTTCGAGCTTGAAGTATCTTGTTCATCATCTAGGTTGCCTCACCTAGTTTGCATTTAGGCTCACTTATATTCCGCCAAGCCTAAAACTTGCAAAAGATTATAAAGAATTTTGTAGAAACCTATTCACCCCCTCTAGGTTAACCATCTTACACTTTCACACAGGGTTTCTATGCAAAAAAAAAAACTTTCACACAGGGTTTGAGATTGTATTCACAAATATTGACCATCTTGGATAGATGCCATCTTCCAAATAGTAGCCTTGTTATACTGGTGGCCATTGATCTCGAACTGCACTGAGAGAGAGAATCCACATGGGAGAAGAAAGCGGATTTAAGAAAAGTTTATCCAGAATTATTCAAGTACATCTCCACAAACTTCGGGACGAAGTTTAATTTAAGGGGGGGGGAGTCTGTAACATACCAGTATATAGGATTTATCGAAGGGTAGATTTGGGGATATGAATTGTTGCATGCATTCATTTGTGAAAATGTGGGTAAAATTTTCGCTAAATAAAAACCTTGAGTGATCAATGTTTCTTTCTTACTTTGAGAAATGGTTTAGTCTTAAAGGAGGATTGCTATAAACTTTGATATGATCTTAAAGGAATTATGTGTGTTTTGAAATGAGTTTGGATTCTAAAACCTAAGTTTTTTTTAATTTAAAAGATTTTGATATAAGATTTGAATCTAAAATTAATTAAGAGAAAAGTATTATAACTTAAATCTTATTTAAAAACAATATTGTATATGAAATTCGTTTCATATACATAAACACGATACAAAGAATGAACTTACTAAAGTTATTCCAAACTTCACAATTTACACAAGAGTAAAGAATAAGAATATTCTTTATTAATAAATATATAAACTTTAGTACAAATGAACCAAATAAAGACTACAAGAATTATAAAAGAAAAATTACAAAAGAATAAGAAAACTACATTTGTATATCCACTAACTATCCTATATCTAAAACTACACTAAACCTTCATCTTTATCTTTGTACCTGCAAAACAAAGATTAAATAGAAAACAAAATAGGATCAGTGTTAGTATATTTCTCTCAGACATGTTAGTGAGGTGCACTTGAAAATCTCATCATTGAGAAATGTTATAAAGGGGCAAGTTTCACCAATATGAAAGATCTTATCTTTCATAAATTCAAAGCCAGAATGGAAATGACAGTCAAAAGGGACCAATTCATATCTAGGGTAAAAGTAGTTTGGTAATAGTAAGTTCAAACTTTCTGAACCTATCCATATGTGCATAGCAGGCACACGAGCTGCACACACACAAGCATGCAAAGGGTGTGTTGTCGACCTCACAAGCACAACAAATATCACAAAACCACAGCACAGCCATGGAGAAGCACCTTAGTGCATCTCTCCACTACACAACACACCAGCACAGCCAGGGTGAACACCAGCCAAACCAAGAACAACAGCCAAAACCAACCACCCAGATCAACCCAAACATAACCAGGATGGTGACATAAGGAGGGGGATGGATCTGGTGGACAGCAAGGTCAAGCCCAGGAGCTAGGAGGAGCAGGCAAGCTCAATAGCAAGCTCAGGAGCTCAGCAAAAGCAGATCAAGATCCAGATCAAGATCATCATCAATCTACTACATCCACATCAGAATCTGTGGTGAGCCTCATAAAACCATCACATGATTTCATCATATTATCTAAATAAAAGAATGTGTTGTTTTATGAGATAATCTCTCAATAATCACCCAAGAGGAGTGCATCTATCCTAGAGGTTTCAAGTATAAGAATAAGAAATCAAGCTCAAACCATAAGCACTAAACCCTCAGACCAGCATCACTAGGTTCAGTGTTATTTTTGCAACTTAGATCATTTTCATTTGATCTTATCAGATCAGGGCACATCTCTTAGAGAGAGTAGCACCTCTAAATCCATAAGTTTCAAACAAACTATTGTCCAACTAACTAGGAATTACATCCTAGAGCCTCAGACCAACATCATAGGCAGGAAAGTTAATAAAAGCTTCCATATCATCTTATCAGTTTTCATCCCAACCATAATCAAGCTAAGCCCATAAATAAAAAACAAATCACTTGTGTGCCAGAATACAATGGTATCACAAGGACAAGTCCTTAATGAGCTAAAACCAATCTTTACTTAGCTTTCATAGATAAAAGGGGACAAATTAATGAATATCATTTTCCTGAGGCCAAGTGCCAGGAATCAACCTTAAATTCATCTATACATCCACAAAAATCATAACAGGTAATGATTTGATTCAGTAAGTATAATCCCATACAAGCCAATATTATAATTTTAGTAAGCAACTACTGGGAGAAGCTACTGTCAGCATAAGCATTCTGACAGTAGATTAAACTTCTCAGACCAACAACATAATCCAATCAAGGATTTCATTGAAACACTAGCATGGATCCTGGTGGATTACCACCAGAATTAATCTGACAGGCAACTAGTATCATCAAAGCCACTATCAATCATTAGCCACAACAGACAATCATTTCCCATGATCAGATATGAACAATACTAGATCGAAAGCATCATAGATATGATCAACACGGGGTTATGAACCCTAATCAGAACAAGAACCCTAATCCAGAGATGAACTCAACCAGCACATAGTCACTCGGCATGAAAGCCACTAGATACATAGAGAGAATCATGGCAGTAGCAGGGACAAACACCACAAAGACAACTTACTCGAGGTCCTCGCCGATGAATCGAAGAGGAAGCAGAGGGGCCGACGAACCGCGGCGGCACAGTGAGCACCTAGAGGGATGCTGCAACCTGCACCTGCCACGGCAGCGGCCGCGGCAGCACACGAGCCCAACACATCACCGTGGGCGGAATCGCAGCTACGGCGACATCACCTTTTCCGAACCCTAGGGTTTGGGAATGGGGTGGACCTGACCACGGGGAAGCCCCAGAGTCAAATCCGAGTGGATAGAAGGAACAAGCATCGTCGACAACCCCAACTCGCACCACGGCGGCGGCCAGAACGACCGACGGCGACTGGTATCGACGGTGGCGGCATCGCCGGCCACGGGGTCGAGACAGAGGAGGAGGGGATAAGGTCGAGGAAGAGAGAGAGGCAGAGTGGGCTGGGTGGGCCAAAACCCTTCGAGGTAATCTTTTGACCCTGCCCTATTGGGCCACTCTGGCCCAATAAGCCCAAGGGGCCAGAAAATTTTGATCAATTAGAAAAGACCAAAATGCCCCTATCCTCAATAAAATTATAGAAAATAAAATAAAAGCCCAAAAATTATAAATAAAATATTTTTGGATTCACAATAATCCACTCTGTTCAAATAAAATAAAATAAAAAGTTTTGAACACTTAAAATTTTATAAGAATTTTGTAATTTATATATTCCTTATGGAATTATACAAAATTATTGAAAAGTGATAAAAATAAATAAAAATCACTTTCATTATTTATTAATATTATAGTATTTTTGAAAAATACTAAATAAATATTTAGTAATAAAAATAATTCATATTCCTATAAGGATAAATGTTTATAATATAAGTAAAATACAAAAATCTTAGAAAAATAAGAATTCTAATTTAAAATATAATCATGTATTATTATTTCACTTAATTAAATATTTATTATTAAATAATTATAGAGTAATAAACATTATAAAAAAATCATATCTTGTTATTAAATACATGTAATATACCAAAATGATCACAAAAATAACATTTACATATTAAAAATCTAATATTCTACTTTTGAGTTAAATAAAAATTCAAATAGTTTAACAACTCAAATATAAACTTATTAATAATTCATATAAAGATAAATAAAACTTATTAATATTCCTAAAATGAGTTAAATAAGTCTAATAAATAGTATTAGTATCAAATATTAATAATCTAATGCCATAATGATTTAAAACATTATAAATGTTTTTATTTTGAAAGATCTACAACCTTAAATGAAGATTATCTCTAAAATAATTCCATTAATAATAAAATCCTTAAAAAACAACTTGTGAACAATGAAATCTTCTCTAAACCATATTAATCACCAAATTACAAAAACTACTACAACACTATATAAATCCATAAGTAGTTAAGTAATATTATATTGGGTTTAACTATACTCACTCATCTATAAAGGGTAAATGATACTACTCTATCATAGAAATAAGAAACCATTATCCCAAGTAAAAGAATAACCATTCTTAAATAACTTAAAGAACACTTTTCAGATATACAAGATACTAATGTGTAAGTACTTTACTTTCAAAACTATCTATATTTTAAAGTTAACTTTAGTCTCCAAGAATCTAAATATAATATCATACACCTTACTACATGTTTTATAGTTAACTTTGGTCTGAAGTAGTTAATCTATAAAGCAACTCAAGCCAAATCATTTGATCAAAACAAATAACATCAACCACCACTAATTAATCACAAAAGTTTGTTTAGACTTCGAAAGAGAAACCTTTTCTTCGAAGGTTATACTTTTTGCCACTTTAAATAAGAAATCTTGTATAAATATTCCTAACTAGTATGTCATAAGAATGTATATTTTTCTCCTACAAATGTGTTGTCTACAACCACTCCTAAACTCTAATAAAAGTACAACTATGAAACTTATTTAAAAGGACCACACATTCCAAAGTAATCACTTCCGGAATCTAAACCCTAGAACAACGCTATTTCCAGGATCTGCGCTTAGAACGTGCATCACATTACTTATGCACAAAAGCATACTGCTTCTTTAAACATTAGTCCTTACCGGACCAATGATGCTGATTTCAGATTTTGGATCTTATACATTGACTCGAAGACGTGAGTGCATAATCTTGCAATCACAAAAGGCAAGTTCACACTTGCTCATGTCCTTTGTTTATTTTACGTAAAGTATTTTACAAATCCAGTGTTATGTTCACCTGCATTTAAAAAGGGTCTAAAACACTATTTTCAATAATAATGAGGACTATTGATTACTGATCCAGGGTGATCAGCTAATCTATTATACCCGACAGTTGGAATACCACTGTTCAGAACTATATCACCTAGGACTTAACAACCAATGTCGCCAGTGATTCTTGCGCCGTATATTACGCGTTGACCATGAGATTTGGAATGGGACGGAGAAGTCAGCTGTATCTTCTTCCTCTCGCATGAAGCCGGATGTGCATGTCGTGGCTGTTATCCTCGTAGCGTGCATATTAATTAGTAATTCGTAGAGGATATGCAGCATATGGGTGGGAACCATCATCGTCCCACGATAGTTCTGGCATCTCATGGTTTGTACAAACCATTACCGTAATTCTTTATGTGGGCATGGTGTACACCAAGGAGGCATGCGGGGTCGCGAAGGGGGCAGTGATTGGCTTGTATCATCTTCTGGGCCCCACATCATGGAATTGTGGACGAGAATAAGCTGCCCAGTTGTGCAACAAAGAGTTGATCTCTCATGGGTAAAGTAACGCACCTCTGCAGAGTGTAAGAACTGTAACTTGTTACTCCCTATTCCGGGAAGGAGCTGCGAACGCGGCGGGGAAGGAACCCCTTGAAGGTTCTGGTAAACCCGTGAAGGCTGACAGACATAGATTTTCAGAATAAAAGCAACCTTTGAAGAAATGTTTATGAAAACTTGCATTGCCTACGACCTATGGTCCATGGCTGTAGTTATAGTGCATCAAACACTCCTTTTCTAGTGAATTTGCTAAGTACGCTCGTACTCAAAGTATCTTCTTAACCCTTGCTAGATTCTGAAGTCATTAAAATGACGACTACATCAAGATATGCTCCAGGACTTATCAAGACCAGCTACAACCCTTCAATGAAGACAAGAAAGTCAACATAAACCCCAACTCAAGTGAAGACGGAGTTACTAATTAAATATAAATAAAATCTCTAGCCAAAGAACATATCTCTGTAGTACGTTGCAATAGCAGCAATGCCAAATCCTTAGTTAACTACTAGCTTATTTAGTATTATAACTTTGTGTTATTTATCTTTGATTCTTCTTTATAAAATAAGTTATTTCTCTCTCTTAAACCTAGAGTGTTCTCTGGATCTTATGTAAAGAGTGAGTTGTAACCTTTAGCCATGTATTGGACCCGTTGTGTTTCTGTTGTGCCATTCTGAGGGATATGATACTAGTGAACGGTGTTTCATTGGTGTTATGTCAACGACTATAGTATACTACATCATGCAGTGGTATGCTGGGTCACCGCAGTGATTCCGCCATACCAAAGAAAGCATGTCAAATCCAAAGATCGTTATCTGCCATAGCCTCAAGCACCACACTGCATGATGTTTTGTGACCTTTGTACTTGCCCTGGTGCACAAATGGGCAGTTCTTCCATGCCCACTACATACATTCGATGCTTCCAAGCATCCCTGGAAACCCTCTTGCTGCATTCTGTGCCAGGATCTGAGTTGTATCTTTCGCATCGGGTGTTCTCAAGTAATTCTTTACATATATTGCTATAATTGCCCTTCAAAACTTGTACATGCAGTCGATGGCCATGGACTCGATCGTACAGAGGTAGTCGTCTTGTGTGTCTTCAGGAATTCCATATGCAAACATCCGAAGAGAAGCTATACATTTTTTGAATTATGGAGAAACCAAGCATGCTGACGACGTCTCTCTTCAGTTTGAAGTAGTCGTTGAATTCTCTTAATTGCTCGACAATTTTCAGAAAAAGCTTCCGGATCATTCTGAAACGACGCCGAAATACTATGCCGTTGTGCAATGGGTCATCGGCAAAATTGTCGGCCTAGAGCATGCAATAGCCTTCCATCTTTTGCCTCGTCTTTCTCTTGCGCCGACCAGGCTTCGAACCCCCAGTAGACGGCTTCTGATCGGTGCCGGCGATCATGCCCATGAGGGAAGTGACGATCATGAGATGAATCCATGTATTTGGCAAACCTCCGAACACCAAGTGTGCCGGGGGTTGTGTGGCGGGCTTGAAGCTACCAGGAGGCGGAACTGTGGCAGCGATGTGGGCGGGGAGGCAGCTCGAGAGGGCGTAGGAAGTATTTCCGGCGACATTGCGGGTAGCTCTATCGGACTAAACGGCCGACGACGGCGAGGGGTGGTAGCAACGGCGAGCTGCTAGGCTGGTGGTCATGGGGGAAGGAAATGTAGAATGGGCGAGTTTGCATGCGCGTGTCGCTGACAGGGCTAGCCCATGTCGATGGCATTAAAAAAGAATTGAGGAGCGGGCTGGCATGGTTTTTTTTTGAAAATGATCACAGTATATTAAACCAGACAAGCAGGCCACCTCATTAAAAACCTTCCAGCCCCCTTAGGTACCCTGGAAGGAAAAGAGTGCGTCTGAAACCTGCTATCTCCATCATTGTATGGTTATATCGTTTGCAACAATGGTCGCCGCGCAGGGCGGTGTTGCATTACTGAGGAAATCAGAGACGCCTGACTTGCCCAGCCGGGCTAAGGCGTGCGCAGCTCTATTGGCTAAACGATTAACCTTAACTACTGTGATACCACTAAAGATCCTTTAAAGGTCCTGAAGTTGAAGATAGAGACTCCAGCAACTCGATCTATCCCTTTTAGGGTTATTTATAACATGGATCACTTTTAGACAGTCAGACTCCAGGATACCTTGTCCTCCGAATCTTTGGACCAAGTGGCCGAACCCCTCGATACATGCAAGAACTTCCGCTTCTTCCGCACTAGCACATGAAGGTAAATATTTCCAACTGGATAAGAGGGTCTGGCCTTGATGATCTCTCACAATAGCTCCAATACCTGCTTTCTTTGAAGATGAATCCCAGCCCGCATCCACATTAATTTTGATGATTCCCGGCGCAGGGGCAGTCCATCTCGATGGTTCCAACAGCACAGGCACATTAGGATCAGCGATCATATTACTCTTCCCTTTTGGATCCGAACGCACCGAGGCCACTGCAGAGAAGGTGGACAGATAGTTGGTTAGAAAAGAAATGGAGGCTGTAACCGATGCCTTCCCATCCCCATGAACGATGTTGTTACGATGGTGCCAGACGCGCCAAAATAGGAGTAAAGCCCTTGATCTCATGTCTCCAGAAATTCCGTTCAGGAGCGACAGTAGCCATTCGTTTCCTCCAGCAAGAAACGCCCCCTCCTCCGGGAGCTCCCACACTTTCCTCATCTCCTCCCTTAGAGCTCTAGCTATAGAGCAGCGAACTAGGGCATGGTGATAATCCTCTCTGTCACACCCACAGATATTACAGACCAGATCAACAGAGGCAATGCGGTTGTGAAGATTAGACATGACCGCAAGTGTAGAGGTAGCAGCCCGCCACGCAAAGACCCTAACCTTCCCTGGAACTTTTGCTTTCCAAACAAGATCCCAAATACCCCTATCTCCCAAAGGGGCCGAGCTAGATTGTCTGAGACTTAGAGAGGTGATCATAGGAGAAATACCCAGACGGTAGGCGGAGCGGACAGTGAAGAGGCAATTCTCTTCCGGGAACCAAGAGACAAAGGCATCACACCGACGAGCTGGCAGTTTAATAGCTAGAATAGCATCTGCATCCTACGGTGGGCAGCAAGATCTTACTAGCTTGACATTCCAAGTTCTAGTGGTTTGGTCGATAAGCTCAAATACCCATTTACGCCTCGAGTTCCCCCAAGCGGGCGGAAACTTGCAGCCCTCCAGTACGCGGGATCCAATTGTCGCGGAATATTTTAACTTGGGATCCAGAGCCAATGCGCCAAATAACCCCCTTCTTGAGGAGATCAAGCCCATGCATAATACCCTGCCAAGAAGCCGATGTGTTTTGTATGAAAGCAATATCCAGGAGGTTCGCCGACGGGTAGTACCTAGCTTTGAGAAGCCTAGCACATAAGGTCTTAGGGTGACAGACTAGCCGCCACGTCGGGCTGGCATGATTTTGAGGACAGGCACCCCTGATTGCTCTTTCGGCGAACTTTGAGACCCCCGAGTGGAGATGCTCTAAAAGAGAAAGTCGGGTAAAAGATGATTTTGAACATGTTCACGGTCGATCTTCATTCAATATTTCAACGTGAGCGCTTACAAGCAACACTAGGGCCAAATTTTGGACCGTTAGGTCCAAATCCCTCCCGATTTTAGGGATTTCTTCTAGCTTCGCCGTTTAATATTGTGTCAAGCGCTTAGGGTTTTTTCTTCCGCAAAAAGAATCACCGGCCGATCACGTTATCTTGACATATAAAAAAATTAAGCGCCTGAGTTAGCACCTTTCGTCGTGGTTCAATATTGTCGTCCATATATTTCCCGTTATTGATTTTCTTTTGGATACTTATAAGCGCCTGCTCAAGAGCCCAGCGTTATACGTGTATGTTTCCTTTGTTTCAAACGTGTGTTAACTGGGCCTTTGGTATTATTGTTAGGTTTACTTGGCTGCACTTGGGCCGTTTGCTCCTACTTTGCCTTGTTTTCTTTCTGAGCCTACATGCGTTGGATGCCTGCTTTTCTCTTTGTTACGCCTGCTGAGTGATTGAACGGATTTAATCGTGCAGGCAAACACGCACGTCGCCGCGGCACCGCCCGTCTCCAAGCCAGTTGCTCGCTCGCCGGGCGCTCCGCCACAGTCGCAGCCGGCAGCCTTCTGCCAGTCCCTTGGTCCCCCTGTATGCCTGCAGGCTGGAGCCGTATATGCATGTAGCAGTTCACCTCGATGGCTTGATCGGCTAGTTGCTAAAATTATCACGTTCGAGACCCAGCTGCAAGATAGTTGTGACTGAGATGGTTTAACACAAAGATAGGGTTTATTTTTGCGGGGAAGGAAAATATATTAAACAGCTATAGAATTACAATCAATGTTTATGGCCCTAGAAATTTCCACTGGAAAGTTTCTGAGCCAAACAACAGCGCGCCGTTGAACCCTACTCAGCTGTGCAAGTTCATGGCTAGCCTGGTTTGCCTCCCTATTAATCTTAACTAACCTAGTGCTTCTTTCCTTCAACAAAGCACGGATAGTGTCGATCCAAGAGGCGTAGACTGAGGTGTTCGGAGTGTTTTCGCTAATCAGCACAAGCGCCTCGGCGCAGTCTGTCTCGGCGCTAAATGGTAGGGATGTCCAATGCAGCGCCAGCTTCAGTCCTTCCTCGATCGCGAGTAGCTCCGCTTCTGTGGCATCGCAGCAGTGCATCGGGTTCCTACAGGGCACAAAAATCACCTCGCCAGAGTGATCCCTCAGGACCATGCCTGCTCCAGCCTCGTCGTTTCCGATGTACGAACCATCACTGTTAAGCTTGGCATTGCCAAGTACTGGTGGCGTCCATGTCTCCTTGGGCTTTTTGTTGTCCTCTCTCAATTGGCCTCGCTGGAACCCCTCATTGGCATCTACCACCATCTTCCCTTTCGCAATGTCTGCTTGAGGGAATTGTTTGATTAGTAGCAGAGAGTTCAAGTAGCTCACCAGGAACCGCCTCGACCCCTCAATTGATGGGCAGATTTTGTCGTGTGTCATTTCATTGTGACAGTGCCATATTCTCCAAAGTAGTAGCAGAGTGCACACCCGTTGGTACTCCGTTAGGATCGATAGGAGTTGTAGAAGCCATTCAGACACTGTGTTCCGTAGTAGTTCATCTGACGGCAGGGGCCATTCCTCACGCATAGCTAGCCAGAGGTTCCGAGCATGGGGACAGGTAAGTTGCAAGCAATTTACAATTGGATCGGTCGAGGCCTAGCTAAAAGCTAGTTGCGAAACTTGGTTCAACAAAACCTCAATCTCAACACAAAGATAAGCTGTAATTAGTCCCTTTGGAGTCCCGGTTGCAAGCTAGTTGCGACTGGCTTGGTTCAACACATGTGCAACTTCAACATATGCTACTCCCTCCGACCCATATTAGTTGACTTGGATTTGCCAAAATTTGGATAAATCTATATACTAAATAGTATCTAGATTCATCTAAATCTAGCAAATTTGAGTCAATTAATATGGGTCAGAGGGAGTAGAATAAGAGTCCTAATTGCAAGCTAGTTGTGACCGGCTTGGTTCAACACATGATCAATTTTAACACAGGCTCAAATTCGAATCCTGGATGCAAGCTAGTTGTGACTGGCTTGGATCAACTCATGCTTAGTTTTCAACGCAAGATTAGTTGCATAAGACAAGTTTCAATAGATCGCGTTCAAAACCTAGTTAAAATATAGTTGCGATTGAGTTGGTTCAACACAACCTCAAATTCAACACAAAGCTCAGTTACAAACGATTTGCAATGGGCTCAGTTAACCTAGCTGTGACTGACCTGGTTCAACACATGCTCAATTTCAACGGAACATTAGTTGTAAGCGAGTTGAAATTGTTCTCATTCGAGGCCCAGTAGCAAACTAGTTGTGAATGACTTAGTACAAGTCAGACTCAAATTCAACACAGGCTATAAAATAAAGTTCATTTTAAATTTTATTTCAAGTCACTCTAATTACACAAAGCATTACACTCTAATTCGCCTTTTGGTAAATCTGACCGCGTGCGGGGGTGACCATGATCAAGACATGCACCATAAAGGAGGAAAATGAGACGATGCTGCTGAATTTGCGCGGCGTCCTCCTACTTAGGGACAAAGTTTAAAAAAAAAGGGGCAAAAGTTTTCAAAAAGGGGCAAAGTTTTTTAAAAAATACATTACTTTGGACAATTTTGATGAATGTGAGCAATTTTTTAAATCTACTTTTGTTTCAGAAAAAAATGAGAATATGAGATACAAATATTTTGACACCACTGAAATCACAGAATGTTTTTATGAAATTCTAGTTGTCGGCCACCTACTGAGGTGAAATAGTTTGAGGTCCGATCATTGTTCTTGTAAGCATGCGAGACGTGAGAAATCAGTTGATTTTGAGACTAGCAATGCTTTGTGTAATTAGAGTTGGCATGTTTCGAGCTAGTCATAGTTACCAGCTCTGATGTACTTTACCTTTGGAGTTTGTACAATAGGACAGCTCTGCCAAATGCAAACAATGGTGCTATAATAAAAATATAATTTGCAATTTTTGAGGTGTGCCATGGCGCCCCATTGGATCCGCCTAAGATTAGCATCAATGATTTGGGAGAACGAATCAAACGTCAAGCCTGGTAAGCTACAAGTGGCAAGCCTGATAAGCTAACTCAGGCGACCGGGAGAAGGAAAGAAGCGAGAAGATGAGATAAGAGCGGTCAAAACCATACTCCCGCACGAGTGCTTGACCAGTTCCTCACTTTTCAAGAGGGCCCGATCAGTCCGTTTTCTCGCTCGCACTGACCCCTCAGCACCAGTCAAACACCTCTACTTGCTTCCATCGTAATCGGCCACTACCACCTCCTACCTCTTCGAAACTCTCATTGCCACATGGGCCCGATCAGACTCAGGCCCCACATGCCATTCTCTTCTGAGCCTTATCGCTGGTACATTGCGACCAGAGAATAGTTCTTCTCCCCTCCACAATCTCAGTTTTCTGGCTCTCGCCTCGCCTTGTATATAAAGCCCCTCGGACGGCTAGCTAGCCAAACAAACACAACCTGAGCCTAGAGCTAAGCTGCTTTTTGGCGAGGAAAAGTCGTCAACAAATCAAGAACAGAGCCAGCCGCACGTGGAGATAGATAGACCGCTAAAGTGCGCCGACGCAGCAAGTGCTCGATCAGCCAAGAGACTTATGGCCAACAATGGCGTCAAGGTTACCTACATCGAGACGCAGTTCGTCACCTCCGACGCCGCCAGCTTCAAGTCCCTCGTGCAGCGCCTCACTGGCAAGTCCACCGAAGCCACCGAGCCAGCACGTCAGCTTCACCGGCCGCGCCCCAGCCGTCCCGGAGCCGACTGGAGAAGCACCGTTACCGGAGCAGGAAGCTATTACATGTCCACCGGCACCGCTGTTGGCTCGGCTAGTACAGCCGCGAATGAGGTGCACAGGCTTTGCGATTATCCTGAGCTGCTGCATGTCGTCGGTGCGAGCGAACGGTGCCGTGGTGGTAGTTACAGTGATCTACTCTACTGAAGTGTAAATATTTGCTCATATATTAGATCAAATAAAATGAAGATCTAATTATAGAACATGTTCTTCGGATAACAAAACTAAATATATTTAAAATTCGATATAGTGTTGTTGTATAACTATTTTATCATTATTATCATTCGGCCCTCCTATGGTAAAATCCTAGATCCGCCCCTGGGTCGTCTTCTCCGAGCCGGGCTGTGGTGCGATCGTGCACGGTGGCGTGGTGTCTCCTTTGACGCGTTTGGAGCAGCTGTAGTGCGGCGGATTGACGCGGTGGTCTACGCTATGGAGGTACGACAGCTTCAGCTCCGATCTCTGGGTGGCAAGGAGGTGGACGGCACAGGCTACTGGATCGCTGGTCGCATCAGCAGCGGCGGTGCATGCGGCTGCATCAAACGTCCCACCTGCTGCCAGATTTCACAAATGTGTGTGTTCTATATTTCCCACCATGTAATAACCTAATTGTGAATATGTTGGTACTAAAAGTATCAGACAAGATCTTCAAATATATTTTATTTTCCTTATTTATATCCATACTGATCATAATCATTATTACGACATGCACAAATCGACGTCAAGAAACTGCCAAAGACAAAGCTTGCATTGATCCGCAAGAGCATGGTTTCCTTCTTGGTTAGACATGTGATCAAAGATGACAGAGATTCACTATGACGCTCATGTGTGAGTCTCCTGATCGCTAGCATTGATGATGTTGTCGAACCCTTACATTATTTAACTTGTGATGTAAGTATTTCTCCATAATAGCCGCGTTGTTTGAATTTCATTAAGAGTGAAATAATAAAGGGTTGACATGAATAAAACCCACACTGAAAAAAGTAAAACAAATCAAAGGCTACACCTGAAAAAAACATATATAGGGGAAGACAAGAGAAGCTAGAGAGGTGAGATTGGCTATCAAGGTTTTGTGGAGTTGGCCATGACTGTGCCGGGCTTTGGTTTCATCTTTATCTAACCAAACAAGGCATATTCAACGGGTGCTGTTTGTTTGGTTTCCACCCGAAGACACCCCTCGAAGAGAGGGAAGGGTGTCAAAAAAGGAACAAGTTGATCCACGGGCGGATGAAAGACTCGCTAACCAGGATGAGGCAAAAACATATGGCACTTCCACAACCTTGTTCTAACAACATGAACAATAGTCTAGCCTCGATGGAAGACGACACCGAACAACAACCTAGAAGAAAAAAGATCCAAATAGGGATTAGTGCTCTAAGACGACACCCTAAGGAGATAACATAGTGACGAACGAAATCGTCTTCTACCCCAAAGCTGTATCTAAGGCTTTTGCCCAGGGAACACATGGGTTGGAAGAGTTGTGGTGAAGGGAATATGGCCGAGAGGCAATAATAAAGTGGTTATTATCGTATTCCTTATTTATGATAAATATTTATTTTGCATGCTATAATTGTATTAATATGGAAGTTAATACATGTGTATTTAATAAACAAATAGAAAGTTCCTAGTTATGCCTCTCTTATAAACTAGCTCGTTGATTAACAAGATGATCAAAGGTTTCCTGATCATTGACATTGGATGTTGTTAATAACGAGGTCACAACATTATTGGAATAATATGATGAACATGCATCCGAAGTATAGCGTCACGATCAATGTCATTGTATTTATATTGCTATGACATCATACGAAGTAATCTTATTTCTTAGACCATGAGATCATGTCAATCACTAACACCGAAAGAGTATCTTGATAACATCAAACGTCACACCGTAATAGGGTGACTATAAAGATGGGTTCAGTACTACAAAGGTGTTATATTGAGGCTCATGGATCAAGAGTGGAATTTTTCCATCCCGATGATGGATAGATATACTCTGGGCCCTCTCGGTGATATCACATTAGTTAGCTTGCAAGCAAGTGATTTGATCACTAGAATGTTATATCACGGGAACGAGAAAAGAGTACATGTCAGTAACGAGATCAAACTAGGTATGAAGATACCGATGATCGAATCTCGGACATGTAATATATCGCGAGACAAATGGATTAAGTTACATGCATATAAGATTCACATGATCACATAAGTCATCGTTGAATGTGTGGGGAGTCAGTACGGATCTCCAGGCCCCGCTGCTGATTATTGATCGGAGAGGGGGTCTCGATCATGTATACATTATTCGTGAACCATAGGATGACACACTTAAGGGATACCGACACCATTCGGAGCAAATAATATGCCAGGGAAAGAAAAAGAAAGCGCAGGAATTTATTTCACTAGACACCGGAAGTGTTTCGGTTGAAATTTTGAAACTGGTTATGCATATGAAATTGAAATATTGTAAGGGGTTTTATGTGATTGTTTGTTAATTAAAGTAATTAACAAAATTCTGAATAAATAAATAGAAGGAGTTTTATTTAAAGAGAGATTACATTAAATTTGGTGGAAATTTAATGGGAATTTGAGTGGAGGAAATGGAGGGACATGTTTATGTGAGTGGAGCTTTCACCACATGAATGAGGGAGAGGTGGGGGCACCCTCCATGGCCGGCGGCCATGCCCCTTGGGATGCCCCCTTCCCCTATATAAGGAGCACCTCCTCCTCCTCCACTCTCACACCTCCTTGTGAAGGATCTCTCTCCCCCTTTAGAATTTCCCCATGGTCTCGCATCAGCGAGATACATGTTCCCAGTGGCTTTTTCTGGAAGGATTTGTTGCTTCTGCTGCTTCGCTGGAACGAGGGCGTGGAGGTTGTCGGGGTACCTGAACGTGTGTGCGATCACGGATGCACCACTGCTTTGCGGTGCTGGACTTGATGATGCTGAACCTGCTGGACCGGATGGACTTCTTATCAATCTTGAGATCGGCAAGCGCTCGACTACATCATCCACGAGTACAACCTCGTTAACGCTTTTCGGTCTTCGAGGGTACGTATGCTATGGATGTATATCCACCCGTTGCTTGTATCTAGTAGATAGATCTTGGTACTTAGTTGTTCCCATCGTAGGAAATTTTTTGTTTTCTATGCTGCAAACCCTTCATGTGGAAGCTCCATATGACACCAAAATGAGGAATATTGCACCCAAATTCATCGCTATCATTGTCGCCGACAAAATCAAAGGTAGGGTTATCACCGGTCGCCGACATACTGAAGGCACATCATTGGCCACTATCCACATGCCATTACTTTATTACATCACATAAGAAACAAAAGAAGCTTAAATGTCATTACTTTATTACATCACATAACAAATTAAAGAAGCTCAACTGTCATTTCTTTATTACATCACATAAGAAACAAAAGAAGCTCAAATGTCACTACTTTATTACATAACACTTGACTTTACTATTGATGGTATCTGCCCACATTTGATGCGCAATCATGTCTCTAAGATTGTTTCCTTCATTGTTGACTTGATAGTTTTGAGGAAGACCACCATTAGGAAGGTCCACATAATTTTCTGGAGGTATGTTGTTTGTTTGCTTATCTAACCAGCCCTCATATCTCTTATGCAAATGGATGATATTATGCAATATTGCAACAGCCGCCGGTAACTTTACTTGATTCTCTAATGTTTGATGGGTTCCCACTTTGAGAATGGGAAAGCGTTTCTTCAGGACTCCCAATGCTCGTTCAATATGACTCTGTAGTACGACGTGGCAGTGATTGAACAACTCCTTGTAGTTATGGGGTGCACTATGACCACGCCCAAACTCCTTCAAATGATACCGAACACCATAGTATGGTGCAATAAAGAATGGAGTGTTTGCATAACCACCATCTACGAGATAGAACTTGCCCTGAGGTACTTTAAAACTTTTGAGAAGTGTAGATCTAAGAATCCTAGCATCAGTGGAATATCCCCCCAACCACAAGATATGAATGTGAAATTTAGATCGAAGTCACAGGCGACCATAACATTCTAGCTGATTGTCTGCTTCCTATTTCTAAAGGGAGCAGCTTTGTCACACGAAATGGTCATGGGAATATGAGTCCCGTCAACGGCTCCAATACAATTTTGCGAATAAAATGATAAGAATATAATAAGAAATTATTTTGGTTTGTGAAAAGGAAGGAATTGTCATGGGAATATGATTTAGCAAAAACCTAAAAATAGGGGAAGAATCTCGGGTTCGACTGGATCTTTGGATGTACTTGAGTAGGATTTGGAGGCTTGAGAAAATGCTTTGAAGAGTAGGGATTATGTTGAGGAAATTCTTCATGTGCCAATGAAAAGTGTCACCACTGTGCTTAAATTGGACCTGGAGGCTTTGGAAGGAGGAATTGTGGGAAAACATTCATAGAAAGGCCACTAGTTTCTCTTCGATAGTAAGTCTGGTATCACATACCAACTCCTCAGGAAACTAGCCAAAATCCCGAAGATATGAGGCTCCATACTAAATGCTTATTGACAATTTTTGACATGCTCTTTAAGCAACTCCCTAACAACCTCATCGCCTCTTAGAATCGATGTATGGCGCGGCTTTTTTGGTTCACTTTCACCCAATAGATGCAGTGCATGTAAAAGGAAAAGCATCATATCGTCATCCTCCTCCTCCTATCTCTTTCTAGTGCGATATCATTCTCAAATCCATGCAAAGACTTAAAAAGAAACATGCCACTAGTTACCATAAGAAAAATAGACAGTATATAAATAGAATATGTGCTAAAATGGAACATGCCAACACACTAAAACTAACATGTATAAGAAGAACTAACATCATCAGCATGTGAGTGGAACTAATATGAAGAAACATAAATACAATCCATCAACTACAGCTAACATGTATAACAAGAACTAGCAGTATCACCAAGCAAAAATCTGGACAATACAAAATGGCAATTAAGCTAGATCATCACCATGAATATCAGGTTACCTAATCCTCTGCTAATGCGTCTACTTTTTTTTTGGAACCAAGTGCTATTACCTCACAAGCTGATAGGTTAGTGAAAATATGCTGTAAAATCTAGACTGTTTTTGTGCTGAAAGTTCAGAGGAAAAGGCATCCTCTTCTGCAGATTGGTGAAAAGACTATCAATCATTATAAAGACTCGTGATTTATGTGTTAAGTTTTGCAATGGCATTTGAAGATAACTTTTGTTGTTGTTCTATTATTTGATATATTGTGCTCAAGGAAATGGATGGAACTACAAATGTATGTTGATATGATCGGCCCTTTCGTTTGCAATATTCAAAAAGACACGGAAATAGGAATAAAAAAAGTAGGAATACAATGCATGCCCTTTAATCATACAAAATCTTTTCATTTCAAGACAAACAAAGAATACTTCTAGAAAGTTTAGTCGATAAAAAATGGGACGGGATTAAGTATAATGGAATCCTTAGAATAAATTTATATGGGTACACAACAACATACGAATCATAAGGACTAATAATGCTAAGCATCCTTAAACTTTTATCAATACGAAACATTCTAAGACTTTGTTTTTTCCAAGACCATGCATGAGAGTTTTTTAAATATTCATTAACATAGAAAGAGTTTAACAATTCTAAAGAGAGCAGGGGCGGATCTAGGATTTTACCATAGGGGGGGGGGCGAATGATAATAATGATAAAATAGTTATACAACAACACTATATCGAATTTTAAATATATTTAGTTTTGTTATCCGAAGAACATGTTCTATAATTAGAGCTTTATTTTATTTGATCTAATATATGAGCATGTGGGGAAATAAGAAATTAGCCATAAAAGAGATAAACATGACAATATATCAAGTCTTCTAGTGTATATACTATGTATATTAAACTATAACATTGTATGTTCTGTAACAAAAAATCAAGCTACATTATTCTAGTTCGAGTGTAGGTCTATTCCTAGACCTATCAAATAAATCAATAACTCAATAATTAGTTAATAACTACATCATTCATAAATAAATAATGGTGTACATAATACACAATTGATCTGATAAAACAATTTCTATTATATGGGATAATCAAACTAGCAATTATAGTATCCAACATGCAATATATCTCGGATCATATGTTAGGGTTATCGATTCACGAATTGGGCATGACGTGCTGTAGTAGCATGCCGTTAGTTTCCAGACGCACATGTGTTGTGATTTGCGCCTTAGCTAACCAGTAATCATGGACATGACGACGTTTGAATACAAAATCCCGATCCAGGCGGCAACACTCAACCAACAAGATCCTAACCTTGGTCAGGCTCCACCACGGCAGAGGAGAAGAGATAAATAAGTAGACTAGATCGTCGAGAGAAACCAAGTAGAGCAGAAATTCAAATACGTCACATGGATTAGTTGATTGCTCGGTGGTCTTATCGATGCTTCAATAGGTATGTATTATCCCTTGATGGCTGATATTTTGGATTTGACTCATAAAGCTTTAGCAATCAGCAGGTTGCACATATTGGTCTAGGATAGTGGACAAAGTATTACGATTAGCACTTTAGCACCAAAACTAGTGCTAGCCCCCGTTGCATATCCTTGAGGGGGCCCGAACCATAGGGGGGGCTTGGCCACCCCTCGCCCCTCCCTGGATCCGCCTCTGAAAGAGAGGCACCTACCCACAAGAGATCTTTTTTGAGGAAAGCAACAAGCCCAGTATCAATTTTCAGGAAAATATATTTACAGTAAGAAATTAAAGAACCTAACTAAACAGATAACCCCACAAGAAGAAATACAAAGAGAACCCTAGACGACCCATGTACCACTTACACAACAAACCACTTGCACAACAAAATAATTTCTGATGTGGCATCTAAACAGGTCATTAGTAATTATTTTATTTTTTCCACCTACTTATTTTTGGAAACCTTGACTGATGTTCCTATTGTCTGTAAAATTATATATTTCGATAAAAATAATTTCACGATTGGCTCATTACTGAGTTTTTTCATCAAGTGTAGTACACGTTCTTAGTTTCAGTTCCGTATTGTTAGAATTTATACCTTGTAAAATTCATAACAGGATACTCTGGGAATTTGATGTGATAGGGAATGGTACTACTCTTTCTTGAGAATAAGTAAATATTCAGTAGCTAAAAATTCATATATTTTTATTTATAGTTTCAAAAATAGTGATTCTAATTTGTATAATTTTATTTAATATTTATTTATCTTTTTTTAAACCTTTTAGGATTACTTTGTTCACAAATTTGGTATTGATTTTAGCTATGAGCTTTATTAACATTGGAATATTTTCTTTTATCTTATAAAAATCGTAAGTTTTTATCCATGGCTCCAAATAGAGTGAAACAATTTCCATGGTTTTGTAATATTTTTGTTTAACATCATTAATAATTAGGAATGTTTGTTGCTAAATTTTTATATGAAACAAAGCCATAGTCTTGAAGTGATCTTGATGATCTTAAAAGTTTGAGCGCTCGCATATTCTTTGTCTTCTAGAGAAGGGGGATGTCGGCATTTTGATGAGTTAACTATGGTAAACTTGGGAGAATCACATCTCAATTGGCTATAAATGGAACGTTACTTCCGCATTCACACATTATTCATTTTCGTTTCCTTTTATGGGCTGGAGTTATGAGAGACTTTGCTTTGTAAAACAGCTTTTCAGGTATTATGTTTGTAGAAAATATTGAATCCCTAAAATATTTCGGTATATTGATTTGACTCTGATGGAGAGTATATATACACGTACAAACTTGGAGGGCAAGAAGCCTATGACTTGGAATACAAGATGATCTCTAAAGTCCTAGTCTATCTTTAGTTGTGTACGTATCCTAACATCTCTCCTCAGTCGGAGCGGGAGTGAAGCGGACGCTTGCGGGTGGATTTGAAGTCTCGCGCTTCCGTCGTCTTCACCTCCTTGTCATCATCACCTGCGTGGACATGATCATGGCTGGCACCTAGGGGTGGTGACTGCGTCCCCTTTTAGTGCCTCTCTTCCTTCCCGCTAGGTGCACCGCGATTCCAACGACTCGCCTCGCCAGCTACATCGACATCGACACCAAGATCTACACTGCTTCGAGACGACTACATCGACACCAATATATGCACTACATCAAGCCAGAATACAACGACCCAAACATCTACATCAAGCTATATGACTACGCCAAGCTACAAGCCAAGATCTTTGTCGAGCACATCCATGAAGAAGCGATATCGACATCATCCACACGCCAGGACGGTGTGGAACACTACTACGCTGACTTCTCCCACATCAAGGCTTCGACATCATTGGCCGCCACAAGGGACGCCTTCGAGCGACGATCATCGCCGACACGCCTACTCCATCATCGCGGACACATCATCGCCAAGGTCTATTTCTACGTGGTCTTCATCAACATCTTCGTCGACACATCGCCGCCGCTGCTATACGCGTCCATATGATGGACATACAATTGCGACGCCCTCTGACAGTACAACTGCAAGGCACGACGACGGCATTGCCGCGTCCACGACCCCGACGACTGCATCAGCAAACCAGCATCACAATTGTGATGCCTCTACGACCGTGCATATGGTTCTGGCAAAACCTTGTGTGCTTGGTGGGTTCTTCCGGTCCTGGCAAAATCGGTGGTCTCACTTATGACCGCGTCCAAGAGACGCCCTGACGGTACCTCTACAAGGTGAAAAACGTCCACAACTGCAGCTTCGTCAACAACAACAACAAAACCGCGCAATTTTTTGCGCCTCCGGCAATGGCGGCCACATAACATATGACGACTACAACATCGACCACACCACCTCGACCATGGCTACGTCATGATCGGCTATCTCGACATCGATATCAAGAACAACGTCTACAACAACTCAAGAACTCTAGTCAACAGCATCCGCGTCGTCACTTACGTCCATGCCACTCCCGCTATGACTGTGGTAGGGAAGAGAGGCACTAGAAGAGGACGTAGTCACCGCCCCTAGGTGCCAGCCACGAGCATGTACACCAGATGAAGTTGATGATGCAAGAAGGAGAAGATGACGGACTTTAAATCCAGTCGCAATCGTCCGCTTCACTCCCGCTATGACTGAGGGGGATGTTAGAGTACGTATACGTGTATGGGCTAGAGATAGATTAAGACTCTACAACTTGTACTCCAAGTCTCTATCTACCCTCGTGTAACTCTATATAAACCTCCACAAGGATCACTGCAATACAACACAAGATTCTAGGGTTCTATAATTTTCACTATGTTCAGTTTCTTAGTCATTTAACATGCTATAAACTATTTATATTTATATAAATTTCAAGGAAGAAATAGAGGTTGAGGCGAAGCTGTTGCGTGCCAGAAAATCAGTCGGTGCGGTATCAATTTCAGGAAGAAAAGGACCAGCAAATTGATTGCTCAGGCCCGTCATACAAAGTACATTGTTGTATCTAGCAAATTATGAGGATTTACTTCACTTATAAGATAAACATGGTAATTGGTAAAGAACCTACTACTAGCTAATGACCATGCCAAGAACCCTAAAAATTGTTACATGACATATCAAAACCCTAGAAACTGTGAGAGGACGAGGCGGAAGAGTAGGCGCTTACCCTTGCGGTGGCAAGGATGCCGGAGGTGAGGTCTCACGGGCGCCGCCGAGGTCGCACGGGGTGAGGTCTCACGAGCGCCGCCGAGATCACATAGGGTGAGGTCTCCGGGTCAAATTCGCGTGGTTGCTCTACTGCCGGTTGAAAAGGGGAGAGGGGGGAGCACACGTCTTTGATCTGGATTCGTTGCGCCACCGCCGTCCCTCAGGCCCTGCCGCCACGGGTCCTCCAAATCGCAAGTAGATAGAAAGTGTGAGAGAGAGAGAGAGAGAGAGAGAGAGAGAGAGAGAGAGAGAGAGAGAGAGGCCTCGTTGCGACTGGGGGATTTGTTCCACAAGTTCAGGGTCAGTTTGTTTCCTGTCCAAAATCGACGGAAAAGATATGGGTGTATTCCCAGGAGGGAATAACTGAACACATCAAACAGAGAAATCCAGGACTAAAACCACGCGTTTTGGATCCCTCCTGACCCACGGGGATATCATCCCGATCCCGGCCAGGTTAGGATGAAAGGAACAAAGCCTAAGGCGGTTTACCGAGGATGCTCGAGAAGTCTGGTTACCGAGTATGATCTAGGAAGGATTATGGATGATCCAGATTGGCCTAGTTCATTAAAAAAATCCAAATTTAAAAGTCCATGTCCTATAGACATTATAGAAAAATTTGAACATTTTGAGTTTTTTCGCAGCCGGTTTATTAGATTAACTGATTGATGATGTGGATTCTGTTGTGCGACAAAACCCAAGAATTTACCGACCAAAATTTTTAGACAAATTTTGAATTCAAAATTTCCTAGAATGCGATAATAACTTTTGAAGTCATAAGTGACGCCATGAATGATGTAGCGCTGTGGTATGTCCTTACCAATCACCTAACAACACGAGACAACTGCGAGATTCGAGCCAAGGACTTCCACGAGGATGCTCGGGAAGTCTTGGCATGTTCAGTTATGATGGTATTTTGTCTACTAAACTAGATTACCAAGTTTAAATTCACATTTTTAAAAAAAATCGGTTAGGCAGTTTACCGAGGATGCTCGGGAAGTCTGGTTACTGGTTGACTGATAACCGGATTTACCGTGCGATAACTCAGGGTACAGGTGGAAGTGGGCTGCCCGTGGAGCCTACTACTCAAGCCCACATAAAAGCCTATACGGGATACCCGCGGGTAAACAAGAAAAAATAGTGGGTTTTCTTGGGAAGCCCACGATCAAGGGCGAATATTGAAAAAGCTATTTCGATCTAAATTAATATTTTTCCATTTGTCTAGATTCGAATATATCTAGTCATATTTAGTGCTAGCTACATCCGAATCTAGCCAATATGAGTACATTAATTTGAATTGGAAGGAGTAGGAATTTCTCAATCAAGCAAATATTATGTCTAGTAGAAAGAATGACGAGTCACTCAAAAAGTAAAAAAAATAATTAATACATTTAAGTGCTAAATGTTGATCGTATTATATACTAAAATATTTTTATAAACATTATACAAGCAACAATTACAGTAACGCATTTGCGGGTATATGTGGATATACGCGGGATAGTGGACATCCGCATAAGTTTCACGGGCTCTCATGAGACACCCACTTAAATTGTGTGGGACTGTGCGGCATATGCGGGCTTCGCGCGGGTAGTCCCACCTGCCCCCTATGTGGGACTTAATTTGCGCCGCTGTTCAGTCTAAAGCACCGCAAAGCCCAATTGTTACGGCACAGGTTACACGGTGGATCGCTATCCGTCGAGCAAAAAAAAAAAATTGAGTGCCTGGTTGGCTTAGAAACCCATCGGCATCAAAGATTGGGAGAACGAATCAAACGGCAAGCCCGGTAAGCCACAAGCGGAAGTTTGATAGCACCACCATACCTCAAAATGAAAAACAAGAAAAAACTTAGTGAAAGAAAGCGGCGAGAAGAAGAGATACCCAGCCGTCAGAACCATACTCCCGCACGAGCGCTTGACCATTTCTTCACTTCTCTCAAATAAAAGGAGGACCATTGTCTCGCTCGGAGTGACTATTAGGACCAGTCAAACACCTCAACGTGCTGCCCATCATTTTCAGCAGCTACCACCTACCACCTCTTCTGAACTCCCATCGCCACATGCGCCCGATCTATCACAGACCACACATACCAGTCTCTTGCGACCAGCTGAGAATAATGCTCCGCTGCCAAATCTCAGTTTCGTGACTCCCGTCTTCTTGTCTATAAAGCCTTGAAGAAGCTACCAAAAGTGCAAAACACACACAACCTGAAGCTAGAGCTAGCTGCTTTCGGCGGGGAGGAAGTTGTCAGCAAATCAAGACCAAGTGGACATAGATAAACCATACAGTGCGCGCCACAGCACGTGCTCGTCGATCATGGACAAGAATAATGGCGTCAAGGTCACCTACATCGAGACCCAATTTGTCACCTCTGATGCCGCGAGCTTCAAGTCCATCGTGCAGCGCCTCACTGGCAAGTCCGCCGAAGCAACCGAGCCCGCGCGTCAGCTCCACCGGCCGCGCCCCTGCCGTCCCGGAGCCGACCGGAGGAGCACCGTTACTGGAGCGCCAAGCTATCGCATCTCCAACTCCGCGGGCTCGGCTAGTACAGCTGCCGATGACGTGCGGACGGCGGCGACCGCCGGCAATGCCGGCGCCTCGCAGCCGTGCCTGGATGAGACGCACAGGCCTGGCGATTATCCGGAGCTGTTCTACGTCGTCGGAGAGAGCCAAGGGCACCGTGGCGCTAGTTACAGTGATCTACTCTACTGAGTAGTAAATATGTGATTTACTCTACTGCCGGTGTATAGCATCGTTGGATGTATATTTAAGTCATTTTCTTAATTCTCTCTATTTTTTTAAGAAACACGGTACAATCAAAGACGCTCGTATATACACCCATCTCTATGAACGCACGTATGTACACCTTAACCCTATAAGCACCTCCGAGAGACTGAGCCGGCGGCTCTAATCTTGAGATTGATGAAGTCACCACGGACGCCTCACTGTCGACGGTAACGTCGCCTCCCACTAAAAGAATATTGCGTTTTTTATGCAACACACAGTGTCAAACTGGGTTTAAACTCTAGTGAGATTAGGGTACAACCCACCCTCCTAGCCACCCAACTATAGGTTGGCTAGCAATTCTCTCTACTTCTGTTCATTGATGCTCCCGATTAGGGAAGTGTAAATGCAAAGCTATTAGCCTGCGAGGTGTGCTTTCGTGTGCCCCTAAACTTAAGTTTGTATGGTCAGTTTTCTTTTGATCCTATCTAAACCCATATTCACACCATGTATACCTCCGTATAGGTGTACTTAGTTGAGCTGGATATAATTCAGGTTCTCATCGGCTGATCCCACCTTTCGTTATCACGATCTACGTCTTTGCATGTCACGTTTTTTTTGTTTTTGCTGCTATATATCTTCCGATTTCGGCCTTCCGTAGACACATGAGTATATATGTACGGTGAGTATGCGTCTAAGAGGACTTTGCGGGTTTCGAGTGGGTTCGTATAGTCTTTGAAACGAATCGGTATCAAGTTTTTGTTTGTAAAAATTTGAAGGAGAGGGGTGGACACAAAAGCAAAAGTGCCTGCATACTAACCACAATAGACAATCAACGGCCATGTATTGCCAATCATCTAAAGAATGATCAATGTTACATAAAGCTTCAAGTTTCAAGATTGGTGGTACTACTACATAGTTATAGATTATGTTTTAGAATGCCATTTCTAGATATGCATAACTTGTATTCATTGGATCATGCTTTTCGTAAAGCTACAAAGTTGATTTAGTATACAAGTTTTTTTTACTATATTGCAACTCTAGTGAATTGTTGTTGGCAACATATAAAGTACTACCATATTAATTTTTTAGCTATCTACTAGTAACTCTTCTAAGCTTTTGCAATGTTCTGTTAGGCCTTCCATAACGTAGTCGGTGCCCAAAATCTCAAAGTATCACCAATGCCTTGACAATTTTTTGGACACTGGTCTCACATGGTGGGTCCATGTGAAAAAGAACATGACCCATGTTAGGATAAAAAACTCGATCAAACCAACCTCCACTTTCCTTCGTGCGGGTTCTAATTGTGCTCCCCAAAAATCCCCTTTCCGATTCTTAATTCAGCGAGCTCCTAGCCTAAACCCATGTCCATCCATGGTCGTATCATCCCACACTCACCACCAGGAGGGCCTTCGAGCATGGATTCCTTGGATGTGGGAGGAACTGTGATCTGGTGGAGGCGGCGTTATTAGACCGATGAAGTTCTGACGTCAATCGAAGGGCACAACTAGCAGGCGACCGAGTTTCTCTGATGGAGCAAGCTCCCCTCCCAACCCGTCCATGTCCATAGTCGGTCGGCTGCCTACGGTTCCTAGCCGGCCAGCCGCATGATGACGTATAGCGTCGGCGTGAATCGGGCTCCTTCCAGCGCTGCCGCCCACTGCCCAAATCATAGTTGTCCTCCTAGGCACACGGTAGGAATCGATCTCCGACATCGCCTTGGTGCACGTCCTTCTTGAGGCCAACACCCAAGAACTTGATGTTCACCAACCTGGACCTGTTGCGCTTGTCGGCGGAGTTGCTGGGCAAGGGTGCGTTCTGAACGGCGTACATGGTTGTGACAGAGAGCAACACAGCGGTGGCCGTGAGCCAGAGTTCCACACCAATCGGTGATGTGCATCACTAGATTTAACAAGAACGGAACCCACGTTAGGAGAACATACAGCAGTTGTAATTGACATCATTATTCCAGATATTTTCTGGCTTTCGAGTTTGGGCATCGAAGCATCTAGTTGCCTTGATTTCCTAAAATATTTCTAAGGTACCGCCTCAGCTGCGTGGGGCACTGGTGTTCGATGCTTCAAAAACAGTTTGGGCACGGATTTGGATGTACGCTATGGAAGGCTATAATGCTCATTTATAAATTCATTCATGCAGGGCAACCACCAAGGCATATGCATTGTTGTTAAACACTAATTATATATGTTGCGATCTTATAACACTTAATAATGTTTGTTACCAAAGCATGAATATGCGTTGTTGTATACCCTTGCACGGCCACCTATATCAACACATGCAAAATCCGTTGGTGTAGATGTTGAAGGAAATATGCCCTAGAGGCAATCATAGACATGATTATATTGCTTATGAGTCCATGAGTTATTGTAATGTTCCTTAAATATTTATATCAGGCAACTTGTATTGATTGATAATTATGTGAATTGTTTGTGAAACTCTATACTTGTATGGTTATCCAATATTTGTCCCTAGTCGGAGTTCATGTAAGGACAAAAGTGAATATTAGACTAGCACATCAATTGGTTGATGACTATGTTTCGCAAGTCATAGACATAGAGATGTCAAACTAATGATGTGGACACATGTTATGAACATGGGGTTGGACTGACCCAACTTGAGACTGACAATTAAACTTGCAGCTCTCTCTATACATTATGTACGTTTTGTCCTTAGATGTGAGATTGTCACATGCACTTGAGATGTGGATCAACCTATTTTGGGGCTATCAGACGCTGCTCCTGTACAGTTATAAAGGTAGCTTTCGGGTTTGTCCTGAAGCATGCTGCAAGACATTGGTCAATCAAGATGGGATTTGCCCCTCTCTACTTGAGAGAGATATCTCTGAGCCCCTCGAGTGATCGGATCCAGAAATGCATGACCGTGCTACATATGGTTAAGAGTTAACCTAGTAAAGGGATTTAGAATCACAGTATTGAGAAAGGGAGGTTAGCTTGGAGCTAGACCAAATATCCTGAGGCAAAGGGAAAAATATATACTAAACCTTGTGATGGTTCGAACGAATGATCTTTATATAGGTTTAGGAGTTGGCATGTCCTTCTAGAGGCCGCTACCAACTATTGACAGAGTAAGTGTACTAGTGTCATGTATATACGTGTATGAACCTATAGGGTCATACACTTAAGGGGTTGGAAGCCTAATAAGGATAGGAGCCAAATTAGACCAGGCGGCTTAGGCTACTAATGGGCTTCTAATGTAGAAGTCTAACAGGGACGCCTATATAAGAGAGGGTAGGGCGAGCTGACCAGGGGTAGACCATTTCACCCAACCGCCACTCCTCACATCTGTATTGTACGCACGGACCTAGCAATCCGGCGTCTGACACTTCCATCCTGTACGTGTGGATACCTCAGAGGTGCTGCAGTTGTACCACTTGTACGAGCCGCGCAAGGGGGAGCTACTCGTGGGACGAGGACGAGGAGGAGACGTAGAACATCTACACTGCCTCAACATTCTTTATCAAGTTCCGCAACTGCGCGTCTAGTGGTAATACCGAGATATATGAGAACTAAAAGTGCAATGGTCGTCGCCTAGAGGGGGTGAATAGGCTTTTAAAAATATTACATTTTAGGCTCAAGTAAATGCGGAATAAAACTAACGTTTAATTTATTGAGCATAAAACCTAACCACTAGGATCACCTAAGTGCACCAACAACCTATGCTAAGCAATACAAGCAACAAGGTGATAGCAAGATATAAATACTTCAAGCACGATGGCTATCAAAAAGTAAAGTGCATAACTAAAGGGCTCGGTTGAGAGATAACCGATGGACGCGGAGACGAAGATTTGTTTTCCGAAGTTCACTTCCAAAGAAGCTACGTCTCTGTTGGATAGGTGCGATGGCGCAATGCTCTCCGAACGCCACAAATGGCTCACCTCGAGGTGTGGTGGCTCGATGCTCACCCAACACCACACAAGGCCTCACCCCGGATGCGCAAGCACGCAACTCACCGACGTCACAAAAGGCTCACCCTATTCTCCCGAGTGTGAACCACAAAAGGCGGGAACTCGCTCCACTATGGGACTCTTGAGGGCGGTCACCGAACCCGTACAAGATTGGGGCTATCTCCACAACTCAATTGGAGGCTCCGAACAACAAAGCCACAAAAGGCTACAACGCCACAAAAGGTCAAAAAAGCCACAAAATTCTACAAGACCACAAAAGGTCAACAAGACCATAAAAGATCAACAACCCAACCACACAACCATCTAGGGTTCCAAGAACCCAAGAGAAAAGAGCCCACAAGCTTGAACTCACTGAATCTCCGAGGAAAACTCAAACCTATGCACCATATGCAAGGGCAAGTCCTTATCTCCCAAATTCCAACAAAGCTACAAAAGCTATTGGGGGAATAAGGGAGGAAGAACACAAGATGAGAACACAAAACTCTCCAAGATCTAGATTCCAATGATTCCTTCATAAAGAAGAGATTTGACTTGGGGGGATTGTAGATCTAGATCTCCTCTCACTTTTCCCTAAAAAATATGTAAGAATTATGGGAGGGAGAGGGAATAATAAATCTCAAATAGGTTAAAAAATGGTGGGCAAAAACGAGCTCAAAAGACGGGGAACCATTGGGGAAGAAGCCCCCCTTAAATAGGACAAGGAAAAACTGACCGTTTGGGCCAGATTCGCGCACCACCGGAACTTCTGGGCCTCCACCGGAACTTCCGGAAAATAGAAACACAAGTTACTGAACCTGACCGGAACTTGGGCCGGAACTTCCACTCAAGCAAAAACACAGGATAACATTGCACGAAAACTTCAATAACTTTTGATTCCGGACTCCGTTTTTGTTGATCTTGGGCTCGTTTTGAAGAGAATAAAAAGCTCTATAATATTATGCAAAGAAACATCATAGTCCAGTATGGAAGGATAAAACCAAATTGAGAAAGGTATGACCTCTCTAGAAGCGATGAACCGGTAAAACCTTCAAAACCCAAAACACAAGAAGTTGAGCTTGGAAACTCCGATTAGGATGAAACCAATTTTGTTGGGAAGATAAAACAAAGTAGAACCAAAAAAATGTGAAATATTAGATACAACCAAGGGAGAAAATATCAAGTATATATATGAGATATCTCCTAAGGTGTGGAGCTGGAAAAACCCGCATGATCAAGAATGCAATAAGATATGCAAGGAAAATCCTGATTTGATGAACTAGAGATTGTTATGATGATAACCACAATCTCTAGATCCTCTCATGGATAAGAACCAAATAACAACCAAGAAATATGATGCTATGAATGCAAATGTTTGAGCTCTCTCTGAACGATGCGATCGAGACACCCGCTTGAGAGCCCCTCTTCATAGTACGGCTATCTATCCTAAACCCGGTCTCCCAACAACACGAGACCGGCAAAAGAGAAGCCCTATCAAGATCATACCTTTTCCTTGAGAATTCCACTTGAAATTGATGTAGACCGTCTTGTTCTTCTCAAGTGGCAACACCTTTCTTTATTGGTATTGCTTGATGAAGATGAGGACTTGCAAATTGCTCCCCCATACTCCATGGGGAAACTTCTTCTTTGAACTTGTCTTCATCACTCCATGATCACGAGGATGGCAAGCTTCAAGCATGAGGTCTTCTAGAGATGGAATATTGAGTTTGCCCTTATTCATCCCTTCTTAGGGTTGATCCATCTTGATGCAACTCTTTGCACTTGTCTCGATCAACCTTCAAGCTCCTTCTTTCTTCATGATTCCAATGGCACAAACCCCTTGGACATTTCTTCATCTTTCAACCTTGAGACCAACACATGGCCCAATCGATGCCAATGGACAAACCTACAAGTGAAATCAATTTACGCATTAGTCCATAGAGATTATCATTAATTATCAAAACCACACATGGGGGCATATATGCCCTTTCAATCTCCCCCATTTTGGTAATTGATGACAATCCCTTAACGAGGGTTTAAATATGAAAATTAACAACCAAAGCGGTTCCCCAACATAAAATAGTACACAAGTATGTGATGTTGGTACAACCACAATATATAGAGCAAAATCCCCCACAATCTATGCATGTGTGATGAACTTGAATTTCATTGCATCGATTGCCAACCGTTACCTTTAGTTGAGTTTCCCTATATATTCAACATGCAAAGCAGCCATAAATATGCAAGAGCATGAGAGGCAAATGCTTAAGAACACAATCAAAGCAAAGGCCAACTTCCCTTAAACCCTCCAAAACTTTTCCCCCATTGGCATCGATTGCCAAAATGGTGAAAAGTTCTAGACGACCAATATAGTGAGAATTCCTCCAAAGGTGTGCGTATGCACAAGTCAAATGATGAGTACTTGGGAGGAAATAAAACTATATTGAGTACCCAAAGATTGCAAAAGGACAATAAAAGGAAATAAACTTCAACAAATGAAGCAAGCAACCAAAAGATCCAAAAGGACCAATTGAGAAACCAACAAATGATATCAAATGGAAACAATAACAAAAAGAGTGTTTAAATGAAAATAGATAAGATCCCCAAACTTTGTGAAAAGTTTAGAATACTTGTATTTGAATACAATATGCACAAATATGGAATCCTCGATCCCCCATAAGCATTTAAACCATAAGAAATGAGAAAGAAGGAAATTATGCACTATTAAATGAAATAGAGAAGCTCCCCAAAGATTGTGCACCAATTATAGTAATTGTATTTAGAAACAACATGCACAACCATGGACTCCTCACTCCTACAAACTCATCTAACAATGCACTCAAATTTCAATAAATTTGGAAGCCACCGAAGAATCACAAAGGAAAAAGAGGTGGTTCCAAGAAATGCAAAAACAACCAAAGAATGATATTCTCTTCTGTGTGTAAATTTCTAGGTAGAAAATATCAAAAAGACAAATGTCCACAAATAAATATGCACAAACAAAATAGATACAGAAGAAATCATATGAAAGGCAAAACATAAGTCATAGAATATACCAATAAGATGTTTTGCTTGAAAGCATGCCCAAGGGCTCAACTATATCTTATTGTACATCGATATGCTTCAAACACCAACAAACTCCATACATTACTACTATAACCAAGGGAAGACGGGATAGAAGGAATGTATGGAGAAATGCAACAAGTATCAAAAAAATCAACTTTGTAAAAATACTCACTATTGCACATGAGAGATATTGAGGAAACGATATGCAATAAAATTTCTGGATTGACATATTTGGGATTGGTGAATCATGAGCATGATTTAGTATAGTCCCCATTATATGCACTCATCTCAACATACACACATTTGCAATAGAGAGAACTTCTTCAAAGCCAAAGCAAGAAATCCAACATATGCAAGTACACAAATTCATGCCAACAAGCAACCTACAAAAGGTTGGGAACAAGATATGTATGCATGAGAGAGAGAGAGAGATACTTGTTACCGAGATATAATTGGTAGGATGAAGAAGATATGAATTTTTTGATCATCCTAGCTTGCATCCAATTGACATGTAGATGCCAGTTATTCCTTGTTCAAGATACAAGAACCCAATATATATCCCCAATGTACCTAAAACACAAATAAGTACACTATGGTCCCCAAACAAATTGGGTACAAAGTAGTTAGTGCAACTACAATACATAGGAGAGCCTCCACACAAATATGTGCATATTGATATGAAATTTAATTTCATGCACATCTTAGCCCATTAGGATTTGGTGGAGTTTCCCCTATATATTGGATCAAAGAAAGCAAGCATGCCATAATATATACAAGAATTAAATATGCATGCATAAGACTTTCAAGAACCAAAAGGAGATACAATTAAAAAAACACCAAGTAAACTAATAAGACACACAACAAGGTGTGACTCGACAAAAGGTGTCCAAATTGTATCAAAGAACCAAATCAACACATGAAAGAACACAAGTTCAACAAATGAACTCTAAAGAGCAAAAGAGATAAAAGATAGACAAAAATACCAATGCTCAAGGATTTATCTCATCCTAAAAGATCAAAACAAGTGACAAAGAATGAGATAAAACCAACTCCTAAAGAGAACAAGGTTCCAACAACCAAAACAAACTCTTCACACTTTTCATGATGACACACAAAGTACCAACACAAAAAGGACCGAGCTTCCATGCAAAAAATGGATCAAAACAAGAAGCGTAAAACAATGTCCTAGATAATATAGGAGAGCTCTCCCATAAGTAGATCATTATATAATTTTGACTTTGAATGCAATATGCCCACAAATGAGATCATCACTACTACCTACACTAAATAAAATACAAGGGGATACCAAAAAAAGAAGATCCACAAGATGCAAATAAAGCTTGGGAGCAAAAGGAAAAACATTTTCTTGGCAAAGGATAGGAAAATAAGAAAAGGCCAAAGTGAATATGATCAATAAAATCTACCATATATGGAGTACCAATTTTCCAAAGACAAGAAAATATAAGGGAAATTTTCCCGAGGTAGTTTGCAAGGATATCACGATCATATTCACACCAAGAATCATATAACAAAGCATGAGAAATGAGCTTGATGCTTTGAGAGAGATTCTTGATTGCTTCAAATAGTCACACAATCACTAGTGATTAGATTAAATAGAATCAAGTGGTTCCCATGAGGATATATAGATCCAAATATGAGGAAACACATACCAAGAATCACTCTCACACACTAGATCTAAGAGATGAGCAATAAAACATCCAAGCAAATTGGAACTTGTATGAGCAAATGTGCCACAAAGGAGCTAGATAATTCTCAATATCAATTCTAAGTGGCACTACCTCAAATATACACATTTTCTAGGTTTGTAATATGCACAAAGCATACAACTCCCCCATAATGTGATAAACCAAGAAATCTCAACAAGAGGCAAAAATACCAAAATAGAGGTATTAATGGACATTATGGAACTTGAGTTTCTCATGATAGAGACATACCACATAGAGACTAGATAAACATGCAATAAAACTACTAAGTGATTTTCCTCAAGTACACACATTTTAGGATTGTGAAATTCCCAAGCATGACACTCCCCCAAAACGGAATAGGCCATTAATCCCTCATAAGAGCCAAATAAGATACCTACTAGAAACAATAAAGGATCCAAACCAAGAAACACAAATACATGGTGTGCCAACCAACATACACAAATATATATCATAGGTCAATAAGTAAGTGGGAAGCACAATATGTACAAACACATGCAAGGTACAAAACCAACACATGCACACGAGTGCAAGTGACTAGAAATGTAAAGGAGTTTAGCACAAGTTACCGGAAGGAGGAACATTGGATAAGGAATAGAAGCATGATAACCAATGACTTGACTTTGATAACAAGAATATGATGAAGATCCCTCAATTCTTCATAATGTAGCCAAGTCTTTAATGCCCTCCAAAAAGACCTATTGATCAAGTTTTAGCTTGTTGGTCCCCAACCAAGTTGGGTCCTAAGAAGTTAGTCACAATAGGCTTGGCCACCCAAATGGTTCTTTTCTTGACACCACTTTGGGCACCAACAAATTTGGCAAACACATTGCCACCCTCATCCTTACGAAGTGAATAAGCATCATCAATAAAGATAGGATGGGATGAGGAGTTACCCATGGTGCATGAGGAAGAAAGGTGCCCCTTCTCACGACATATGTAGCAAGTTCTTCTCTTGCCATCTTTCTTCTTGGGAGGAGCTGCACCATGAAGAAGAGCTTGAGGCTTCTTGGGAAGTGGCCCATCTTGAGCTTGTCGGGGAGCTTGAGGCCGCTTCCCTCGTTGCTTATTACTAAGAGAATTCTTATTCAATGGGAAATCCCTCACATGATGCCCTTCTTCCTTGCACTTGAAGCACACAATGTTGGCCGGATTCTCCACTTGTCCTTGGCCCTTCTTCTTGTTTCCCTTGTGTTTCAAAATGTTAGTGGGCTTGTTCTTGATGTTGGAGTTGAATCCAAGCCCACTCTTGTCACTTAGGGGTCGTCGCACACTCAATATGTTCTTGAGTGTGGTCTTCCCTTCATGACACATTTTCAAGTCATTCTTCAAAGAAGTGACTTGAGCCTTGAGATCTTTGATTTCCTCTACATGGTTAGTATCAACAACAATACTAGAGGAAGTAGATGCTTCATTGTTAGAGAAACAAGGCAAGGAATGCAATTCATCACAAGATATAGCATGGTTGTGAGAGGATGAATTACAAGGACTAGCACATGACAATATAACATTTGGAGTAGATATAGTGCTAATGTCCACATGAGGCCCACTAGATGTTACTTTTGACACGATGGCCTCATGAGCTAACCTTAGCCTACCATGGGAGACTATAAGATCATCATGCGAGCTTGAGAGCTTGGCATGACTTTATTCTAATTTCACATAGTTGCTAGTTAGCAAAGCAAGTTGAGCCTTTAGCTCAACATTATCCTTCAAGATAGATGCTTCACAAGAAATAGAGTTAGTAGCACAAGAATCATCATTTCATGCAAGAGGTGAGGGCAACTTGGAAAGCTCTTTAGAATATGAAGCTTTAAGTTGCTCATGTGACTCGGTGAGTTTGATGAGGTCCCCCTAGATGACCCTAGAGCCATTGTTGAGGTGATCAAAAACCTCAAGGAGTTTAGCATAAGCAACTTCAAGTTCATCATTTTTAATTTGAAGGGCACTTGCCACCTCAAACTCTCTATCATGAGATTTCTTTACTCTAGATAGTTCTAGAGCAAAGGTATCCTTAAGAGATTCCTTAGTGGTTTATTCCTCTTCAAGAGCTTCATTTAGATTTGAAATTTCATTATCATACTCACACTCAAGAATAATTATTTTATCTATTGTGTCCTCATGCTCATATATTAGTTGCTTACTTTCAATAGCACAAGTCAAGATTTCAATGAAAGTAGAGCAAGCATTTTTATTTGGATGAAGAGCACGAAGGACTAGCATCCCCTTCTCTTTTAAATAAGCAACATCATCATCTACTTCTACATGATCAACATTCACATCATCATGAGATATATTAGGATCCAAAGGAGAGGTTACCTTTGAACCCTTAGCCATGAGGCACAAGTGAACATTGGGAGAATGTGATGATGGGGCAACACATGAAGCTCCAATCGCAACCTTGCCTTGGCCCACACATTTTTCAATTTCCTCTACATGGTTAGCAACACAAGTAATAGAGGAAATAGAAGCACATTTATCATGGCAATAAGGCAAATTAAGCATATCATCATGAGACATATTCAAGGCATTTCTACATGATATGCAAGGGCAATCAACACTAGGATGTGAATCACATATGGTCCTACACGTGTTCATGCCCAAAGATACAACATTGCAATGATATAGAGACAAAGGATCGTGAATGGAAATCTCACTATCTACATTGCAAGTTCTATCACCACTCACCATATCATTACCTTGTGACAACACACATGTTGGTGTAGTGGAAGAAGATGAGAACTCATCGCGGCCGGAGGTGGAGGTAACACAATCATCCTCATTAATCTTGGACACATCATATTTTGCTTGAAGCTTGGTCCATATATCATGAGCGTTCCAGAAAGGTATGATTGAGGAAAGAACTACAAAGCTCACAACATTAACAAGCACATTAGATGCTTGAGCTTCGAGATAAGAGATTGTATCCTCCTCCAAAGATAGATTTTGGGGATCCTTAGGAGGAGACAAGACCATATCTAGAATTCGCTCAATATTTGGGTCAATGGCCCGGAAATGACTAAGCATGCGAGTACGCCAAACATCATAATGAGTGCCAACAAATGTAAATGTGTGAGAGTGCACTAAACCCCTAGGAGACATCTTTACTCTCGAGGCGCTGAAGCCTAAAAGAGAGAGACCTTGCTCTGATACCAATTGAAAGTGCAATGGACGTCGCCTAGAGGGGGGTGAATAGGCTTTTAAAAATATTACATTTTAGGCTCAAGTAAATGCGGAATAAAACTAACGTTTAATTTATTGATCACAAAACCTAACCACTAGGATCACCTAAGTTCACCAACAACCTATGCTAAGCAATACAAGCAACAAGGTGATAGCAAGATATAAATACTTCAACCACGATGGATATCACAAAGTAAAGTGCATAAGTAAAGGGCTCGGTTGAGAGATAACCGATGGACGCGGAGACGAAGATTTGTTTCCCGAAGTTCACTTCCAAAGAAGCTACGTCTCTGTTGGAGAGGTGCGATGGAGCAATGCTCTCCGAACGCCACAAATGTCTCACCTCGAGGTGTGGTGGATCGATGCTCACCCAACGCCACACAAGGCCTTACCCCGGATGCGCAAGCATGCAACTCATCGACGCCACAAAAGGCTCACCCTATTCTCCCGTGTGCGAACCACAAAAGGCGGGCACTCGCTCCACTATGGGACTCTTTAGGGCGGTCACCGAACCCGTACAAGATTGGGGCTATCTCCACAACTCAATTAGAGGCTCCCAACAACAAAGCCACAAAAGGCTACAACGCCACAAAAGGCCAACATAGCCACAAAAGGCTACAAGACCACAAAAGGTTAACAAGACCACAAAAGGTCAACAACCCAACCACACAACCGTCTAGGGTTCCAAGAACCCAAGAGAAACAAGCCCACAAGCTTGAACTCACCGAATCTCCGAGGAGAACTCAAACCTATGCACCAAATGCAAGGGCAAGTCCTTCTCTCTTAAATTTCAACAAAGCTACAAAATCTATTGGGGGAATAAGGGAGGAAGAACACAAGAGGAGAACACAAAACTCTCCAAGATTTAGATCCCAATGATTCCTTCACAAAGAAGGGATCTGACTTGGGGGGGATTGTAGATCTAGATATCCTCTCACTTTTCCCTCAAAAAGATGTAAGAATCATGGGAGGGAGAGGGAGTAATAAAGCTCAAATAGATCAACAATGGTGGGCAAAAATAAGCTCAAAAGATGGGGAACCATTGGGGAAGAAGCCCCCCTTAAATAGGACAAGGAAAAACTGACCATTTGGGCTAGATTCGCGCACCACCGAAACTTCCGCCCCCACCGAAACTTCCGGCAAATAGAAACACAGGTTACTGAACCTGACCGGAACTTGGGTCGGAACTTGGGCTGGAACTTCCGCTCAAGCAAAAATGCAGGATAGCATTGCACGAAAACTTCAATAACTTTTGATTCCGGACTCCGTTTTTGATGATCTTGGGCTAGTTTTGAAGAGAATAAAAAGCTCTATGTAAAGAAACATCATAGTCCAGTATGGAAGGATAAAACCAAATTGAGAAAGGTATGACCTCTCTAGAAGCGATGAACCGGTAAAACCTTCAAAACCCAAAACACAAGAAGTTGAGCTTGGAAACTCCGATTAGGATGAAACCAATTTTGTTGGGAAGATAAAACAAAGTAGAACCAAAAAAATGTGAAATATTAGATACAACCAAGGGAGAAAATATCAAGTATATATATGAGATATCTCCTAAGGTGTGGACCCGGAAAAACCCGCACGATCAAGAATGTAATAAGATATGCAAGGAAAATCCTGATTTGATGAACTAGAGATTGTTATGATGATAACCACAATCTCTAGATCCTCTCATGGATAAGAACCAAATAACAACCAAGAAATATGATGCTATGAATGCAAAGGTTTGAGCTCTCTCCGAACGATGCGATCAAGACACCCGCTTGAGAGCCCCTCTTGATAGTACGACTATCTATCCTAAACCCGGTCTCCCAACAACACGAGACCGACAAAAGAGAAGCCCTATCAAGATCATACCTTTGCCTTGAGCAATCCACTTGAACTTGATGTAGACCGTCTTGTTCTTCTCAAGTGGGACCACCTTTCTTGATTGGGCTTGCTTGATGAAGATGAGGACTTGCAAATTGCTCCCCCATATTCCATGGGGAAACTTCTTCTTTGAACTTGTCTTCATCACTCCATGATCACGAGGATGGAAAGATTCAAGCATGAGGTCTTCTAGAGATGGCGCATATTGAGCTTGCCCTTCTTCATCCCTTCTTGAGGTTGATACATCTTGATGCAACTCTTTGCACTTGTCTTGATCACCCTTCAAGCTCCTTCTTTCTTCATGATTCCAATGGAACAAAGCCCTTGGACATTTCTTCATCTTTCAACATTGAGACCAACACATGGCCCAAGCGATGACAATGGACAAACCTACAAGTGAAACTCAATTTACACATTAGTCCATAGATATTGTCATTAATTACCAAAACCACACATGTGTGCATATATGCCCTTTCAACAACAGTATTCCTGGTTTACGTGGTAGAAATTTTTGATTTGCGCTAGTGTAGCCTACCTGTATCCCTTCAGATGTTGCCGATGCTTATATGGACATTCTTCAATGGATCGATGCAGTGCTGAAGGGGGTACTTGCTGTAATGCCAGGAAGACACCAGAGTGTGTTTTGACGTGACAAGACCGACGTTGGAGAAAAGGAAGCAAAGTTGATGCCTTTTCCTCACAAACACCATCCAAGCATAGAAGCTTGCTTGATCTAAAATATCGGTTAGAAAATAATCCCTCGAGCTCCTCCTCTCAGTTGTGGATAAGGATAACGAAGGGATGTATAGGAAGTTGAGGAAGTTTCATTTGCGACCCGCCTCTTATGCCATCTAAACATCGGTTCTTGAAACGCTAACTCAAGTCAGGGCTGGTCCACGGATTTTGGGGGCCCTAGGGAAACACAACAACAAGGGCCCTTGTTTAAAGTGGAAGAGGTTCTCTAGGATCGAGGGGCAATGGCCCCCTATTCCTGAAAGCATCTTAAATATATCTTTAATATTTATGCTAAAAATTTAAACATTAAGCATGATTAGCATTCTTGGGTTTATCAACAATGTTTCTCAAGCTCCGTCACTTGTTCACACACGAAAGAATTAAAAGGTATTGGTATTCCGTAAGAGAAATATTACTCTAATGCTATAGAATATTAAATAATATGTATACTTGATGGATTCATGGTCTTTGAAATCTCGACAAAGACATTATAAACTACTTATTTCTATTGATCGAGAGAATTATATACCATGATATTTAGTTTTACCAGTTGCTTCGTGCGTACATATTCATGTACAAAAAAGCGAGTAGAAGAGTTGACATAGTAGACATTAAATTAATAAGAGAATAAAATAGTCTCTCAAACATGCACATGGGATCAAGTAGAACCGTCAGGAATCGGGGGAGAGTTGCTTGCAGACAACATGATTATATGATTGCATCGTTAGTCTCCACTAATAGATACTCACAACCTAGTAAAGGAACATGAGGGCCGGTGTTGCTGCACATTTGGAGATACCATAGGAATCGTGGCATCAAAAAATAATATTCAGAATTGTTATAGTATATTTTTGGAAAATAGGAGTCATAGTATAGTCATTGTGTGAGAACCCATATTTATGGTCCGAGAAGTTCGCGTTATGCATGTAATTCAAGTTCCCATAATCAGTGAGCCATGAGCATAACCGACAAGCATCATTACAACATCCAAAAGTAACGAGTACACAACTTACATCATTGCCATTATAGCGATACAACATCAACATCAGAACTTCTTCAATCATAGAGCGCATGTCATGCCTTAACCTACAAGCAACTGACTGGGAAGACGGCCTAAGCTCTCATAGACGTCAGCATCTCCATCACTCCTCGTACTTCTGAATGTCTGGACAAGTAAATAGCCAGGGAGAAAGCCGGTATGTAGGTTTGAATATACTCACAAACCACCAAGATAAGGTAAACAAGATAATGCATTTTTTGATGTAGCGAGATAGCCTCTACTAAGGTTGTTTTGTAAGAAGCCTAGTTTTTCTTGTAGATATGGCATATCTATATTTTTGTTAAAAAATAGTTTTGAAACATGTCTCCATATCCTTGTTGAAAACCTTTTTGAAAACATTTGTAGAGGAAAACCCTTTTTAAACATATTTGACCATCCCTGGTCAAAACAAAGCTGACCCAGTCACGTCCTTTTTATCTTCACGAAACCACCACTAGGGTACTCCTAGCGATCACCTTTCCAACCGTTCTTGACCATGGAAACGACTATTCGAATAGATTATACTCTGCAGAGTTTGTGCACTTTACCCACAAGAATCAATACATCCGCCAGGATACAACCACAGCTCGCAACACACCGTAAATGGAGGTTCAGATAGTCAAACCTATCCTTTCATTTGTCATCCCTAGCAACGTCGTCTTTTCTTTTTGGGTTTGTTCTCCCCGACAACGAGTATGTGGTGCCCAACACCATAGTCCCGCCTTCCGTACACGCGTATACCCAAACCGCAGCTTGGCATATACCTTAATTTGGTGACTCCACTTCCTTCCGTACTACCTAAGTCATACCATCCGCGGGAGACCCAATTGTTGCACCGACACTCTTGGGGAGGCAAGCTATAGGCCCCAGATCCATAGATCTGTTCTAGAGCCCACCCGGAATTCAAGGGATTTCTCCCAATTAGCAGTGTACAAGCTGCCCCGGCTAGAGACAACAAACTACGAACTAAGCCCCAGCTTCTGGGTAACGTGGTTGCATGGATAAATTGTTCCGGTAAAGGCGTAGAACATTCCTTCTCTTTCTCTTGTCCATCTTTCTTACTTCTCACCATAATCTTTTCTTTGATGAAATCATCCACTTGGAAGCGACGCCTCTTTCCAAGGGTTTTATTTTGAAAACTTTGAAGTAGGGTAAACCTCAAAATAGTTTTATTCATAAAAATACCAGGGTTTCCAACGAGGTAGGATGCTACTCATCATAACCTCGATCTAAAGGGGCAAAGTGGGTGTCAAAAAGGGTAGGTGTCCTAATGGACACTCATTCATAACATGGAGGAGCCAAGTTACTATCATTGTTTTATTTAAAAGCAAACCATGCAAGTAGCAATGCAGTTATAAACAAGGTGCAAAACAAGTAGTAAACAGGAGTTGGACATATATCGGAGTTCAGGAATGGTGGCTTGCCTGTGATCAGCGAAATATCCCCTTGACTTTGGGCCTGTTTGTTTGGGCTGTGGCTGGATGTGCTGCAGTGCAAGGAAAACTGCTGTGCAGAGAAAGCTACTTTTCTAAGTTTGGCTGTTTGGCAACTTGGCTGACTGGACGGTTGTAAATCACTAAATTCTCTAAAATACCCTAAGAGTTCTGAGTTTTTTTTGCTAATTTGCTAATTTATGTACTCCCTCTTATCCAAATTAGATTTGTCTAAATTCGAATGTATCTAATACTTAAATATGTCTAGTTATATTTAAATCTAGACAAATCCGAGTTCATTAATTTAAATCAGTAGCAAAAATATTTGCTTGCGTGTATGTATACTACTAAACAATAGTCGGCCCGCCGAACGTATACTTTCTGACAACTTTCCGCGTCTATTACTTCTGTGTGTCACAACGATGGGAAAATGGAACCGTCGATAAATGGAAAAAAAATGAGAGCAACAAAAATCAATCGATCCTCTAACAATTTTCTGTGTCTACTACTTTTTTTTCTAACGAAAGTCTATTTGAGCTAGTACTAGTAGCAAAACACTACACGAACGATTGCTTGGATTCTGAACCGCAGCTTCGTGGAGAAGGACTCGGTGGCAGTTTTTTGTAAATAGCCAAACCAACAAGCGCAATGCAATGTACCATTTTGGTTTTCAGTGGCAAAGCCGCGGGAAGCACGTCCCCGGGTGCTTCGCTTGCGCTGTGTATTTCTCGCTTCCAATTCAGGCGAAGCCCGCAGCCAAAGCATGCTGTTTGGATAGATTAGACTGCTTTTTCCCATGGAAAGCCAGAATAAGTCCAAACAAACACCTCCTTCTTTATAAAATCAGAATACCGATAATAATAATAATAATAATAATAATAATAATAATAAGAAGAAGAAGAAGAAGGAGACTTTCTTCTTCTCAGCGTCACACAATCACAACTATCATCGTCATCGAGCATACATGCATACAAACAATACATCAATCAATGCAAAGCATACAAGCATCAAAACAATGCAGCAATCAAGAAATAAGCATATGATATAAAACAGTAAAGGGCTGGAAGATTGTCTTGATGAGATTGGTAAAGGACTTGGAAGCATTGGTAGAGATGTTAATAAGATCTAAAGTCTAGAAACTACTTAGGAAGGGTGTTTAGACCAAGGCCATATTATATGTGGTACCACTGTGTAAAAATTATACGATCAGTTAGGTATTGATAAAATTGAACCAACAAAAGTGGTTTCACCATTTTATCAATTTCCATTGATTTATAGTGGATTTTCTAATGAGAAAAGCTCTAGTTTTAGGAAATAAATCACATAAAAATATCCGTGATTCCAAAAAGTATTTCCTCTGAGGTTTAAGTAGGTACCGATGGACTGATTCACTGATAGTTGGAATCACCTTAAATATTTACCAAAATGCCCTCAGGAAATTTCCAAATGCAGTTCTGGAAGGTTTTTGTATTTTTAACCAAATTTAATCCACAGTAGCTTTTGATCTGATTACAAAGACACATGTTAGGTATTTGAAATACCTTTATGTAGAAATTGGAATCATCCTTTTTTATATTTACAGAACTACTAGGGTGTTTTGAAAAGTGAATTAAACATGCACATAATAGTTTAATTCATAATAAATCAACCAGGGCTTATAAAATTTTGGTCTCTTGGGGTTTGAAATATATTGGTATGCACGTGTTCTGGGAGTTGGAATTAGGCCAGTACCAATTTTGGTTTGACCACAAGAATTTCCTAAAGGCATAAATGTCTTGTTTTTGTTATTTTACCAGGGGCAAAATAGGAAACAAAATAGGGTGAGGCCAAGTTTAGATGCAAGGTATCTGCAATATATTCATACCCAAATTGGTTTTAGGAGATTTGGCTCTACCAAACTCTCTGAATGGATTTATTAGTGAAAAAGGCACATTTAGGTAGATGATTTATTATAAACAATTGGTACACTATTTGGGGTAGCCAAGTGTATTGCATGTTCAAGGGAATATTCAGAAACTCTACATATTTTAGATCTAGGTATTTGGGGATGATTTGAATTTTCAAAAGGATTTAAACTAAAGTGCCAAATCTGGATCTAGAAAAAAAATGAATGAAAACAGAGAGGGTCGCGGGATAGGATCTGGGCAACAGTTGGGCCTGAGGGAGGGATTCGGCCCACCCGGGGTCCATGCATGTGGGAGGCCATAGCTTCAAATCCGCGGGGCCACATCTTCAAAGTCAGTGGCTGGGGAGGGTCGAAGGGGTATGGGGGAGTTGTAGCCGTTCGATCAAGTTGTGATGGACGGCAGGGGCTCGTCTCCTTCCTCCCGATGGAGCCAGCATATGGAAACCCTAGGCGGTGACGGGGGAAGGCTCACGGAGGAGCGGGGAGGCTTACCGAGGGGTCGTGGGCAGCTAGGAGGCGGCGGAGCAGACGCGGTCCAACAAGGCGAGCTCGAAGAGGGGCGGGGCGGCGCACTTTACTGCGGATGTAGATCACGCATGACTACGACGGCAAGAGTCGACGGACGGCTCTGCATGCGTGCACAGGGCTTCTGCATGTCAACCGGGAGGGGTTAGAGCGGGGACTGTAGGGTTCGCATCATAGAAAACAAAAAATTTCCTACGATAGGAACAACTATGTACCAAGATCTATCTACTAGATACAAACAACGGGCGGATGTAGATCCGTAGAGAACATAACCTTGAAGACCGACAAAGCTTAACGAGTTAAACTCGTGGTTGATGTAGACGATCTCTTGCTGATCTCAAGATCAAGAGGAAGTCCTTAGCACCGCAACTTAGCGACGCATCTATGCTCGCACAAAAGTCTGAGGCACCGAGCAACCTCTGCCTCCTCGCTCCAGCGATGCAACGAAAGCAACTCTTTATTGCAGAATAGCCACCGGGAAGATGTATCTCGCTAGTCCGAGACCATGGGGGATAAATTCTAGAGGGGGAGAGAGATCCTTCACGAGGATGTGTGAGTGAGAAGTGAGGAGGGGGTTCCTTTTATAGGAGAGGGGGGACCCCAAGGGGTTGGCCTGGCGCATGGGGCTGCCCCTTGCCCTCTCCTCATTCATCTGGGTGGACACTCCACTCACAAAAATCCTTTCAATTCCCTCCACTCAAATTCCCATTAAATTTCCACCAAATTTAATGCAAACTCTCATTAAATAAAAATCCTTTTATTTATTCAGAATTTTGTCAATTACTTTAATGAAAAACATTCACATATAACCCCTTGCTAGTATTTCATTTCACATGCAAAAACACTTTCTGCAATTTCACTCGAAAACCTGTTTCGGTACCTAGTGAAATAAATTCCTGCGCTTGTTATTCTTTTCGGCATGAAACTTTTGCTCCAAATGGATGTCGGTGTCTCTTAAGTGTGTCACCCTACGGTTCGCGAATAATGCGGACATGATCGAGACCCCTCTCAGATCAATAATCAGAAGCGGGATCTGGAGACCCATACTGACTCCCACACATACAACGATGACTTTCTTGTGATCGTCGGAACCTTTTACACTAGTATCTTAATCCCTTTGTTTCACGATATATTACATATCCGAGATTCGGTCATCGGTATCTCCATACCTAGTTTGATCCTGTTACTGACATGCACTCTTTTCTTTTTCCCGTGATATAACATTCTAGTGATCAAATCACTTGCTTGCAAGCTAACCAATGTGATATCACCGAGAGGGCCTAGAGTATATCTATCCATCATCAGGATGAAAAAATTACACTCTCGATCCATGGGCCTCAGCATAACACTTTATTAGTTCTGAACCATCTTTATAATCACCCTGTTACGGTGTGACGTTTGATGTTATCAAGAAACTCTTCCGGTGTTAGTGATTGACATGATCTCATGGTCTAAGGATTAGGATCACTTCGTAAGTTGTTATAGTAATATAAACTCAATGACTTTGATCGTAATGGTATACTTCGGATGAATGTTCATCACACCATTACACTCATGTTGTGATCTCGTTATTAACAACATCCAATGTCCATGATCAGGAAACCATGATCATCTTGTTAATCAACGAGCTAGTTTATGAGAGAGGCATAACTAGGAACTTTCTGTTTGTTTATTAAACACACATGTATTAACGTTTCCGTATTAATACAATTATATCATGCAAAACAAAAATCTATCATATACTGGGAATATACATAATAAATACTTTATTATTGCCTCTCAGGCATATTCCCTTCAGTCTCCCACTTGCACTAGAGAAAATAATCTAGTTACATAGTGATGAATCTAACACCCATGGAGTTCTGGTGTTGATCATGTTTTGCTCTAGGGAGAGTTTTAGTGAACGGATCTGCTACATTGAGATCCGTGTGTACTTTACAAATCTTTATATCTCCATCCTTGACATGCTCGCGGATGGAGTGAAACCGGCGCTTAATATGCTTGGAATTCTTGTGAGACCATGGTTCTTTCGCATTGGCAATGTGTAAGATTCCTCCTTTATAAAGGAAGAAGGATCCCTGTGATTGCAATGCTAGTCCCTGGATCATTTCTAGCATCCACAGTTTAAGATGAAGTACACAGAAACAAAGGTCATTATTACAGTCATTCTAGAGACAAACATAGTCTTTACAACTCCAAAGCCACAGGCCTAATACAAGAGTTTGAATAAGTAAATAAATAAAAGTCTTCATCTTCATGTGCCACAGGAAAACATGTTGAGTGTAGACTCATGACTCCTAATCCTCATCATAGTAACCTACAACATCACAAGTTACAGCCACAGTGGGTCAATACATTGGAATAGTATTGGCAAGTGATACCTTATTATAATTTAGGTGGACTAGATACTATATGCAATTTGGCTAAGTGTAGCTTGGCTTGCTTTGCTCAAAATAGGTTTTGCCTATTAGTTGAAATCACTAAGTTTTTCTTTGTCAAAACTTTTCCCAAGGATCGCCCAATAGACATTTAGGTCCTTCACCCTTGTTCACCCACAAGTTTTTACTTAGAAAATTGGGATGAGGAGATTCTTGATAGCTTCCATGTCTTGATGCTCAAGTTGTCCTTTTCCAGGGACATGGCTAAGTACTTAGATTCTTCCATCTGCAGAGGTTGTGCACTTTCCCCACCAGACTTGATTTTCACCAAGATAGGACCTTTCAGAAGCCTTCCCTTAGACCAAATGGACGTGTTCCAACCTATCATCCCACTACCACCAACTGTCCAAATGGCTAAGTTCTAGCAACCTATGTGATCCAGGCAGATCCCATATTGCCAAGTGGCTGCACTAGAAGCTTCTCAACACTTGGCCTCTAAAATCTCTTTGTTCCTGGGTGGATTTCCACAAGTGAGATACACATGGTAAACCATAGAAATGGGCCTTGTGTAACCACTCAACATAAGCCATTCCTTCCATTCCACCCAGGTGTTTCATTTACTTAGTTGTTTTATTAGGCAAAACACAAGTCCAAAAGACTTAGAAATATTTTCATCATAGCATGTATATTTCACCAACCCTTGGTTGCTACTAGCTAGGCTAAGCATGGCATAAATAAGCATCTTAACTTAGAAATTTTTAGCAATTCTACAACTACTAGGATTTCCCAACATGGCATATAAGCAAAATATAGCATGCAAGACTAGCAAAAAATTTCTAATGCTTAGTAGGAAACATAGGGATAAAAATATTCATGAAGCACCACTTGCCTTGGTAGTTTGGAGAGTAGCTACACTCCTCATAATCACAATCACTAGCACCAAAATCTACACAAAGAATCATAGCCACAAATCACATACAACACATATACAAACAAAAATATATGAATGCATGCAATATGATATGTGATGATTTTTAAAACTCAACAAAGCAAGTGTACATTACTGGTTCATAAACAAGTTAAAAACTTTCCAAACAACATTTATTTAAACCTTAAAACATTTCTTAAACAATTCATATACTCAAATTAGCCCTACACAAGTTTCTGCAAATAAAACCATTTTAACAGAATCAAAACACTAAACACATTGCATATTTAGAAAGGGCTTGTTCTCCTGATTCCATTGATATAAAATTTGTCAAATTCTAACGTGGGGATCAAAAGTTATAGCCAAAATAAATTCAAACATCTAATAGATTTAAATCCTGATTTTAAACCTAAACTGCTGCCACGCGTCTTAACCAGATTGGTCGGTACCGTTTCGCGTTGGATCACGCTTCTGAGCCGCTGGATCTAACTTAATCGCGCGGCTCAGATCCAATCTTACCGCTTCGCTCACGTTCTATCGTATCCGCAGGATCTAGATCTAACGGTGCTCAGCACTTTGACCATCCAGTGGCGACGCTGGCGGCGGCGACAGGCGGCGGCGCCTCTGTCAGAGATGCTACCGGCGTTCTAGGTCGCGCGGGAGAGGGGGAAGGGGCTTACCAGACTCACCGTGTGTTGCTGATGCTCAAGGTGGCGGTGGTTTGGCAAGGGGCGCACAGAGATGGTCGCTGGAGCTTGTCGGAGTTGCGGGCGGCGTCAGTTGCTTGCTGTCGAAGACGTTGCCGAGGTTCTGCGTCGCCCTAGCAAGAGCCAGATGGTTTAGGAGATGCGCAAGGGCCTGGCGAACAAGACAGTACGAAAGGGGTGGCAAGGGGCGGTTTCATTTTACCTGAATCGCACGTCGGAGTCGAGCGGCGGCTCAGGTGCTCGCGGGTGAGGACGAAGACGTCGCTCTGGGTCATGAGAAAGCAAAAGGAGGGCATTAGCGAGTGTGCAAGGTCATGCTGGTCATGGTGGTTTGAACTAGAGGCAGAGGGGTGGTCTGTACTCACCGAGATTCGTCGCCGGAGTTGCTCTGTCTGTGGCAGCGCAAGGGCAATTGCGGGCAGCCTGGGGGCGTAGAGGTGGTGCTAGGTGAGGGGAAATGGCCGTGGTGCAGAGGGGATCTTATAGCCAGAGCGGGGGCGAGGATCGCGCACGGTATCTTGGGAAATTAAGCGCGTACTGATTGCGGCGAGGTAACGGCGGAGCGAGCGTCGCGGCCACGCGTGATTGACAACGAAGACGACGTGGTCGCAGGGTCCACTCGTCAGCGAATTAAACAGAGGGGAGGTGGGGTCGCATGGTCAGTGACCTGGTGGGTTCGTCCGTGAGTGAGCGAGAGAGAGGGGAACCCGGGTGGGCTTACTGGGCTAGATTTGTAGTTGGGCCAGATAGGTGGCGCTGGCCTTTTTCTAATTCTGTTCTTCTTTTCTTTTTCTGTTTTGATTTTCTGAAATGATTTTCAATTCCAAATCAAATGAGTTTGAATTCAAATATTCTCTAGGTTTTTATTCAGCAACCCTTGCACTCAATTGTGTGTCAAACACTATTGTTTATTCAAAACACTTGATCAAATGAAAATAAAAATAAAACCAAGCCTTTATGATATATATACAATAGGCATAATATTGGTTTTATTTTCTCCTTTTGTTTTGAAACTTTGTTCAAACTTTTGATGGTGCCTAAGTTTGAATTTCAAATATTAATGAACCAAAACAAGTACTCTTCTCATTGGAAGATAGCACTAAGGCTAGATTAAACTTACATGAAATAATAAGCATATATGCTTCTGTTTTGAAATGATTTGTTTGAAATGAAATTCATATGATCATGGATGCATGGATGATATGCATGTGTTTGGAACATGATTTTAGGGATTTTACACAATGGCACCATTGTTGTCACAATAGATCACCATTGGGTCCAACGCGCTCGCAACCACACTTAGTTCGGATATGAACTCCTTCATCCAAACCGCTTCCTGAGCCGCTTCCGAAGCAGCAACATATTCGGCCTCCGTTGTTGATCCCGCCACCACAGGTTGTTTGGAACTCCTACAACTAACCGCTCCGCCATTCATGAGAAATACGTATCCAGATTGAGACTTAGAGTCATCCGGATCGGTGTCAAATCTTGCGTCAACATAACACTTAGCGATGAGCTCTTATTCACCTCCGTATACAAGAAACATATCCTTAGTTCTTCGCAAGTACTTAAGGATATTCTTGACCGCTATCCAGTGTTCCGAACCTGGATCCGATTGATACCTACTAGTCAAACTAATAGCATGTGCCACATCCAGTCTTGTACATAGCTTGGCGTACATTATAGAGCCTATGGTGAAGCATAGGGGACTTTGTCCATTATCTCTCTTCCTTCCGCCGTAGCCGGACTTTGAGTCTTACTCAATGTCTTGCCTTGCAACATAGGTAAGAACCCCTTCTTACTTTCGTCCATTTTAAACTTTTAACACTGTTTAAAAGATCTATATCATTTCCGATCAATAATATGTCATCCACATACAGTATCAGAAATGCCACATTTCTCCCACTCACTAACTTGTAAATACAAGATTCTCCATAAGTTTGGACAAATCCAAACTCTTTGATCACCTCATCAAAGCGAAGATTCCAACTTCGTGATGCTTGCTTCAATCCATAGATGGATCGCTGAAGCTTGCACACCTTGTTAGCATCCTTAGGATCGATAAAACCCTTTGGTTGTATCATATACAACTCTTCTTCAATATTACCATTGAGAAACGCGGTTTTGACATCCATCTGCCATATCTCATAATCAAAATATGCAGCAATTGCTAACATAATCCTAACTGATTTTAGCATCGCTACGGGAGATAATGTCTCATCGTAGTCAACTCCTTGAATTTGTCGAAACCCCTTTGCGACAAGTCGAGCTTTATAGACGGTCACATTACCATCAACATCAGTTTTCTTTTTGAAAATCCATTTATTCTCCAAGGCCTTTTGGTTGTGAGGTAAGTCCACCAAGTTCCAAACTTGATTTTCATACATGGATTCCATCTCGTATTTCATGGCTTCTAACCATTTGTTGGAATTCGGGCTCATCATCTCTTCTTCATACGTCGCAGGGTCATCAATTTCATCAACCATGAAATTCATAACAGGGTTTCAGTACAGCTCGAGAGCTACACGCGTCCTGCTAGACCTGCGAGGTTTGATAGTATTCTCTTTCAAAGTTTCATGATCATTATCATTAGTTCCCTCTTCAACTGGTGAAGACAACTCCAGAACGACTTCCGGCGCTGCGCTACTCGCCATACTTTGAAGAGAAGGTTCAATAACCACTTCTAGTTCTACCTTCTGACTACTCACACCTTTCGCTAGAAACTCTTTCTCTAGAAAGGATCCATTCTTGGCAACAAAAACCTTGCCCTCAGATCTGTGATAGAAGGAATACCCAATTGTTTCCTTAGGGTATGTTATGAAGACGCATTTTTCCGCTTTGGTTTTGAGTTTATCCGGTTGAAGTTTCTTGACATAAACATCGCATCCCCAAACTTTAAGAAATGACAGCTTAGGTTTGTTTCCAAACCACAATTCATACGGTGTCTTTTCAACAGATTTATATGGTGCCCGATTTAAAGTGAATGCAGCAGTTTCTAGTGCATAACCCCAAAATGACAACGACAAGTCCGTCAGAGACATCATAGATTGAACCATATCCAGTAAAGTACGATTACAATGTTCCGACACACCATTTCACTATGGTGTTCCGGTAGGTGTGAGTTGTGAAACAATTCCACACTCTTTCATATGAGTGCTAAACTCGTAACTTAGATACTGTCCTCCACGGTCGGACCATAGAAATTTGATCTTTCTATTACGATGATTTTCCACTTTACTCTGAAATTCCTTGAAATTTTCAAAGGTTTCAGACTTGTGTTTCATCAAGTAGATATAACCGTATCTACTCAAATCATCCGTGAAAGTAACAAAATAACGATATCCACCTCGCGCCGACACGCTCATTGACCACATACATCAGAATGTATAATTTCCAATAAATCTGTCGCCCGTTCCGTTGAACCGAAAAACGGCGTTCTAGTCATCTTTCCCATAAGGCATGGCTCACATGTATCAAATTATTCAAAATCAAGTGATTCCAGAAGTCCATTCGAATGGAGCTTCTTCATGCGTTTAACGCCAATATGACCTAGACGACAGTGCCACATATATGCGGATATATCATCATTAAGTTTAATCCTTTTAGCATCAACATTGTGAATATGTGTAACACTATTATCGAGATCCAATAGAAACAAACCATTCATCATCGCTGCATGACCATAAAATATTTCATTCATATAAAGAACAACCATTGTTCTCGGATTTAAATGAATAACCACTTCGCATCAAACACGATCCAGATACAATGTTCATGCTCAGTGCAGGCACCAGATAACAATTATTCAAGTTTATTACTAATCCCGATGGCAAGTGGAGAGGCAGTGTTCCGACGGCGACCACATCAACGCTTGATCCATTGCCAACACACATCTTGACCTCACCCCTTGCTAGCGGTCGCTTATTCCGCAACCCCTGATTCGAGTTACAAATATTAGCAACTGAACCGGTATCAAATACCTAGGTGCTACTGCGAGCACTAGTCAAGTACACATCAATAACATGTATATCATATATACCTTTGTTAGCCTTGCTGACCTTCTTGTCTGCCAAATACTTGGGGCAGTTGTGCTTCCAGTGGCCAGTCCCCTTATAATAATAAAACTCGGTATCAGACTTAGGGCCAACTCGGGGTTTCTTTTCAGGCACGGCAACTGGCTTGCCTCCCTTACTTTCCTTCCGTTTACCCTTCTTGTCTTTCTTGAAACCAGTGTTCTTATTGATCATCAACACTTGATGTTCCTTCTTGATCTCCACTTCTGCAGTTTTAAGCATTGACAGAAGCTCGGGGAGAGACTTCTTCATGCCTTGCATATTATAGTTCATCACGAAGCTCTTATATCTAGGTGGCAGAGACTGCAAAACATGATGGATGCCTAATTCAATGGGAATCGGTATTCCCAAAGACACAAGCTTACCGGCGTAACCCGACATCTTGAGTACATGCTCACTTACGGAGTTGTGCTCTTCCATCATGCAGCTAAAGATCTTTTCTGAAACATTGTAGCTCTCTACAACAGCATGTGAGTCGAAAATCATTTTCAACTCACCCATTGTATCAAATGCATTGCCGTTTTCAAAACTCTTTCGAAGTTCCGGCTCTATCCCATACAATATGCCGCAATGAACTAAGTTGTGGTCCTCCTGACAAGTATGATAGACATTCTTCTCCTCACCAAGGGCATCTTAGAACGGTGGGGGGCCTAGCGGCGCTTCTAGCACATATTTATTTTGTGCAGCACAGAGGAGAATCCTCAAATTCATGGCCCATTCGGTAAAGTTGCTACCGTTCGTTGCAAGTTTCTCTTTCTCCATGAACACATTGAAATTAAAAGCAGGTGGTGCCATCTACAACAGAATTTGTAAAGTTTAGACTAAGTTTATGATAGATTGAGTTCAACTTATCCACATTACGAATGAAATCCCACTCAAAAATGACATCCCTCGTGCCTTTTTGGTGATTACATGAACCAAATCCACTACACCAAGTTCGATCATCACGTGAGTCGGTGTAGCTTCATAGGCGAGCATCAACTAGGCATCATATATACTATATGACTCATGCTTAACCTTTCGGTCCGTGTTCCGAGGCCATGTCTGTACATGCTAGGCTCGCCAAGTTAGAACCTTAGTATTCGCGTGTGTAACTGTCTTACACCCGAAATATGGCCATGGATCCAAGAACACCCGATCATCACTATGTCTTGGAGCGACGAAAACATAATCGGTGCATACTAAAGGAAGAACACATTCTTATCTTGATATTTAAATGAGGGATCATCTTATTATGCTAATAAAACGCCAAACAAGCAATATAAGATGCTACCAAACATCACAAGTTTGTAAGTGAAATGATATGGTTCCCGCATATGATCTCTATCATGTGCACCGTGGTATGATCACTATCATACCTTTATGTGTAAGGCCAAGGTCTATGGAACTTACACGTTATGTGTGTTGTAAGAGTATCATATCATACTTCTACTTACAACATCACCATATCATAACACTAGCCCAACAACAATCTAAACTAGACGCCTCTAATTTATCCATTGCAAGTTTTACGTGGCTTAGGGCTTTCGAAGATAGAACCGTTCTTACCTACAAACATGAACCACAACGAGGATAACCAAATTGTTGACAACTCGTTGCAAATTATATATTGACTATAGTAGGAGAGACAGACACCTGCTAGCCACTTATGCAAACTAGTTGCATGTCAAGCGTGGAACAGGTCTCATGTGCGAGGACATGTAAAGTTTGTCCGGGCCGCTTCATCCCACTATGCCACCAATATCCAAAATACAACTAAGAAGCAATAACATGATCATCATTTCCCACATACTCATATGTGTACTACCCGTGTAAAGCATCTACGTATAGATCCGGCTCTGATACCACTGTAGGGTTCGCAGCATAGAAAAAAAATTCCTACGATGGGAACAACTATGTACCAAGATCTATCTACTAGATACAAACAACGGGCGGATGTATATCCGTAGAGAACATACCCTTGAAGACCGACAAAGCTAAACGAGTTAAACTCGTGGTTGATGTCGACCTCTTGCCGATCTCAAGATTGAGAGGAAGTCCTTAGCACCGCAAGTTAGCGGCGCATCCGTGCTCGCACACACGTCCTAGGCACCGACCAACCTCTGCCTCCTCGCTCCAGTGATGCAGCGGAAGCACAACTCTTTCTTGCCGAATAGCCAACGGGAACATGTATCTTGCTAGTCCGAGACCATGGGGGATAAATTCTAGAGGGGGAGAGAGATCCTTCACGAGGAGGTGCGAGTGAGAAGTGAGGAGGGGGTGCCTTTTATAGGAGAGGGGGGGGTACCCCAAGGGGGTGGACGGCGCATGGGGGATGCCCCTTTCCCTCCCCTCATTCATGTGGGTGGACACTCCACTCACAAAAATCCTTTCAATTCCCTCCACTCAAAATCCCACTCAAATTCCCATTAAATTTCCACCAAATTTAATGCAAACTCTCATTAAATAAAACTCCTTTTATTTATTCATAATTTTGTCAATTTATTTAATGACAAACATTCACATATAACCCCTTGATAGTATTTCATTTCATATGCAAAAACACTTTCTGCAATTTCACCCGAAAACCTGTTTCGGTATCTAGTGAAATAAATTCCTGCGCTTGTTATTTTTTCGGCATGAAACTTTTGCTCCAAATGGATGTCGGTGTCTCTTAAGTATGTCACCCTACGGTTCGCGAATAATGCGGACAATATCGAGACCCTTCTCCTATCAATAATCAGAAGCGGGATCTGGAGACCCATACTGACTCCCACACATTCAACGATGACTTTCCTGTGATCATCAGAACCTTTTACGCTAGTATCTTAATCCCTTTGTTTCATGATATATTACATGTATGAGATTCAATCATCGGTATCTCCATACCTAGTTTGATCTCGTTACCTACATGCACTCTTTTCTCGTTCCCGTGATATAAAATTCTAGTGATCAAATCACTTGCTTGCAAGCTAACCAATGTGATATCACCGAGAGGGCCCAGAGTATATCTATCCGTCATCGGGATGAACAAATTCCACTCTCGATCCATGGGCCTCAACATAACATTTTATTAGTTCTGAACCCATCTTTATAATCACCCTGTTATGGTGTGACGTTTGATGTCATCAAGAAACTCTTCCGGTGTTAGTGATTAACATGATCTCATGGTCTAAGGATTAGGATCACTTCGTAAGTTGTTATAGCAATATAAACTCAATGACAGATGTTTATATTGCATGCTATAATTGTTTATAATGTGTATTCCAACTATATGATAGATGTTTATTTTGCATGCTATAATTGTATTAATACGGAAACGTTAATACATGTGTGTTTAATAAACAAACAGAAATTTCCTAGTTATGCCTCTCTCATAAACTATCTCATTGATTAACAAGATGATCATAGTTTCCTGATCATAGACATTGGATGTTATTAATAACGAGATCACAACATTAGTGTAATGATGTGATGGACATTCATCCGAAGTATAGCATTACGATCAAAGTCATTGAGTTTATATTGATATAACACCTTACGAAGTGACCCTAATCCTTATACCAAGAGATCATGTCAATCACTAACACCGGAAGAGTTTCTTGATGACATCAAACGTCACATCGTAACTGGGTGATTATAAAGATGGCTTTAGAACTACTAAAGTGTTATGTTGAGGCTCATGGATCAAGAGTGGAATTTTTTCATCCCGATGACGGATAGATATACTCTGGGCCCTCTCGGTGATATCACATTGGTTATATTGCAAGAAAGTGATTTGATCACTAGAATGTTATATTACGGGAACGAGAAAAGAGTGCATGTCGATAACGAGATCAAACTAGGTATGGAGATACCAATGATCGAATATCGGAAATGTAATATATAGTGAAACAAAGGGATTAAGATACTGTAGCATCCCAATTGTCTAACAATTGCAATGCTACTAGCCTAGTCTATATAAATGCTACTTCCTATATATATAATTGTTGCATCATAATTATATCATGATCATGTCATCATGCCACCTTGCATTTGAGCATCATATAAAACCCTTTTTGGTTTGGTTCTTCTCTCATATGCATTGTTAATTGTATTTGCTTCTTGATATTGTATTTGGTTATTGATATATTGTTTAAATGGTCAAGTTGAGTTGGGGGCATATCTTTTATTCAACTCCATCACCTTTCTCTGCCACCACCTTATAATCCTACCATCCAACTAAATATGAGTTTTGCACTTTATTGGGTTTTACCTCTAACTCATGTGAGTTTGGATGGCTCCACTTACAATTCCACATGCTCCCATATATGCACCATGTTGTTTTCACATTATTGGTATATGAGAGCGACATGGCCACCTTTGCATGCTATGTGAGTGGAACCCATTGTCAAGCTTTCATATGGTTTAAATATGAATATAAGATCATGTAGGAATACCATTGGGGTTCATGTTGGCTAGTGTCACATACACACAAGCTTGGCCACCTTATATTCATGCATGATATTTTAATCCATGTGGTAAACAAGCTCTCTTTTCTTTTGTTGGGCCTTATTCCAAAATTTGGGAAGCTTGCTTATACAAATGCCATGAGATAATCTAGTGGTTTTCACTACTAGAGGAGGCATTTACTATTTATGCATGGCCCATGCAAGCACCACCACATCCTAGTCTTTTGATTTTTATTTGAATTGTTGAGTGGTGTATATCTCTTTTGGATCTCTCCATCTTCTCTCTCAACTTTTCCACCTTGTTGTTTTCCTAGCCTTGTGTCTCTTTCTTCATCTCCTTGATTATGCCTTGCATGATCAAGTGTGATCATAACCAACACCCTCATCTAACCCCCTCTCTCTAAATCCTCTATCTAAGATCCTAACCCTAATAACCTACATCTCTACTACCATCTATCACCATACCCCTTCTCTCCAAAACCCTAAACCGAGTCTCCCTAGTCCCACCCTCTCTCTCGGCCTCTCTCCTCTCCCTACCATGCTGGACCACCCCCTCTCCCTGGCCACACCCCAGCTACCCTCCCCAACCCTAGCACCAACCCTAACCCGAGCCATACCCCCTCTCCAACCCTAGCATCTACCCGAGCCTCCCCTCTCTCTCTCTCTAGCTCTCTCTCCCTGCCTCAGCCACCCCACAGCTCCCTCACCACTGGCCCACTGGGTCCCTTCCCCATGCCTACCACCTGCCCGCCTCCCGGCTCGATCACGTGAGGAGGCGGGAAAAGGTGGCCGAAGCCACCTTTATCTTCACCACCTCCCCCACGGCATCTTCCTCTCCCTCTCTGCTTTCCCCTCCTCCCACATGGCTTCTCTGGCATCGCCAGATCCCCCCGGGCCTCCCCTCTCCTTCCCCTTCTTCCTCTCCGACCACAAGCAGCCGAAGCCGGCCGCCGCCAGCACCTCGTCGCCCTCGCCGATCCGGCCATCCAGCACGTCGTGGAGGTGGCCTGGGCGACCGAGAGGGATCCTCTGCTTCGCCCCGTACCCGCTGGAGAGAAGGAGAAGGACCAGGAGCCCCAGGACCAGCACCGCCCGAAGCCAAACCCTAGAACTCCGGCCGCCAGCCTCGTCGTCGACCCACTGCTCCTCGGCCCGATCCAAGCCCTCCGACGACTTTGCGGTGAGCTTTTCTCCCTCCCTGACATGATTCGCCTCGCTGTCATCGCCTGTGCTCGCCGGTCAAACCGTCGAACGGCCTCGGTGCACCGACGAGCGCGCGCGTCTGCTCGCTTCCACGTCGCGCACAATCCTATCTAGGCCCCGTCCGCCCTCCTAACACCTACCCCCGCCTAGCCCAGTGGTCGCCGCTTCCGCGCGCGCGCCCCAGGTCCTGGGTTCGAACCCCGCCTCGCCGCGCCGTTCTCTGCCTTTTCCGTCAGATGCAGAGAAGAACAACAGTGGGCCGTTGCCACTTTACACTTAGCCCCCTTTTATTTTTGCCTCAACCCATGACCCTCCGTCTTGGTTTTTTGCAAAAGGCACCCACCTTCGTTAACCTTGACCGCGGTCCTCAACCCCACCAGTTCTTTGCCCAGTCGGCATGTGGCCCACACCTGGCTGTGGCTAAGTTACTGAGTAGAAAAAGTTTTACTGTTTATCTGTTTTAATTTAAACTTTTCAAATTTGTTTTAAATTCAAATTCAAATCAGTATTTAAATAACTTTTAAAATATGAATTCAAATAATACAAATAATATATGTTTTCAAATCAGAAAAATATGAGGAATTCAAATATGCTATCCAAAATATATTTTGAACACTTAAAATTTCAAGTTGATTTAAATTACATTAAAATGCCCTTTTGCATTAATTAATTAATAACTTTTGATTTATAACTCCAAATTTAACAAATGATATGTCTAAAATGATTAGCTCGACGAGACCTTTCTGTTTATGCATTCCTTGTTCTGTTTTGAAGCATGCATCACATAAATATTGCAAAACCAGAACTGTTTATGAGGATAAAATGTGGCCAAAACTCAATAAAATGTTTACTTCTTGTTTTCTCATCTCACCCATGCCATGCTACTTTATTGCCATGCAAATTGTGCATCATTCATCATGGCATGATTGTTTGCTTGTCGCATTTTATTCTTATGCTTGTGCACTTTATTTATGTTGGCCCTTGTTTGTTTGGTTCTTCTTCGAATAGACGCCATTTGGGGATATACCAAGAAACCGAGCACTACGGATCCTTCTCTCGCTTCAGAGCTTCCAAGCAAGCACTACCACATGTTTGCATACATATAGTACCTATTGCCTCTATCTTATTCTTGCATCATTGAGTCGCGATCGCATTAAACTGAATCCCAAGTCTTGCATAGCCTTTACTTTTAAACCCACGAAGCTTGTTCCTCCATCCCATGAGCCATTACTACAGGAGTTGTTTGAGCCATGCGAGTCGTAGAACACATGTGTAGGGTATGTGAGTGTCGATGGATAACGAGGTACCTAAACAACTTAACCCGAGTAGTATGGGATAACTAATGAAAGTGGCACGGTGAGCAATATCTGCTATTTGGTTTTCATGCTCACTTGTGTCCGTGGGACCCCGAGTACTTGATTCCTGTTCCTTGAATAGTCGCGCTATCCACATCCGGGAGGATTATGGGACCCCCAGGCGAGCTTGATTCATTCTTATTTCTTGGGGCCACAAACTAGTTTGAGGTTTTATTTACTATCTGTACTTATGCCATGCTTTCTTGCTTTATTTAAATTGTGCGGTACTACACTGTAATGTTTAGGGAAGCGGTGTTTTGTGATATCGACAAGCCAGTCACATTTCGGGTTCCCGATCGTTTCTGACCAGCGCAAACCTTGAGTCCGTCTCGAGTCGGCTAACCGTTCTTGGTAGCAATGGGGTGCCCCAAAATATTTCGAATCTGGTGATTGCTTTGTCGTGAATGCCTCGTTGGGTTTTGATTTGGTTTTCGAGGTTGATCGAGTGTGTTGCTATTTGTGCACCTGCAGGTAAAACTTCTGAAAGCCGTGTCAGCGGTTATGGGCGACTTGGAGCACAGTTTCTCGATCATAGACAAGCATAACTAAAGTACCGCTTTAATTTGACTAAATGGCGACTAGTAAATAGTGCAACACTCATGGAATGGATAATAAAACTGCCAGCGGATGGGGGTGTTCGTCCGCTTCCTCGTTGGTAGCGAGGAGGAGGATGGATCTGTTAATATTCTTATAAGCTGTTGTTCGTAATTCACGGACATCCGTCTATCTTTGGTTAGGCGGATGGTTAGCGAGTATCTATATAATTTCTAGGTATTATCTTTTGCTGCAATTGCGACACCCCAGGTTGTGTCCCCTTTAGAGGCATAAAGACTTGCTGAGTACCCCTAGGGTCTCACATGATAAATTGTTTGATTCAGATGAACAGGTAAACTCACAATATGGATACTGGGTGGAGGAGACGGACGATGTGGGCAACGATCATTCGGTGTAGAGATTCCGGGAACGGGGATCCGTGAGATCTGTGGGCGGGATGTGTTTATTTTATGGGGCATCTTATGCCAATTTGCTTCTTATCCGTACTCGGATCTTGTTGCCGCTTCCGCCTGATACTCTGATGTTTGATGTATGAGGAGATATCCTAAACTATATATCTATCTAGGATATTTGGATCTTGCCGTATGGCGTTGCAATATTTCTATTTCTTTTAGATGGAATGGCTCTGAGGACTGTTGTATGGTGGCTTGCATACATACTCATTTGTGTATGTAGTTGATCCCTTCGCCTGCCGATTACGCCGCCCGTTTTTGTCCCGATGTCTGGAAATGGTTAGGACGGCCGAAAGGTCTACCTGTGAGTGGCATTTGGGCCCCACCGTACTATTTTAACCATTTCCGCTCATCCAGGCTTGTAACTAGGAGCGTAATTCACCGAGGTAGTTACAATTGGTATCAGAGCCATCCCGCCCTTCAGGGTCTCAGCCAAATGGTCGTTGTCAGTCTAGCAAATATTTTGGTAGCTATGTATACTAGGAAAAGACAAAACGCGAGAGTAGGACTGCTTCCACTTTTCTTCTTACCCAACCACCACCCTTTTCTGGTAAGGAAGTGTAACGTTTTCAATCCTCTTCTTAAAATTCAAACTAGGATTCACGTGTTCTAGGTTTCCGTAGTACCATAGAATGTGTGTGTGTGTGTGTGTGTGTAATTCCTTGTCTATCTGTTGCATCCAACATGTTTTCTTTATCTGCCTTTGGTTATCAACTGTTGGTACATTCCATCTTGTAAAGCTTTTGAATACCTGTGATCTATCGACTCCTTGTTAACCGGTGCCATCTTCTTAAGGGTGTCCTTCCTTCTAGCAACTCCACATTACGTGAAACCATCTTGCTAATCGCTACACGATAAGTGTTTTTGCGCATCTATTGGTATTTTAATGCCGAAAAATGCGGAAAAAAAATTCTTTGATACATCTGTGCTTCCACACTCCTTTTCAGTCGTGTGTGAAACATTATCTATCTCCCTTTTATCAGCATGTCCATGCTAACTCATTCTTTTGTCACCGGCGCTTAATCCTAGAGTTTCTTTTCATCTCCAATTCTCTTGGGCTAATTACATAACATGCATCGATCCGATGCTGGTGATTGTAATTTGGTTCTCGGCATAGCTATATGACACTTATCATGAGTGGAATATGGAAAATGCTGTCAACTCTATCCTCCAAATGTCGACGGTTATATCCTATGATTTTGAGTACACCGCGATCATGTCTATGCATATTCAAGCATCTTTGGCAATCCAGAGTTTCTCCAAGCACTTCTGATCATCATCATCCATCATGCTGCACATCCTTTTGAACTCCATATCTAAAAAATTCTCCTGGATACGAGGGAATTGCATCTTTTCTTCTCTGATAGCTTTGCTTAAGGTATGAGCTATCATCGGTTCTTATCCAAGATCTCTTTATCTTTGTAACCGGTGATCTGATCGACAATGTGAACCAGGTGACATCTCTTTTTCTTTCGAAGGACCAGATAATCTATTCTTCCAGTGCATCTTCTTCAACACGAACCCGTGCTCGTAACGTTGATCTTTCAAAGAGCGTTGAGCTCAGAAAGTGTTTCGAGCATTTGTTCGTTCTCCCGCCTCTTGAACTTGGTATTCTGGGAATATCTTGTTAATCCATGGTGGTATATGTTGATAATATGCTTGCCTATTCGATATCTATGGAAGGACATGGAAGATCATCTGTGTCTCTTTCTCTCAAGCTTCGTGAGCACTACCTGTGTGCAAAGTCTCAAAGTGAGAATTCTGACTTTTTGAAGTCACCTATCTCGACCACGTCCTTCTGCTAAATACATTGCTTCAATTCTGGAATCAGCAAGCGCATTGTTAATTACATCCTCCATCTTCAACCAATCCGGAGTTGTTCCTTGTTGGCAAGTTATCGTCATCGTTCCGCTGAAGATTTCCTCAAGACTGCTAAATATCTCTCAATCATTTCAAGAAGAACATGGAGTTCTTTCACCTCAATCTCGTTAAGTAATCTCTTGAAACCCTCTCGCTCTATCGTCTATGCTCAATCCACCGGAGGCCATGAAGACCTTCCAGATCTTGTATTCCTTCTGTTCAAGTGGTGCTATCTTTTTCTATATCTGTGAAATTTTGCAGTTGTCTCCGTGATCTTCCTTTAGATCTTTCCGGTGGCTTGGTACTTCCGACATGACGACAACATCATCATATTTATCTATCTATGAATCCGGCGAATCGTTTGCATCTATCCTTGTTTTCTAACGGAGTTCTATGACTTTTTGCCAACACCTTCAGTCTGTTTCGGTAGTTGGGTTGCATGATTTTCTTATTCATGTGAGGAGTAATGCTTTGAGTGCGGGATGGAGTAGCTACCATACCACTACTCTTATCATTCTCTCTTGTACATTGAATTGGTGAATTAATGTGATTTCACTCACGAAAGTTAGAAGTGGCCTTTATCCCTTGATACTTTTACTTCCGTCCTTGTTTTCCGGAGTGCTCTTTCGAAGAAAGTAATCAATAATCTCTTGTTGGTGATCTCACCCTTTCTACACGGAGCAAAATCCTCAATTATCTAGTGGAAACAGACGCAAACTCCTTTCTGTCCTCGTTATTCTACCGATGCTCGATATTCCCAAACAAGATTAAAGGAAACTATCTCTCTCTTTGTTTCATCAATTCTTTTTCTGTGGTAAAGCCAATTATGGTTGATGCCATCAGCCGCAAATCTATTGCGTTAGCCTCAAGGCTAAAGAAAGCAATAAGTATCTCTACAATAAAATCCAGATCCTCCATATTCTTTGCTTCTCGGGATTCCACCATGATCTGGCTTCACATCCATCTCTGGAAGTTATATCTGCGCACCTAAATTGCGTGATCCTTGGTTCTTACCGGCGCAACAAGAATCTAATCCGACGATGTCTAACTAAATCTTTCTGTTGTTTTCAAGGGACTCTATTGTTTGAAGGCAATATTGTCTCCGAACTTCATTCTCAAATCCGAGAGAAGATACGATGCTATTGTAATAATGGTTCAAAACCTCTCCAATCTAGCTCCTTTCTTCCGGCGAGACAAAGATTCATCCTCTCTCGTATCGGTAAATCTTTAATCTTAATGGTGTGTCTTTCTTTATCCATGATACATCATCTTCTCCTTTTCTTTCACAAGTGTTTGTATTCTTTTATCATGATTCTTGGGAAAATCGGAGCTATGTCCATCGTATCCTTCTTGTCTCACGACAATCCTTCAACTCTTCTAACCCGTTGTTTCTCAAGCAAAACGCAAGACTCGCAACAAGTCTAGCAAGTTTTGCAAGGTGTAGTGGTCGCACCATTCCGCTGTTCATCAACTTGGGAACGTGAGGGTCACCTTCGTTCGAACACCCGCCTCTCCTTGTGTTGTTTTCTTTTCTAGGAATCTCGGGGCGAGATTCTTGTTTAGTGGGGGAGAGTTGTAGCATCCCAATTGTCTAACAATTGCAATGCTACTAGCCTAGTCTATATAAATGCTACTTCCTATATATATAATTGTTGCATCATAATTATATCATGCTCATGTCATCATGCCACCTTGCATTTGAGCATCATATAAAACCCTTTTTGGTTTGGTTCTTCTCTCATATGCATTGTTAATTGTATTTGCCTCTTGATATTGTATTTGGTTATTGATATATTGTTTAAATGCCCAAGTTGAGTTGGGGGCATATCTTTTATTCAACTCCATCACCTTTCTCCGCCACCACCTTATAATCCTACCATCCAACTAAATATGAGTTTTGCACTTTATTGGGTTTTACCTCTAACTCATGTGAGTTTGGATGGCTCCACTTACAATTCCACATGCTCCCATATATGCACCATGTTGTTTTCACATTATTGGTATATGAGAGCCACATGGCCACCTTTGCATGCTATGTGAGTGGAACCCCTTGTCAAGCTTTCATATGTTTTAAATTTGAATATAAGCTCATGTAGGAATACCATTGGGGTTCATGTTGGCTAGTGGCACATACACACAAGCTTGGCCACCTTATATTCATGCATGATCTTTTATTTAATCCATGTGGTAAACAAGATCTCTTTTCTTTTGTTGGGCCTTATTCCAAAATTTGGGAAGCTTGCTTATACAAATGCCATGAGATAATCTAGTGGTTTTCACTACTAGAGGAGGCATTTACTATTTATGCATGGCCCATGCAAGCACCACCACATCCTAGTCTTTTGGTTTTTATTTGAATTTTTGAGTGGTGTATATCTCTTTTGGATCTCTCCCTCTTCTCTCTCAACTTTTCCACCTTATTGTTTTCCTAGCCTTGTGTCTCTTTCTTCATCTCCTTGATTATGCCTTGCATGATCTGTGATCATAACCAACACCCTCATCTAACCCCCTCTCTCTAAATCCTCTATCTAAGATCCTAACCCTAATCACCTACATCTCTACTACCATCTATCACCATACCCCTTCTCTCCAAAACCGTAAACCGAGTCTCCCTAGTCCCACCCTCTCTCTCGGCCTCTCTCCTCTCCCTACCATGCTGGACCACCCCCTCTCCCTGGCCACACCCCAGCTACCCTCCCCAACCCTAGCACCAACCCTAACCCGAGCCATACCCCCTCTCTCCAACCCTAGCATCTACCCGAGCCTCCCCTCTCTCTCTCTAGCTCTCTCTCCCTGCCTCAGCAGCCCCACCCCGAGCTCCCTCACCCGCCTGGCCCACCTGCAGTCCCTCCCCCCATGCCTACCTGCCCCTGCCCTGCCTCCCAGCTCGATCACGTGAGGAGAGGCAGAAAAGGTGGCCGAAGCCACCTTTATCTTCACCACCTCCCCCACGGCATCTTCCTCTCCCTCTCTGCTTTCCCCTCCTCCCACACGGCTTCTCTGGCGTCGCCAGATCCCCCCGAGCCTCCCCTCTCCTTCCCCTTCTTCCTCTCCGACCACCAGCAGCCGAAGCCGGCCGCCGCCAGCACCTCGTCGCCCTCGCCGATCCGGCCATCCAGCACGTCGTGGAGGTGGCCTGGGCGACCGAGAGGGATCCTCTGCTTCGCCCCGTACCCGCTGGAGAGAAGGAGAAGGACCAGGAGCCCCAGGACCAGCGCCGCCCGAAGCCAAACCCTAGAACTCCGGCCGCCAGCCTCGTCGTCGACCCACTGCTACTCGGCCCGATCCAAGCCCTCCGATGACTTCGCGGTGAGCTTTTCTCCCTCCCTGACATGTTTCGCCTCGCTGTCGTCGCCTGTGCTCGCCGGTCAAACCGTCGAACGGCCTCGGTGCACTGACGAGCGCGCGCGTCTGCTCGCTTCCACATCGCGCACAACCCTATCTAGGCCCCGTCCGCCCTCCTAACACCGACCCCCGCCTAGCCCAGTGGTCGCCGCGTCCGCGCGCGCGCCCCATGTCCTGGGTTCGAACCCCGCCTCGCCGCGCCGTTCTCTGCCTTTTCCGTCGATCTGAGAAGAACAACGATGGCGTTGCCACTTTACACTTAGCCCCCCTTTTATTTTTGCCTCAACCCGCAGACCCTCCCGTCTTGGTTTTTTTGCAAAAAGGCACCCACCTTCTGTTAACCTTGACCCGCGGTCCTCAACCCCACCAGTTCTTTGCCCAGTCAGCATGTGGCCCACCTGTCACTGACTGTGGCTAAGTTTGCCTGAGTAGAAAAAGTTTCTTGTTTATCTGTTTTAATTTAAACTTTTCAAATTTGTTTTAAATTCAAATTCAAATCAGTATTTAAATAACTTTTAAAATATGAATTCAAATAATACAAATAATATATGTTTTCAAATCAGAAAAATATGAGGAATTCAAATATGCTATCCAAAATATATTTTGAACACTTAAAATTTCAAGTTGATTTAAATTACATTAAAATGCCCTTTTGCATTAATTAATTAATAACTTTTGATTTATAACTCCAAATTTAACAAATGATATGTCTAAAATGATTAGCTCGACGAGACCTTTATGTTTATGCATTCCTTGTTCTGTTTTGAAACATGCATCACATAAATATTGCAAAACCAGAACTGTTTATGAGGATAAAATGTGGCCAAAACTCAACAAAATGTTTACTTCTTGTTTTCTCATCTCACCCATGCCATGCTACTTTATTGCCATGCAAATTGTGCATCATTCATCATGGCATGATTGTTTGCTTGTCGCATTTTATTCTTATGCTTGTGCACTTTATTTATGTTGGCCCTTGTTTGTTTGGTTCTTCTTCGAATAGACGCCGACGGGGATATACCAAGAAACCGGGAGCACTACCAGATCCTTCTCTCGCTCAATCGAGCTTCCAGAAAGCACTACCACATGTTTGCATACATATAGTACCTATTGCCTCTATCTTATTCTTGCATCATTGAGTCGATCGCATTAAACTGAATCCCAAGTATTGCATAGCCTTTACTTTTAAACCCACCGAAGCTTGTTCCTCCATCCCATGAGCCATTACTACATGAGTTGTTTGAGCCATGCGAGTCGTAGAACAACATGTGTAGGGTATGTGAGTGTCTGATGGATAACGAGGTACCTAAACAACTTAACCTGAGTAGTATGGGATAACTAAGGAAAGTGGCACCGGTGAGCAATATCGCTATTTGGTTTTCATGCTCACTTGTGTCCGTGGGACCCCGAGTACTTGATTCTGTTCCTTGATTAGTCGCTATCCACATCCGGAGGATTATGGGACCCCGAGCCAGAGCTTGATTCATTCTTATTTCTTGGGGCCACAAACTAGTTTGAGGTTTTATTTACTATCCTGTACTTATGCCATGCTTCTTTGCTTTATTTAAATTGTCGAGTAATCTGTAATGTTTAGGAAGCGGAGTGTTTTCGTGGTGTCGACAAGCCAGATCACATTTTCGGGTTCCCATCGTTTCTGACCGACGCAAACCTTGAGTCCGTCTCGGAGTCGGCTAACTTCGTTACGGGTAGCTTAATGGGGTGCCCCCCTGAAATATTTCTGAATCTGGTGATTGCTTTGTCGTGAATGCCTCGTTGGGTTTTGATTTGGTTTTTCCGAGGTTGATCGAGTGTGTGTTGCTATTTGTGCACCCCTGCAGGGTAAAACTTTCTGAAAGCCGTGTCCGCGGTTATGCACGACTTGGAGCACAGTTTCTCGATCATAGACAAGCATAACTAAAGTACCGCTTTAATTTGACTAAGTAACTGACTAGTAAATAGTGCAACACTCATGGAATGGATAATAAAACTGCCAACGGATGGGGGTGTTCGTCCGCTTCCTCGTTGGTAAGCGAGGAGGAGGATGGATCTGTTAATATTACTGTTATAACTGTTGTTCGTAATTCACGGACATCCGTCTATCTTTGGTTAGGCGGATGGTTAGCGAGTATCTATAGAATTGCTAGGTATTATCTTTTGCTGCAATTGCGTCACCCCAGGTTGTGTCCCCTTTAGAGGCATAAAGACTTGTTGAGTACCCCTAGGGTCTCACACGATGAATTGTTTGATTCATATGAACAGGTAAACTCGCAAGATGGATACTGGGTGGAGGAGACAGACGATGTGGGCAACGATCATTCGGTGTAGAGATTCCGGGAACGGGGATCCGTGAAATCTATGGGCGGGATGTGTTTATTTTATGGGGCATCTTATGCCAATTTGCTTCTTATCCGTACTCGGATCTTGTTGCCGCTTCCGCCTGATACTCTGATGTTTGATGTATGAGGAGATATCCTAAACTATATATCTATCTAGGATATTTGGATCTTGCATATGCGTTGCAATATTTCTATTTCTTTTAGATGGAATGGCTCTGAGGACTGTTGTATGGTGGCTTGCATACATACTCATTTGTGTATGTAGTTGATCCCTTCGCCTGCCGATTACGCCGCCCGTTCTTGTCCCGATGTCTGTAAATGGTTAGGACGGCCGAAAGGTCTACCTGTGAGTGGCATTTGGGCCCCAGCTTACTATTTTAACCATTTCCGCTCATCCAGGCTTGTAACTAGGATCGTAATTCACCGAGGTAGTTACAGATACTAGCGTAAAAGGTTCCGATGATCACAGGAAAGTCATCATTGAATGTGTGGGAGTCAGTATGGATCTCCAGGTTCCGCTTCTGATTATTGATCAGAGAAGGGTATCGATCATGTCCGCATTATTCGCGAACCGTAGGGTGACACACTTAAGGGACACTGACATCCAATTGGAGCAAAAGTTTCATGCCGGAAAGAATACCAAGCGCATGAATTTATTTCACTAGATACCGAAACAGGTTTTGAGGTGACATTGTAGAAAGTGTTTTTGCATGTGAAATGAAATACTCTCAAGGGGTTATATGTGAATGTTTTTCATTAAAGAAATTGACAAAGTTCTGAATAAATAAAAGGATTTTTATTTATTGAGAGTTTGCATTAAATTTGGTGGAAATAATAGCAATTTTGAGTGGAGGGAATTGAAAGGATTTTGTGAGTGGAGTGTCTACCCACATGAATGAGGGGAGGGCAAGGGGGCATCCCCCATGCGCCAGCCACCCCCTTGGGGCCCCCCTCTCCTATAAAATGCACCCCTCTTCCTCAATCTCACTCACACCTCCTCGTGAAGGATCTCTCTCCCCCTCTAGAATTTATCCCCCATGGTCTCAGACTAGCGAGATACATGTTCCCGGTGGCTATTCGGAAAGAAAGGGTTGTGCTTCCTCTGAATCGCTGGAGCGAGGATGCGGAGGTTGCTCGGTGTCTTGTACGTGTGTGCGAGCACGGATGCTCTGCTGCTTTGCGGCGCTAGGACTTCCTCTCGATCCTGATATCGGCAAGAGATCGTCTACATCAACCACGAGTTCAACTCGTTAAGCTTTGTCGGTCTTCAAGGGTATGTTCTCTACGGATATACATCCGACCGTTGTTTGTATCTAGTAGATAGATCTTGGTACTTAGTTCCCATCAGAGGAAATTTTTTGTTTTCTATGCTGCGAACCCTACAGTGGTATCAGAGCCGGATCTATGCGTAGATGCTTTACACGGGTAGTACACATATGAGTATGTGGGCGATGATGATCATGTTGTTGCTTCTTAGTTGTAATTTTGGATATTGGTGGCATAGTGGGATGAAGAGGCCCGGACAAACTTTATATGTCCTCGCACATGAGACCTGTTCCACGCTTGACATGCAACTAGTTTGCATAAGTGGCTAGCGGGTGTCTGTCTCTCCTACTATAGTCAATATCTATTTTGCATTGAGTTTTCAACAATTTGGTTATCCTCGTTGTGGTTCATGTTCATAGGTAAGAACGGTTCTATCTTCGAAATCCCTAAGCCACGTAAAACTTGCAATGGATAAATTAGAGGCGTCTAGTTTAGATTGTTGCTAGGCTAGTATTATGATATGGTGATGTTGTAAGTAGAAGTATGAGATGATACTCTTATAACACACATAACGTGTAAGTTATATAGACCTTGGCCTTACACATAAAGGTATGATAGTGATCATACCACGATGCACATGATAGAGATCATATGCGGGAACCATATCATTTCACTAATAAACATGTGATGTTTGATAGCATCTTATATTGCTTGTTTGGCGCTTTATTAGCATGATAAGATGATCCCTCATTTAAATATCAAGATAAGAATGTGTTCTTCCTTTAGTATGCACCGATTATGTTTTCGTCGCTCCAAGACATCACGTGATGATCGGGTGTTCTTGGATCCACGATCATATTTCGGGTGTAAGACAGTTACACACGCGAATACTAAGGTTCTAACTTGGCGTGCCTAGCATGTACAGACATGGCCACGGAACACGGACCGAAAGGTTAAGCATGAGTCATATAGTAGATATGATGCCTAGTTGATGCTCTCCTATGAAGCTACACCGACTCACGTGATGATCGAACTTGGTGTAGTGGATTTGGTTCATGTAATCACCAAAAAGGCACGAGGGATGTTGTTTTTGAGTGGGAGTTCATTCGTAATGTGGATAAGTTGAACTCAATCTATCATAAACTTAGTCTAAACTTTACAAATTCTGTTGTAGATGGCACCACCTGCTTTTAATTTCAATGTGTTCATGGACAAAGAGAAACTTGCAACGAACGGTAGCAACTTTACCGAATGGGCCATGAATTTGAGGATTCTCCTCTGTGCTGCACAAAAGAAATTTGTGCTAGAAGCGCCGCTAGGACTCCCACCTTTCGAAGATGCCCCTGACGAGGAGAAGAATGTCTGTCAGACTCGTCAGGAGGACCACAACTTAGTTCATTGCGGCATATTGTATGGGCTAGAGCCGGAACTTCGAAAGCGTTTCGAAAACGACAATGCATTTGATATAATGGGTGAGTTGAAAATGATTTTCGACACACATGCTGCTGTAGAGAGCTACAATGCTTCAGAAAGGTTCTTTAGCTGCATGATGGAAGAGCACAACTCCGTACGTGAGCATGTACTCAAGATGTCTGGTTACGCTGATAAGCTTGTGTCCTTGGTAATAACGATTCCCATTGACTTAGGCATCCATCGTGTTCTGCAGTCTCTGCCACCTAGATATAAGAGCTTCTTGATAAACTATAATATGCAAGGCATGAAGAAGTCTCTCCTCGAGCTTCTGCCAATGCTTAAAACTGCAGAAGTGGAGATCAAGAAGGAACATCAAGTGTTGATGATCAATAAGAACACTGGTTTAAAAAAGACAAGAAGGGAAAATGAAAGGGAGTAAGGGCGGCAAGCCAGTTGCCATGCCTGAAAAGTAACCCTGAGTTGGACCTAAGTCTGATACCGAGTGATACTATTGTAAGGGGACTGGCCACTGGAAGCGCAACTGCCCCAAGTATTTGGCAGACAAGAAGGTCGGCAAGGCAAACAAAGGTATATATGATATACATGTTATTGATGTGTACTTCACTAGTTCTCGTAGTAGCACCTAGGTATTTGATACCGGTTCAGTTGCTAATATTTGTAAGTCGAATCAGGGGATGCGGAACAAGCGACCGCTCGCAAGGGGTGAGGTCAAGATGCGTGTCGGCAATGGATCAGGCGTTGATGTGATCGTCGTCGGAACGCTACCTCTCCACTTGCCATCGGTATTAGTAATAAACTTGAATAATTGTTATCTGGTGCCAGCACTAAGCATGAACATTGTATCTGGATCGTGTTTGGTGCGAAGTTGTTATTCATTTAAATCCGAGAACAATGGTTGTTCTATTTATATGAATGAAATCTTTCATGGTCATTCACCAATGATGAATGGTTTATTTCTATTGAATCTCGATAATAGTGTTACACATATTCATAATGTTGATGCTAAAAGGATTAAACTTAATGATGATATATCCGCATATATGTGGCACTGCCATCTAGGTCATATTGGCGTTAAACTCATGAAGAAGCTCCATTCAGATGGACTTTTGGAATCACTTGATTTTGAATCATTTGATACATGTGAGCCATGCCTTATGGGCAAGATGACTAGAACGCCATTTTCTGGTTCAATGGAACGGGCGACAGATTTATTGGAAATTATACATTCTGATGTATGTGGTCCAATGAGCGTGTCGGTGTGAGGTGGATATCATTATTTTGTTACTTTCACGGATGATTTCAGTAGATACGGTTATATCTACTTGATGAAACACAAGTCTAAAACCTTTGAAAAGTTCAAGGAATTTCAGAATTAAGTGGAAAATCATTGTAATAGAAAGATCAAATTTCTACGGTCCGACCGTGGAGGTGAGTATCTAAGTTACGAGTTTAGCACTCACATGAAAGAGTGTGGAATTGTTTCACAACTCACACCTGCCGAAACACCACGGCAAAATGGTGTGTCGGAACGTCGTAATCGTACTTTATTGGATATGGTTTGATCTATGATGTCTGTGACGGACTTGCCGTTGTCATCTTGGGGTTATGCACTAGAAACTGCTGCATTCATTTTAAATCGGGCACCATATAAATCCATTGAAAAGACACCGTATGAATTGTGGTTTGGAAACAAACCTAAGCTGTCATTTCTTAAAGTTTGGGGATGCAATGTTTATGTGAAGAAACTTTAACCAGATAAACTCGAACCCAAAGTGGAAAAATGCGTCTTCATAGGATACCCTAAGGAAACTATTGGGTATTCCTTCTATCACAGATCCAAGGGCAAGGTTTTTGTTGCCAAGAATGGATCCTTTCTAGAGAAAGAGTTTCTCGCAAAAGGTGTGAATAGTCGGAAGGTAGAACTCGAAGAGGTTATTGAACCTTCTCTTCAAAGTATGGCGAGTAGCACAACGCCGTAAGTTGTTTCGGAGTTGGCTTCACCAGTTGAAGAGGGAACTAATGATAATGATCATGAAACTCCGAAAGAGAGTACTAACGAACCTCGTAGGTCTAGCAGGATGCGTGCAGCTCCCGAGCTGTACGGAAATCCTGTCATGAATTTCATGGTTGATGAAAATGATGACCCTGCGACGTATGAAGAAGCGATGATGGGCCCGGATTCCAACAAATGGTTAGAAGCCATGAAATCCGACATGGAATCCATGTATGAAAATCAAGTTTGGAACTTGGTGGACTTACCTCACGACCGGAAGGCCATAGAGAATAAATGGATTTTCAAAAATAAAACTGATGCTGATGGTAATGTGACCGTCTATAAAGCTCGATTTGTCACAAAGGGGTTTCGACAAATTCAAGGAGTTGACTACGATGAGACATTCTCTCCTGTAGCGATGCTAAAATCAGTTAGGATTATGTTAGCAATTGCTGCATATTTCGATTATGAGATATGGAAGATGGATGTCAAAACCGCGTTTCTCAATGGTAATATTGAAGAAGAGTTGTATATGATACAACCAAAGGGTTTTATCGATCCTAAGGATGCTAATAAGGTGTGCAAGCTTCAACGATCCATCTATGGATTGAAGCAAGCATCACGAAGTTGGAATCTCCGCTTTGATGAGGTGATCAAAGAGTTTGGATTTGTCCAAACTTATGGAGAAGCTTGTATTTACAAGAAAGTGAGTGGGAGCAATGTGGCATTTCTGATACTATATGTGGATGACATATTATTGATCAGAAATGATATAGATCTTTTAAACAATGTTAAAAGTTATCTAAACAGCAAATTTTCAATGAAGGGCCTAGGTGAAGCGTCATACATATTACGCATAAAGATCTATAGAGATAGATCTAGGCGCCTAATAGGGCTATCGCAAAGTACATACCTTGATAATATTTTAAAAAGTTTAAAATGAACGAAAGTAAGAAGGGGTTCTTACCTATGTTGCAAGGCACGACATTGAGTAAGACTCAAAGTCTGGCTACGGCGGAAGAAAGAGAGATAATGGACAAAGTCCCCTACGCTTCAGCCATAGGATCTATAATGTACGCCATGCTATGTACAAGACCGGATGTGGCACATGCTATTAGTTTGACTAGTAGGTACCAATCGGATCCAGATTCAGAACAATGGAAAGCGGTCAAGAATATCCTTAAGTACTTGCGAAGAACTAAGGATATGTTTCTTGTATATGGAGGTGAAGAAGAGCTCGTCGCTAAGTGTTATGTCGATGCTAGCTTTGACACCGATCCGGATGAATCTAAGTCTCAATCCGGATACGTATTTATCATGAATGGCGGAGAGGTTAGTTGGAGGAGCTCGAAACAACCTGTGGTGGCGGGATCAACAACGGAGGCCGAATATGTTGCTGCTTCAGAAGCGGCTCAGGAAGCAGTTTGGATGAAGGAGTTCATATCCGAACTAGGGGTGGTTGCAAACGCGTTGGACCCAATGGTGATCTATTGTGACAACAATGGTGCCATTGCCAATGCCAAATAACCAAGGTCTCACAAGCATTCCAAGCATATTAAGCGCCAGTTTCACTCCATCCGCGAGCATGTCAAGGATGGAGATATAAATATTTGTAAAGTACATACGGATCTCAATGTAGCAGATCCGTTGACTAAAACTCTCCCTAGTGCAAAACATGATCTACACCAGAACTCCATGGGTGTTAGATACATCACTATGTAACTAGATTATTGTCTCTAGTGCAAGTGGGAGACTGAAGGGAATATGCCCTGAGAGGCAATAATATAGTGTTTATTATGTGTATTCCAAATATATGATAGATGTTTATTTTGCATGCTATAATTGTATTAATACGGAAACATTAATACATGTGTGTTTCATAAAAAACAGAAAGTTCCTAGTTATGCCTCTCTCATAAACTAGCTCGTTGATTAACAAGATGATCACAGTTTCCTGATCATAGACATTGGATGTTGTTAATAACGAGATCACAACATTAGTGTAATGATGTGATGAACATTCATCTGAAGTATAGCATTACGATCAAAGTCATTGAGTTTATATTGCTATAACAACTTACGAAGTGATCCTAATCCTTATACCATGAGATCATGTCAATCACTAACACCGGAAGAGTTTCTTGATGACATCAAACGTCACACCGTAACTGGGTGATTATAAAGATGGCTTTAGAACTACTAAAGTGTTATGTTGAGGCTCATGGATCAAGAGTGGAATTTGTTCATCCTGATGAAGGATAGATATACTCTGGGCCCTCTCGGTGATATCACATTGGTTAGCTTGCAAGCAAGTGATTTGATCACTAGAATGTTATATCACGGGAACAAGAAAAGAGTGCATGTCGGTAATGAGATCAAACTAGGTATGGAGATACCGATGATCGAATCTTGGACATGTAATATATCATGAAACAAATGGATTAAGATACTAGCGTAAAAGGTTCCGACGATCACAGAAAAGTCATTGTTGAATGTGTGGGAGTCAGTATGGATCTCCAGGTTCCGCTTCTGATTATTGATCAGAGAAGGGTCTCGATCATGTCCGCATTATTCGCGAACCATAGGGTGACACACTTAAGGGACACTGACATCCAATTGGAGTGAAAGTTTCATGCTGGAAAGAATAACAAGTGCAGGAATTTATTTCACTAGATACCGAAACAGTTTTTCAGGTGAAATTGCAGAAAGTGTTTTTGCATGTGAAATGGAATTCTAGCAAGGGGTTATATGTGAATGTTTGTCATTAAAGTAATTGACAAAATTCTGAATAAATAATAGGAGTTTTATTTAATGAGAGTTTGCATTAAATTTGGTGGAAATTTAATAGCAATTTTGAGTGGAGGGATTTGAAAGGATTTTGTGAGTGGAGTGTCCACCCACATGAATGAGGGGAGGGCAAGGGGGAAGCCCCCATGCACCGGACACCCACTTTGGGTTCCCCCTCTCCTATAAAAGGCAACCCTCTCCCTCTCTCTCTCTCACTCACACCTCCTCGTGAAGGATCTCTCTCCCCCTCTAGAATTTATCCCCCATGGTCTCGGACTAGCGAGATACATGTTCCCGGTGGATATTCGGCAAGAAAGGGTTGTGCTTCCGCTGCATCGCTGGAGCGAGGATGCGGAGGTTGCTCGGTGTCTTGTACATGTGTGCGATCACGGATGCGCTGCTGCTTTGCGGCGCTAGGACTTTCTCTCGATCTTGAGATCGACAAGAGATTGTTTACATCAACCACGAGTTCAACTTGTTAAGCTTTTTCGGTCTTCAAGGGTATGTTCTCTACGGATATACATCCGCCCATTGTTTGTATCTAGTAGATAGATCTTGGTACTTAGTTCCCATCATAGGAATTTTTTTGTTTTCTATGCTGCGAACCCTACAGGCGTGCGTGCGACACTTCAGTTTGGTGTTGACAAGTGGACGGTGAGATCTGATGCACGTGTTAGGGCTTCTCAATCGAAGGTTTTGCTGCATCTTCTTCGCCCTTTTATATCGTGGGGAAAACACTGAAAATTCACCCTTCGTCATTTGCCTCTTCCTCATCGCCATCGCCACCATTTCTTGAGTTTGTTTCTCTCATCGCGCACTAGACGTCCTCCGCGTTTTTCCCACTTCTTTTCTTCGTTCACATTGCCACACTCGCGCTCCAAAATGGGCCAGTCTAAGAAACCGTCGTCCGCTGCAGCGGGGTCAAGTGCCACCGACGCCGGGAAGAAGACCGCCGTTCTGGGCCACACCACCGACGGAGGGTGGCGGCGTACGGAGATGCGCGAGTCGGACTTGCGCAAATTGCACGAGGCCGACCTGATCTCCAAGGATAAGGGAAACGCCATACTCACCGATCAAGAGGTAATTCCTCGCCCACCCGAAGGGTTTTGGGTGATGTTTTGTGCCTTTATCATTCGGGGTCTCTCTTTGACCGCCCACGAAATCCTTCGTGGGCTTCTTTTCTTTTACGGGATTCAGCTGCACCATCTCTCTCCCAACTCTCTCCTTCACATCGCTTGTTTCATCACTCTTTGCGAGTGCTAGCTCGGCATCGAGCCTTACTTTGGCCTCTTCCGGAGACTCTACTCCGTGAAGAGGCAATCTGGAACTGGTGGTGTTTATCCACTGGGTGGCTACATCATCTCTATCCACTCCACTAACCAGTTCTTCTCTTTATCCATTTGCGGTCCGTCCAGCAATAGTGCAGGAAGTGGTTCTACATTCGCGACGTCAAACTGGACGGTCAACATTTTCGGATCGCCCCTTTCGACTCCGCCCAGAAGATCATCCGAAAGAGGTTGTTGAGGAACGACATCTTAGAGGGTGAAACTGAAGAGGTGGAGAAGCTCTACAAGCGGGTCGAGGCTCTTCAGCTGGTGGCCGACAAAGAGGTCAATGGTGTCGACATCATCCGCACCTTCCTCAAGCGTCTGGTGCAGCCGCTTCAAGTGAGGGCGCACCCGATGTTCTTGTATGCTGGCCCTAGCGACCCGACAAGGGTCTTGCTTGAGGAGATATCTTCGGGTGACCTGGATAAGGCACTTCGGCCTCTGTTGAAGTACAAGGCCGACGAGGACCTCCCGGGGAAATCCTTGACCACCCCTTTCAGCGCCAAGAAAGCAGTCCCCGAGGTAAAACTTGTTGTTGCGCGTAGCGCTATTCGAGTGCTTATTGCTTGCTTTTGTTACTTATCTTGTTCTCTTTTATCTTTCGTTTGCAGGGCCTCAAGGTAGCAGGGATGATGCCCCCTCTACCTGAGAAGTACGCGGATGCGCCGGACAACGAGGAGGCGGAGTCTGAATCCGAGCTCCCCTCGTGCAATCTCCTTCCCTGGAAGCCCCCGAGCCCAGCGAAGGGCGGACCCAAAAGAGGTCCCAGAGCGAAACTTCGGATGGGGCGACACCGCCAATGTTGAAGGGTTCGTCTTTCCTAGAGTTGCACGGCGGGGACGAGGGTGCGACCTCTGCCCCTATTGCGTTTGTGCCTATTCGGGAAATGGCCCCGCGGCCGCCAGCCAAGAAGAAGAAGAAGTAGGAGAAGAAGGAGACTCCTGTCTTCGACCTGTCAGACATTCCATCGTAAGTTGTTCTGACCGCGCCTTGTAGTTGTGTTGATGTTGCTGACTTGGTTCCTTTTAAGTGCTAGTAGTAATCACTCGGGGGATTCTCTCGAGGAGGGGACCGAAGAGATGATCGGGGAATCGAAGCTGAGTCTTCGTTTCCCAAGATGGTGGCCAACTCTTCTGACGAGGATTCGAGCTCCGCGAGGTGGGAGGCTCGTGAACTCGTTATGCGGAAGATGATCATAAGACCTTGAGAATCCACACCAAACACGCACGTGTTTCTCTTTTATTACGGGGGGGGAACCCCCGAGCCTTTTACTCATCAGACTTTCTGGCTTTTTCTCAGCCTTTTGTCCGCGACGCCAACTGCCTCATCCAGCAACATCTGTCGTTGGAGGGTGAACTCAAGCAGCTCCGTGGTGTGTAGGTGTCTTCTTGCTTGTTTTCGAGTGCGTCCAGTTTGATCTTGTATTCATCTACCACTACCTAATGTTGCAGAAGAGAATAATGCTGCCCTTCGTAGGCTGAACGCTCTCGAAAAAAGCCTTGGCCAGGTGGAAAAGAAGGCAACATATGTTGTGGAGGCCCTTGAGCGTGAACGGAAGGAGGCCGAAGACCGCGAGCAGCAGGTTGGAGCTGCCACGACATCTCGAGAGAAGGCTTTGGCGGAGAAGGTCATGGGTGCTGCCAAGGCGATAATTGGTAAGCCGCCATGATCTCCCTTTTGTGTGTTCCGTGTTTTGGGGTGCTTCTTCTTGTTCCTCACTTGAATTTTTCCTGCTTCCATTCATGCCATATGCTTCTGGCGTCGCATTTGACCGCAACACGCTAAAGCATGGAGATCCCCTGGCAGATGCTGCTATAGCGATCGAAGATCGCTGCTTGTAAGGTTCCCAACCTTTAATAAGGTAGATATCCCTGTGTTTATGATGCTAGTCCCTGGAGCAATAGCTAGCATCCACAGTTAAGATGTAATATCAAGAAACAAAGGTCATAATACAACTTTATAACCAGGAATAAAATAATTTAGTACATCTTACATAGCTCATTTGGCTATATCATTACAATGCAGTAGAGTATAACAATAGCATGGGGTCCTTCATCTTCAAAGTGCCACAGGCAGACATGTTGGTTGTAGACTTGTAATCCTAATCAATAAACTTCTCTAACATCAAACAAACCTGCAACATAATAAGTTATAGCCACAAGGGTCAATACATTTGAATTGTATTGGCAAGTGATACTATGGTAATATAGTGGAGTCTATCATCTATATGCATTTGGCTAAGTGGAGCTTAGGCTTGCTTTGCTCAAAATAGATTTTCCTTATCATTTGAAAACACTAAATTTTGTTTGACAAAAAATTTCCCAAGGCATCTCCCAATACAAATTGGTGATCCTTTCAACCCTTGTTCAACCACAAGTTTTTAACTTAGAAATTGGGATGAGGAGATTCTTGATAGCTTCCATGTCTTGATGCTCAAATTGTCCTTTACCAGGGACATGGCTAAGTACTTAGATTTTTCACTCTGCAGAGGTGGTGCAATTTCCCCACAAGACTTGGTTTCACCAAGACAAGATCTTTCAGAAGCCTTCCCTTAGACCAGAATGGACGCGTTCCAACCTATCTTCCCCTACCACCAACTGTCCATTTGGCTAAGTTATTGCAACATATATGATCCAGGCAGAGCCCATAATGCCAAGTGGCTGCACTTGAAGCTTCTCAACATTTGACATCTCAAATCTCTTTGTTCCTGGGTGGCCATCCACAAGTGAGATACACAAGGTTCACCAGTCCCCTGGCCTTGTGTAACCACTCAACACAAACCATTCCTTCCATTCCACCCAGGTGATTCATTCACTTAGTTGTTTTATTAAATAAAACACAAGTCCTCAGACTTAGAATTTTTTCCAAATCATGAATATATATTCCACCCTTGTTTTCTATTAGCTAAGCTAATCATGATAGTAATAGGAATCTTAACTTAGGAAATTTCTACTAAGGTTTCATCTACTAGGATTTCCCATAGCATAGTTTATACTTAGCAAAATTCCATGCAAGTACTACTTAGAAATATCACTAATGCATAGTGAAAATAATGGGACAAAAGTATGAAGCATCACTTGCCTTTTTGGTAGAGAATAATAGTTCACTCCTTGTCTTTGCAATGATCACACTCTTCAAATCACTACAATTCAATCAAGCAAGCAATATTTCAATCTACCATTCAAGCAATTCATCACATAAAATAATAGAAACAAAACAATGCATGCAAGCATGCCAAACTTTGTTTTATTTACAAACGTGGTTTATAATTGGTTATAAACATTCTAAAACACTTATTTGGTCATTTTATAAAGTGGCAAAACTATTTGCTAAAGATTTCACTTCATAAATCATTTTTAAACCAAGTCATTATTTTATGTGGTGGAAAATGATTTTAATAAGGCATCAATCTATATGGTTCACAAAATATTTTTTCATTTCATAAAACCTTGTGTTTAGGGTCAGAGAGTTTATTTCCAAAACATTTCTCAAAGGTTTTCTTCCAAAACCATTTTTAATAATTAAACCATATTTTTATTTGACTAGAAATGTTTTAAATCAAAGATTCATTCTTTTGTTTCACCAAATACATTTTTGAAACCACCAATTGATTTCTAAGGTCGGTAGGTTCAAAACAAACCATTTGTCAAAGATTTTATCCTCAAAATCATTTTAGAACAATTTTTATATCCTAAACATGCATACACAAGTTTCTTCAAAAACAATCAATTTAACAGAAGCTTTTTACTAAACAAAGTGCATGGTTGGCTAGGGCTTGTCTTTCTGAATCCATTGATATAAAATTTGAAAAATTTGGACGTGTGGTTTGAAAGTTATGAATTTTTCAAATTGGAACATCTAATAGATCAATTCTGTTTTTAATCAAACGAACTGGGCCACATGGCGTGTTTTCATTCGTTGGTACCGTTTCGCGTGGATCAGCAATGTGAGGCGTTGGATCGAATGACGATCGTGTGGCACAGATCGATAAAAAATGGTTCGTTAAGTTAATCTAACATAGCCACAGGATTAGCATTTAACGGCTCTCGATGCTTTGACCATATACTAGCGGTGCTGGCGGCGGCGACTGGCGGCACGCGGTTAGACGGCGACGTTGCTGGTGATGCAGGAAGCGAGGGAGAAGAAGAAGATGCTCACCAGAATCGCGGGATCATGGTGAAGCTCAAGGTACTCGTGAGGAGGCAAGGGGCGCACGAGGTCACTGGCGATTCCTCGCCGGAGTTGCTCCTGGCGTCAGCACGTTCGGGAGTTGTCGGAGTCGAGGCTGCAGTCCACCAGAAAGAAAGTAGAAGGTAGGGTTAGATGCGGGCGACTGTACTGGACACGGGCGTATCATCAGAAGGACAAGGGCTGGCTAGTTACTACCTGGAGGCTTCGTCGGAGAAAAAGGCAGATGGCGGCGCTGCAGGTCGTCGTCGTTGCCGACGCTGGGGGGCACGCGCGAGTGAGCTGAGGCCACAGAGAGGTGCGCCAGGGCCTGGGGGTCACGTTCGTGTGCTCGAGGAGGCGAGGGGCGACGTGGAGCTGCCGGAATTCCTCGCGGAGCTCGTCGGAACAGTGTGTGGTATCTGGACGAATTAGTGCAGCCCGGTGGCGAGGAGGGCGTGGCGACGGAGGGGAAAGAGAGAGAGGACGCAGGCGAATAAGAAGGCATGGTCGCGGGGTGGAGTAACGCAGGCAATAATACGTATTCACGTCGGCTTCAATGGCCAGAAACGGCGAGGAGGAAAGAGGGGGCGGGTTTCACGCGAGGAAGATAATGACGTGGTGCCGGGGCCCGTTGGCAGTGTGAGAGAGAGAGGATAGGCAGGGTCCAATCATCAGTGAGGGAACGGGTGTGTATCTGAGTGAGAAAGAAAACGTTTCAGGGAGGTTAGTTGGCTGCTGCTGGGTCAGTTGGGCCAGCTGGTTGGGCTGAGGTCCTTTTTATACTTTTTTTTATTCAGATTGTTTTTATTTTTCCATTTCTTTTATTCTGTTTTAATTTTGATTAAACTATTCAAACACTCATTTGAATTCAAACCTTTGCCAACTTTTGTGTAGATTTAAATATTGATTAGTAATATAATCTGAAGTCAAATTTGGAATAAAATTTTATTCTTTTTGGGGTCTTTTAATTATTTAGTTAGGCCCTTGTTTTAAATCAATTAATATTTAATAATATTTTCAGACACCATTTAAATTTCTAAATCCTTCCAAATCTTTTCAGTAGGTTTTGATTTGTTTAATAGGGTGTCAAATAATTCATCTTGAATTATTTGGAAAGTATTTAATATGATTCATAAATCATTTGAATTGGGTATTTGTTTTAATTCCAATGGAATTAAATATAGTTTTAATCCCCTAAATTTTATTTGGAAGATTTATTTTATTTAAGTTAATTAAAAAACTTTTATTCCACTTTGGTAAATTCCAAAATTACCATTTCTCATGAATTATAAAATTATTCTTATTAGAGATTTGTCTTTATTAAAATAGGGATAGAATGGTTAATGCCATTTTATTTTATTTTGGAAATTCTTTATCCTTTTATTTCATTTGGATTTGGATTATATTTATTCCATTTGATAATGGACTTGGCCAAGATTTAGTTTCGTCTTTAAATATTCCTTATTTAATATTTCTTTCTTCATCTTATAAAATCCATATCTTTTTATTTAGAGATCCAAACTTGGTGACTCCAATTTGTAAAATCTTATTTAATATTTGTTTATCCTTTTAAATATATTTAAGATTATTTGCTCACCATTTGATATGGATTTATAGATAGGGTTTTTATTAGCTTTGGAAATTTAATTTCCTTATCTTATTATATTCATAAGATTTTATCTATGGCTCCAATTTAAGTGAAACCAATTTATATTGCTTTATAATATTTCTATTTGTCTTTCTTGATCATTTGCAAATGTTTGTTGACAAATTTTTTTATATGGATCAAATCCATAGTCTTGGAGATAACTTGGAAATGATTTTTATTCCATTAGGGGTTTTAGGGTTTTGGTTTATTTCCATGTGTTTAAATTTCCAGATGCATTTTATGATGAATGAATGTTACTTGATTTGATTTTTTTTGGATTCAAATGTTAACCAAAGTTTGTTCCAGATGGGATTTTAAGTTTCCATTTAGAAACAAAAGTTTCTTTTCACCCTGATTTTCAACAATGATTTTATTTTGTTTATTTATTTTTCACATTACAAGATTTGGAAAATCTTGGGATGTGACACTGATGCTCTGTTGTGGGCACTCTGGACAAGGCCAAGAAGATTCTTGCGCGCTTCTACAAGGAGGTAAACCCCAAGGGCGTTTCCCATGCAGACATCGACTCGCTAGCGGATGCTCTATCGGACGACGCTCCAGCGAAGTACAAGCACGCACAGAAAGGATTCGGCGCTGCTATGGGTTTGGTGATGGTTTCCGGAGCCCATCTGGATTTGGGACAAGTCACGTCCAAGATGCCGACGATGGCGGATGGCACCGAGGTAGCGTTTGGCACCTTCGCCTCCTGCTGCAAGCATTTCGGGCCTAAGCTCATTGATCTTCTGGTTGACTACGCGCTGGAGCAGCAGCGAGCGGCCAAGATCAGGTAGTCTAGATCCGAAGCTGCTCCGGGTGCTGGCGCTTAGGCCCTTCTTTCTTTGTATCTAGTCTAGCTTTCCTTCTTTTGCTTCTTATGCAATGTCTTGTGGATGAACAAACTTCGTTGTGCCATGCAGTGGCCTTATTTATGTATGTATATATATATGAATGCGCCTTTCGACTGTTGTCAAAAGGTTGTGACATTGATGTTTGCATGTGCACCCTTAGGGTCCTTCGAGTGCGGTTCCAGTGGTCACCCCTTCTCCTGCACCTGACTCTCGCCCGTCATTGAGCGAGTCGTCGCAGTTTCCATTTCTACGTGACCGCATCTGAAGCTTGGAGAAGGATGTCCTTAGCATCCGTGGTCACGTGGACTTGTGGAAGTCCAAGGCCGAGCGAGCCATTGCTAGGGAAGAGTTTGTGCTGGAGGAATTGCGACAAATGAGCGAGCAACTCCAATGTAAGTCATTTTTGACCCGTTGTTTCTTCGAGTGTTGTTGTATCTCAACTCACCAACTTGTGTTTTTCAGTTGTCGATCTTCTTCCGAAGGAAGAGAAAGAGCGTGTCGCAATTCGGATGAATTGCCTGACGCAACAAGATTTGGAGGCCGGTAGCTTTTTCTAGATGGACCGTGATCGAGCAATTGTCCTTGGGACGAGATAAAAAAATACAAGATCATGTCCATCAAGTTCTTCAAGTGCTGAAGTGGGAAAGATCGCCGCTCGCAGTAATTTGGCCTACCATGTTCCCCTTAGATTCTGCACCTACTAGCTTCCTAGGCTTGCTCGGGAAGTTTCGAGATGCAGGTCACGTCAGAGAGCTGATGTGCCATCAACTGATTGCGGGTGTGAAGGAAGCCCTGTCTCTTGTTCGATTGCATCGTCGTGATGTTAATCTTGTGGAGATAGCGGCTGGGCCACCTCCACCTCCAGATGGCATGTCGTGGAATATGCGTCCACATTATGCAGCTGTGGCGCAGTACGCCGAAGAAATTGTAGATGTTTTTAAGGAGCGGACAAACCTTCTACTCTAGCGTAGTTGATTCCTGTAAATAAAAATTGAAATGTAAATCCTGTATTTTTTCGAGTGGGCTAATAATGCCGTTGTAAAAGTTGTATGTATTGGCACGTAGTGCTTTGTTTTGATTATTAAAGTATGCATGTCCTTTTCGTTAGCCTGACGTGGTCAGCTACTCAGGTAATATGCGTTATTGTCAGTCGACGAAGTCGTAAGGTGAGGCGCAGCCCCTGAGCGTGTTTTAATGGTAACTGATATAAAGAAAAAAGGTTTTGGGCCAATGAACTTAGATTTCATTCATCATAAGCGAGGAGATATATTGTTTGGCTAAATATCCTGGCTTAGTAGCTTTATTGAAAGTAAAAGTCTGCTAGGGGTAGAAGCGTGGTAGTTTTGCGACGTACCATGGGTTGGAGTATTCGGATCTTGACGCGACGTCTTTGAGGTGGTAGGCGCCACCTGGGATGACTTCGGTAATGATGTAGGGTCCTTCCCAGGGTGACTCGAGTTTTGTTGTTCCCTTCCTGCTCGAGTCACATAACGAGGTATCCTTCGACGAAGGACCTTGGACGCAGCCAACGGCTATGGTAGTTGCATAAGCTCTGCTAATACACTGTTGAGCGTGCCGCAACGATATTGCGTGCCTCATCCATCGTGTCGACAACACCTTCGAGTGCGGCCGATGATTCGGCTTCACTATAGGAGACGACCCGCAGGGCCTTATAGCGTACCTCGGCAGGTAGCATAGCTTCGGCTCCGTGCACTATGACAAAGGGCGTGTAGCCAGTTGAGCTGTTCGGCGTTGTGCGCAGGCTCCAGAGAACGGAGGGTAGCTCGTCTGCCCAGGCTCCCGCAAGCCTTTCGAGTGGTCGTAGCAGACGCTTCTTGATGCCGTTGCCGATGCGGCCATTGGCCTTTTCGACCTGTCCATTGGTTTGTGGATGCGCCACAGAGGCGTATGATAGGTTGATTCCGAGATTTTCACAGAATCCTCGGAACTCCTTCTAGATGAAGTTCGAGCCATTGTCCGTTATGATGCTATGGGGTACTCCGAACCTGTAGACAATGGACTCGAAAAACTTGATGGTGGTGGCGCCGCTTTGGTTAGTAACATGCATGGCCTCGATCCACTTCGAAAATTTGTCGACTACGACCAGGAGGTAGACGTGGCTTCTCGGCGAGGACTTTGGCAGTTTGTCGATCATGTCAAGGCCCCATTAGGCGAAGGGCCATAACAGTGGTATGGGCCGCAATTCTGACCCGGGTGCGTGCGGCTTATCCGCGTACCTCTGACATGCGTTGCACCTTTGTACTATCTCTTTGGTGTCTTGCATTGCGGTTGGCCAGTAGAAGCCAGCTCGTAGAGCCTTGGCGACTAGGGCACGGCTCCCTGCATGGTGGCCACAGATACCCTCATGGATGTCTAGAAGGATGCTTTTGCCGTCACTGTTGGCAACACACCGTTGGAGCACACCTGAAATGTTGCGCTTGTACAGCTCGCCATTGTTGATGGTGAAGGCCTTTGACTGGCGAGATATGCGCCGGGCATCTGTCGGGTCCTCAGGCAGCAGCTTTCTTATCAGGTAACGGAGGTACGGTTGGGTCCACGTCTCCTCAATCGCCATGACCTGCATAAGGCTCACCAGCGCGACCTCCATATCGAGATTTTCGGGCTCCTCCTGTCCTTTGGGTGGCGCAGCCCTCGAGTGCTCTGAAGATTTGACTGTGCCCTTTTTGAATTTCTGCTTGATAGAGGGTACGCATATTTTCTCAAGGAAGACACCTGGTGGCACTGGGGCATAGGTGGAGCCTATGTTGGCGAGCTTGTCGGCCTCTTCATTGCTTTCTCTACCTACATGCCAAAGTTTGCAGTCGTCAAAGTCTCCTTCGAGTGAGTTGTAGAGAGCACGGTATGCGATATGTTGGCGCTGTGAGCGTCGCATTCGTTCATCATCTGCTGGACGACGAGATTGGAGTCACTATAGATGACGAGGCATGTGGCGCCGCACACCTTGGCCATCCTCATGCTATGTATGAGTGCCTCGTACTCATCCTCGTTGTTGGATGTGCGGAATTTCATCTGAAGGATGTACCTCATCTTGTCGCCTTGAGGGGACGTCAGTATGACACTGATCCTGCTCCAGCCTCTCACTTGGATCTATCGAAGTGCATCGTCCAGGATTGCGACATGTCCGGAGTATCCGGTAGATGGATCTCCATCCAACGGACGAGGAAATCAGGGAGAACCTGAGACTTGATGGCGGTGCGTCACTCGTAGACTATGTCTCAAGGGGACAACTTGATGCCCCATAGGGCCACTCGCCCCGTAGCTTCGGGGTTGTTCAGGATATTCGACAGCGGGGCATCGTTGACGACCACGATCTGGTGCTCCTGGAAGTAGTGGCTCAGCCGACGCGTCATCATGAATACACCGTAGGCGAGCTTCTGGTAGTGCGGGTACATCTGCTTTGTCGGGGTCAGTACCTCGCTGAGGTAGTAGATTGGGCATTGGATTCTGTGGGTCTTGCCATCTTCAGGTCGTTCGGCCGCGAGTGCGGTGCTGACCACCTGGTGCGTAGCTTCTATGTATAGCAGCAAAGGCTCCCTCTCCTTTGGCGTGACCAAGACAGGAGATGTAGAGAGCAATCATTTGAGATCATTGAACGCCTCGTCTGCCTCGGCCGTCCACTTGAATTTGTAAGCCTTGCGTAGCAGCTGATAAAAGGGGAGGGCCTTCTCGGCCATGCGAATGATGAACCTGCCGAGCGCTGCAATTCGCCGAGCCAACTGCTGTACCCCTTTGAGGTTCTTGGGATTCTCCATGTCTAGTATAGCCTTGATTTTCTTAGGGTTTTCCTTGATGCCACGTTGGGAGATGAAGTACCCGAGTAATTGGCCAAACGGGACGCCGATGGCGCACTTGTCTGGGTTCAGCTTGATCTTGTAGCAATCAAGATTGTCGAATGTCTCGCGGAGGTCGTCGATGAGGGTCCTGGCATCCTTGGTCTTGATCACTATGTCATCGATGTAGACCTGGACGTTGCAACGAATCAGGTCCTTCAGACATGCCTACATGCATATCTAGTAAGTGGCGCATGCGTTCTTCAGCCCGAAAGGCATGGTATTGTAGCAGAACACACTGAACGGCATGATGAGCGCCGTTTTTTTCCTGATCTCCGGCCTTCAGCCGAATTTGGTTGTAGCCCAAGTAGGCGTCGAGGAAGGAGAGCTTCTCACATCCTGCGGTGGAGTCGATTATTTGGTCGATTTGTGGGACAGGAAAGTGTTCCTTGGGGAAATGTTTGTTAATCGATGTCAAGTCCACACACATCCACATGATGTTCGTGTCCTTCTTGGGAACCAACATTGGATTGGCCAGCCACTCGCTTTCCTTGGTGTCCCTGATGAAGTTGGCATCAAGGAGTTTGTTAACTTCGACACCAACAGCTTCAGCTCCTGGATCTGACAATCGCCGCATCGACTGCTTGACTGGCTTAGCATCTGGAAACACATTGAGTGCATGCTCGGCGAATTCCCTGGGAACTCCTAGCATGTCTGCAGGACACTAGGAGAAAATTTCCCAATGCTCATTGAGGAATTCGACGAGCGCGCCTTCCTATGCGGGGCTTAGGTTATTGGCAATCAGCGCCGTCTCTGAGGCGCCCGTCGGGTGAACTTTCACCTTCTTTGTGTTGATTGTGGAGTCGAAAGACATATCGGGTGTGTTTTGCCTGGTGACTGGGGTGCCCCGTTGTCTGTCACCTCCTTGTGCCTTGTGAGCTCCTCCTGCATGCCGAACGACTGGGAGATTTTGCTGAAGTCTCTGTTGCAGCTGTCCGACCTAGTGAAGCTGCCGGGGACAATGATAATGCCCCTGGGCCCTGGCATCTTTAGTAGTAGGTACGCATAGTGTGGTACTGCCAAGAATCTTGCGAATGCTACATGCCCAAGGATGGTGTGATACTATGAGGGACAATCGACCACTTTGAATTCCAGCCGCTCACGCCTGAAGTTTTCGGGCTTGTCAAAGATGACGTCGAGCCATATCTTGCCCAGGGGGTATATGCCCTTCCCTGGGACGATGCCATGGAACGTTGTATCCGATGGTTCCAGGCTGCAGAGCGGGATTCGCATAGCTACGAGTGTGCTTGTGAACATCAGATTGATGCCGCTGCCACCATCCATGAAGACACGACTCATCTCGAACCCTCCGATCTGGGACTCGAGCACCAGGGCAGAGTGACCTAGGAGAGGTATCTGGCGCAGGTGCTCCGAACGGTCGAACGTGATGCAGGACTCTCAGCCACTAAGGTACTTAGTTATGGCTGGTGGGGAGGTCACGGCCAAGTTGACTTGGCGGGTGATCTTATTTTGCACTCTATTGTTTGGGAGCCCCTTCTGAATCATCATGGCGCCTAATGGTGGCGGGTATCCGTCTGCGCCGTTATTCTGCACTGGTGCAACCGCAATTTGTGAGGGTCCTCTAGGCGGTGGTGGTCGGGCTCCATGTGCTACGGATCCTGAGCTGGTGCGAATCCCGGATTCACCGCATGGCATTTGTCCACACCTGAATTGTTAATGCCAGATGCCTGTTATACCGTACATTGCAATCCCATGATTACCGTTTTGCGAGACATAACAGAATTGGCAGCACAATACATCATCCATTACAAACCATAATATTCTTACAAATAGTTGATCTCATGATCAGGTCTAAGTACAATCAAAGCAGCGGAAATAAAGGTAGCATAGTAGTGGCTCCATCTTCATGGTCACATGCAATACAGATGATGGGTGATGATCCTAGTTATCATAAGCGTCCTGCTGTCCATCCTCCTCGTAGTATCCTTCGTAGTCTGGCCATGGAATAGCCAGGGACAAATTCATGAGTACTTTTAAGTACTCGCAAACTATCACTACAACAGTAAGTCCAAACTAGCAGGTATCCTAAGCTCTTGGTTTGTTTGTGATAAGCCAATTTTATTTCACAACTACTTAGTAGTATAAACCTAAATTTAGTTTTCCGGATTACTCAAGATGGAACTAGTGTCATGTCCACATCCTTGTGGGGTCAAGTCAAGGTCACACTTCCAGTCACAAGTCATTTTTGAAAACATCTAACAACGGAACAATATGGCCATCCAACTGTCTATAACCGCCGACGCGGCTATTCAAATAGTTTGACACTCTGTAGAGGTGGTACACTTTCACCACAACATTCGATATGTTCGTCAGGGATAACCATGAATCATCATACTTGGTATGCGGATAATCAATCCTAACCTTCCAATTATACACCCTAGTATAGGCACCTCCCCTATGAGTTTGGCCTCCCAGCCATGACCATCTGTCATACTGGTAACTGCATAGGTGGACATTCACATTCATAAGGTAGCCTTAGCTCACCTCTTTCCGTGAGGGAACCCATACTAAGACACATAAACTTCCAGTCAGGCCCTACCCAAATTCAGGTATTGTGGTTGTCTGGTAAAATTGGAATGGTATCGCATCCGAATCCAACCATCAGTTTTTATCCAAGTCACGGCAAATAAGTTCATCATCATCACCTTCAACTCATTGTGTCCATAACACATGTCAAAACATTTCAATAGAATGAATCATCATTCCAGGTTTTCATAATCATTTGTTCCCGTCTATAGTGATCAAGTTTGGTTTAGCACTAGCATCTATCAATGTGGGTGTCAATGTGGGTGTCACTAATTTGGGGTCCTAAGCAGGTGCAATGTTAAGGATATCGCTTATCGGTAATTTATTGGCCAGCTGGAAATTGGCGATTTTTCAGCGTATCGGCCTACTTATCGGGCGTAAATCAGAAAATCGAACGATAATCAAAAAATCTGCATATCAGCCACCCTCGAGTAGCGATAAATCGGACGATTAATCGGCATATCGGCCGATTTTTTGAATAGTGAGCAGGTGTAGCTACCTACATCAAGGTCTAAGCTCTTGATGGCATCTCTCCTAAACTTCCACTAAACACCAATTAATTAACTACTGGAACACTCTGCAAAAATGATAAAAGATAAAGCTCGCAAGTAAAACATGGGATTGATATAATCAAGGTTGTAGCACACAAGCTTGCATAATGTAGCTTGCTATGTGATACGCCCAATTTGCATCACCATTCTATATCATAATTTACCTCCATTCATTGATATTTGTCTTACTATGAGGTAATACTTATGGATTTTCATCTGTTTATGCATGTTGGATGATTCCTAGAGGATGGACTGCCAGAGTATGGATTCTGATGGAAAAGACGACGTTTTGGTGCAATTTCGCGAAGATCATAAAAATACCAGAAAAATATGGAAACATATTATTTTACCGGAAGACGAAGGAAGCCAGAAGGAGGAGCGAAGGGGGCCACAGGGGGCCCACACCCTCCTAGGCACGGGCCCACCTAACCCCGTGCCTAGGATGGGTTTGGCCCAACTATTCGGCCTTCGACTCTGCCCCTTCGCCTATATCTTCCCTACGGAACCCTAACACCAGGGGGGACCATAGATAGACTTACGGCGCCTCTGGGAGGCGGAAAACACCAAGAGAGAAAGATCTCTCCGGTAGACAGATTTCTGCCAGAGGAATTCCTTCCCGGAGAGGGGAGACCGTCGCCATCAACACCGTCATCAAGCTTGGCTTCATCGGGATCATCATCATCATCCACACCATCATCTCCAACAGCACCATTATCATCACTCTGTCCCGCTATAACAATTGTGTTGGATATTGCTTAGTTCATTAGTGGAAACTTTCCCGATGTTAATTACTATGGTAGTTGATGCTTGTGAGTGGAACCATTGGATTATTGTTTATGTTCCGATTGTTATCCATTATCATATCATCTTTGATCTTGATCCATATGATGTCTCGTGAGTAGTTCGTTTAGTTCTTGAGGATATGGGAGAAGTCATGTTGTTAGTAGTGAATCCGTAATGAGTTATTATTCAATGGTTTAGTATTTAAGTTCTGGTGGTATTCTTCTAGTGGTGTGATGTGAACGTTGACTACATGATACTTCACCATTTATGGGCCTAGGGGAATGCATTGTGTATTTGGCTACTAATTGTGGGGTAGCCGGAGTGACAGAAACCTGAACCCCTGTTAGGACACCTTTGCACAAGGGAGTGTAGGATCTCAGAGTTTAAGGCTATGGTTAGAGTTATATCTTAATTACTTTCCTATAGTTACGGATGTTTGCAGGGGGTTTAATCACAAGTATGTATCATTCCTAGGAAGGGCAGTATGTTAGCACAGGTTCACCCACACAACACTTACAAACACCAAAGAAGAGTACTCAGCTATTTGCCGTGAAAGCACTTGACAGAATCCCCATGTGTCCTCGAGAACATTTGGTCCTTATAAGTATTTCCACCGGCTTGTCCTTTGCTAAGAAAGGATTGGGCCACTTGCTCCATTTGTTCGTTACTTCTATTACTTGCTATTTGTTTTGTTGCCTTATCAGAAAACCACTAAAAATCCGTTTGCTAAGTATTCACAGGGATTTCCTGCTCCATACCACTGTTCAGCACCTTATGCTCCTTGTTGGGATCGACACTCCTATTTATCAAAAGTACTACGATACACCCCCTATACTTGTGGGTCATCAAGACTATTTTCCGCTTGGGGGTGAAGCGCTATTGAAGAGTGGAACTGGTAAGGAAAACTTTTACTGTGAGTATTGCTTTTGTTACTTCTTGTTACTTTGTTTCCAATATGAATAACCCACTTGGTTTTCTGTTTGGGAAAACTACTACCACTGAAAGTGTAGTAGATAAACCACCACCTATTGAGATAGATCCTTTTAAGATACCTGCGAGTATTGTTAATCGTGTCATGGATAATTATTATTTTGGGGATGGAACTGTCCATCCTGGTGATCACTTGCTTTATATCCATGAATTATGCGGGTTGTTTAAGTGTGCAGGTATCACAACTGAATAGGTGAAGAAGAAGTTACTCTCCATATCCTTGAAAGGGAGATCTGAGGCATGGTATAAGCTACTTAAGAATGGACAATCCATGGAATGGGAGGAGATGGCATCTCTATTTTACTCTAAATTTTATCCTCCCAGTGAAATCCAAAAGGATAGAAGTCTTATATATAATTTTTGTCCTCTTGATGGAGAAAGTACAACTCAATCTTGGGGGAGATTGAAGCTGCTAATGCTTAAATGTCCTATTCATGAACTCCCTAACAATATTATTTTCAATAACTTTTATGATAGCCTTTCTCTTCAGGATAAATTTTTACTAGATGCCTCGTGTGCTGGATCATTCACAAGTATGAAGGAAGAAGCTAAATGGGATCTCCTAGACCGCATTCAAGATAATACCGAGGCTTGGGAGAATGACGAAGGAAGAAAGCCAGGTATAAACTATGAATATAAGTGCATTGAATCTTTTATGGGTACTGATAACTTCTATGATATTCGCAATAAGTTTGGTCTTGATTCCCAAAGTATTGCCAGATATTTTAAGGCCTTTTCCTCTTATATAGAAATTCCCAAGAAAAAGTGTAATAAGTACCATGCTCCTTATAAAGATGTTGTTAGTCATGCTCCAGTTAAAAGTACTCAAGTTGGCACTACTAATCATATTGTGTCTGAACCCCATGTTGAGAAAATGCCTTTCCCAGCTAAGGTAAAGGACTATTCTATGATTATTAGTGCAAATAACAAGGGTACAATGGAAACTGTTGAGCCTAGTAAGCATTTGAGTGATGAACCTGTGGTAGCTATTGTGAAGGACACTGCCACTAGAAATATAAAGGATGAACATATTGTCTTCTTTGAATACGCCACTAATGTTATCTCTCATCCTGGTAAATTTAGAAAAGCTAGGGCTCCGGTGCTTTCTGTTAAAATTGGTGATCATTGCTACTATGGTTTATGATATTGGTGCTAGTTCTAGTGCTATTCCTTATGAGCTTTACAGGGAAATTAGGCATGAGATTGGTCCTTGTGAGCTTGAGGAAATTGATGTGGTTATTCACCTTGCTAACAAGGAAACCATTTGCCCCATTGGCATTGTAAGAGATGTGGAGGTTCTCTGTGGTAAGATTAAATATCCTACTGATTTTCTAGTGTTTAATACACCAGCTAGCAAAACATGTTCTATCATTTTTGGTAGACCTTTCTTAAACACTTGTGGAGCAATTATTGAATGTAAGTAGCAAAAAGTTTTAACTAAGTTTGATAGATATTCTTATGAGTTTAACTTTTCCAAATTTGCTAAAGCTCCTTGTGAAAATAGCTTGCCTAATAAATATTTCAGGATGGAACAACTTGCTTCAATTGATCCAGTCTACGACCTTGGACCTCTTTTTGATGATTGTAAGTATGCTTATTCTGATGATAAAGTTGTTTCTAGTAACAGTTATATTGTCAACTTTATTCAAAGTGCTACTGAAGGTTATTTTGAGAGAGGTAAACATGGTTTTATGCATCTCAATGATGTTAAGTTTCCCCGTTTTATGTTGAGAGCTTTAAAGTCGCATTTGTTTTGTCTTCCTATGCTTGTGCCTTTTTGTTTCAACAATTCGTTTTCTCATGCCCCCATGCATATGAAGTGGGTTAGACTTAAGTGTGTTGGCTATTTGCTTCTTGATTCTCTTTTTCACTCCAGATATATATATATCCTATGTGATCATCTTTGAAAGTTTCAAGCCTAACTTAAAGGCATTAAAGAAAAGTACTTGTTGGGAGAGATAACGCAAGAGTTTTATCGAGTCTTGGAAGTTATTACCTCAATAATAACCGCTCCTTATCCCTTTTGTTTTGGTTTTTGTGTCAAGTTCAACTACTTTTGTGAAGTAGAGGAGTTGTGAAAAGTGGTCGTCCTGGGATCAATTTTTGTGCTGCATTGTAAAAATTCGTGAGGGAGATCAGTAGATCGAATGTAGATGCATTTTTATGAGCTTGTTCTCCAGGTTGTTTCCCAACTTTCATTAGTTCTGCACTTTTTGATTTGAGCAACAGAAGGTCTTCAAAAAAATCAATATTTTACATGCTGGTCTGTTTTGACAGATTTTTGCCATCCTTTGCATTTTCCTCTTATAGAAGCTTTTGTTTTGATGGTTTTCAGTTGAAGTGTGTACTAAAGGTTTATTTTTTTTGCTTTAACAAATGTTGTCATTGAGGTTGTGCAAGGGTTTTGTATGAAGGAAATTCTCAAGAGAAAGAGGAAAGGAATCTGCAGAGTTCGTCTTTGAATAGGTAAAAGTGGTAAAAACAGAAGGTTCGTGAAACTCCAATCTTTTTATATTTGTGATGTTTTTAATACATAAGGAAATTTACGAGACGAAACTGAATAGGAAATGGAGCCCGGGGTGGACAAACCCACCCCAGGCGCGGGCCCAGCTTGGCCGCGCCTGAGGGGGTGTTCCACCCTCAGACTCCGTCTCTGCTTCGTTTCTGTCTCAAAACCTTCCTTATGTATTGATTCTTCGTAATATATAACCCCCCGGATCCCTCGAGGTTCGTGCATCATGTTCTCGTCTTGTTTTCGTTTCAATCTGTTTCTGTCAGGAAATCTTCTCAAGTTTAGAGCACCATGGCCTCCACCAACGACAAAGGCAAGAAGCCCGTGGAGATAGAGTTGGGAGACCACCACCACCAAAGGAGTAATTCGTCATCAGGTTTGGCATCCCCTTGGATTGTTCCAAGCTTGGGGGAGTGACGCGGTATCACCACCATTATCTTTCATATTTTACCTTTTTAGTGGATTCATATCTATGGCAGAGAGGTTATCTTATAGTTTGGTTTGCATGTGGAAGTATCTCTCTTTTAATTGGTTATCTATGTATCCCTTGGTGTGAGTGCCTTTATTAGAATATTAATGATAAGTATCATCTTTAATTTTTGCACTTCTTATTTTCAGTTTGCAATCTCTATTATATGATGGATCTTGTTGTTCAGTATTGGCACCACTTTGGGATCATCAAGTGGATCTAAATTGGTTTTGGCAAACTGAGTTCTGGTTAGTGGCATTAATTTGAAAGAAAACGAAAGAAAGAAAAAAGCTTACACGTATTTGGTATCTTTTGTTTTTCTTTCTTGTTGGCTCATAAGCTTAGTATTCTTTATTTAAGATTCTTTTGTGTCTTCAAAGAAATATTGCATGTTTGGCTTTATTACTTGTATGTTTGCTTGTTTATTTCAACTCTCTGGCTTGCCTCCTAGCCTTGCTAGTCAAAAACCTGTTTTGAGAAGGCATACTTCTCATGTTTCCAAAACCCTTTGAACCAAAAACTTTTGCCACTTGTGTCCACCATATCTACCTAATAGCTATTGCTATTCCTAGCAAATTCTCAAGCTTCATCTACCTTTCGAATCAAAAAGTATTTTGTTATGTCAAAACTAGTTAGTAATGCCCTCACGAACTTGATGGCACACTTATTTACTTGCCCTAATAAACTTGAACCATTGTGGACATCGAAGTTGTATATGCTTGCATCTATATGTTGGGATTAGCAGAACCGTGTTGTCACGGGGAGCGTTTTCAACATTGCACTTGTACCTTGTCATACATAGTTGATATCGTGCTCTTTTGTCTATGGATGTCAACGGTGTTAAATAAAGAGGGGACTTGTAAGTCCATGGAGTTTGTATTATGTGAGAAACGCCTGGGCCGCTAGCCTAAGCCATGCTTAATCATGGTGGAAACTTGCATTATCACCATAGTGAGTCATCTGTGAAGCATCCTCAATAAAAAGCTATATGCATAGTAAATAAAAAGATTGTTGAGATACTCATTGTCCTCTTGCCTTGTCATTTTGGTCATGGGAAAGCTCCTGTACGATGTGCAAGGGGTACCTCGTTGGCGGTTCTCAATGATATGCAAATACTTACAATGACAAGAACTTACCTGGACCCAAAGTTGAGTATGCATGAGGAGTGGCCCTCATATTTCAAGGGACATGAGATTGCCAACTTATATTTCGTCAAGCATATACTCCATCTTTGTTCACTTTAACTTTAATCATCTAAAGATGCTTATGATAGGGCAATGAGGGCTCAAAGCTAGTAAGTACCATAATATTTTGGAAGCTCTTTATGACTTGTAATCCTTGCTACCCTCTATTAAGGGACCTTTCTCCAGTTACCAGTTGGGTCAGTCAACCTACTTCATCTCTATCTCCAGCAAGCTTTTGAGTTGTTGTGTTTCAAGCATCCATATGGTGATTTATTCAATCATGTTCTTCATCTTCCTTGTTTGCACAAAACTCTTATCTATTGAGTATTACTTTAAAAGCCTTCACTTGTGAAAAACCTTTTTGAGAAAAAAGTGCTCATGTTTTGAAACTTCTACAAAAAGCTTTTGTGAAACTGTTTATCAGGTGTTCTCTGACCAAGAACAAGTTTGCCAATTCCAGTTATGATTTATCTTTATATATCTCCATTGTGACTATTGTACTTTGTTGCAAGCTAAGTTATATAATGGTGAGTTGCTTTCTTCTATGAGTTGTGCAAAGGTAAGTGTGATGCTTCTTGTTCGTATTGTTTTTATTGACACTTCACTCCATAAACCTGTGGAGATGTTTACTGAGCTCAGTATTCGCTTGGGGACAAGCGAAGTATAAGCTTGGGGGAGTTGATACACCAATTTGCATCACCATTCTATATCACAATTTACCTCCATTCATTGATATTTGTCTTATTATGAGGTATTACTTATGGATTTTCATCTATTTATGCATGTTGGATGATTCCTGGAGGATGGACTGCCCGAGTCTGGATTCTGATGGAAAAGACGGTGTTTCGGTGCAATTTCGCGAAGATCAGAAAAATACCAGAAAAATATGGAAACATATTATTTTACCGGAAGACGAACGAAGCCAGAAGGAGGAGCGAAGGGGGTCCACAGGGGGCCCACACCCCCTAGGCGCGGTACCACCTGACCCCGCGCCTAGGGTGGGTTTGGCCCACCTATTCGTCCTTCGACTCCGACCCTTTGCCTATATCTTCCCTACAGAACCCTAACACCAGGGGGACGACCACAGATAGACTACCGCCACCTCTCGGAGGCGGAAAACACCGAGAGAGAAAGATCTCTCCGGTAGACAGATTTCTGCCGGGGGAATTCGTTCCCGGAGATGGGAGACCGTCGCCATCGACACCGTCATCAATCTAGGCTTCATCGAGATCATCATCATCATCCACACCATCATATCCAGCAGCACCATCATCATCACTCCGTCCCGCTATAACAATTGTGTTGGATATTGCTTGGTTCATTAGGGGAAACTTTCCTTATGTTAATTACTATTGTAGTTGATGCTTATGAGTGGAACCATTGGATTATTGTTTATGTTCAGATTGTTATCCATTATCATATCATCTTTGATCTTGATCCATATGATGTCTCGTGAGTAGTTTGTTTAGTTCTTGAGGACACGGGAGAAGTCATGTTGTTAGTAGTGAATCTGTGATGAGTTATTATTCAATGGTTTAGTATTTAAGTTGTGGTGCTATTCTTCTAGTGGTGTCATGTTAACGTCGACTACATGATACTTCACCATTTATGGGCCTAGGGGAATGCATTGTGTATTTGGCTACTAATTGTGGGGTTTCCGGAGTGACAGAAACCTGAACCCCTGTTAGGACACCTTTGCACAAGGGATTGTAGGATCTCAGAGTTTAAGGCTGTGGTTACAGTTATATCTTAATTAATTTCCTATAGTTACGGACGTTTGCAGGGGTTTAATCACAAGTATGTATTAGTCCTAGGAAGGGCAGTATGTTAGCACAGGTTCACCCACACAACACTTACAAACACCAAAGAAGAGTACTCAGTTATTTGTAGCGAAAGCACTTGACAGAATCCCCATGTGTCCTCGAGAACGTTTGGTCCTTATAAGTATTTAAACCGGCTTGTCCTTTGCTAAGAAAGGATTGGGCCACTTGCTCCGGTTGTTCGTTACTTCTGTTACTTGATATTTGTTTTTGTTGCCTTGTCAGAAAACCACTAAAAATCCGTTTGCTAAATATTTCATAGGGATTTCCTGCTCCATGCCATTGTTCAGCACCTTCTGCTCCTCGTTGGGATCGACACTCGTATTTATTGAAAGTACTACGATACACCCCCTATACTTGTGGGTCATCACTATGGTTTAGATTAGCTTGCTTAGAAGAGCTTGCCTTGGTTGGTAAGGTGGTCAAAGTTCTCTTCCTCGTCTTCGTAGAATTCTTCCACCTTGTAGCCCGGATTGATACTAGCGTCTATAAATAAAATACGAGGTACAAAATCACCAAACAATTCTTAGCTACTTCTATTTTTAACACAAGGAACCACACTAGATGATCTAGCATCATCTCTATCATTACAAGAAGAAGAGTGGCAAGATTTGATTTATTTTATTTTAGAAAAGTAATTTTTACTCATTGAAAACTACTTAAGATTTAATATTCTCCAATTAGAGTATGGGATCATATTAACTCATGTCATCACCACATATTCTAATACTTGGGAATGTGATTTAAAGTGGTTGACCTCACTTACAAAGTTTGACAAAGTTTCTTTCATAAAAATTCAAATAACAAGAAATGACCATGAAGCCATTCTTTAATTTTTGGTCCAGATCTACTGTATGCAAAATTATATATTTTTGCATATTCAGCTAGGTCATGGCAAATGTGATTTTTGAGAGTTGGAACCAACTCAAAATCATTTATGGTTGATTTTAGAAAATTGTTTGAAGTGCTAAAAGCTACAGCCTTGTTATTTTTACTGAGAGTGATCTATAATTTCAAATGGTTTGAATCCAATGGGAATGATTAGAGATTTTCCTCTACTTTCTAACAAAATTGGTTTCATTCAATTTGGTTCAGTAAATCTTCCTGAATTGATTTTTAAAGTTACCTACTATATGGGATTTTCAAATAAAAGAAAAATCTAGATTTGAATCTGTGGGCTATGCGCGGGAATGCTACTGGGCTGGCCCAACTACGCAACACATGTGCAGCGGGCTGCTCCGGGGCTGGTCCTACCTGTCAGCGGCTAAGAAAACGTGAAGCGGTATAAGCTATCCTGGGCCGCATGATTAGAGCGCGATCGACAGTGATGCGTCGTTGTCTCCGTCGCATAGGGCACGCGAGACAGAACCCTAGCGCTATGGCAGGGGTCGTCGGGGGCTTACCAGGGCTCCAGCTAGGCCCGGCGAGGCAGGCGAATGAACGAGTCGATGACGGTGCTTTGACTGGTGGTCGCGACAGCTCCTGGGGCGGTTCCTAGCGTCGGCTCTTTCCTCGTCTACAGCGGCGGGCTCCGGTGAAATTCTGGCGAGGTGGTGCTCGCCTTGCTCCAGGGTTGGGTCAGGAGGTTGCTAGGTGAGAGAGTAGTGGAATGGTGTAGGTTTTGAGGTCGGGCGAGGGCTCTATTTATACTGCGGCGATGGGGGCACGACGGCATGGCTCGGGCTCGTCGGTGACGTCGTCACAGTGGGCTATAGGCAAACGGTGTAGGTCAAGCGGTGCTTCAAGGCGATCATCATGCGCAAAGTGGCATGGCGAGGCGCGGTCGCAATCATTCTAGAACATTCTTGCTCTGTGGCGGTACCATTGGCATTCGTCATGGCGTACGGTGGTCACGACGAGCGCGGGGTCAAACGATCATGTCTAGGCGCTTGCTAGAGTCACGGCGAACATAATGGCGCACGACGAGAGCGAGGCGCGGCGTGCGCGTGCGGGATTTCTTGGCGCTCTGGCGAGGCGAACAACATGGTCTGTGTTTAAATGGGCGCGGCTGCGCTGGCGTCTCCGAGGGCGGTCTTTGGTCGAGGTGTGCATAGGCACAGGCGGTGAGGTCGGGGCTACCTTCTAGACATCATAGGTGAGGGTGGCATGGTCTGAGGCATCGTTTCCGCGTCGGGGTGGCAAGGTGAGCTCGGGTACCATTTTTCATGGGTCAAACGGCGAGTGAGAGGAGCTCCATTGCACGGGATTTTACTGAGGAAGTTAAGAGCACGACGTGCGAGCTCGGTGAGGTCACAAGGATCATCCAAAGATTGATCAAAACAGTGTATAGTGGTTGAGTTTGTACTGTTGTAGAGGACCCAACCTAATAAGGTAGAGTGCTAGTCCCTGGATCGAATATCTAGGACTCACTATTTAAGATGTAATATCAAGAAACAAAGGTCATATTATAACTCATAACCAGGAATAAAATAGTTCATTACAACTTACATAGCTCATATGGCTATCTTATTACATAGCAGCAGATATATCTAATAAGCATGGAGTCCTTCATCTTCATGTGCCACAGGCAAGCATGTTGGTTGCAGACTTGTAATCCCTACTCAACAAACTTCACTAACATCAAACAAACCTGCAACATAACAAGTTACAGCCACAAGGGTCACTACATTTGAATTATATTGGCAAGTGATATCATATTGATATAGAGAACCTAACATCTACATGAATATTTGGCTAAGTGGAGTTTTGGCTGGCCTTGGCATAAAATAAGTTTTTCCCTATCCTTTGTAAAATATTTTTTCTCTTTTTCAAAACACTTCATCAAACATGTCACACTGGATTCACACCAGATGCTTCCCTTTCACCCAGCAAGTTTTAACTTAGAGAAATTAGAATGATGAGATTCTTGAACTGCTTCACTGTCTTGATGCTCAAATTTGTCCATAACCGGGGACACGGCTAAGTACTTAGTTTTACTCTTTCGAGAGGTGGTGCACTTTCCCCACAAGACTCGACATGCATCGAGATGAGACTTTTCAGAAACAATCCCTCAGACCACCATGGACGCGTTCCATCCTATTAACACTACGACCATCTGTCCATCTGGCTGAGTTCTTGCAACTTAGTTGGTCAAGGCAGAGCCCATATGCCATGTGGTTGCACTGGAAGCTTTCACGACAAGAATGTCTCCAATCTCTTTGTTCCTGGGTGGCCATCCACAAGTGAGATACACTAGGGTAAACCATAGAAATGGGCCCTGAGTAACCACTCAACGTAAATCCATACAAGTCCCATTTACACCCAGGTGTTTCATTAACATCAGTTGTTTTCATTAGTCCAAAAAAATACTTGTATTTTCATAAGACATCATGTCATGATTTCCACCCACAATTCTATATAGCTAGACTAAGCATTCTGAACTTACCAAGTCTCTTATCTTTAGGAAATACTACCAAGGCAGATACTATAGGTTTAGCATAGCATAGAAATATTTATAATAGTCCTATTATGCATACTACAAAAATATCACTAATGCAATATTGAAAAGATAGGACTTTTGATGGCCAAAGTATCACTTACCTTTTTAGTAGGAAATCTAGGCATTCTCCTTGATCTTGCAAATGCCACACTCTTCAAAGTTCACTACACACAATCAAGCAAAGCACACATTCAAAACTAGCATCACAAAACAATCACATGAATACAAAGAAATGTATGCAAGAATGCAAAAGGTTATTTTATTGAAAAAGTTGTTCCTAACAAGATTCTAAACATTACAAACACCTACTGGTCCTTTTTATAAAGGTGGAATTCCAATTGGAACCAAGTTAGTGCAATTTGGTTAATTAAAATATTTTATTTTGCTAAAAAGCTTTTATTCCAAGGAATATTTCTAGTGTCAACAAAATATATTTTAAATTTAAAATGTTAGTGTTTATGTTCAGAGGGTTCAAAACAAAACAATTTGCAAAAGGATTTACTCAAAAATAATTTTCGTAACAATTTTTATACCCAAAATGGCCCTAAACAAGTCTCTGCCTAAAACTCCATTTTTACAGAAACAAGTGTACAAAGTAAGGCCACAGTAGTGTAGTTCATATTTTTCTGAATCCAGAGACATAAAATTTGTATTTTTATGATTTGTAGATCAAAAGTTATGAATTTTGCAAGTTTAAACATATAAAATCATTTTCTGGATTTTAAACAGAAGGGTCTAGCCACGTGGTGTGTTCTGATTGGTCGATACCGCTTCGGCTGGATCACGCATCGCGCACCGTTAGATCTAAGTGGAAACACACGGCTCGGATCAAATGGTACCGCTTTGTTAAGTGGTTCTATCCTAGCCTTTAGATCTACATCCAACGGATCCGAGCACACTGGCCAGAGATTGGCGGCGCTGCTGGCGACATGCGGCGGCGACGCCTCTGGTGGCGGCGCACCTGCAGGGATAAGGGGTAAGGGGAGGTTGCAAGGGGTCACCGTGGTCGCGAGGACGGGGCGAGATCAGGGAAGGTAGTAGGAGAGGCAGGGGCGCACGGGTGCGGTGGTGATTCCTCGTCGGAGTTATGCCCACCGTCGGGAGCTTGCAAAGGTCCTCGTAGGCGAGGTCCTGAAGAGAAATCAAGCGAGGCAAAGCATCAGGGATGTGCGCACGAGGATGGTGATTAAGATTGCTGGAACGGGAGGGCAAGGGGTGGTCGGGGTTCACCGGATTTCTTGCCGGAGTTCATCAGAGACAGCGGCAGTGCGGGCTCGATTCAGCGCAGCCTGGGGGCTCTCAGGGTGCTGCGTTTGAGGGGAACGGAGAGGAGGGAGAGGGGGTTAATAGAGAGAGGTCATAAGAGGGGATTACTCACGCAGTTAAGCAAATTTAAGTGGATTAAATCCGAGCAGAAACGGTAGAGGGGATGAGCGGGCTCGACGCGGGGTTAATGATGATGCTAAGGTGGCTGTGGGGCCATGTAGTCAGTGAGGGGTGTGGGCTCGGTGCGGGTGAGAAAAGGAGCAGAGGGGGAGAGGGAGTGGCCCGGGTGGGCTTAGTGGGCTAGGTGCTGGGATGGGCTGGGGTGCTGGCAGTGTTTGTTCTTTATTCCTTTTCTTTTACTATTTCTATTTTCTGTTTTTAAATCAAATCAAATGATTTAAACCTCTTTTTGATTTCAAAACTTCGCCACCCATTTCATTAGTTTTTATACCAATTATTAGTGTATTATTTAGTCCAATTCAAATATTTTTATCAATTAATATTCATTTAAAATTAAGTAATGCACTTTGGCATTTATTTAAAGAAAATTTGAATATGGTTCATAAGCCCATATAATTTTTCTTTAAATAATCCTTTAACCTTTGATATTATTCAAATAACTTTTATTACATTTACTTATGGATTTATCCATGGTTTAAATTGTCTTTGCAACCATTCTTATTTATTTAATTATTTCTTTGTCTTATAAAATTCATATCTTTTTATTTATAACTTCAAAAATAGTGATTCCAATTTGTATAATTCTATTTAATATTTATTTATTTTTATAAATCCTTTTAGGATTACTTTGTCCATAATTAAGCATTGATTTTTAGCTAGGATCTTTATTAGCCTTGGAATACTATCTTATAAAAATCATAAGTTTTTATCCATGGCTCCAAATGGAGTGAAATCAATTCCCATGGTTTTGTAATATGTTTGTTTACCATTATTGATCATTTAGGAATGTTGTTGTTAAAGTTTTATATGGAACAAAGCCATATTCTTGGAATGATCTTGATGATGATTTCTCTTATTAGGGTTTAGGTTTTTGGTTTATCTTTTCCAAGTGTTCAAATCAAGATACATTCCATGCATGGATGCATTTGATCTTTTGAATATTTGTTTGTTGCTTTCTCATTCAAATTTTGTTCAAGTAAGGTTTTGACGTTTCCATTTAGAAATAAAAAGTTTCATTTCCCCCTAAATTTCATTATTTAATTCTTTTGTTTGTTTGTTTTTTCACATTTCAAAATTTGCAAAATTTTGGGATGTGAAAATTGTGATTACTAGGTGTTCGATCTAATGGCCGCAAGAACTAAACCATCATATTTTCCAATGATTTTTGGTGAGTATTATGGTACTAATCTTGGTACTCTCTGGATGCAAGGATTTGCTAAGTGGTGAAGGTTTGAGTGGTTTTCCAAAAATGGCTATCTTGATACATAAGATAGATTCAATTTTGAATTGCCTCTCAAATTGGTTTGGACTTGTTTCTGCAAGGTTGGAAAGCTCCATTTTGTTTAGTGTCACTAGGTCTAGCAAGGGGAGAAAAATTGGCAAAGTTTCTGTTTGAAACCACTTGCTAGAGACGCTCAAAGTGAGCTAGTTGTTAACTTTGGCAGAAATGACCATTAGGTCATATGCCTCTTATTTTAATTTGTTTTTGTTTTGATTTGATTTGGAAATGACCTAGATGATATGGTTTTGATCTTTGAACCATTTCTCATCATTTACAACAATCAATATGGCATTGCAAACATTCACACACACATACAAGACAGAGTTTAACATATGGTTTAATAATAAAAGATTTTGTTAACCCTAATTTTGGTTAATTAGAACTTGATCCTCATTAATATTTTTGGGGTGTTACAGCGTCTCATCTGGGTGAGACTCTCACTGAGCTTCTGGAATTCTGGGTAGTCCTTGAGCATGTGGCTGGCCTTCTTCTTGCCATCTTGTTTGTCGATGTAGAAGTGGATGGTGCAAGGACCTGATAGCTTGTCGTATGTTGAAGGCTCGTCATCGCGGTTGCAACGTTGCCACATTTGGGTGGGTCGCCCACCGTCGCGGCAGTTGTTGCTACAATATCTGCTGTTCTGGTTGCCATCGTCGCAGTGATTGGCGTAGCCAGCCTCAACCATGTTGACTTCCTCGCAGTCGTCGTAGACACGCGATCTTCTCTTGCTACGACGATCTCGCGTCTACGACGACCGCGAGGAAGTCGACATGGTTGAGGCTGGCTACGCCAATCACTGCGATGATGGCAACCGAAACAGCAGATATCGTAGCAACAACTGTCGCGATAGAAGTAAAAATATCAAAGATACAAGCGTCAAAGTTATGTCACAATTAACCGTGTTCTGGGACAAGCACATTACACTAAGAATGACAACTATGCTCTTAGGAAGGTGCTCATAGAATAAATGGTGACTCGACATAAAAGTGAAAGAAAATATTAAAAAGTTTGAAAGGCTTCCAAATGTTGAAACTATGGTACTCAATAGCTTTGAGCTCTCATTTCCCCTATCAGAAGCATCTTTAAATGATTAAGGTTAAAGTGAGAAAAATATGAGGTATATGCTTGACAAATCATAAGTTCAAAATCTCATGCCCCTTGAGTACGAGGGCTGTTCCTCATGCTACTCAACTTTAGTCACAAGCAAGTTCTTGTCATTGTAAGTATATGTGTATCATAGAGAACCGCCAATGGGGTACCCCTTTCCCCATGACACATGAGCTATCCCATACCAAAATGACAAGGCAATAGACAATGAGCATCTCAGTAATCTTTTTATTTGCTATTTACATAGTTTTTTATTGAGTATGCTTCATAGAATGCTCATTATGGTTATGGTGCAAGTTTGGACCATGATTAGGCATGGCTTAGGCTCGCCGCCCAGGCGTTTATCTAACACATATACAAACTCCATGGACTTACAAGCTCCCCTTTTATTTCACACCGCCAACATCCTATCACATCCCAAAATTTTCCAAATTTTGAAATGTGAAAAATAAATAAATAAATAATTGTTGAAATTTAGGGTGAAAAGAAACTTTTTGCTTCTAAATGAAAACATCAAAACTCATCTTGAACAAACTTTGAATAAAAAGGAATCCAACAAATTTCAATCAAGTGAAATGCATTCATCAATGAATGTATCCCGAAATTTAAACACTTGGAAAAGCTAAACCAAAACCCTAAAACCCTAATGGAAGAAAATCATTTCCAAGATCTCTCAAAGACTATGGATTTGATCCATATAAAAAAATTTGTCAACAAACATTTATAAGTGATAAAAATGATAAACAAAAATATTATAAAACCATAGAAATTGGTTTCATTCAATTTGGATCCATAGATAAAAACTTATGATTTTAATAAGATAAAAGGAATTAATTTCCAAATCTAATAAAGCTCCTATCTAAAATCCATACCAAATTGTGAGAAAATTAATCCTAAAAGGATTTAAAAGGATTACAAATATTAAATAAAATCATACAAATTGGAATCACCAATTTTGGATCTATAAATAAAAAGATATGGATTTTATAAGACAAAGAAAGAAAATAAATAAGGAATATTTAAAAGCCAAATTAAATCTTGGCCAAATCCATAAACAAATGAAAGTTTATTGAATAATAAATAAGGGTAAAATATTATTTAAATAAAATCATAAGGATTGAACAATATTCAATTTTATTTAAATAAAGACAATTTTCCTAAATAATAAATCCCAAGAAAATTATTTATAAGTCAATTTAAAATCTTGAATAAAATCCATAAGAAAATGGAATAAAGATAATGCAAAATCCAAATAAAACTAAAGGGATAAATATTATCCAATTAAAATTATATGGACCTTAACTAAATTCAATTTTATTGGAATAAAGACAAATGCTCAATTTAAAATGATTAATAAATCATATTAAAATATTCTAAATAATTATTTAACATACTATAGAATAAATAAAACCTACTCAAAAAGGTTTGGTGAAAATTAGAATTTAAATAAGAGTTTGAAAATATAATTAAAATATTATTTAAACAAAGGCAAGTACCTATTTTAAATAAATAATAAACCATAAATGAATAAAATAATTATTCTAAAATGGACTTTAAATACATATTTAAAATAGTATAGGAACATATTGAATATTTGGAAAAGTTTTGAAAAAGGAATCTGAATTCAAATGGTAGATTGAATTCAAAACAGAAAATCAAAATGGAAAAAGAAAAAGAAAGCAGAAAGAAAAAAAATAAAAACAAACCCCAGCCTAGAACCAGGCCCAGTCTAGCCCAGCAACGCAGCCCATCTCCCTGTCACTCCCTGTAACATCCCAGCATTAGAGCTTAGAAATAAGCTGAACACAGGTGTGCATTGCATTCATGCATAGAAAATCTGAATAATTTTCGCGCGTTTGAATAAAAACTTGTCAAAGTGATTGAAGATTCTATTAACTTGATGGAATTGAAGTAGATCATCAAGTTAACTGCGATAAGTTTCAATATGAACTTTGCTAAAACCTTATTTTGGGTAAGGGAGAATTGATATAAGGGTAGATCAAATGTAATAAAAGTTAACCCTAATACATTACTTAATGATCTATATTTAATCCTTAAGTAATCATACCCTAGTATTCATTACACAACTCATGAATACTAAGTTATAAACATAACTTAATTAATAGGAGTGTAACAACTACATCTTGATCTATTTTAATCTCATCTACTTATACCATGTGTATCATGGAAATACCTAACTTTAACTGTCTAGTGAGATTGAGTAGGAAAGAAACCAAGTCAAGACCATTCATGATATATCTTTCTTTCCATATCAATCTTTATCATCTCTACTGAATCCTATCCTTATAATTGTTGTTCATCAATATTGAGTAATCAATTATTGATTCACCAATTCTTAACTTATCAATTCCTAAACCTATCAACTCTGGTCCTTATTATAGCATTCACTTAAGGCTTATAAAGAAAGAAGTAAGAAAAGGTAAATAGTGATGCTAGTTTTAGATGTTATCTATAGGATGGGAGTTATTGTGTGAAATAAAATCAATATGGTAACAAAGAATATTACAAGGATGAAGGCTGAAGATAGTTACCAGGAGTAGTCCTATTGGATCAAGTAGGTATAGTCAATGAATTATATCTCTTAATCCAATAGATCTAAACATAAGAGAATTAGAATACAATTGTAGTGTTGTATTGAAGAAGCCTTATTTAGTCAACTAGAAACCTGAACCATAAAGTATCAAGGGATCATAATGATCATGCCTTACTCACCAATATTGAATGCTTATACCAAGTATAAGTGACATTGGTGGATAAAACATGATTGAACCATAGTATAGATTTATTATCCTAGATTAGTCATTACAAGTCACATTAATATAATGTGAGGTTGAAATGTTAGATATTGGAGTTAAGAAGAGACAAGATAGTATGAATAAGATGATGCTAAAATAACATTGGATTAAAGTAGTATTTTCCTTTTAGGAAATACTAATCACTAGAGGAGAGTAGAACTTGATATAAACCTCTACTAGAGTAGTATTTGTGATGGATGATTTAGGAAGGGTATGAATGGAGTTAGAGGTAATCACTTGTTGGGTTAAATATTATTAGTAGTAGGATAGTTGTTATAGCCAAGTGTAAATGTGAGAATATTATGAAAGCTTTACTGTTAAGCACATTGCATTTATAAATGGATTTAGAATAATAAAGGGTGGATAAGAAGTTTCTATAAAGCAAAGTTCATCATGTTAGTACATGATAATGGACATAGAGAAGTAATATATCTAGGAAAGGAATTCCTTAATTAGAAGTCCAGGATTATGAAGTATAGAAGATAGGAATTCTTGGTAAACATTAAACCCTAAATCTATGAGAATAATATTAACCATATTAAAGTTCTCAAAACTTTATATATTAAATAACAATAAAGGATCAAGATATATAAAAGTTTCTTTAATATTATAAATCAATAAGAATCAAGATATCAAAATTATAAGATCCTAAACAAATCCTAAAACCTAAGACCCTAATTTATACCTATTCTATTTGATATTATAACCTTCATATGGTTATGAATATGAAAGTATATAAAAAGGTAAATCAATAAAATATATTATTATAAAAATAGTATTAATATCAGAATCTTAAGTATATTCCCATAAACTTACAATTTTCTAAATAAGAAATTCCTAGAAAGTTAAAACAAATGAATATATACAAGGGAAATAAAGAAAATATCACAATACATAATAAAGGTTCACAAATTGATTCTTAATAATTTTATTGTTGCTGCAATATTTAGCTAGTAATTTTCTATGGGAAATATTCAAACAATTGAGTAATATAAAAATCTGAAAGTTAAAATACCAAATAGAAAACAGAAAATGGAAAAGAAATGGAACCAGGAAAAAAATAGGGGAAACATAAATCTGGCCCATGGCCCATTAACCCTATCAGTTAATTGTCGCCCGCGAGCAGCACCCCTCTTCCTCCACTCACTTTGCTACGGCCCAGTTGCAGCCCAAGGCAAGCCCGTACCGGTTCAACCTCTGTCACACCTTCATCATCCCCACGCAGGCAGGAAGCTGCGTGCCGGAGCTGCCGCCGTCGATCCCCACTGCGCCGCGATGCCCGCCGTCACCAGAAGCAGAGATAAGATCAGCCGAGCATGTGTCCCTCGTCCTCATCCCTTCATTTCCCCCTCTCACTCGCCCCAGCAACATCTCTTTCCCCATTTCTTCCTCTGCCTGAAAAACCTAGCTCGCCTGAGTTGTTGCTGTCACCGCTACAGACCACCCCACGACGAGCTGAGCATACCACAAGATTCGCCATGGTGTGTAGCATCTCCGACAAGAAGGAATCGACCTGACGAGCTCTTAATCGACCGCATCGATCCGATACCCGACGACCACTGCCGCCGATCATCATCAATAAATGTCGATTCCGACCACCTCCGGCCTCGCCAAGCCCTTCATCGTGCTCCTGGTGAGCTCCTCGTGTGAATTCCCTTTGTAGAATTCTTCCTTGCTTGCTAAATCGAGATCCCTGCAACCACCTGCCACCGCCGCCACTGGCCACCATTGTACCCCTTGCTCTGGCGACCTAAATCGAGCGACGTCGCTGCTAGTAGGTTCCTAGGTGTGTCCTCTTTCGAACCGTAACAACCACGCTTGCCAATCTTCGCTGAATCGCCGCCGCTGCTTGCCACCAGAGAATCACCGGCGAGATGATGTCATGATGACATCATGCTTGCATCAGGTCAACCAGTCAAACCACACGGATCCTGCTTTGCTGAGGTGTCGTATGACATGGCAATGACCCCACCAGTCAGTGACTGGGGGCTAGCTTAGGGTGCAGTGTAGAAAGTTTAAGAGAGGAGATGATGTCAGCAGTGACGCATTAAATATGTTTAATAATTTCTGAAAATGATTAAAACTTGTTTAATTGATATCTTTTGTTTTATAAATCAGAAAAATACATATAATATATGAAAATGTTTAAAAAATAAAATCTACAACTTAAAACTATTACTAAATATTATTATGATAATTATTTAAATAAATATTATTTAATAAATACTTTATAAAGTTTTAATACTTTGATAATTAATATTTTAATAATGGAAAATGTTAAAAATATAAATAAAATACTAAAAATCTTAGGAAAATAAAAATTATAATTTAAAAATATAATCATGTATTATTATTCCTCTTAATTAAATATTTATTAATTATTAAGTATTTTTAAAGTAATAAACCTTATTAAAATCATGTCTTATTATTTATAAATCACAAAAATAAATGTAATATACCAAAATGATCACAAAAATAATAACTACATGTTACAAATGTGATATTCCACTTTTGAGTTAAATAAAAAGTTAAACACTTTAATAACTTGAATTTAAAGCTATTTCCTTAATTGATAATACATATAAAGGTAAATAAAATTTGTTAATATTCCTAAAATTGCCAATTTAGATCTAATAAATAGTATTAGTCTTCAATATTAATAATATGAAGTCAAAATGGTTCAACACAATTTAAATGCAATATTATTGAATTATCCTTCAACCATAAGTATAAATTATTTTATAAAAGAATCCTTACCTAATATAATATCTCCAAGAATAATTGTAATAAGATAAAACCCATTCTTTATAGTAACCACAAGTTTACAAACAAATCAAAACACTATAAGTGAGTTCATAAGTAATAAATAATAATGTTCACTTATTCACAAACATTAACCACACCCTTATAGGGAGATAAATCCCTTTATACAATTATAATGTAAAGAAACCACTACCCCAATAGAAGTAATGCCATTCTTAAGTAACTCTAAGGAAACAATATAAGGTGAACAAGATACAAGTATCATAAGTAATACACCCTAAGTCTATCTACATCCTTAAAGTTACCTTTAGTTGCAAAGCTTTATATACTTTATAGTTAACTTTGATCTGTTATAATTAATTATAAAGCATCTTAATACCAAACCAACCCAGTTAAAAACCAAGATAGATAAGTCACAAATACTACTAATTTTAGTATTCCAGTAAAGGCAATTCTTTCTGACTGAAAGACTTTAACTAGAAAGAACACCTCATAAGATTAACTTAAAAACTTAAATGCTTCTACTTAGTTGAGTAAGATTTTCTTCAAAAGTTATTCATTTTGCCACTTCAATCAACATATGTCAATTAATAGTAAACACCTTACTTTATACTTTACTTGTATAATAGGAGTGTTAATACTTAAATTCTTTACAAGTGACATTACTTGTAAAGTAAAACCTGAAAATAAAACAATTAAGATGTAAGCAACCTTGAGTAGCATTCCATACTATGTATTTTGTTGTTGTATAAATACATGTTCTTTTCCACACACACTTACAAGCCTTAACAAGGAGCACATGTATAAAACTTAATCTAAAAGGGCAACATATTCCAAGGAAACCTTTTCCAGTATCCAAACCCTAGAACAACATTACCTCAGGATTCGCGTTTATCAACTTGCATTACATTACTTATGCATAAAAGCATCTTGCTTATTTAAACATTAGTCCTTACCGGACCAATGATGCAGATTTCCGCTATTGAATCTTATATTGTCTTGAAGATCGTGAGTGCATAATCTTGCCATCACAAAAGGCAAGTTCATCACTTGCTCATGTCCTTTGAAGAGTCTTTATCTAAGTATTTGCAAATTGTGTGTTATCACTTATGCTATAAAGGAAAGTAAATAATATTTTCATAAATAAAGAAATCTTAGATATCATCCTAAGTGGTGATATAATGGAGCAATAAAACTTAGGGTTCTATTTGCAACAATGATGATCAAGTAGGGACTTAATAACCCCTGATATCAGTGATTCTAGCGCCGTATAGTTAGCCATGAGATTTGGAATGGGACAGAGAAATCATCTTCTTCCTCTCGCATGAAGCCGGATGTGCAGGTCGTGGCTGTTATCCTCGTAGCATGCATATTAATTGGTAATTCGTAGAGGATATGCAACATATGGGTGGGAACCCTCATCGTCCCACGATAGGTATGGCATCTAACGGTTTGTACAAACCATTTCCGTAATTCATTATGTGGGCATGGTGTACACCAAGGAGGCATGCGGGGTCGCGAAGGGGGCAGTGATTGGCTTGGACCAACTACTGGGCCCCACATCATGGAATTGTGGACGGGAAAGTACGCCCGGTAGTGCAACAAGGAGTTGATCTCTCATAGGTAAAGTAACGCACCTCTGCAGAGTGTAAGAACTGTAACTTTTTACTCCCTGTTCCGGGAAGGAGCTGCGAACGCGGTGGGAAAGGAACCCCATGAAGGTTCTGGTAAACCAGTGAAGGCTGACAGACATAGTTTTTCAGAATAAAAGCAACCTTTGATGAAATGTTTACGAAAACTTGCATTGCCTACGACCTATGGTCTGTGGCTGTAGCTATAGTGCATCAAACACTCCTTTTCTAGTGAACTTGCTGAGTACGCTCGTACTCAAAGTATCTTCTTAACCCTTGCTAGGTTCTAAAGCCAGTACAGACGACGTCTACCTCAAGTATGCTCCAGGAATCATCATCAAAAGCTAACGCTCTTCAATGAAGTCAAGAAAGTCAATATATACATCAACTCAAGTGAAGACGAAGTTGCTGATTAGATAAGAATAAAATTTCTAACCATAGAACCTACTTCTGTAGAGTATTGCAATAGCACCAAAGCAAGCCTCGTAGTTCAGCTATTAGTTTTATAAGTTTGGTAGCTATGAGTTATTTATTCTTGATTCTTCTTTGTAAGAAGTTTCTTTCCCTCTCTTTAACCAAGAGTGTTCTCTGGATCTTGTGTAAAGAGTTGAGTTGTAACCTATAGTCATGTCTTGGACCTGCTATGTTCTGTTGTACTACTCTGAAGGATTTAATACTAAGTGAACGGTGTTTCATTGGTGTTATGTCAACGACTATAGTGTACTACATCATGCAGTGGTATGCTGGGTCAGCGCACTCCCCGAACCATTTTCTCTCATCGGCGAATCTACCCTCTCACCCCGCTGACTCCCTGACCCCACCTGGCCAGGTCATCGTCTTCCTCAGCACGAGACCCGCCCCCCTTATTCCTCCTGCCGTTTTAGGCCGTAACTCCCCAGCGTTAATACGCGTTAACGACACCATGAAACCATCATGTGAACGTGCGTACTTAGTCGCCCCTCTCTCCTCTACCTTTCCCCTCAAACCCCTCTGCTAATGAGCCACCAGGCTGCGAAAATTTCTGCCTGCAACCTCGCTGCCCCGACAAGATTTTCTAGCGAATTCCGGCGACGTCCAACCTCCTCTTGCCTCCCAGTTCCTACGAGCATATTCCCCACCTCCCTACGCATCTCCCAGTACCAACCACTCGCTCGCGCGCGCTCTGAAACAACAGCAAGCACAACATCTGAACGTCGCCGTCGTCTGCCATTTCTACGACGAGCTTTCGAGGTAATTTCCGACCGCGCCTCTCCCTCTCTTTCACACGCCTGTACTCACCACGATCCCGCGCATCTGACTGCATATTTTATTTGCCCTGGCATGCATCGTAGCATCGCTTCCGTCTTTAATTGAGAGCACCCGCCGCCAGAAGGAACTCCGACGAGGAATTACCATCGTCCCCGTGCGCCCCTTAGCCAACCAAGGACACGTTGAGCATTGTCACCTTCCTGCGAGTCTGGTGAGCCATCCCACTCCTCCTCTTGCTTCCTATAATCACCGGAGCATCACTGCCCGACGAGCGCCGCCGTCCACCGTCGCCAGCGCCACCAGATCGTGGTTAAAGCAATTCTGTCCGTCGGATTTAGATTGCAAGGGCTAGGATAGATGACTTAACCGAAGGGGTACGTAGAAATCTGTGCCATGCGATTTACATTAGATCCAACGATCCACAATGCTTGATCCCGCCGAACCGGTACCAACGAATAAGATTAAGACATGTGGCCTGCGTTTTAATTTAAAAACAGAAACTTGTCTATTAGATGGTTAGATTTTGTAAAATTCATAACTTTAAATCTACACGTACACATTTTGCAAACTTTATATCAATGGAATCAGCAAAAAGAATACTTTCCAACCATGCCCTTTGTTTAGTGTTTTGCTTCTGTAAAATTGGTTTTTTTGTAGAAACATGTGTAGGCCTATTTTGACTATAAAATTTATTCTAAAAGTGTTTTTAGGGTAAAATACTTTGTAAAAGGTTTGTTTTGAACCTAATGACCATGAAAAACAACTTGTAAATTTCAAATTATATTTTGTGACACTAAGGAATTATTCCTTGATAAAAGCATTTCTAGTTAAATAAAAATGTTGATTATGGTTTAAAAATGATTTTTGAGTAAAACCTTTGGAAAATGATTTGATTTAAACTCTCTGGCCCTAAACACCAAGTTTTTGGATTTAAAATTGTAGTTGATTAACCCTAGTAAAATTATTACTTTGCTTAAAGGCATTTCGAACAAAATAAAATATTGCTTTGATTTAAAAATGGTTTTTTGGTGAAACCTTTTGAAAATGGTTTAATATTAAACACTTTGACCATAAACATTAATATTTATGTTTAAAAGACATTTTGGCTAACACTAGAAGTTATTCCTTTGATTTAAATCATTTCTAGCAAAACAAAATGATTTAAAGTGGCCATTTTCGCTAACTTGATTTTAAATGGTTATTTCCACTTTTATAAATGACCATAGGTGTTTTAAAATGTTTATAGCCTATTAGAAACCACCTTTACAAATAAAACAATCTTTTTCATACTTGCATGCATTGTTTTGTTTTCTTTATTTTATGTGTTGAATTATTTGAATGCTAGATTGAATTTGTGCCTTGATTGAATTGTAGTGAAATTTGAAGAGTGTGACTATTGCAAGATCAAGGAGTGAATCTATATTCCCTAATAAAAAGGCAAGTAGTGCTTCATACATTTTGTCCTAATTTGACTATGCATTAGTGATATGTCTAAGTAGGACTTGCATGGAATTTTTACTAAGTATGCTATGCTATGGGAAATCCTAGTAGATGACGCCTTACTAGAATTTTCCCTAAGTTAAGATCCCTACTACTATCATGCTTAACTTAGCTAGTAGAAAATAAGGGTGGATTATATTCATGCTATGAAATATTTCTAAGTCTATGACTTGTGTTTTGTTTAATAAAACAACTATGTGAATGAATCACCTGGGTGGAATGGTGTGAATGGGTTATGTTGAGTGGTTACACAGGGCCCCATATTTATGGCCTACCCTAGTGTATCTCACTTGTGGAAAGCCACCTAGGAACAAAGAGATTTGAGATGTCAAATGTTGAGAAGCTTCAAGTGCAACCACTTGGCATTATGGGCTCTGCCTGGATCATATAGGTTGCAATAACTTGCCAAATGGACAGTTGGTAGTAGGGGGTGATAGGTTTGGGAACGCGTCTATTTTGGTCTAAGGGAAGGCTTCTGAAAGATCTTGTCTCGATGCATGCCGAGTCTTGTGGGCAAAGTGCACCACCTCTCGGGAGAGTAAAATCTAAGTACTTAGCCGTGTCCCTGGCAATGGACAATTTGAGCATCAAGACATGGAAGCTATCAAGGATCTCCTCATCCCAATTTCTAAGTTAAAAGCTTGTGGTTGAGCAAGTGTTAAAGGATCTTCAATCTTTGATTGGTAGATGCCTTGGGTGATTTTGCCAAACAAAAACTTAGTGTTTTCAAATGATAAGGAAAATTTATTTTGAGCAAAGCAAGCCTAAGATCCACTTAGCCAAATGCATATAGATGATAGATACCACTATTCTACCATAGTATCACTTGCCAATACAATTCAAATGTATTGACCCTTTTGGTTGTAACTTATTATGTTGCAGGTTTGTTTAATGTTAGTGAAGTGTGTTGATTAGGATTACAAGTCTACAACCAACATGATTTCCTGTGGCACTTTGAAGATGATGGACTCCATGCTATATAGTTATTTTGCCGCATTGTAATGAGATAGCCAAATGAGCTATGTAAGATGTAATGAAATATTTTATTCCTGGTTATAAAGTTGTAATATGACCTTTGTTTCTTGATATTACATCTTAACTGTGGATGCTAGCTATTGATCCAGGGACTAGCATTGTAAACACAGGGATCTCTACCTTATTAAAGGTTGGGACCTCTACACATCCATAAACAAAAGAACATGATATCAACTGGATAGATATGTAGAAGTGTTGAAAGCGTTCCCCATGACAGCATGGTTCTGCTAACTCCCAACTTATAATTTGCAAGCATATAAGCAACATAGATGGGCACAATGGTTCAAGTTTATTAAGTGCAGGAAATAAAATGTTCCATCAAGTTCATGAGAGCTTTACTAACTATTTTTCTCATAACAATAAAACATTTTTATTTGGAAGAAAACAAGGCATAATAAATATGCAAGGAATAGCAATGATGCTAATATGTAGATATGGCGGACACCTTTGACAAATTTGGTTTTGGGGAGTTCGATGCGCGAGTAGAGCTCATACTCAGTACAGGTGAATGCTATCAATAGAAAGGGAGCGACAATCGAGAGAGCAGTAACTGTCATAATCATGCTTGCGACAAAACAAAATTAATTGTGGCATAAAAGTAACACAAGAACTCTGAGGAAAAATAAATCATCGAGGCTTAACTGACCTTTTGTTTAGTCATATGCATGCATGAGCATGTGCAAAGTTGATTCAAATAAAACATTCAGAGGAGGATACCACAATGTCATACCATGTTATGAATAGAACAATGCAAGCAAACATTTATATGACATGCTACAAACTATTAGCAAGTTGGAACTAATCATAAGAGAGCAAGAACTACTAAGCATCAATTAAATAACATACACCTTACATGAACAGACTAAACATGCCCATAATGATGAGTATATGTACAAAAATGAAAACAAATATAGTTCATATCAGCCTCTTACCACACCTCGAATTGTTATGAATCGTCATTATTGCCTTTCACTTGTGTGGCTTGAATAATAATATGAAAACCAAACTCCAAAGGAGTCACTGAGGACTGCCGAACCCTGCAACAAACTTTAGAAAACCAGAGAAGAACAACAAATATTTTTGGGTTTTCGATTTTTTTAAGCAAGAACTAAAGGCAAAAGCGAACAAAACAAAATCTTTTTTGAGATTTTTGAATAATAGACCAAAACTAAAAGCTAAACAAACAAACAAAGATAAACAACAAAAATATTTTTGGTATTTTTGTGTTTTGGAATGTAGAAACAAAACAAGAACAAAAATGAAAAATAAAGCGAAACATGGATATGCAAAGTACCGACAGAATATGATATGTAGATGAGTTTGATGTAGGTATACCTCCCCCCAAGCTTAGGCTTTTGGACTAAGTGGAGATCAATCCCAAGCTGGCCAAGAAGAGGCGCTTCCATAGTATGACAAAGAGGTACCTTCGTCCTGATACGAACTCGAGGATGCCCCAACGTAGTGTGCAGAGTAGTCGTAAGAGGGCACGTACCCCTGGTGCTCCCTGTGGAAACCAAGCAAGAGGATCTGCTTATCCATCTCCTCTTTGGAGCACAACCATGGCCTCCTGCAAATACTGAACAAAGTAGACCGTGGCAAAGGAATTTCCCTCTCATCTCCTTCAGTAAATATCATCCTATAAACTAAGCTCTCTTTATGAGAATTAGCAGTAACAAAGTGATGAGCTTTCATAGCTGCAATATCAAGTCTCTATGGGGCCAGCACTGTATCATTAGGATCGACAAAAAGGTCCAAAGCAGCAACCATGCGCGCAAGAATAATTCCCCCATAAATGGGTCCTCTAGCAGCTAGGCGGCGAGCAATTAGAGAACCAAGATTATACTTGGTTTCATTATTAAGCACAGTAGCAAGAAAATCTAAATGATAATTAGAAATATTACTAGTGTTCTCCCTACCAAGTATGCTAGTGGCAAGATACTAAGCAAAGTATCTAAGAACTGGGAGTTGAATATTTCTTATCTTGCTGCGTTGAGCTGTGCGGTCGTCATCATTTGTTACACCTCGATAGAGCTCTAGCAAGTCAGTGGGTCGGCTCTGGATATTCTTTGCTGTCCCAGCCATGCCAATACCTATAATGCTGCAAGAAAATTCAAGTTCATGGTAATAGTCCTATCATAGATTTTGAATGAAATAGTTGGCCTATAAGAAGTGTTAGTGAAAGTAAAACTCTCAACAAAAGTTTTGGTGAGCAAGGCATATTGCTCAATCTCATCATGCATGTAAGCGGTTAGACGAACTCTTTGAACAAGAAGCAAGAATTCATCAAGTATCCCCGCAGCTCTCAAAAAATCATAACAAGGGAAGGTATATGGATTCACATCTCCATCATCTCCCTCTTCACCAAAGCGTGGTGCAATAAGATCTTCATTGTATGATGGCCTAAATAGAGATGTTGACCTCGAAGGCCTTGCCACCCTTGGTGCGTCTCTCTCAAATACTTATCCAAAAGTTTGGTTGTCCATCCTCCCCTTTTCTGAAATTTTTAGACAAACATCAAACAAAGTAATTTCAAAAATACTAAATGAAAGGGAACTACTAGAGGGACTAGAAAGAGGGCTAAACATGCATCAAAATAATTTATCTAAGCATATAACAAGCATGCAAGATCACATAGCCTATCACCCACAGTAACAAAATACTCAAGATATAATCCACCAATCAAAAATCAACTTGGACAACCGGAGGAGTCACATACCGGAGAACAAGTGCTCCAAAAATCAGCAACTAAGAGTGGCTGAGCAAGGAGATCGAAAATCGCGTTGAAGAACAGCAGGAACACGGGTTTGAGAAATTTTCCGGTATTTTCTCGGGAGAGAGAGTGTAGTGGTGGGTGGCTGGGTAAGTGGAGGGCCAGGGGTGGCCCACACCATGGCCAGGCGCGCCCCTGGTGTGGCCGCGCCACCAGGTGGTGTGCCTTCCTAGTGCCCCCTGGGTCACTCCAGGTGCCCCTCTATCCCTTTTTGATGTAAAAATTTAATATGAATTTTCTGGAATTTTTCGAGCAATTTTCAGGAATTGGTAAACGAATTTCTCGTAGAAAAATGCTTTTGGAACGATGGAAAAACAAATCAAAACCAAAACTACAGAAGTTCTAATGCACTCAAATATGCAAGCATCTAGCAATACAAAGATGAGCAAGGTGAAAGCAAAGATTAAAATAAATAAAATAAGAGTAAACAAAGAGAATCATGGTGAAAACATTGTTTTGTTCATCAAAATCCCTTTGTTAACAAGGTTGATCAAGTCTTGTTACCAAAACAATTTAATTTGAAGCAAAACTTTGCATTTAACTAAATGATTATGTTACCTCAACCTTGATAGCAATAGTCCCAATCATAATAATTTCATAATCTTCTTGTGGTATGGGACAATATATTTTTCCAACTTTAATGCCCTCAATATTTTCAATTGAATTTAGGCCATATTTCTTATCAATATTCTTGTGGAAATAAATCGTGTGCTCCTTGTCATTAACATTAAAAGTTACTTTTCCTTGATTACAATCAATGGCAGCACTTGCAGTATTAATAAAAGGTCTCCCAAGAATAATAGACATATTTTCATCTTCAGGCATTTAAAGCACAACAAAGTCATTTAATATCAAACAATTGTGAGCCACTCGAATAGGAACATCCTCAAATATACCAATAGGAATAGTAGTATACTTATCAGTCATTTGCAAAGATATATCAGTTGGTATAATTTTTTCCAGGTCAAGTCTCTTGTATAGGGAAAAAGGCATACACTAACTCCTGCTCCCAAATCACACAAAGAAGTTCTAACATAATTATTTTTGATAGAGCAAGGAATAGTTGGGATACCTGGATCTCCAAGTTTCTTTGGAACCTTACCATTGAAGGAATAATTAGCAAGCAAAGTGGAAATTTCCTCATTAGGAATGTTCCTTTTATTGGAAATAATATCCTTCATATACTTTGAATAAGGAGGCAATTTAATAGCATCAGTCAAAGGAATTTGCAACAACAAAGGTTTCATCCACTCACAAAACTTGTTATAGTGTTATTCTTCCTTTGACTTGTGTTTCTTATCAGGAAAAGGCATTGGTTTTTGCACCCAAGGCTTTCTTTCATTACCATGTTTATTAGCAAAAAAATCCTCCTTAGTGTACTTAGTATTCTTAGTGTGGCTTTCAGGCTCTTCTTCAATTTCTTCTTTATCAGGAGATTCATTCTTATCATTATCACTTTTAGTTTCATCATGAGAGACATATATACTATTAGGATCTTTAGCAGGTTCAGAAGAATCTACAACTATTTTATGTCTCTTTTACTTAGAAGAAGTACCACTATCTTTAGCTTGTTGAGAATCTTGCTCAATTCTTTTAGGATGTCCCTCAGGATATAGAGGATCCTGAGTTGAAGCACCACTTCTAGTTCTAATTTCATAAGCATGTTTTTCTCTAGAAGCATTAACTAACAAATCGTTTTGAACCTTAGTAAGCTGATCAATTTGAGTTTGAACCATTTGAAAATGTTTAACAAGCATTTTAACATCATTGGAGGTATTCTCCACAATATCATGCAACTTATCAATAGCTCTATAGTTTTCCATTAGATGATTATGCACTCTCTTATTAAAATTATCTTGCTTAACAACATAAATATCAAATTCTTCTAAGCATTGATCAGGAGGTTTAGAGTAAGGAATATCACCTTCATCAAAATGCTGGAGAGATTGTACCTCAATAGTGGGTGAATGAGAGATTGGCTTACATAGTTCTTCTATAGGAGATAAATTCTTCACATTTTCAGATTTAATACCCTTCTCCTTAAGACATTTCTTAGCTTCCTTCATCACTTCATCATTTAATTGAATCATTCCCCTCTTCTTTGGTGTTGGTGTTGGGGTTGGCTCATGTATAGTTGGCTTAGGTGTGGTCCAATCATTATAATTCTTGCTTATTCTAGCCATTAATTCCTCAGCTTCATCGGGAGTTCTTTTCCTGAAAACACAACCAGCACAACTATCCAGGTATGTACTAGATTCATTATTTCGTCCATTATAATATATATCAAGGAGTTCATTTTTAGGTACTAGATATCCAGGCCTTGCTTTAATTAAATCACAAAACATTGAACATGATTCAGGCAATTTCTTTTTTTCTCCCTGCTTAAAATCAAAGAGGTCCTGCAAAATAGCATGTTGAGCACTAGGAGGGAAATATTTCTAAAATAAAGTATTAATCAAGCCATCAGGACTATCAATAGATCCAGGAGATAAATTATTAAACCAAGCTTTAGCTTCACCTTTCAATGAAAAATGGAAAATTTTAGCAACAAAGTAGGTGTGTTTCTTAATATCATCATAAAATAAGCCACTCAAAGTAGAGAGCTCATTCATATGTAACACATCACTTTCATTTTAAGTCCCACAAAAAGTTTCTTTCTCAATAATGGTTATGTAAGAGAAATCAAGAGAGAAATCATAATCTTTATCTTTAATGTTTATGGGAGATGTGGCAAACTTAGCATTAGGAGATAATTTAGTTCTAACAGTATGTCTCTCAAGAAGACTCTTAATAGCACTTGCACCATGAGTCTTTTGACATTCTTCAATAAATTCATCTGTCATTTCAATATAACCGTCATCAAGATCATAGCTAAGATACTCTCTAGACTCAGGTGAACTAATAGGTGTAGCAATATCTTCATTAGGAGTTTTAGTGTTTACCATTATAGTTCTAGCAATTGTAGCATCCAGGAAAGGACCAAATGAACTACTCTCATCAAGCACAATATAAGTAGCATCAAAATTATCAGAAGCATTTTCAAAATCAGCAGAAGTAGCAATATGTGTAACATGCATATGTGGTGGTGGTGTAAGGAGCTTACTCATCACAGATGGTGAATCAAGAGCAACAGAGGTGTTCAGAGTTGTACCTCTTCTTGTAGTGGATGGAAATATAGGAACTTTTCCATCACGAGCTTTACCCATGATGAATGGATAGCAGCGAACCATAATAATTCCAAGTGAACTTATAAATAAAGCTATGCTCCCTGGCAACATCGCCAGAAAAAATCTTGATGACCCACAAGTATAGGGGATCGCAATAGTCTTCAAGGGAAGTAAAGGCCAATTTATTGATTCGACACAAGGGGATCCAAAGGATATTTATAAACCTTAATAGATGAGTTGTTAATTCAGCTGCACCTCGAAATAGTCTTGCTCGCAATAGTTTATCAGTAGAAATAGTTTTGTAGTAGCAGTAGCAAAGTAACAGCAGCAAAGGACAATAGTAACCGATGACCCACAAGTATAGGGGATCACAATAGTCTTCGAGGGTAGTATTACCCAATTTATTGATTCGATACAAGGGGAGCCAAAGAATACTTATAAGCCTTAGCAACTGAGTTGTCAATTCAGCTGCACCTAGAAATATTCTTGCTCACAGTAGTTTATCAGTAGCAACAGTTTTGTAGTAGCAATAGCAAAGTAACAGAAGTAGTAAAACAAAAGCAATAGTAACAATAGTAGAAAATGGTAGGATTGGAGTGTGGTAGGCATAGGGATGGATGGACGGGCATTGCTGGCATCCAAGTACTAAACAATCCTATGCATGTGTCCCATATATAGTCATACGTGCTCGCAATGAGAACTTGCACAACATCTTTTGTCCTGCCAGTCTATTGAAGCGGGACCTCAAGGGAATCTACTGGCAATTAAGGCACTCCTTTTAATAGAGCACCATAGCAAAGCATTAACACTCCGTGAACACATGTGATCCTCGTATCATAGCCATCCCCTCAGGTTGTCCCAATTTCTATCACTTCGGGGCCTTTGGTTCCAGAAAATAATATGTGTACACAACTTGTAGATATGATCACAAACAATACTATCATCATGAATCAATAACATGTTCAGATCTAAGATCAAGGCACTCGGGCCCTAGTGACAAGCATTAAGCACAACAAGTTGCAACAAAGTCAAATAGCACTAATAGAGATAGTAGGCACCATGCCCTAACAATTTTATTCGATTACATGATAGAACTCATCCAATCCCTACCATCCCCATAGCCTACAGCGGGGGTTTACTCACTCATGGATGGGGAAACATGGATGGTTGATGGAGAGGCATTGGTGATGATGATGGTGATGATCTCCTCCAATACCCCGTCCCGGCAGGGTGCCAAAATGGAGTTTCTGATTCCGAATTGCGGTTTCTGGTGGTGGCGGCGCAGAGGATCTCAACTCTAGAAACTCTCGAACCCCCCTGAGTTTTTAGGTCAAGAGGCAACTTATAGGCGAAGAGGGAGGCCGAGGGGGTGCCCGAGGCAGCCACACCCCTCCCAGGCACGGCCAGGGGGTGTTGGCCCCTCGTGGCCCACCTCCATCTCGTCTTCTGGCTCCGTGAGTCTTCTGGTGAAATAGGATTTTTGGCATATTTCCAGGATTTTTCCTGATAGTTGGTTTTCTGCACAAAAACTAGACACCAAGGTAATTCTGCTGAAAACAGCGTTAGTCCGTGTTAGTTGTATCCAAATCACACAAGTTAGAGGAGAACCAATAGCAAAAGTGTTCGGGAAAGTAGATACGTTTTGGACGTATCAGTAACAATTGTAGTAAACAACGGGATTAAAATGCGGTAGGCATAGAGATGGATGGACGGGCGTTGCATGGACAAGACAAGTCATATAATAATCAAGGCAATGGCATTTTCAGATAATGAAGATAAAGCAACCAAGTACTAAATAACCATAGGCATGTGTTCCATATATAGTCATGCGTGCTCGCAATGAGAACTTGCATAACATCTTTTGTCCTACCAGCCCGTTTGCAGCGGGGCCTCAAGGGAATCTACTGGGAATTAAGGTGCTCCTTTTAATAAAGCACCAGAGAAAAGCATTAACACTCCATGAACACACGTGATCCTCACATCACTGCCATCCCCTCCGGTTATCCCAATTTCTATCACTTCAGGGCCTCGGGTTCCGGAAAACGATATGTGTATAAACCTGCAGGTAAGATCATAAACAATAATATCATCATGAACCAATAACATGTTCAGATTTGAAATCAAGACACTTGGGCCCTAGTGACAAGAATTAAGCACGACAAGTTTCAACAATGTCAAAAGCACTAACAATAGATACTAGGCACCATGCCCTAACAATCTTATACAATTACATGAGAGATCTCATCCAATCCCTACCATCTCCATAGCCTACATCGGGGGATTAGTCACTCCTGGATGCGAGGATCATGAATGGTTGATGGAAAGGCGTCGGTGATGATGATGGCGATGATCTCCTCCAATTCCCCATCCCGGCAAGGTGCGGAACGGAGTTTCTGGTTCCGAATCGCGGTTTCTGGTGGTGGCGGCGCAACAGAACTCTTCTCTGGAAATTTTCGAACTCCCTTGTGTTTTTAGGTCAGAGGGTATATGTAGGAAAAATGAGAGGTCGAGGCGGAGTCCGAGGCGGCCACACCATTCCCAGGCGCGGCTTGGCCTAGCCCGCGCCTAGGGTGGTGTAGGCCCCTCTGGCCTCTTCTCCCCTCCGTCTTCTAGCTCCGTGAGTATTTTGGGAAAATAGGATTTTCGGCATATTTTCTGGGATTTTTCCTGAAAGTTGAGTTTCTACACAAAAACATGACACCAAGGCAATTCTGCTGAAAATGCATTAGTCCGCGATAGTTGTATCCAAATCACACAAATTAAAGGATAAACAACAGAAAAAGTGTTCGGGAAAGTAGATACGTTTTGGACGTATCACAAGGCTCAATGAGGAGGACATCTTGGTCCTTGCAAAAGCTACTTTCAACAACAACTTGTCACTCAACTTGGGCGCAATTCTTGTGTGCTACTTGAAGCACCAATCCTCCCAAAGCCAAGGACCAATCACAGGTGGAGGTGTGATCATCGTTCTTTCCATTTCCCTAGGCATCGACCTAGTTGAGTTGCAACCATTGCTAGGTGAGCGACGTGTTGGTTTATCTACTTTAAAATCTTGTGGAATGCTCACTAGGAGAGGTGGTGTTTATTACTTGCATATTGAAGGGGCTGGGCATCTCTACCCCCTCCTTTGCCTAATGGTCTCTTTTCTATCGAGGAGGGACGTTTGCTATATGATGTGCAGGTTGAACAACATCAACCCAAGGAGGAGATTCCGGATGAGGGTGAGGACCAAGCAGAGGAGCAAGAAGTTCCTTATCAAGAGGAGCAGCCACCGAACCGGTTCGCTACATATCAAGACTTCCAAGAACTTGAAGGGACTATGGAGGGGATGCATAATCTCGCCCCGAGCCTCCGAGAAACCACAAGTAACCTATCAACTCAATTTGTAGACTAGAGTTACAAATTTTTCCCGCCACCTAAATGATTTGAAGGGCTTGCAAAAGCCTAAGCTTGGGGAAGTTTCCTCATTATTTTTATTTGGCGTTTTATTTGTATTATTTTATTTTATTTCGAGGTTATGCTTTTAATTTGAGTTTATAAGCACTCGTGTTGGTTTCCCGACACTTTATATTTTGTTGTTTTATTTTGTTTTCGAGATTTTCAAGCCGAGATTTGCCGCCAATTTTCTATTTTTTAACTCCCTCTCTCAAAAACAACAAAAAGATATTTCCATTTATCTTTATTTTCCTCTTTCTTTTCTTTTCTTTTCTCCTCGAGGTTCTCACATATTTACAGGAGAGTGGTCGACTTGGAGTTTCCAAGAAACAAATCAAAAAGGGAAGAGAGAAGTGGAACCAAACATGAGAGGTATGCCTTATGACTCCCCACTTTTGAAGTTTAAGAAACCCATGCTAGTTAGTAGTGAATGTTAAGATATTATATTGGTAGATTGAGTCTTTATATTGTAGTAAAATTTTGTTTTCATGAGTATTTAGTTTAGTATGGTTTGTTCTACCTATGGTAGTTAACCAAGTCTTGCCTAAAAATTTGCTAAGAAAATAAAATAAGAAATTCTCACAATTGAAGGTTTGGGTGTTGTAGTGTTTACTCTTGAAAGCTTATTCCTAGAGACACTGAACACCACATAAAATAATGATTGACTTGATAGCTCTCATTGAAAGGATTTGTTTAATTGAATTAATGTTTAGCGGTTTTTGTGAGAATGCAAAAGTTTGACTTGTGAATCATAAGAATGATATAGCTTTATGCATGTGAAACTTCACGGGATGCCAACAACTCCGCTAGACTACGAACTATCTTCATGGAGGAAACTCCTAGATTTTGGCAACGATTTGATTAAACATATGTAGCAGAAATGCCATACTGGGTAAGATTCTTGGCACTCCCGGGTAGATATGTTCATGATGGAATCACTCCTTTGGATGATATGAGTAATCATTATGCAAAAGGAACAAAAACCTTAGTGATGCCACGAGTGTCCATCACATCCCGATAAACTAATGAATTTTGTTGGCATGCTCTCAATTACTTAAGAACTGAAATTCTTGAAGGATAATGAATAGAAATGTACTGCTTGAAAAGTCTTTATTTATTGATGTGGGTGAATTGAGATACTTTAGTGTATACGCTTCTCATGACAAATTCTCACACTCTCAATTTTACATGATTACACTTTATTGTTCAAAGGAAAGCTTGTGAGTTGATTACATGACATGGAATAGAGTTTACTCATTTGAATCATCCATGCTAACAATAATATTGCTGCACTATAAGGATTCACGAAACCCGTATGATATGCTTGCCATTACTCTATCTATGCTAATTTTTTTAGAATAATAAAGTGGAGGAAACATGAGACTACCAATCATAAGTAAGATCATCATCTCGTTATTTCAATTTAAATGTTGAGTTCCTTTTTGATTTTGGTTTTATTGCTTGAGGATGATCAAGTTTAAGCTTGGGGAGGTTGATGGCTATGAAATATAGCCATCCACATCCGCATTTAAAATAGATATTATTCATATTTTAAGGAAATATCTCTCTAAATCCTGCCACTAATGCCTAATGATCAAAGGGGTATGAAATCCTATCTTTCTATTTTTTCCTGCGCAGATAATGGTGTTTGATGATGGGAATCACAACATTAAAGTCAAAGACACAAGATTTCCAACAACCCAAAGAAACCAGGAGCCGTGAAGTGGAGGCAGAAGCTTTAACGACCAACTATACAACAGGAATAAAATTTCAGCCGCATAGTTGCCACCGACATCGCTAAGTCACAACTTTCATTAAGTGAACCCTATATAAAGAAGCCTCGGGCGACGAGAAAAAACTTCTCCTTTTCACTCTCAACTCTCCCTGCCACCAGAAACCACAACACCGGAGGAATAGATCTAGATCTAATCTCCAAACCCTTCTCCACCACCATAGCCATCAGATGTTTTTCATAGCTATTGGTGAAACCAAAAGCCCTAGGCACTCTCTCTCCATCATCAACAACAACAAAAGATCGCAAACTCTTGGTCCGGTGAAAACACAAAAATAATTCAAAAACTCCCAAATGTCCGTTTAAGTAACCTTACTATGCTTTCTGCTTCCTGACGATTTGATAACCTAGGTCTACTAGGAAAAAGGAGCTATACTACATCCGTAATCCAGATTGGAGGTATCAGCAGGGAAGAGGCGACCTCGAGCACGGGTTCGGCAATGGCCGAAGTGCCTTTCTTCCCTTATCTCGGACAGGGCAGAGCAGGGGAGGAGGAGTGGAGCTCGGGAGAGTTAAGTGGAGGGGAGAGGAAGCAAATGATACCCTGGGGGAGTGCTGGGTGGACTGTGGCCTTATAAACCGAGAGGGTTAGGGTCTATGGTGGGTTGTGTCCATGGTGAGCATGGGGGAGAGCAGGGCAATGGCATTTATCAAGAAGGGCGATGCTGGGAGGTGGTGTGGGCCTGGTGCTCGACTAGAGAGGGGAAGGGGAGTGGCCGATGCCCAGCTTTCAATGCCAAGAGGGGTAAAATAACAAAATATATAACTCTCTCTTTCCAAGAGGGATAAAGGGCAAGGAAATGCACATGCTATAGTGTGTTTGTTGGTTTCGTAGCATAGAAACAAAAAAATTTATATGATGGGAACTATATACACCACGATCCATCTATCTAGATACAATCAACGGGTGGATATACATTCAGAATACATAGCCTTGAAGACCGACAAAGCTTTACGAGTATGGAATCGTTGGTGATGTAGTCTATCTCTTGCCGATCTCAAGATCGTGTGGAAGTACGGCAGCAACGCAACTCAGTGGAGTATTCGTGATCGCACACACGTCCGAGACCCCGACAACCTCCGTGACCTTGCTCCACCAGTGCAGCGGAAGTAGAAAACCCTCGCTCCAGAAAAATCCACTGGGATCATGTATCTCGCTAAGCTGAGACCATGGGGAAATAGTACTAGAGGAGGAGACAGATCCTTCACCGGGAGGTGTGAGTGAGAGGGAGAGTGAGTCCTTTTATAGGGGGAGGGTGCAGCCCCTCCCATGGCCGGCGGCCAAGGTGGTGCCCCCACCTCTTCCCTCATTCATGTGAGTGGAGCTCCCACTCTCAAATTTGACTCTCCATTTCCTCCACTTAAAATCCCATTAAATTTCCACCAAATTTAACGTATTATCTCATTAAATAAAACTCTTTTTATTTATTTATTCATAATTTTTTTCAATTACATTAATTAACAAACATTCACATATAATCCCTTGTACACATGTAGAACCAATTTCGGCAATTTCACCCGAAATAATTCCGGTTTCCATTGAAATAATTCCAGCGCTTTGATATTATTTTTTGGAAACTTATTTGCTCCAAATGGTGTCAATATCACTTAGGTGTGTCACCCCATAGTTCAAGAATAATGCAGACATGATCCAGACCCCTCTTAGTCAGTAGCGGGACCTGGAGATCCGTACCGACTCCTGGACATTCAACAATGACTTCTTGTGATCGTGAGAACCTTAACATTGCAACTAAATCCTTTTGTCTATTTTACATGTCCGAGATTCAATCACCGGTATCCCCATACCTAGTTTGATCTCATTACCAACATGTACTCTTTTATCGTTCCCGTGATATAACATTCTAGTGATCCCCATCACTTGCTTGCAAGCTATATCAATTTGATATCACTGAGAGGGCCCAGAGTATATCTCTCCATCATTTGGACGAAAAAATCCCACTCTTGATCCATGAGCCTCTACATAACATTATCGGAGTATCTGAACCCACCTTTATAGTCACTCAGTTACGGTGTGACATTTGATGTTATCAAGATACTCTTCATATGTTAGTGATTGACATGATCTCCTGGTCTAAGGACTACAATTACTTGTAATGATGTTATAGAAATTTAAACATAATGACTTTGATATGATTACTATACTTTGGAGGAATGTTCATCACATCATTCCACCAATGTTGTGACCTCATTATTAACAACATCCAATTTCCATGATCAGGAAACCTTGATCATCATGTTAATCAACGAGGTAGTTTATATGAGAGGCATAACTAGGAACACTTTATTTGTTCACTAAACACACATGTATTAACGTTTCCCATTAATACAATTATAGCATGTAAAATAAACAGCTATCATATATTTGGAATATGGTAATAATAACTTTATTATTGCCTCTCACACATATTCCATTTAGTCTCCCACTTGCACTAGAGTCAATAATGTAGTTTACATTGTGATAAATCTAACACCCATGGAGTTTTGGTGTTGATCATGTTTCACTCTGAGGAGAGTTTTATTTAACTGATCTGCCACATTCAGATCCGTGTGTACTTTGCAAATCTTTATATCTCCATTCTTGACATGCTCCCGGATGGAGTGAAACCGGCGCTTGATATGCTTGGAATTCTTGTGAGACCTTGGTTCCTTGGTGTTGGCTATGGCTCCATTGTTTTCACAATAGATCACCTTTGGGTCCAATGCGTTAGGAACCACACCCAGTTCTGTTATGAACTCCTTCATCCAAACTGCTTCATGTGCTGCTTCCGAAGCAGCAACATATTCCGCCTCCATTGTTGATCCCGCCACCACGGATTGTTTGGAGCTACTCCAACTATCTGTTGCTCCATTCATCGGAAATACGTATCCGGATTGAGACTTAGACTCATCCGGATCGGTGTCAAAGCTAGCATCGACATAACACTTAGCTTCGATCTCTTGTTCATCTTCGTACACGAGAAACATATCCTTAGTCCTTCTTAAGTACTTAAAGATATCCATGACCACTATCCAGCGTTCTGAACCTAGATTAAATTGGTATCTACTAGTCAAACTAATAGCATGTGCCACATCCGGTCTTGTACATAGCATGGCATACATTATAGAGCCTATGGCTGAAGCATGGGGGATTCTATCCATTATCTCTCTTTCTTCCGCCGTAGCCGGACTTTGAGTCTTACTCAATTTCTTTACTTGCAACATAGGTAAGAACCCTTTCTTACTTCCGTCCATTTTAAACTTCTTTAAAATCTTATCAAGGTATGTACTTTGTGATATCCCAATTAGATGTCTTGATCTATCCCTGTAGATCTTGATGCCTAATATATATGATGCTTCACCAAGGTCCTTCATAAAAAAATTGTTGTTTAGATAACTTTTAACCTCATTAAAAAGGTCTATATAATTTCCAATCAATAATATGTCATCCACATATAATATTAGAAATGCCACAGAGCTCCCACTCACTTTCTTGTAAATACAAGCTTCTCCGCAAGTTTCGACAAATCCAAACCCTTTGATCACTTCATCAAAGCGGAGATTCCAACTCCGGGATGCTTGCTTCGGTCCATAGATGGAACGCTGAAGTTTGCATACCCTACTAGCATCATTAGAATCGACAAAACCCTTTGGTTGCATCATATATAACTCGTCCTCAATATTACCATTGAGGAACGCGGTTTTTTACATCCATCTGCCAAATTTCATTATCGAAAAATGCAACAATTGCTAACTTATTCCTAACTGACTTTAGCATCGCTACGGGAGAGAAAGTCTCATCATAGTCAACTCCTTAAATTTGTCGAAACCCCTTTGTGACAATTCGAGCTTTATAGACGGTCACGTTACCATCAGCATCAGTTTTCTTCTTGAAAATCCATTTATCCTCAACGGCCTTTTGGTCGTGAGGTAAGTCCACCAAGGTCCAAACCTGGTTTTTGTAAATGGATTCCATCTAGGATTGCATGTATTCTAGTCATTTGTTGGAATCCGGGTTCATCATCTCTTCTTCATACGTCATAGCGTCATCATTTCCATCAACCATGAAATTCATGATAGGATTTTCGTACATTTCAGGAGATGCACGTGTCCTACTTGACCTGCAAGGTTCGATAGTATCCTCTTTCGAAGTTTCATGATCTTTATCATTAGTCCCTTCTTCATTTGGTGAAGTCAACTCCAGAACAATTTCCAGCGCTGCGCTACTCGCCATTTCATGAAGAAAAGGTTCAATAATCTCTTCGAGTTCTACGTTCCGACTACTCACACCTTTCGCCATAAAATTCTTCTCAAGAAAGGTACGCTGGGATAACTTCATGTACGTCAGAAACACAGCCCGCAAACTTCACCGTAGCAAGACTCCTGCTCTACTCATTAAGTTGGACTTTGCTAAAGCTTTTGACACAGTCCGTTGGGATTATATGCTCGACCTCATGCAGCGCCTTGGTTTCCCCCCGAGATGGCGGGCTCTGCTGGCTTCTCTCTTCACCTCTACTAGCTCTCGGGTTATCCTCAATGGGACTCCCGGAAAGGATATCACCCACAGTCGCGTCCTTCGACAGGGAGACCCTCTATTCCCCCTACTTTTCGACATCGCCATCGATCCTCTGCACCAAATCCTGGACAGGGCCACGACTCACGGATTACTCAATGAAATTCTTGGTGGCCCTCAGGGGCCTCGGATCTCTATGTATGTTGATGATGCCGCCATCTTCTTGGCCCCAAATGAGCAGGATTTAGCAAGTTTGGCCAACATCCTCCAATATTTTGGAGATGTTACTGGGATGATGACCAATGTGGCCAAAAGTTCCATAGCCCCGATTCGCTGCTCCGACATTGACCTCACCCCAATTCTAACAAGCTTCCCTGCCGCCTCTGCCCAATTCCCCCTCAAGTACTTGGGATTACCCCTTTCTCTTGGCAGACTCAGAAAGGCCGACCTCCAACCATACATTGATAAAGCTGCCTCCCGCTTAAACCCTCTGAAGGGCAGATTCCTTAATAGGACTGGATGTTGTGCCTATGTGAAATCAGTCCTCTCGTCCATGCCGATCTTCCTGCCCACGGCTCTCAAAGCTGACAAGGGCATTCTCAGGGCCTTCGCCAAGATCAGTCGCGGTATGCTTTGGGCTTGCAAGGAAAATGTTAGTGGTGGGAAATGCAAAGTCAACTGGCAAAAAGTCTGCCGCCCCAAGGAGCTTGGCGGTTTGGGGATCCTTGACATGGAGAAGTTCTCTCGCGCTCTCCGACTACGTTGGCTTTGGTACGAGTGGACGGCCCCGGAAAAACCTTGGGTGGGTTCTGACACTCCCAACGACGCCTCCGATAGGCAGCTCTTTAATGCTGCCACTAGAGTCACCATTGGTGATGGAAGAAAGGCTTCTTTCTGGTCTTCCTCTTGGCTTAATGGAACGCCTCCAAAGGACCTGGCTCCTCTGATCTTTAAAGCTTCGAGAAGGAAAAACCGAACGGTCCAGGACGCTCTAAATGGACAAAACTGGGTCTCTGATATCATGGTGGACTCCTTTTCCGTCGAACACATAGTTCAGTTCGTTCGCCTTTGGGATCTTATCTTGGACGTACATCTCTCCCCGGGAATCGAAGACTCCATTGTTTGGACTCTATCTCCTAATGGTTTCTACTCAGCTAGCTCTGCTTACAAGGAGCAATTTATGGCCTCTCTTCCTTGTTCTTTCGGGCCGATCGTCTGGAAGCCCTGGCCCCCTCCCAAATGCCGCTTTTTCGCTTGGCTGGCCGTCCAAAACCGCCTCTGGACCGCTAACCGCCTGGCCAAGCGTGGATGGCCGCATAACCCCACCTGCCAACTATGCAGATGTTCCCCTGAGACGGCGCGTCACATCTTCTTCGAATGCCGGTTTTCCAAGAGAATCCGGTCGGCTGCGGCAACTTGGCTTTCCTGCCCGGACTTATTGCTTAACATGCGCTCAGACCGTCCTAAGGTGATTGACTATTGGCAAGCCATTGCCAGATCACCCGCTCCCTCTCCCAAAGGTCTCAAAACCGCGATCATGCTAATCACATGGGAGATATGTAAGGAGAGAAATGCGAGAGTTTTTAACAACAAATCTTCACTTTCCACGGAAGTCATGCGCATGATAAAAGAAGAAGGAAAGGCTTGGATCATTGCGGGAGCAAAAAACCTGGCAGATCTTGTGGAGTATCCAGTGGTGTCTGTTGTGATGTTTTTTTTATTTTTCTTTGATGGCTTAGGCCGTCGCCCCTTGTTTTGCTCCTTCTATATCAATATATAGGCAAAGCTTTTGCCTCGTTTCAAAAAAAAACCTACCTTTTTAACTAATTCCATTGGCATTATTTCAGATACGTACAACAATTTTTGAAAAATAATGGATAGGTAATCTTAAATTTTTACATCATCGGCGATTGATAGAAACGACTAATTAAATAGGGTGTCATGTAGGATCCTATCTAGATTCCACTTCTAGTTCATTTTGCGATTTCTAGTATACTTTCATAGTGTATAGTGTGTTTGGACGGACGAGATAGTATGGATATCTTGGAATGGACTTTTTATGTACGTGTCACCACCGTGACATCTAAATTGTCTTACTTGGTGTGGAAAGGAACAAAATCATAGGTCATTGGCCGCAACAACTATTGTCAATGATTCTTCTACCTCTTTTTCATCTATGGACGTGCATGGATGATATATACAAACAATATGAATTAGAAAAGGTGTTAAGATGCGAATTTCAAATAGGTAATTATAAAACTGAGATCTATTATGTCTCACTATCTAATACTGCTAGTACTCTATTCAAGTCTCTGTAACAAAATTTCTTAATTGAACTTCATGATAAGACTTGTACACCTTGATACTGCGAGTTTGCAACACATATCATCAAGAAGCAAGACTGTGCTCCTATCAATTAGGTACCTATATCAGAGTACTTCCAATTTTAACTTAAAACAATAAAAAAAACTTACGAACATACTAGCAATCACCCACACAAAAAAACTTAAAACAAGAGTACTCTTACAACAATAAACAAAGAAGTTGTGCATACTAGCAAACACATGTTTAGACTGAGTATATGAACATTGGGTTTTGCTTCGGTGTCCCCCCACCCCCTCCTACAAATTTATGAATCTGAAAACACAAGGACGGTCAGGATTGGCTGATACCCTTCGATTCGGAATCATGAAGAGGTAACGCTCAATCCTGGTTGTCCTTGTGTTTTCAGTTTCATAAGTTTGCGGGAGAGGGGGACACCGAAGCACACCTACGAACATCCGTCTTTGCATTACGTGCATGCATGAAAACTTCATCAGCCTAGGCCTGGAAAGTTGACCGGGAGATGCGCGACCTTGGCGACATCTGCGATGGGAAGAGCGACGCAGGTGAAGAGCGATAGGATATTAGCCCGCACCACCTGCCTGGTGAACTACCGGCAGACGCCTATCTGGTCGCTTCCCATCATCTCCGTCGTGAAGGACCCCGCCATTGCCAAATAGAGCAGCCCGGACAAGAGTAGATCCACCACCGCCATGATCTTTATGACTCGGATCCCGTCTGTTTCCTTCTTCTCCTCCATCTCTGACACTGCCATCTCCTAGTCATCGCGTTTGCGGCGGCGGAGGAGGAGGAGCCATATGTATAAGTATAACGCCACCACCTCCGGAGGAGGAGGCGGAGGATGACAGCAGTACTAGTGCACCCGATGGAGAGCACGAAGGCACAGAAATGCGTGTACTTGATTGTGAAGGTGGCGGCATATGGATGGTGCATTCACTAGAGGTGCCCATCATCACGGCACACACCACGAATAGCACTAGAATGCAGAAATATGGAGAAGAAAATTCACCTCTTTGAATCGTTTCAACGGCGGCTGTCAAGCATACCGGTGGTGGTGCGGATGTAGTTCCTGGTGTCCCCCATTCGGCAGCTGCCGGACGTCCCGGTGGTGGTGCGGAGATGATAAATCGAATGACACGAGTATTTCTTGTTCTCGGTTGACATAGAACTAACTTAAATCCGAGTCATGTGACCTCACCCAAATTTCATGTGCAATTTAGGTGTAGTGGGAAAAAAATGAAGTGCAAGAACCACCTGTTGTGATGCTAGAAACAGTTACCAGTCGGCATGTGAAGTGGAGGGACCGGCAGGTCCCACGTTCTATATTATACAAATTCTTGTACTGTATGTCCACATAGCGCCCGTCTACAATAAATTGCTGGCCAAACATGCAAAAAAGTAGGCCCAAAGTGCGAATCGCGGAGCAAGCGCTTGTGGTCAGGACAACTATTCTGCCCGAAAACAGTTCGTAAACAGCATAATCACACGTCCATTGTACAAGTCACAGTTTGTTGCAAACGCTCTTAATTTTATTTCATGCATGCTAATACTTATACACCTTAATATATTTCAAGTTTGTAACACATCATTAAAAATCCAGATTGTCCATATCAATTATATCATAATACTTCCAACATTAAACTCAAAACATTAAACACAAAAGTGTACCACATCGAAGATAACTACTAAACGGCAACCATGCGATCACACGGAGTACCTAGTACGTTTCACATTGCATGTATGTATCTAAATTAGGCGCCCACGTTGAGAGGGGGCGGTATCTGCTTGACGATGAGGAGGAGGGTGGCCACGATGAAGGCGGCGAGCGACAGGAGCTTGGCGTCTGTCACCTTCCGGCTGAACGGAGGGCAGCCGCCGATCTGGTCGTTGTAGTCATCCGCAGCCGTGAAGGCACCCACCGTGGCCGTGCAGAGCAGCACCAGCACGATCACGTCCACCACCATCAACATGATCCCGACAACTCTCATCCTGGCCCGCTTCTTCTTCTCCTCCTCCTCCATATCTACCTCCACTGTCTCCTCGTTGTTGTCGCCGCGGAGGTACCACAGGACCAGCGTCGCCACCTCCATGATGCCAGCGGTGATGCTGAACCCGAGGAGGAGCCTGAAGGCCCTGAACTGGTTGTACGATAAGGTGACACTGACGACACCGGAGGTGGGGACGGTGCACTTAGCGGAGCCGGCCATGGATATGGCGAACATGGCGAGGATCAAGATGCAGAAGCGGGCCACGAAGAGGAAGATCGCCGCCTTGGACTCGTTCGGCGGCGGGCGGGCGGCCCGGTGCTGGTACGCCGGGTGTCCCCCGTTCGACGGCGGGCGGGCTTCCCTCTGCTGGTCATGGTGTCCCCCATTCGGCGACGGCCGGGGACCCCGCTGCTGGTACGGAGGTAGTTCCTGGTGTCCCCAGTTTGGCGACGGCCGAGGACCCCGCTGCTGGTATGGAGGTAGTTCCTCGTGTCCCCCGTTCGGCGACGGCCGGGGACCTGTCACACCCCTTGCCGCCGGTGAGGATCGGGGCGTGAGCACACGAACGATACAAGGAGAATTCAGATCCAGAAGAGAGAAAGTAGAACACGGAAGAGTAGAGAGGACTCTTAATATTCAGTCATTCATTTCTTGCCTATTCGTTTGTCCTTACAGCTCATATATAACACAGGTCTCCAGCACACACACACACCAGCCCATGGCTCACATTAACGCACACCAACCCTTACGCCTTTGAATACACTTCCCTGTATCGAAGGCGTACCACCAGTTTACGTCTTGCCTGTAGCTTCAGACAATATGTCTAGCACCGGTGTTACACTGCCCCCCTCTGGAGCAGGTGCTTGCCCCCAAGCACTGAAGTCAGGAAAGCGAGCCTTGAGCACTGTGATGTCTTCCCATGTGGCCGCTTCGGGATCAATGTTCTTCCATTTGATTAGTCCCTGGGGAATCGCCGTGCTCCCTTTCTTCACCAGGCGCCGATCAATGATAGCCTCTGGCACAGCATCCACAATGTCCAACTCTGCTATCTTGGGTAACTCGTGGAACACCGGAGTATGATCTGGCACAAACTCCTTGAGCTGTGAAACATGAAAAACAGGGTGAATTTCACTTGAAGCTGGTAGCGCCAATCGATACGCCAACGTCCCAACACGTTCTAGAATCTCATAGGGCCCGAAGAACTTGAACGCAAGCTTGGGGAAAGGTCTGTTGACCACGGAAGATTGTGCGTATGGCTGCAATTTCAGAAAAACCTTGTCACCAACACTAAACTCTTTTTCCGAGCGGTGACGGTCAGCCTGCATCTTCATCCTATTCTGTGCATTCGCCAGGTGCAACTTGAGGCGATCCAGCTGGCCTTGTCGATCCCGCAATATCAACTCAGCCTCAGACAGATTGTCTTCCTCCAGCGTAGGCATGGCACCAAGATTTGGCTCACAGCCATACAATGCCTTGAATGGAGACGAGTCAATGGCAGAGTGGTATGATGAGTTATACCAGAATTCCGCCAGCGGCAACCAGCGCCGCCACTGCTTCGGCGTGTCATGGACAAAACAACGAAGAAACATTTCCACACACTGGTTCACTCGCTCACTTTGACCGTCCGTCTGGGGATGATATGCGGTGGTAAACTGCAACTTAGTACCCAGTGAGGAGAACAGCTCCTTCCACAGTCGACTGATGAAAATCCGATCTCTGTCAGATACAATGGACAAGGGGACCCCATGCAGCTTGACCACCGAGTCCAGGAACGCTTGCGCCACTGACGATGCATTGAAAGGGTGTTTGAGAGGTACAAAATGCGCGTACTTGGTAAGCCTATCGACCACCACCATAATGACATTGGCACCTCCCGATAGCGGCAGTCCCTCGATAAAGTCCATCGTCAACTCCCTCCAAATTCTAGTAGGTATTGGAAGGGGTTTAAGGAGACCAGCGGGTTTTTTGTGGATATGCTTCGCTTGCTGGCAAGTAGAACACTATCGGACAAAGTCATCGACCTCGGTCTTCATTCCTTGCCATGAGAACAGTCTTTTCAAGCGTTTGTAGGTGGCCAGGACCCCGGAATGGCCCCCAATTACACTGTTGTGAAAAGCATTGATTAGTTTGGTGTGCAATGCCGAGTTTGCCCCCACCCAAACCTTTCCATGTACCTTTATCAACCCGTGATGGAGTTCAAATCCTTGTTCATCTGGGCTTTGAATTGCTAAGGCTCTCAACTTGTCCTGGGCAAATGAATCAGTGACATAAGAGTTGAGTACTTCCTGTAGCCACATAGGACGCACCTCTGACATAGCTTGGAGCTAAAAAACCTGCCCTACACGGGACAATGCATCAGCAGCAGAGTTATCCACTCCTTTCTTGTATAGAATCCTAAACTGCAGCCCCATCAGCCGAGCCATGGCTTTTCGTTGCATTGGAGAATGTAAATTTTGTTCTTCTAGATAAGTGAGGCTATGGTGATCGGTTTTGATCAAGAATTCTCCTCTCTGCAAATACGGGCGCCACCTCTCGACCGCCATAATTAGTGCAAAAAACTCCTTTTCGTATATTGATAGAGCCCTATGCTGCACACTCAAGGATTTACTTAGGAATGCTAATGGATGACCTTCCTGCATGAGCACTGCACCAATTCCCGTGTCACATGCGTCTGTTTCAACCACAAATTGGTTTTGAAAGTCCGGTAATGCTAGCACCGGAGTGGTCACCATGGCAGATTTCAGTTGCAGAAAAGCAAGTTCAGCTTCTTCTGTCCATTCAAAGCCTTTTTTCTTCAGCAAGTTCGTAAGTGGCTTTGCCATGAGCCCATATCCTCTAACAAATTTACGATAGTAATCCGTCAGGCCTAGGAAACCACGTAATTCTGTGACAGTAGTTGGTCTGGGCCAGTCCTGCATTGCTTTTGTCTTTCAAGGGTCCGTGGACACACCTGCAGCTGACACTATGTGGCCTAAGTACTCAAGCGCGGTCTGTGCAAACGAGCACTTGGACGGCTTCACATAGAATTGATTTTCGCTGAGCAGTTGCAGAACAGTCGCCAAGTGTACGACATGTTCCTCCAATGACGCACTATATATCAGTATGTCATCCATGAAAACAAGTGCGAATTTTCGGAGACATGTGCTGAGAACAGAGTTCATCACACACAGAAACGTTGCAGGGGCATTGGACAACCCGAACGGCATTACCCGGAATTGGTAGTGGCCTTGATGCGTTTTAAAAGTTGTCTTCTCCTCATCCTCACTGCGCATCCGTATCTGGTGATACCCGGATCGCAAATCAAGCTTGGAGAATATGCGAGCCCCCGCGAGTTCATCTAGAAGCTCATCGATCACTGGCATGGGAAAAATGTTCTTGATCGTGAGTTCATTCAGTCGACGATAATCAATGCAGAACCTCCATTCCTCATCTTTCTTCCGGACCAAAAGCACCGGAGACGCGAACGGGCTCATACTGGGTACAATGACACCTGACTTCAGCATGGCCGTGATCTGCCGCTCTATTTCGTCTTTGTGCAACGGAGAATATCTATATGGTCGTGCATTGACCGGTGTGGAATTGGGCCGGAGAGCAATGGCATGATCGTATTCACGGTGTGGTGGCAGTCCTTGTGGCTCTGCGAAAATTGGTGCAAACTGATCGAGAACAGACTGAATTTGTGGGGGTACATCTTGGTGCGATGTCCCTGTATCTGCCTGCTCTAGTACGGCAACAGCCCACACATCATTTCCCTTTGTCCACTTCATGAATTGTTCCACCGGCAATTCTTTCAAGTGAACTTGTTCTTTGGGTTGGATGCCTTTCAGTGTAACGGATTGTCCATTGTAATCAAATTCCAGTGTTTTAGTGACCCAGTTGCAGCGCATCTCTCCACACTGCTGAAGCCAATCAACACCCAAGATGGCATCATAAGCACCCAACGGTAAGACTCTCATGTCAGTTGCAAAAGTGTGCCCTTGTGCCCACCAAGATAGGTGTGGCACCATCTGATTGCAAGACAGAGTTTTTCCATTTGCAACTTTAACCGAAATAGCCGGTATAGAAATTGTCTGACAGTTTAGGCGTTTCACAAAGTCAGTATTAATAAAAGTACTGCTACTGCCCGAGTCCACCAAAATAAGCATTACTTGATTCTGTACTAGCGCCCAAATACGAATTGTGCCCTCAGCTTGTGACCCTGAGATGGCATTGATGGACAAGGACAACTCCTGAGCATTGGCCATGTCCTGTAGTTCCAGCAGTTCAAGTACCTCCTCTAAGATTTCTTCCTGATGTTCATTTACAGAGAGGACATTCAGTTCAGAATTCTTTGTGCACTGGTGTTGTGGGTCGTACTTCTCTCCACAACGGAAACACAGACCGTTAGCTCGCCGGTAGTCTCGTAGCTGCCGGTCTTTCCACATATCCCCTTGGCCAATTTTCAGAGCTGGGCGAGCAACTTCATGGCGCACAGGTACAGGTTCAGCTCGCTGCAGAGCCAGTTGTCTGCCAGCCCAAGGTTTATGATGTGTCTGTAGGTCTTGCTGCACAGGTGCCAAGAGCATAGCACGACCGAGTGTCTCTGGAATTTGGGAGGCAACTGGAAGACGAATTTCAGTCTTCAAACCCTTGAGGAATTGTGACACAAAAAAGGTCTCATCGTAATGAGGATTATGCCCAGATATCTTGAAAACTAATTCCTGAAACTTTGAGCAGTATTCGTCCACAGTACCCGTCTGCTTCAGAGACAGTAATTCATACATGAACTGTCTGTAATCATGCACACCAAACTTGGCCTCCACTGCAGTAATGAACTCCGGCCAGCCATGCACCGTGTGCTTGAGCTTGTAAGCCTGAAACCAATGTGCCGCGTTTCCCTCCAAATGCATGGTCGCAGCCGTGAGCCACATGGTCGGGTGAATATTGCACACTCTGAAATAATCCAGGCATTTGTCCCGCCAAATCCGAGGGAACTCACCATCGAACCGTGGGAACGACATCTTGATCGGAATTCTGCCGCCCCCTGTATTGTCGCCACCGCATCCTGCATCCCAGCCTTGCGCCATCTCTGCCTGGGCGCCACCGGGCCGCGGTGTGCGGCACGTGGGGTCAAGAAGTGGTATCCCTTCTTGCCGTCCTGGGTCTGGAGGACGAGTAGAGGACGGGGCTCCAGGATGAAATCCCCCTCCCGGTGGCGCTCCTCTACAGCCGCTCACCGAGCCTGGACGCGCGATCCCCTTCCCAACCGCACGCGAGGGCTCCAGGTCAACCTCCTCCTCCTCCTCGACCGATGGAGCCTTGGAGCCGCACAGACGCGCCACCGCCTGCGCTGTGGCCGCCATATGTTGCGCCATCACCTCCTGCCGCCGCTCGATCGCGTCCATGACGCGGGTGTGGTCGGACACGGCCCTGGAGTGGAGATCCAGCTGCGACGCCACTTGCTGGTAGGCTGTGTCCAGCAAACCCATGCGTGCGTCCATGGAACCCATCTGCGCATGGACAAGGTCCAGGCTCTCCCGAATCGCCGCCAAGGACCCCTCTGCTCGTTCAGCCGCTTCCCCCATGGCCGTGAGGACAAATTGGGTTTGCGGTGAAGGTTTTGAGGGCGCCGTCGCGGAAGATTGTGTGATCCATCAAACCAACGTCCGGTATTACGGGATTTCAGGGACAGAATCGACCGAAATCAAACTCCGGCACCAAATTCGCCAACCATCTGAAGGGATTTTACAGCTGAAGATCAACACCCACCAGCGATCAAACGTACCTCTGATACCAACTGTCACACCCCTTGCCACCGGTGAGGATCGGGGCGTGAGCACACGAACGATACAAGGAGAATTCAGATCCAGAAGAGAGAAAGTAGAACACGGAAGAGTAGAGAGGACTCTGAATATTCAGTCATTCATTTCTTGCCTATTCGTTTGCCCTTACAGCTCATATATAACACAGGTCTCCAACACACACACACCAGCCCGTGGCTCACATTAACGCACACCAACCCTTACGCCTTTGAATACACTTCTCTGTATCGAAGGCATACCATCAGTTTACGTCTTGCCTGTAGCTTCAGACAATATGTCTAGCACCGGTGTTACAGGACCCCGCTGCTGGTACGGAGGTAGTTCCTGGTGTTCCCAGTTCGGCGACGGCCGAGGACCCCGCTGCTGGTATGGAGGTAGTTCCTGGTGTCCCCAGTTCGGCAGTGGCTGCCGGGCGTTCCAGGGGTGGTACCAATACCATGGCTGGTGCTCGTGCCCGTGCATCATCGTCGGCGCAAAGTATCGGAATCGATGGTAAGAGAATAAAATCAGGCGTCAAAATAGCTGCGAGGCAGGTCTCTATTTAAAGGGACAGACGGGATAGGTCAAGGCCGGGTTGCACGCACATATTCTGGCTAACGTTTTGGTAAGTTTGCAATGGTGCAAGCGGAAGGGCTCTACATCTTTCCAAAATCTCGTAGAGGTATGAAGTATTCCGATATATATGTCTTTCTTCCATATACTGCATATATCTAGCTGCTAGTACATAGAAACCTCCTTATTATATAAACATAACCAAAGAAAATTAGGAATCATGCCTCGACTTTGGAAAGGGGTCTAGATTTTCTCAAAATCGCGTATGTATTCCGCTTCGGCTATCTAGCTGCTAGTATAGAAACTTCCTTATTTTATAAACAAAAGTATTAATTAACCAAAGAAAAATAGGAAGCATACCTCGACTTGGGGAAGGGATCAAGATTTTTCTAAAATACCGCATGTATTCCGCTATGTCTCTTCCATATATTCCATAATGCAGTACTGGTATGTTTTTCTGGGACACGGCTTGGCGGCTCCACTATGTCTCGACTACAAGAAGAGTTCTAGATCTACCAAAATCTCACAATTGTGTTTGGTTTCCAGTCATAATTGTGCAACCTTGACATTTCTCCTTGTACGTTTGTGTTTCGTGTAGGCAGTCAGGTTGGCTATGGTGTTGTGTGCAATTTGGTCCATAACGATATTGGTGCATTGTACGGGGTTTTGGCCGGTTCCCCGTAAATAAACTGGTCAATTCTTTTTGACTTTTTTAAATAAAATAAGGCAAAATTGCTTATTTTGTTCAAAAATAATAATTTTCCATGCTAAGAGCATCTTTAACCACCCCCTAATAACTTTGAGGAGAAGAAGAATCTCTAAACTGGATTTCTATATTTTTCTCCTCTAAACTTTGGCCCCGTTCGATCCCCAAAAACTTAGAGGACTAAAAAATTTTCATCATCATTTTTAAATTTCCACACCACAGTCCAAAAATCCACAATACAAACATGCATAAATATTATCTAAAATACATCAAATCGATCAAGTTAGATCCAAAAATTCGGCCACCACCATCTTGGCCACATCTTCCACCATCCCGGCCACCTCGAAGACCATCTCAGCATCATCGATGGCCTCTTCCCCGGCCAAGTAGTCGTCGTCAGCCTCTTCGGTATCGTCGGCCACCACATCTTCATCGCCACTGAAGTTCAGGTCATCGAGACCATGTTGGTGAGAATGATCGAGTTGTGACATGAACTCGGCGATGGACAGCTCAATGGCATTCGGAGTTGTTGGAATTATGCCCTAGAGGCAATAATAAAGATGTTATTATTATAATTCTTGTTCATGATAAAGTTTATATTCCATGCTAGAATTTTAGTAAGCGGAAACTTTAATACTTGTGTGGTTTGTGGACAACACCGTGTCCCTAGTATGCCTCTATGGACTAGCTCATTGATTAATGATGGTTAAGGTTTCCTAACCATAGACATGAGTTGTCGATTAATAATGAGATCATATCATTGGGAGAATGATATGATGGATAGACCCAAACTAAGCGAATCAATTAGATCGTGTCATCGTGTTCATCTTTGCGAAGATTTTCTTATGTCAAATATTGTATTCCTTAGACCATGAGATAATACAACTCCCTGGTATCGTAAGAAAGCTTTGAGGTCATCAAACGTCATCCTATGAGAGGGTGATCATAAAGGTGTCTCTCAGGTGATCAGAAAGTACCTGTTGGGTTGTATGTATCGAGATGGGATTTGTCCCTCCCAAGTTGGAGAGATATACTTGGCCACGCTCGGTGTCGATATCAACACCGCTTGCAAGCATGTGGTTAAGGAGTTAATCACAAAGTGATATCGATTACGAACGAGTAAAGTACTTGTTGTGAACGAGATTGAACTAGGTATGGCGATGCAAGCGATCAAATCTCGGGCAAGTAAAATATCGCGAGACGAAGGGAATATATATATGGGATTTATTGAATCCTGGCATCGTGGTTCATCCGATATGATCATCGATGAGTGTGTGGGAGTCAATATGGGTTTCCAGACCCCGCTATTGATTATTGATAGAAGATCATGTCTGCATGTTCTCGAACCCGAAGGGTCACACACTTAACGTGTCTCGACGCTAGGATAGATTGGATAATTGGTTTATGAGTTTTTCATCGGAGTCTCGGATGGGACCCGGGACATCACGAGAGGTTCCGGAGTGGTCCAGAGAATAAGATTCATATAAGGCAATGCAGTTTTTGGAGTTCGGAATTGTTTCGGGTTAATCGGTATTGTACCGGAAGCTTCTAGAACCTTTCGGAGGGGGACCAACGTGGCCCCACCTGCCGGGAGGGGGCATGGGCCTATGAGGGAGTTCCCTGGCCACATTGGGCCAGGGGCACAAGGCCCCATAGGGCCCAGCCGGCCAAACAAGGGGAAACCCTAATTGGAGCTTCTAGAAGGAGGGGGGAAACTTGCCCCCCTCCTCCTTTGGCCTAGGCTTGGGGAGGGGCTGGGGCTGGCCCACCCTCTATATATAGAGGCTGGGCGCACCTTCCTCAAGCCTAGCCGCCTGCCCTCCTCTCTCTCTCCCGATTGCGTGTGGCGAAGCCTGCTGCGTAAACTCTCCACCACTTGCACCGCCATCGTTGTAGATCCAATCCGTCTCTCCACCATACTTGCTGGACCGAGGAAGGAGGAGACGTCGAGGTGCTGCACGTGTGCATCTCTCGGAGGCATCGCCACTTGCGGTGCTAGATCGGATCGGATCGCGAGGAGGAGAAGCGAGTACGACTACATCACCCACGTTAACGAGCGTTTGTTGTCTTGAATCTTCAAGGGTATGAAGATCTCATCTAATCTCTCTCGTTGTTTGCATCTCCTAGATTAGATCTTGGCTTTCTCGTTCGCATCCGTAGAACAAATTTTGATTTACTATGTTGCGAAACCCTTCAGTGGTATCAGAGCTAGATCTATGCGTAGATGTGTTTCACGAGTAGAACGCAACATGGTTGTTGCGGGCGTTGATATTTTCTGTTGCAAGCCTCTTGTTTGTGTTCTTCTTATTACGCGGGATAGTGAGATTGAAGCGGTCCAGGCCAACCTTACGCGACATCGTTCGCGAGACCGACTCCGCACTTGACGGGTGGCTTGTTCCACACATGCGGCTGGTGGATGCCAGTTTCTCTCACTATAGTTGTCATGGGATTAACACCGGAGTTTGGCAACCATAATATCACCATTGTGGATTTCCGTAGGTAAGAGTCGTTCTTAGCTTGCTACTCCCATAAGCCACGTAAAACATGCAACAACAAAGTAGAGGCGTCTAACTTGTTTTTGCAGGGAGTGTTTTCTGTGATATGGTATGGCCCAAGATGTGATGTGTATATTGTATGCGATGATCATGTTTTGTAACGTTTCACGACTTGCATGTCGGTGAGTACACAACCAGCAGGAGCCATATGGTTGTCTTTATAATTGTGTATGACATGTGTGTCAACTTCTTATACGCCATGTAATAGTTTCACTTTATCGCTAAGTAGTTAGCAATAGTTGTAGTTGCTATTCGTGGTGGAGGCAATCATGGTGGAGTGATGGAGATCATGCCGGCACGCACAAGATGGAGATCATTGCGCGAAGATTGGCTATACCATGTCACATAAAGTTATATGCATGTGATGTTTATCCTTTTATGTGTCTTATTATGCTTAGATCGCGACGGTAGCATTATAAGATGATTCCTCACTTAAAGATCAAGATAAAACTGTGTTCTCCCCATGTATGCACCGTTGCGAAAGTTCGTCGTGTCCAAGCATCACGTGATGATCGGGTGCTATAGACTCTACGTTCACATACAACGGGTGCAAGCCAGTTTTGCACACGCGGAAATACTTGGGTTTTACTTGACGAGCCTAGCATGTATAGACATGGCCTCGGAACACATGAACCGAAAGTTTAAGCATGAGTCATATGAATGATATGATCGACACTTCGTTGTCCACCATTGAAACCACATCTCTTCTCGTGAAGATCGGATTAGGTGTGGTGAATTTGGATCATGTTCACTAAACAACTTGAGGGATGTTGAATATAGTGGGAGTTCATCTAGTAATTTGATTAAAAGTTGAACTAGTTATCATGAACGTAGTCTAATTTGTACTTGCAAACATTGTAGATCAAATGGCTAAGTCCAACTTCAACTTCAACGTTTTTGCTGAGAAGTAAAAGCTTAAAAACAATGGGTCTAACTTCACCAACTGGTTCCGCAATCTGAGAATCATTCTCTCTGGCGGTCAAAAGGACTATGTCCTTGAGAATGCGTTAGGTGACGCCCCTGCTGTAGATGCGCCGGCTGATGATAAAGTTGTCTATCAGTCGTGCAAAGATGATTATGGTGTGATTAAGAGCACCATGTTGTTTGCTATGGAATCAGACCTTCAAAATTGTTTTGAAGACTATCCCGGGCCCTTTGAGATTCTCGAGGATCTGAAAACCATGTTTCAGACTCAAGCCCGTTCTGAGAGATATGAGATCTCTGAGAAATTCTTTAACTGCAAGATGGAGGAAGGGAGTTCCGTTAGTGAGCACGCCATTAAGATGTCGGGCTACACTCAACGCCTTGAGCAAGCTGGACTACAAGATTCGGAGGAGCTCAAGATTGACAGGTTCTGCAATCACTCCTCGGCTACAAAAGTTTTGTAGTGACTCACAATCAGATTGGTTCCACTGATACGATCACCGAGCTCTTCGCAAAGCTGAAGGCTGCAGAGGTGGACATCAAAAAGGATAATCATGTGTTGATGGTCAACAAGCCCCCCACCTTCAAGAAAGGTAAGGGTGCAAAGAAGTCCTTCAAGAAAGGCGGCGGCAAGCGCATTGCCCCTGCTGAGAAGAAGCTCAAGTCTGGACCCAAGCCAGACACTGAGTGCTTCTATTGCAAGGATAAGGGTCACTGGAAGCGCAACTGCCTGAAGTACTTAGCGGACAAGAAGGCTAGCACCGTCAAAGGTATATTTGATATACATGTTATTGATGTTTTCCTTACTAGCCCTCGTTGTAGTGCACGGTATTTGATCTTGGTTCGATTGCTAATATTTGTAACTCGAAGCAGAGCTACGGAATAGACTGCGAGGATGAGGTGACGATGCGTGTTGGCAACGGATCAAGAGTTGATGTGATGGCCGTCGGCACGCTCTCCTTAGTTTTACCATCGGGATTAGTTTTAAACCTTAATAAATGTTATTATGTGTCTGCGTTGAGCATGAACATTATTTCTGGATCGTGTTTATTGCAAGACGGTTATTCATTTAAATCGGAGAATAATGGTTGTTCTATTTATATGAGTAACATCTTTTATGGTCATGCACCTGTTGTGAATGGTTTATTTCTTCTAAATCTCGAAAGGGATGAAACACACATCCATAACATTGAGGCTAAGAGTGCAAAGTAGATAGTGATAATACTACTTATTTGTGGCACTGTCGTCTAGGTCATACTCCCTCCGTTTCAGGGCTTAAGGCGTCCTCGTTTTGCGTGTTTTTTCTTTGATCAAGAATTACTCTAAATACGTAAAGATTTTTTGTATAAAACTAGTACCACTGGAAAGTATTTTTCAATACGAATCCAACGGTACTAATTATGTACAATATAATCAAGATTTTGTTGTTCAATTCTTTCGGTCAAACTTTGCTTTGGAAAGTGTGTGCGCCTTAAGCCCTGAAACGGAGGTAGTATTGGTGTAAAACGCATGAAGAAACTCCATTCTGATGGACTTTTGGAGTCTCTTGATTTTGAATCATTTGACACATGCGAACCATGCCTCATGGGCAAGATGATCAAAACCCCGTTCTCCGGAATGATGGAGCGAGCAACGGACTTGTTGGAAATCATACATACCGATGTATGCGGACCGATGAGTGTTTCGACGCGCGGTGGATATCGCTATTTTCTCACTTTTACCGATGACTTAAGTAGATATGGGTATATCTATTTAATGAAACATAAATCTGAAACATTTGAAAATTTTCAAGGAATTTTAGAATGAAGTGGAGAACCATCGTAATAGAAAGATTAAGTTTCTACGATCCGATCGTGGAGGTGAATATCTGAGTTATGATTTTATCACGCATCTTAAAGCAAGCGGAATCGTTTCGCAACTCACGCCACCCGGAACACCACAGTGCAATGGTGTGTCTGAACGACGGAATCGAACCCTATTAGATATGGTCCGATCGATGATGTCTCTTACTGATTTGCTGTTATCATTTTGGGGTTATGTAATAGAAACCGCTGCATTCACTTTAAATAGGGCACCATCTAAATCCATTGAGACGACACCGTATGAACTGTGGTTTGGTGCTAAACCTAAGTTGTTGTTTATTAAAGTTTGGGGATGCGAAGCTTACGTCAAGAAGTTGATGCCGGACAAGCTCGAACCCAAAGTGGAGAAATGCGTCTTCATAGGATACCCTAAGGAAACTACTGGGTATACCTTCTATCACAGAACCGAAGGCAAAGTGTTTGTTGCAAAGAACGGTTCCTTTCTTGAGAAGGAGTTTCTCTCGAAAGAAGTGAGTGGGAGGAAAGTAGAGCTAGACGAGGTTGTTGAACCTTCTCTTGAATTGGAGAGTAGCGCAGCACCTGAAATTGTTCCAGTGCCGCCTGCACCAATAATAGAGGAAGCGAATGATAAAGATCATGAAGCTTCAGACGATGCTACTACTGAACGTCGCAGGTCGACAAGGTCGCGTGCCCCTCCTGAGTGGTACGGCAACCCTGTCTTAACTGTCTTGTTAGTAGATGACAGTGAGACTGCGAACTATGAGGAAGTGATGATGAGCCCGGACTTTGAGAAATGGCTAGAAGCCATGAAATCCGAATTGGGATCCAGGAGCGAAAACCAAGTATGGACTTTGGTGGACCCTCCCAGCGACCGTAAGGCCGTTGAGTGCAAATGGATCTTCAAGAAGAAAACGGACGCGGATGTTAATGTTACCGTCTATAAAGCACGGCTTGTCGCGAAAGGTTTTCTACAAGTTCAAGGTGTTGAATACTATGAGACTTTCTCTCCCGTAGCGATGTTTAAGTCCATTCGGATTTTATTAGCAATTGCTGCGTTTCATGATTATGAAATATGGCAGATGGATGTCAAGACTGCTTTCCTCAATGGAAACATTGATGAAGAGTTGTATATGATGCAACCCGAAGGTTTTGTCGATCCTAAGGATGCTGATAAAGTATGCAAACTTCAGCGTTCCATTTATGGACTGAAGCAAGCATCTCGGAGTTGGAACCTTCGTTTTGATCAAGTGATCAAGAGCTTTGGATTTGTTCCAAATTGCTACGAAGATTGTATCTACAAGAAAGTGAGTGGGAGCTCGGTGACATTTCTGGTACTATATGTGGATGACATATTGATTATTGGAAATGACATTAACATGCTTAACAATGTGAAGAGTTATTTGAACAAGTGTTTTTCAATGAAAGACCTAGGTGAAGCTGCTTATATATTGGGTATCAAAATCTATAGAGATAGACAAAGACGCCTGATAGCTTTAAGCCAGAGTACATACCTAGACAAAGTTCTGAAAAGGTTCAGAATGGATAAGGCAAAGAAAGGTTCAGTGCCTATGTTGTCAGGTAAGATATTGAGCAAGGCTCGGTGTCCATTCTGATAAATGATAGAGAAGCTATGAGCAAAGTGCCTTATGCCTCGGCCATAGGTTCTATCATGTATGCCATGCTGTGTACTAGACCGGATGTGTCCAATGCTCTTAGTTTGACGAGCAGATATCAAAGTGATCCAGGAGTGGAACACTGGACAGCCGTGAAGAACATCCTAAAGTACCTAAATAGGACTAAAGAAATGTTCTTAGTCTATGGGGGTGATGAACAACTCGTCGTAAAAGGTTACGTCGACGCTAGTTTTGACACCAACAAGGATGACTCTAAATCTCAGACAGGATACGTTTATATTTAGAATGGAGGAGCTATGAGCTGGAGAAGCTGCAAGCAAAGCGTGATAGCAGGATCTACAGTAGAAGCGGAATACAAGGCTGCTGCAGAAGCGTCAAGTGAAGGAGTTTGGATCAGGAACTTCATCACTGAGCTTGGCGTGGTTCCAAGTGCATTGGACCCACTGGAGATATTGTGTGACAACACTGGCGCCATAGCACTCGCTAAGGAACCAAGATATCATCCAAAGACCAAGCATATCAACCACAAGTTTCATATAATCCGAGATTATATAGCAGATGGAGATCTGAAGATTAGCAGAGTACATACAGATCTCAATGTCGCAGATCCATTGACTAAACCTCTTCCACGTGTAAAACATGATCAGCACCTTAGTGCCATGGGTGTGAGATTGTTGCCAAATGTAAACTAGATTATTGACTCTAGTGCAAGTGGGAGACTGTTGGAATTATGCCCTAGAGGCAATAATAAAGATGTTATTATTACAATTCTTGTTCATGATAAAGTTTATATTCCATGCTAGAATTGTATTAAGCGGAAACTTTAATACTTGTGTGGTTTGTGAACAACACCGTGTCCCTAGTATTCCTCTATGGACTAGCTCATTTATTAATGATGGTTAAGGTTTCCTAACCATAGACATGAGTTGTCGATTAATAATGAGATCATATCATTGGGAGAATGATATGATGGACAGACCCAAACTAAGCGAAGCAATTAGATCGTGTCATCGTGTTCATCTTTGCGAAGCTTTTCTTATGTCAAATATTGTATTCCTTAGACCATGAGATAATACAACTCCCTGGTATCGGAAGAAAGCTTTGAGGTCATCAAACGTCATCCTATGAGAGGGGTTGATCATAAAGGTGTCTCTCAGGTGATGAGAAAGTACCTGTTGGGTTGTATGTATCGAGATGGGATTTGTCCCTCCCAAGTTGGAGAGATATACTTCGGGCCCACTCGGTAATCGATATCAACACCGCTTGCAAGCATGCGGTTAAGGAGTTAATCACAAAGTGATATCGGATTATGGAACGAGTAAAGTACTTGCTGTGAACGAGATTGAACTAGGTATGACGGCATGCAAGCGATCAAATATCGGGCAAGTAAAATATTGCGAGACGAAGGGAATATATATATGGGATTGATTGAATCCTGGCATCGTGGTTCATCCGATATGATCATCGATGAATGTGTGGGAGTCAATATGGGTTTCCAGACCCCGCTATTGATTATTGATAGAAGATCATGTCTGCATGTCCTCGAACCCAAAGGGTCACACACTTAACGTGTCTCGACGCTAGGATAGATTGGATAATTGGTTTATGAGTTTTTGATCGGAGTCTCGGATGGGATCCGGGACATCACAAGAGGTTCCGGAGTGGTCCGGAGAATAAGATTCATATAAGGCAATGCAGTTTTTGGAGTTCGGAATTGTTTCGGGTTAGTCGGTATTGTACCGGAAGCTTCTAGAACCTTCCGGAGGGGGACCAACGTGGCCCCACCTGCCGGGAGGGGGCACGTGCCTATGAGGGAGTGCCCTGGCTGCATTGGGCCAGGGGCACAAGGCCCCATAGGGCCCATCCGGACAAACAAGGGGAAACCCTAATTGGAGCTTCTAGAAGGAGGGGGGAAACTTGCCTCCTCCTCCCTTGGCCTTGGCCTAGGCTTGGGGGAGGGGCTAGGGCTGGCGCCCACCCCTCTATATATAGAGGGCTGGGGCGCACCTTCCCCTCAAGCCTAGCCGCCCTGCTGCCCTCCTCTCTCTCTCCCTCCCGACTGCGTGTAGGCGAAGCCCTGCTGCAGAAACTCTCCACCACTTGCACCGCGCCGTCGCGTTGTAGATCCAATCCGTCTCTCCACCATACTTGCTGGACCGAGGAAGGAGGAGACGTCGAGGTGCTGCATGTGTGCATCTCCCGGAGGCATCGCCACTTGCGGTGCTAGATCGGATCGGATCGCGAGGAGGAGAAGCAAGTACGACTACATCACCCACGTTCCGACGAACGTTCCGCTGTGCAAATATTCTAGGGTATGAAGATCTCATCTAATCTCTCTCGTTGTTTTCATCTCCTAGATTAGATCTTGGCTTTCTCGTTCGCATCCGTAGAAATTTTTTTGATTTACTATGCTGCGAAACCCTTCAGGAGTTGGCCCAGGAATTTCGTCGATTACCTTGAAGGCGCCATCTTGAGGTGCGACAGTGGCCGTCGAGGAGGACGATAGCGTGGCCTTGAGGTCCCCTTGGTCTTGCCCTTCGTCTTCGTGGTCGACGACTTGGGTGTGGAGGCGGCAGTGGCCTTTCTCTTCTTCTTCTTCTTCTCCTCCGCCGCATGCGAATGGGCGATTGATACGTCCAATTTGCATCACCATTCTATATCATAATTTTCCTCTATTCATTGATATATTTCATATTAAGAGGTGTTACTTGTGTCTTTTCATCTATTTTTGCATGTTGGATGATTCTTAGAGGATGAACTGCTGGAGTAAGGATTCTGATGGAAAAAGAGGTGTTTTGATGCAATTTCGCAAAGATCAGAAAAATACCAGAGAAATTATGGAAGATCATATTTTCCCAGAAGACGAAGAATGCCAGAAGGGGATGCATAGATGGGCCACAGGGGGGCCACACACACCCCCAGGCATGGGTCACCCCTTGGTTGCACCTACAGGGGGTGTGGCCCACCTCTGGCTCCACCCTCTGGCCTATATCTTCTCCTCGAAACCCTAATACACGGGGAGCGCCCATAGAAAGATTCTTACGCCTCTGCGGGGCAGAAAACACCGAGAGAGAAAGAGCTCTCCGGTAGATAAATTTCTGCCAGGGAAATTCCTTCCCGGAGAGGGGAGATCGTCGCCATCAACACCATCATCAAGCTAGACTTCACCGGGATCATCATCATCCACACCATCATCTCCACCAGCACCATCATCACCACTCCATCCCGCTGTAATAATTGTGTTGAATACTTGCATAGTTCTTAGGGGAAACTTTCCCGGTGTTGATTACTATTATAGTTGATGCTTGTGAGTGGAACCATTTGATTATTGTTTATGTTCATATTGTTATCCATCACCATATCATCTTTGATCTTGATCCATATGATGTCTCGTGAGTAGTTCGTTTAGTTCTTGAGGACATGGGAGAAGTCATGTTGTTAGTAGTGGATTTGTGTTGAGATATTATTCAATGGTTTATTATTTAAGTTGTGGTGCTATTCTTCTAGTGGTGTCATGTGAACGTCGACTACATGATACTTCACCATTTATGGGCCTAGGGGGATGCATTATGTATTTGGATACTAATTGTGGGGTTGCCGGAGTGACAGAAATCTGAACCCCCGTTAGGACACATTTGCACAAGGGAGCGTAGGATCTCAGAGTTTAAGGCTGTGGTTAGGTTTATATCTTAATTGTTTTCCTGTAGTTGCGGATTCTTGCATGGGGTTTAATCACAAGTATGTATTAGTCCAAGTAAGGTCGGTACATTAGCACATGTTCACTCACACAACACTTACAACACCAAAAAAGGGTACTCAGCTATTTGAAGCGAAAGCACTTGACATAATTCCCATGTGTCCTCGAGAACGTTTGGTCCTTATAAGTATTTTCACCGGCTTGTCCTTTGCTAAGAAAGGATTGGGCCACTTGCTACAATTGTTCATTGTCTTTATTACTTGCACTTTATTTCTCTGATTTATCAGAAAACCCCTAAAAATCTGTTTGCTAAGTATTTACAGAGATTTCCTGCTTTGTCCCACTAGTCAACACCTTGTGCTCCTCGTTGGGATCGACACTCCTATTTATCGAAAGTACTACGACACACCCCCTATACTTGTGGGTCATTAATACTATTTTCGGGTGTCGTTGTCGGGGAGTGGAGCGCTATTGAAGAGTGGAAATGGTAAAGGAAACTTCTACTGTGAGTATTGTTTTTTATTTCTGTTTGTTACTTTGTTTCCAATATGGATAACCCACTTGGTTTTCTGTTTGGGAAAAATACTACCACTATTAGGGTGGTAGATGAACCACCACCTGTTGAGATAGATCCTTTTAAGATACCTACAAGTATTGTTGATCGTGTTATGGATAATTATTATTTAGGGGGTAGAACTGTCCATGCTGGTGATCATTTGCTTTTTATCCATGAATTATGCGGGTTGTTTAAGTGTGCGGGTATCAGAACTGAACAGGTGAAGAAGAAGTTACTCTCTATATCGGAGAGCTGAAGAATGGTATAAGCTTCTGAAGAATGGGCAATCCATGGAATGGGAGGAAATAGTACCTCTCTTTTATTCTAAATTTTATTCTCCCAGTGAAATTCATAAGGATAGGAATCTGATATATAACTCTTGGCCTTGTGATGGAGAGAGTACGGCTCAAGCTTGGGGGAGATTGAAGTTACTAATGCTTAAATGTCCTATTCATGAACTCCCTAACAATATTATTATCAATAACTTTTATGCTAGGCTTTCTCTTCATGATAAAGATTTACTAGATGCTTCTTGTGCTGGATCATTCACACGTATGAAGGAAGAAGCTAAACGGGATCTCCTAGACCATATTCAAGAGAAAACTGAAGCTTGGGAGAATGACAAAGGAAGAAAGTCAGGTATAAACTATGATTATGAATGCATTAAATCTTTGTGGGAACTGATGACTTCCGTGATATTAGTACTGAGTATGGTCTTGATTCTCAAAGTATTGCCAACTGTTTTAAGGCCTTTGCCTCTTACATAGAAATTCCTAAAAAGAAGTGGAATAAGTACCATGCACCTTATAAAGATGTTGTTAGTCATGTTCCTGTTAGAAGCGCTGAAGTTTGTACTATTGGTCATATTTTGCCTGAACCTTATGTTGAGAAAACACCTTTCCTAGGTAACGTAAAGGAGTATTCTATGATAATTAGTGCAAATAAAAAAGGTGTAAAGAAAGCTGTGGAACCTGATGAGCAAATAGACAATGAACCTATGGTAGCTATTGTGAAAGACGTTGTCACTATAAATATAGAGGATGAGCATATTGTCTTCTGTGAAGACGCTTCTAATATTATCTCTCATCCTAGAAAATCTAGAAAAGCTAGTGTCCCTGTGCTTTCTGTTAGAATTGGTGATCATTGCTATTATGGTTTATGTGATATTGGTGCTAGTTCTAGTGCTATTCCTTATGAGATTTATAGGGAAGTTATGCATGAAATTGGTCCTTGTGAGCATGAGGACATTGATGTGGTTATTCACCATGCTAATAAGGAAACCATTTGCCCTATTGGTATTGTAAGAGATTTGGAAGTCCTTTGTGGTAAGATTAAGTACCCTGCTGATTTTCTAGTGCTTAATTTAGCAGCTAGCAAAACTTGTCCTATCATTTTTGGTAGAACCTTCTTGAACACTTGTGGAGCTATTATAGATTGTAAAAAGGAGAAAGTCTTAACTAAGTTTGATGGAGATTCTTATGAGTTTAATTTCTCCAAAATTGCTAAAGCTCCTTGTGAAAATATCTTGCCTAATGAAGATTTCAGGATGGAACAACTTGCTTCTATTGATCCAGTTTATGACCTTGGACCTCTTTTTGATGATTGTAAGTATGCTCTTTCTGATGATAAAGTTGTTGCCAGTGACAGTTATATTGTCAACTTTATTCAAAGTGCTACTGAAAGTTATTATGAGAGAGGGAAACATGGTTTTATGCATCTCAATAATGTTAAGTTTCCCCGTTTTATGTTGAAAGCTTTGAAGTTGCATTTGTTTTGTCTTCCTATGCTAGTGGCTTTTTGTTTCAACAATTTGTTTTCTCATGATACTGCCTTGCATAGGAAGTGGGTTAGACTCAAATGTGTTTGTTATTTGCTTCTTGATGCTCTCTTTCACTTCAAATATTTAAATCCTATTTGAGAATCTTTGAAACTATCAAACCTAACTTAAAGGCATTAAAGAAAAGTACTTCTTGGGAGATAACCCAATAGTTTTGTCGAGTCTTGGAAGTTATTATCTCATTAATATCCACTCCTTTTCATTTTTTTTGTTTTGTTTTGGTTTTTGTGTCAAGTTCAACTACTTTTGAGAAGTAGAGGAGTTGTGAAAAGTGGTTGTCCTGCGATAGATTTTTGTGCTGCATTGTAAAAATTCATGAAGGAGCTCAGTACTTCGGATGGAGATATATTTTTATGTGCTTGTTCTCCAAGTTGTTACCCAACTTTCATTAGTTTTGCACTTTTTGATTTGATCAATAGAAGGTTTTCGAAAAAATCAATATTTACCTGCTGGTATGTTTTGACAGATTTATGCCGTCATTTGCATTTGCCTCTTATATTGATTCCCTTCCAGATTCTTTTGGTTTTTTTGGAAAGAAGTTGCTATAGTAGCTTTTGTTTTGATGGATTTCAGTTAAAGTGTGAACCTAAAGGTTTATTGTTTTTGCATACACTAATGTTGCCATTGAGTTTTTGTGTGAGATCTTGTAGGAAAGGAGTTTCTAGGAGCAGGAGAAAAGGAATCTGCAGAGTTCGTCTTTGATTAGGTAAATGTGGTGAAAACTGAAGGTTCGTGAAAACCCTATCTTTTCATAATTTTGATGTTTTTAATACATACGGAAGGTTACGAGATGAAACAGAGGAGGAAACCCAGGCCAGGGTGGCCACACCCACCCCAGGCGCGGGCCCTAGCTGGCCGCGCCTGGAGCGCGTGTGAGACCCCTAAGCTCTATCTCGAGCTCGTTTTCGCACCAGTACCTTCTTTATGCTTTGAAACTTCGTAATATATAACCCCCCAGCGACGAGGTTTGATCTCATCAATGCCCATTGTTATGAGCTTGGGTTTTGGAGAAGGTGGGGGTACTAGAGATCGTGGAATGGTTAACAGACAAGTAACCAGGGGACACTAGATTTACCCAGGTTCGGGCCCCTGGAGGGAAAACCCTACTCCTGCTTGTCTGCTCTTGATTACGGCAGAACCGAAAAGTACAGGGGTGCGCAGATGTAATCTGGCGTGGAGGTGTGTATGCGGTGAGAAGTTGCCCTCCTCGTTGTGTCCTCCTAGCCTTTATATAGAGATAGGCAAGTCTCGGGCACAGATCGAGTCGGTTACAAGTTTTTTCCCCTTTGAATATTCTATCTACTCTAGTCTTGCTCTCCAAGGATCCGAAGACGCCATGGGCTTGGGCCACCCGAAAATCTCCACAGGCCGCATATATTCTTGTGGGCCTTCCTTGGGCTAGACCAGGTATGCTAATATTATGTACCCATAGGGTATAACCATGCCAGTAGCCCCCAAGTGTTCAGTTGAATCGTAGATTCGGCAAAGGACTCTTCAATCTTTTGGGTGCAGCTGTTTCTGTTTATAAGAGAAAGAATGATTTTAGTTCGTAGGGATTGTTGATGCGTGTGCCTGACTCTCCTGACGGCTCAGGGTCAGTTAACCGTCTTAGGACAAAACAACACGATCTTCTTTAGACTCGAGTCCCTAGACTCAATTCTGGAACGGATGCTGGCGTAATTTGACTCGGGCCGTTGAGGTCTTTCAAGTGTCTAATCCTAGTAGTTATCGAGTGAGGTACCCAACACGTCCGTCAGGATTTTCATCGTGCCTGTTGACACGGTATTTTACTGGTAGAGCGCAGTCAGGTGCGTTACCAGGCCATCAGATGATATCTGCGGGTCTTATCTTTGTGTCGTAGACACAGGATCTGAAATGTTATCACCGCGGAGGTGTTTCGGGTGGCCAAGGAGGATGCTTCTCACTTAGCGTTGGTTGGGGCAAAGTTGCTAGAAAGTTTTTGCATTTTTGATCCGAAGGATCGCAGTCGAAGAATTCACAGGGTGCGCGACCAGCGCTCCCTATGGGAGTATCCCCCGAGTGTCTGTTCGAGTCGTAGACTCGATCAGAGACTTTAGTTCAAGTAATTAAGCTTCAGGTTCGCAGGACACAATTTTTCGGATGCTTGATCAATCTTCCCTATGGGAGTAGCCCCCGAGTAGTTAGTGGAGTCGTAGACTCGACATAGGACTCGAAGAATCAACAGTGGTGTTGTACCTTAATCATGCCTCAGGAGCGCGGCCAGCGCTCCTGATAGGAGTAGCCCCGAGTAGTTGCTCAAATCGTAGATTCAAGTTTGTACTTTTAGTCATCAGCCGAGGATTTCTAACCGTTGCTAGCATGGTTTTGATGACATCAGTGCTGACGATCGGTGACCTCAACTGTTTGCGGCGCCAAAGGTGACGTGATTGGACGATCGTGGGTCCCACTTTCTGACTTGGAGTTGACTGGTCGTGCACGACATGGCGAGAATTACGGCATCTCCTCGGTTTCCGTGCATAGTGGACGGCGTGCGGGCGACGGTTCGTTGCTGTGTTGACACATGGACGGTTGGATCTGACCCTAGCATTAGGGCTTCTGGATGAACGGTTCCTGTTCGTCGTCTTCATCCTTATAACCGTGGGGAAAACAGTGGTTTGTTTTCACCCCTCGCCATTTGCTTTCACTGCTTCCATTTTTACAAGATTTCTCCTCGCGCGCTGGACGTTCTCCGGTCCTTTCCCTCCTCGTTCTTGCACGCACACCGCCGCCGTCGATTCTCCACGATGGTGAAGTCGAAGAAGGCCTCCGTCGGAGAAGGCTCGAGTGCTGCCGCTGGCGGCAAGAAGGTTACTGCCCCTGCGCGCAACACTGATGGCAAGTGAAGGCGCTCTGACGTGGGCGACACCGACCTGCGCAAGCTGCGCGACGCGGGGTTAATCCCGCAAAACAAGGAGGACGGCAAGATTCCTGGCGATGAGGTAATCCCTCGCGCACCCATGGGTTTTTGGGTGATCTTCGTTGCCTTCATTCTTCGTGGTTTATCTCTCACTGCCCACGAATTCCTTCGTGGGATCCTTTTTCTCTATGGGATTCAGATTCATATATGTCTCCCAATTCCCTTCTTAACATTGCGTGTTTCGTCATGCCTTGCGAGTGCTGGCTCGGAATCGAGCCACACTTTGGTCTCTTCCGGAAACTCTATTCAGTGAAGAGGCAGGCCGGCTCCGACAGAGTCTATCCGCTCGGCAGATGTATCATTTCTCTTCGTCCCTTTGTCCAGTTTTTCTCCCTCTCTGTTTGCGAGTTCGTTCAGTATTGGCGTCGCAAGTGGTTTTACATCCGCGATGTCAAGCTGGACGGCCAACAATTTGGTCTTGCCCCCTTTGACTCCGAGCAGAAGATCGCCCGGAAGAGATCGTGGAAGAACCACATCTTGGAGGGCGAAGTGGCGGAGGTGGAGATGCTCTACCAGCGGGTGGAGGCTCTCCAACTGGTGCCAGGCAAGGAGGTCAACGGAGTCGACATCATCTGCACCTTCCTGAAGCATCGGGTGCAGCCGCTTCAAGCCAGGGCGCACCCGATGTTTCTCTATGTCGGCCCTAGTGATCTCACCAGAGTGTCATCTGAAGAATTATCTTCGGGTGATCTTGTTAGGGCCCTCCGCCCTCTGCTGAAGTACAAGGCTGGCGAGGACCTGCCGGGGGCGTCGCTGACCCCCCTCTTAGCACCAGTAAAGGGGCTTCGAAGGTGAAGATTGTCAGTGCGCATTGCACTTTGTTGTGTGTTTTTGCTTGTTGTATTTTCTCATGTCTTTGCTATCTTTGTTTGCAGCGCCTCCAGGTTACGGGGTCCATGCCCCCTCTGCCTGAGAAATATGGGGAGGCGCCATACAATGAGGAGGTAGACTCCAAGTCTGAGTTGCCGCCGGCGCAGTCGCCCACTCACGAAGCCCCCGAGGCGAGCGAGGGGCAGACCCGAAAGTGGGCGCGGAGCTCGAGCGAGTCTTCGGATGCCTCGACTCCGCCAATGCCTAGGGACCCATCCTTCCTCGTGTGCCACGGCGAGGATGACGGCGCTTCTTATGCGCCGTTCCCGGCTGTGCCTCTGCAGGCAGTGGCGCCACAGCCACCGGTGAAGAAGAAGAAGAAGAAGAAGAAGAAGAAGAAGAAGAAGAAGAAGAAGAAGAAGAAGAAAGAGAAGGCGTCGCTCGTCTTCAATTTGAGTGACATTGACTCGTAAGTGGTTTTGGGTGCTTTCGCTTAGGTTTTGCGTCTGCATTTGTCTTCTTGCCTTGATGAATATTTTTCTTTGTAGCCACTCCTCAGAGGGTTCTCTTAGTGAGAGTTCCTAGGAGAACGTAGGGGAGTCGAAGCCGACGGCCCCTCATTCTCATACGGTGGCCACCTCTGGGGGCGATGCTCTGAACCCCTCTCCGTAGGAGGCTCGAGTGATCGTCTCCTAGAAGACTGCACCTGGACCTTCGGAGTCTCCGTTTGAGCATGTAAGTTGTTTTCCTCTTTCCCTAGGGGGAGCCCCCGAGCCCTGTTTTCGGATGACCTGCTGGTCTTGTTTTCGCTCTTGTGGGGCGTATCCCCGGGGCCTTTTTCCTGGTGCTTTCTTGATTGTTGGCTTTTGCTTCTTTTCGCAGTCCTTTGTGCGTGGCGCCAACCTTCTCATTCAGCAGCATCTGGCTTTGGAGGCCAGCATGCAGCAACTTCGAGGTATGTGTTTGGTCCACACTTGTCCTCTTTTTTTGTGTCTGTTGATATAGTAATGCTTGTGTTACTCACATGTGCTCTTGTTGCTTTGTAGATGAAAATAATGCGGCCCTTCGCTAGCTTGATGCTCTCAAAAAGAGCCTCGGGCGAGCGGCAAAGAAGGCTGAAGATGTTGTGGAGGCGAAGCAGCGCTTGCAAAAGGAGTTAGCATGCTGCCGAGGCCAAGGAGCGCTTGCAGCGGGAGGCTTCGGATCGCGAGGAGCAGATCGCGAGGTGGCCGAGAAGCTGATGGATGCTGCCAAGGCTTTTTACGGTGAGTATCTTGTATGAAAATTGGTCCTTTTTGGATTTTCGACTGCCAATTCTTCGTGTCCTTATTCGACTCTTGCCTGTTCTTCCTTGCGCCAGATGCTTCGGGTATTGCATTTGATCGCAGTGTCTTGGATCATGGGAACGCCCTGGAAGATTCCACTGCAGCGGTCGAAGATCGCTGTGGCACTGCTGCTGGTTCCCTTGCTAAGGCCAAGGATGTTCTCCAGCGTTTCTACAAGGAGATCCTTCCCAAGGGCGCTGCCCTTGAGGATGTTGATTCTCTGGCGGATGCGATGTCAGAGGACGCCCCTGCGACTATAAGCGCAAGCAGAAGGGCATCGGTGCTTCGATGGGGCTGGCCATGGCCATGGCGTCCGGAGCAGAGTTGGATCTACACCACGCCACCTCTCGGATGCCAATAGCGCCGGATGGCTCTGAGGTAGCCTTTGCTCTCTTTGCCTATCGCTGTAAGCGTTATGGTCTGAAGCTTATCGATCTGCTGGCGGAATATGCTGCGAAGCAGCAGGGGGATGCCAAGAGCAGGCACTCTGGCTCCGAGGCCACTCCGGATGCGGGAGCTTAGGCTTCATTGTTGTAGCTCTAGAATAGTGTATCCTATTTTGTAATGTATGCTTTTGTTGATGAACAATTTCTCCTTGTGCCATGCAGTGGATTTTGATGTATATAAATGATGCTTCGAGTTGTTGCCCAAGACATGTGTTGTTCATATTCTTGCTTGCTTTCCTTTAGGGACCTTCCGGTGAGGCTCATGTGGATACTCCGACTGTCCCTCAGCCGTGACCATCTTTGGATGATGCGTCGCAGCTTGCCTTTCTTCACGATCACGTCCGTAGCTTGGAGAAGGAGATCCTTAGTGTTCGGTTCCACGCGGACGTGGGGAAGTCAAAGACTGAGCGAGCTTTTGAAAGGGAGGAGTATCTGATGGGGGGATGCGGCAGTTGAGCGAGCAACTGCAGTGTGAGTTTTCTTGGGCTGCTGCACGTCTTCGTATGCGCCTTGTTTGCGTGTCATCTTACTATGAATTTTCTGCAGGTGTCATCCTTGTTCCGAGGGAGGAGAAGGAACGTGTTGCAATTCGGATCAACTGCCTGACCCAACAGGATATGGAAGTCGGAGGCGTTTTATGGATGGACCGCGACCAGTCCATCGTCCTTGCGACCGTGCAGGATCGTGTTCATCAGGTGTCACAGGAGCTGAGGCAGGTGAAGACTTCCCTTGCAACGATTATGTATGTCATGTTCCTCTGGATGACGCGCCTTCCACCCTATGGGGTTTGTTGTCAAAGTTTCGGGACGTGAATCACGTGCGGGAGTTGGTGCGGCAGCAGCTGGTAGCGGGGGTGAAAGCCGCCCTTTCGCTTGTTCGGCTGCATCGCCTAGATGTTGATCTTGCGACGGTGGCGGCTGGGCCGCCCCCCTCGACCAGATGGTGGCCTATGGGACATGCACCCACATTACGCGCCTGTTAGACAGTATGCCGAAGATATTGTAGATCTTTTTGAGCATCGGGCGCATGTCATCCTTTAGAATAGGTAGGTCCTAAAAAAAGATAGATGTAAAACTTGTATATATTTGGACTGGGCTTGTTGTTCCCTTTGTTGTAAAGATTATTTGTATTAGCACATGGTGCTTTGTTTTATGGATGCCCTTTTCGTCAGCCTGGCGCGGTCAGCTACTCAGTTTTACATGTGTTATTCTCAGTCGACGAAGTCGTGAGGTGAGGCGGAGCCCCCGAGTGTGTTGTAACAGAAAGTAATGTAAGGAAAAAAATTCGGACTGGGGACTTAGCTTTTATTCATATCATAACGAGGAGGTACATTGTTCGGCTGAGTAACCTTATTGAAAGTAAATAGGGGTATCTAGGGGTAGAAGCGTCGCAGTTGTGCGATGTTCCATGGGTTAGAGTATGCGACTCCTGACTTGACGTCCTTGAGGCGATAGGCGCCACCTGGGATGACTTCGGTGATGATGTAGGGTCCTTCCCAGGGTGAATCGAGCTTCTTTGGCCGCTCTTGCTTGAGTCGTAGTACGAGGTCTCCTTCGACGAAGGACCTTGGGCACAGCCGACGGCTGTGATAGTTGCAGAGGCTCTGCTGGTAGACCGTCGAGCGAGCTGCGGCGATATCGCGTGCCTCGTCGAGTGTGTCAACGGCGTCTTCGAGTGCGGCCCTCGATTCGGCTTCGCTATAGGCGACAACCCGTGGGGCCTTATGGCGCACTTCTGTAGGTAACACGGCTTTGGCTCCGTGTACCATGAAGAAGGGCGTGTAGCCAGTTGAGCTATTTGGTGTTGTGCGCAAGCTCCATAGGACGGAGGGTAGCTCTTCTGCCCAGGCTCCCGCAAGTCGTTCGAGTGGGCTGAGTAGGCGTTTCTTGATGATGACGCCTACGAGACCATTGGCCTTTTCGACCTGCCTGTTGGTTTGCGGGTGCGCCACGGAGGCGTATGATATGTTGATGCCAAGGCCTTCGCCGAAGTCCTGGAATTCTTTGGAGATGAAGTTTGACCCATTGTCCGTGATGATGATGTGTGTCATGCCGAACCTGTAGACTATGGACTCGAAAAACTTGACTGCCATTTTGCCCTTTTGGTTTGTGACGGGAATTGCTTTGATCCACTTATTGAACTTGTCGACCACGACCAGGAGGTAGACGTGGCCTCCTTTCGAAGATTTGGGCAGTTTGCCGATCATGTCGAGGCCCCATTGGGCGAAGGTCCAGGCCAAGGGTATGGGCCTGAGCTCCGACCCTGGTGCGTGTGGCTTATCCGCAAACCTCTGGCAGCCGTTGCACCTCTGGACGATGTCATTGGCATCGTTCATGGTCGTTGGCCAGTAGAATCCAGCTCGTAGAGCTTTGGCAACGAGGGCGCGGCTGCCCGCGTGATGGTCGCAGATGCCCTCGTGGATGTCTTGGAGGATGGTTTTGTCGTCACCGATGGTGATGCACCTTTGGAGTACTCCCGAAATGATGCGCTTGTACAGCTCGCCATTGATGATGGTGAAGGCCTTGGACCGGCGAGATATGCGCTGGGCATTTGTTAGATCAATGGGAAGTTCTCTGTTTATCAGGTACCGAAGGTATGGTTGCGTCCATGTTTCTTCGATTTCCATGACCTGCATTCAGCTAACCAGACCTTCATGTCGAGTTTTTCGGGTCCTTCATGTCCTTCGGGTGGCGCAATTCCCGAGTGCTCTGCCTCTTTGGGTGATCCCTTGGGGAATTTCCTTTTGATGTAAGGCACGCAGATTTGTTCGAGGAACACACCTGGTGGCACCCGTGCGCAGGTGGAGCCGATGTTGGTGAGTCTATCGGCTTCCTCGTTGCTTTACCTTCCAAAGTGCAGAAGCTCGCAGCCGTCGAAGTCTCCTTTGAGTGAATTGTAGTGCGCGCGATACGCGATCATGTTGGCGGCGTGTGCGTTGCACTCGTTCATCGTCTATTGGACGATGAGGTTCAAGTCGCCGTAGATGACTAGACATGTTGCGCCGAAGATCTTGGCCATCCTCATGCCGTGGATGAGGGCCTCGTATTCGGCCTCGTTGTTGGAGGTGCGAAATTTCATTTGAAGGACGTATTTCATCTTATCGCCTTGTAGGGACGTCGGTATGATGCCAGCTCCTACTCCGGCCTCGTTCTTGCAGCCGTCGAAGTGCATTGTCCATGACTGTGTCATGTCCGGGGTGTCCGGCAGCTGGAGCTCCATCCAGTGGATGAAGAAGTCAGGGAGGACCTGAGATTTGATCGCATGGCATCGCTCCTAGACTATGTCTAGAGGAGATAGCTCGATGCCCCACAGGTCTACGCGTCATGTAGCTTCAGGGTTGTTCAGGATGTTGGACAGTGGCGCCTCGTTGACGACCATTATCTGATGCTCCTGGAAGTAGTGGCTCAGCCGACGAGCCGTCATGAACACGCCGTAGGCGAGTTTCTGGTAGTGAGGGTACCTCTGTTTTGTTGGCGTCAGTACCTCGCTGAGGTAGTAGATTGGGCGTTGGACCCCATGGGTCTTTCCTTCTTCAGGTCGTTCGACCACAAGTACGGTTCTTACCACCTGATGCATGGCTGCTATTTATAGCAGCAGAGGCTCGCGTTCCTTTGGTGTGACCAGGATGGGCGAGGTGGAGAGCAGTCGCTTCAGATCTTCGAATGCATCGTCTGCTTCAGGTGTCCACTCGAATTTGTCTTCTTTGCGTAGCAGCTAGTAGAAAGGCAGGGCCTTCTCACCCATGTGGCTGATGAATCTGCTCAGCGCCGCGATGTTCCCAGCTAGCTGCTAGACACCTCTGAGGTTCTTCGGCTTCTCCATGGCCAGTATGGCCTGGATTTTCTTCGGATTCGCCTCGATCCCTCTCTGGGAGATGAAGTAGCCAAGTAGTTCGCCAGATGGGATGCCGAAGGTGAACTTTTCTAGGTTCAACTTGATATTGTAGTGATCGAGGTTGTCGAACGTCTCGCGGAGATCATCGATCAATATCTTGGCCTCCCTTGTCTTGATGACTATGTCGTCGACATAGACCTGTATGTTCCGGCCGATCTGGCTCTTTAGGCACGCCTGCATGCACCGCTGGTACGTGGCACCTACGTCCTTCAGCCCGAAGGGAATTGTGTTGTAGCAGAATACTCTGAACGGCGCGATGAACACCGTTTTCTCCTGATCTTCGACCTTCAGTTGAATCTGATTGTAGCCTGAGTAGGCATCGAGGAAGGAGGGTTTCTCGCATCCTGCAGTCGAATCGATGATTTGATCGATCCGAGGGAGAGGGAAGTGGTCCTTTGGGCAATGCTTGTTGAGCGACGTGAAGTCCACGCACATCCGCAGGATGTCCGTATCCTTTTTAGGGACCAGTACACTGTTGGCTAGCCACTCTCTCTCCTTGATCTCCCAGATGAAGTCGGCATCGAGGAGTCTGTTGACTTCGATTCCGACGGCGTCGGCTCGTGATTCAGAAATCTTCGGATGGACTGTTTGATAGTCTTGGCATCCGGAAATACATTGAGTGCATGCTCGGCGAATTCCCTGGGAACTCCTGGCATGTCCACAGCACACCAGGCGAAGATTTCCCAGCGCTCACGGAGGAATTCAATGAGCGCACTTTCCTATGAGGGGCCGAGGTCGTTGGCGATCAGCGCCGTCTTGGAGGCATCTGTTGGGTGGACCTACACCTTTTTTGTGTTGACTATGGAGTCGAACGACATGTCGGGTGAGTTTTTCCTGGAGACTAGGGGTGCCCTGTTGTCTATCACCTCTCGAAGCCTCGTAAGCTCCTCCTGCATGCCGAACGACTGGGAGATTCTGTTGAAGTCTCTGTCGCAGTGGTCGGATTGGGTGAAGCTGCCCTGGACCGTGATGACGCCCCTAGGCCCTGGCATCTTGAGTAGCAGGTACGCATAGTGCAGTACTGCTAGGAACCTTGCGAATGCCACGCGCCCGAGGATGGCGTGGTATTGTGATGGACAGTCCACCACTTCGAACTCGAGCCGCTCACACCAAAAGTTTCCGGGCTTGCCGAAGATGACGTCGAGCCATATCTTTCCTAGGGGATATATTCCCTTCCCTGGGACTATGCCGTGAAACATTGTGTCGGATTGTTCCAGGCTGCATAGCGGGATCCGCATTGCTGCTAGGGTACTAGCGAACATTAGGTTGATGCCGCTGCCGCCGTCCATGAAGACGCGGCTCATCTCAAACCCTCCGATCTGAGCCTCAAGCACCAGGGCAGCATGTCCTGGGCGTGGGATCTGGCGGGGGTGATCTGAACAACTGAATGTGATGCAGGACTCCGAGTCGTTGAGGTACTCAGGGATGGCAGGCGGAGCAGTCACAGCTAGGCTGACTTGGCGGGTGATCTTCTTTTGCACCCTATTTTTTGGGCGCCCCTTTTGGATCATCAGGAATCCTTTTGGCCCTGGGTACCCATTTATGTCGTTGTTTTGCATGGGTGCTACTGTTTGATTCGGAGGTCCCACGGGTGGTGGTGGAGGAGCTCCGTGGGCGATGTCACCTGGTGCAGGTGCAGGTCCGAACACTGGCTTCACTATCTGGCGTCGCATTTGGGTGAGGCTCTCGCTGAGTTTCTGGAACTCGCGGTAGTCCTTCAGCATGTGGTTGGCCTTATTTTTGCCATCCTGCTTGTCGATGTAGATGTGGATGGTGCACGGGCCCGACAACTTATCGTATGCCGAAGGTTCATCGTCACGCGGCGCTGCCATGTTTGTGTTGGGCGTCCTCCATCGCGGAAGTTGCTTCCACGGTATCCTCCGCTGGTGCGGTTTATTTCGTTGCGGCGTTCGGCGTAGCCAGCCGCAACCATGTCGGGTCCATCGCGATCGTCGTAAACGCACGATCTTCGCTTGCTACGGCTCTCGCGCCTGCGGCCGTATTCATCCTCCTCATCTAAATGCGCTCGATGGAGGGAATCCTCGACATCTGCCCACCTATTGGCGATGTCCATGAGGTGGTCGAGTGTCTTGGGCTTGACGTGCCCAAGTTCTTCCTTGAAGTTCGGACGCTTGACGCCATCCTTGTCGTGGTATTGCCGACGAGTACGCCATGGAGGGGTCCTCATAGTGCGTGTTTAGAGACATGGGGGAAGGCGAACAGTTGACGGGTACGAGGTAACACAGCTTACCCAGGTTCAGATCCCACGACGGTGGCAGAATCCTACTCCTGCTATAAATCACTATAAGGGCAATACGCCGAGTTATAGAGATAGGTTCACTGTGCGAGGTTGTCTAAGATTGTAAGTTATCGTCTAAGATTGTGCCCTAAAGGCTCCCATAGGCCCGACTTATATAGTCGCCAGGTCCTAGGGTTACTGGGAAAATCCCTAGCCGGACAGGTTACAGAGTCCTACACCGTCTATTACTAGTCTTGTGTATCTTGCACTCCAAGGCTTCGGGTACGTCGGTGACTCCAACCGTAGCCTTCCTTTATCCGGCATGGGCCTCCGTTCTGGATACATCTAACTGGGCAGCCTAGCAGGCCATAGGCCACGCTACCAACTGTGGGCCACCCGGGTTATCCGGATAGGAGACATGCTATGAGGATACCCATATAGCATATCCCCAACAGTAGCCCCCGGAGAACTCCGAGATCTTGCGCCGCCTTGCCTCTTCGTGTGGAATGCTCCATCTAGATGGATGTCGGCAAATCGTCAAGCAATATCTTATAGTCCTCCCAAAGAAACCTGCAAGGTTTTCTCCGTCTTCAATACGTAAGTCGGAGAAATGCTAAATCTTTCATCATACTATTCCGTAGCCGGACTAGATTCTTCCATGCCGGAATCTTCTAATGTGACGGCTCATCTGCCTATGTCAGCTAAGACGACGTAGGCTTAGGTCAGCGACGCCTCGTAACTCACACATGTAGAGAACGCAATCATGTCTGATTTTCCCACGCGAGCGATACAAACCGTTGGCGGCGACGGTTGGAGACGTGGCGAAATTTCCGCGCATGTTCGCAAACACGTCGTCTATGCGGCAACCGTCCGATCAAGCTGCACGAATCTTGACGCTGGAGATGATAAATAGTAACCGTGGTAGAATTTCTACCTTTTACCTCATTCTCTCCTCGCGTCATCTTCTTCCTCCAGCGCATGCCTCCTCGAGCTCTCCGCGCCGAACTCGCGAAAAACCCTAGCCTCAATCCGCACCAGTCACCTCCAACCTCTCTCCATGGCCAGCAGCAGCACCCCTCCTTCCATGGCGGCGTCGAGCGAAGCCGCGGCGAAGCCGGCGAGCTCTATCGTCGTGCCCCTAGAGGGCTTGGTCATCCCCGCCTCGGCGGTGATTGAGTCCACCGGCGGCGACCACAATCTGGAAGCGCTGGAGCCGTTGGAGGAGGAACTTGATTCACACAAGGGCGACTGGCGCGGCTCAGATATCACCGACCATGACATCCAGGAGCTGATCGCCGAGGGCTACCTACCTGCGACGGAGGGGCTCGCCTGGCGGGCGGAGCCGGCCGGCGAGGTGACACCTTCTCCCCAAGTCGGAGGAAAAGTGTACCTCAAAGCCCAACTGGTATACGGCGTCTCCCTGCCCATCTCCAACTTCTTCCTCTTCGTCTTAAACCACTTCAGAGTCCAGCCCCAGAATCTTTCTCCCAATAGTATCTTAGCGCTTAGAAACTACGCGGCGCTTTGTGAGGGTTACTTAGGGATAAAGCCTAGGCTAGACCTCTTCGTGTACTTCTTCACCGTAAAACGTGAAGCCGGAGCTAGTAAGGAAGAACTTAGGAACTGCGGCACCATAAGCTTCAAGATTGGACCTGGCCGGCGGTTCTCTGACATCGTCGGCCAAGAGTCCTGCAAAAATTGGCAACGAACGTACTTCTACGGCCCAGACATCCCTCTGGCTGGCCGACAAGTAACGTACCCGGACTTCGTTGACGGAGCCGCCGCTGAAGCCTCGTCATGGAGATTTCAGGCCTCCCTTCCGTCCGACCTTGATGCTTCCCACGCCATAAGGAGGATAGAATGGTTCGTAGAGACGGGTTTGACCGGCTTGGACCTAGCCATGTGTTGGTTCATCAGGCGAATCCAACCTCTGCATCATCACGCGAAGCTCATGCACGAGTATACCAGCGATAGAAGGGATAGCCTCTGCATCTCCGTGGACAACTTCTCGAGCGACTCCGTCAAGCTCCGCCTTAAGGACATCGTCAAGGTGAAGGACAAGAAGCGTGGCTTCACCATCACCTACGACATGTTCGTAGACGGCAAGTGCCCAAAGGTAGGTATTTATTTTCCGTGTATGACATATATTCCAGTTCTTCCGTCTTGCAAATGTCATCTCATCTAACATGGTGACTTCTCACTTAACAGCTTAGCAATCTAGAGGAGGACAAACTGGCTGCCCAAATCTATGATCCAAAGATGAAGGAAGTCACGGTTGTGTCCGACGACGATGCTTCGTTGGCACGAAAGCGGAAGAGCTCCACCTCTGACGCTGCCGACGGAGGCAAGAATAAGAAGACAGAGGGTGGAGCCTCCAAGAAGACTACTGCCGCCCTGGAGGCGGAAAAGAGAAAAGTTACCGGGATCCCCTTTGCCAAAGCACCCCCACTTGTGTAAGCTTCTCTTCCTCCGACATTGTCTATTTATCTGTCTTGCTCATGTACTTATGCATTTTGCACGTTTCAGGAAGAAAGCCACGACCAGCCTCAAGAAGACCTCCAAATTGGGGGCTTCTAGAACCATCAAGGACATGCTGCATCGCGACGCATCTCCCGCCATCGCCCCTACCACCCTCCGTCAAGCCTTCATCTGCCCCGATAAGCTCACAAGCTAAGGAGGCATCTGGACCTTCTGCCATGGAAGTGGACTCAGGTGCCTCTACCGAGGTTGCTGTTGTCGGCGAGCAGGCGACGCAGGAGAGTGCCGCCCACCAAATTGCTGAAGCTCCGGCTAAGGATGCCATCGGTGGCGGTAAGGCGGTGGTGGAAGCAGGTACTTCTGTCGTTGGCGGCGCCACCGTACCCAAGAAAATCATAGCTTATCCAAAGATAGTCTATCCGGTACTTACTTCGGGTAGCACTGCTTTGGTCCCTGGTGCGGCACCGACATCTCTGACGTGCGGTCTAGAGGAGCTCCGCCGGCAAGCAGAAATCTTGCAAGGAAACAGCAAATCCTTTGGCAAGCTGCTGGCCGAGAGTGCTACAAACCTCAATATCATCGCACTTGTAAGTTTTATTTGCCTTTTGCATTTCATATGAGTATACCACTGTAGCCCCCGAGGATGTAGACGGAAAACCATAGGTCTTTTCATCTATATGCTCTAAGAGTGACTAAGTTAGAAAAACTCTCACTGTAGCCCCCAAGCATGTAGGTGGAATGAATTATTCCGACTAGATGCTTTTAAGAGTAGCATACGCAGTGGTTATAATTTTCAATACTATAGCCCCCAAGCTTCTATTTGTAACTGAATTAGTTCCGACTAGATGCTTAAAGAAAATCTAAGCATATATCCAAGTTAAAAACTTTATACGGTAGCCCCCAAGCTTCTAATCGAGAACTGAATTAGTTCCGACTAGATGCTTAAAGAAAAGCTAAGCATATTGCTAAGTCAAAACTCTCGCTGTAGCCCCCGAGTGTCTAGGTGGAAAATTTCCGGCTAGATGCTCCAAGCAGACCAAACAACGTTTTAACTTTGACCTTTTTCCACAGAACGAGAGTGCTTGAAGGGGCATGGCTAATGACAAGTACCAGAAGATGCGCGCAGACCTGGAAGCTGAAAAGGGTAAAACTGCCTTCTTGAAGGAATAGATCACCAAGAGCAAGCGTCTGTTTATTTTTCGCATTCCGACTTGGTTTTGTGCCCATATTCTCCTAGTACTCACTGTGTACTTTGCTTTTTCCGACTTGCAGAAACCATCGCCAAAGCCAAGAATATTGTCGAGCAATCCAAGCACATTCAAGAGCTGGATAGCGAGAACAAAATTCTTAAGCAGGAGAGGAAGGAGATGCTAAAAATGCATGAGGAGTCGATGAAGTCCCTGCAGGACTCCGCCACCAAGGAAATCAATCGTTTGAAGGAGGAGATTGCGATCTTAAAAGATCAGAAGCAAGCTGTCGATGAGAAGAATCAACGCCATAGTGAGGCGTATAAGCTCCTCCAACAAGAGAAAGAATCCTTGGCGGACACCCTCTGGCAAGCTGAGGCCAGCATTTTCAGTAAGTTTTCTCCGTCTTGGATTTTTGTAGTCTTGGTACTCTAAATTGTTGAACTCATGCACTACTTGTCGGAATTTGCATCTCCTATGGGTTTAACCCGATCTCCTCCTCCAGCCAAGGAATGCATGGTTCTTGCCGGCAACTTTATCAACACCGCCATCACGCAAGCCAAGGAGATCGCCAAGCCCCTCCAGATAAATATCAAGGCATCGGACTCCGTGGCGAAGTACTCAGAGATTCTGCGCCGAGCCCTCGAGCGTATCACAAGATGGAAAGCTTCATGTGCATGGGTTGGCGCAAGGATGGCGCTGTCAATGGTGAAGGCACACTACGAAGATGCCGACATCGACACGGTGACCTCTGTCATTCCCGACATAGACGACGATGGCAAAGAGATTAACCATGAATCCATCTTGTCGTCGCTCGCGGGCTATGACACCAGAGTTGCCGAGTTGGTAGACATCAACGTCTTTGTGCCAATGAACACCATCGACAGCGGCAACCAAGGTTTCTCTGAGTCCCTCCACAGCATCGACTTCGAGGGTGGTTCTCCGATTGGTGATGACGCTCCTTCCAAGTCACTTGCGCCAAAGGAATGAAGAACAACTTTGTAATATTTGTTTCACCTTTGGTGCATATGCGGAAAAAAACTTGTTTATGTAAATTAAGGTGGAAAACAATGGTTGTTATTTCCTGCTTCTCAAGAACTAGTTTCCAGCATGTATATATTGTTTTAAGCAAGTGCTGGCTTATCCATTACTTTGGTTCTTATGCTTGAATTTTCGTGAGTCGGAAGACTCGTTGTCGGAACCATGCACTCAGGTGATGATGCCCAATGGCACCGTCAATAACCTAAGCACAAAATCCCCGACAATAAGTGCCAAAAGTCACTACTCCAGAATCCGCATAAAAACAACAAAGAACGTGTAGACCAGAAAACTTAAGCTAACGCCCGTAGGCGGAATTTTCACAAGTGCAATCGCAAAGCTTGTGCATAAAAGGTTTTACATGATCCAAAAATGAACACTAAAGTAGGTAAAAGACTCAGAAATATGAGTGAACCAGAGAGCTTTATTTCATTGATCATATAAGGGGTACACAATTAGATAAAAATGCTAAGTGTAAAAAGGACGTAGTTGTGCTATGTTCCATGGCCGATCAAGCTCCGGGTAGTCATCATCCGGGTCACGTCACTTACGCTTATGATCCTCGTTGGGTCTATCCTTCAGTTCACGATTATCAACGAGGTAGTAAGACCCATTGAGCAGCACCTTGCTTATGATGAACGGTCCTTCCCATGGCGGGGATAATTTGTGTGACTTCTTCTGCTTAAGTCGGAGCACCAAATCCCCCTCTTTAAACGAGCACGGCGACTATGGTAGCTGCGTAGCTTCTGCTGGTAGATGGCGGATCTTTGGCATGCCAAAACGCGCTCCTCCTCGAGAAGGTCCACATCTAGACGTCTGGATTCTTCAGCGTCATCTTCGTCGTAGGCGGCAACCCTTGGTGCATCATGAAGGATGTCGGAAGGTAGGATGGCTTCTGCTCCATATACCATGAAGTAAGGGGTGTAGCCGGTGGATCTGTTGGGTGTAGTTCGTAAACTCCACAACACAGATGGCAATTCTTCCGCCCAGGATCCAGCTGCTCTATGCAGCGGTGCCTCAAGATGTGGCTTGATTCCCTGCAGAATTAATCCATTGGCTCGCTCAACCTAACCATTGGATTGTGGGTGTGCTACAGACGCAAGGTCAAGTCGGATGCCCTTCTCCCAACAATAAGCTTTCACTTCTCCGAGTGACAAATTGCTGCCGTTGTCGGTGATAATGCTATGTGGGAGACCAAATCTCACCACTAGATCCCGGACAAACCTGAGGGCAGTTGCCCCATCAAGATTTCTAATGGGTTTAGCTTCTATCCATTTAGTGAATTTATCAACTGCTACAAGCAGATGCGTAAACCCACAAGGTGTCGTCTGTAATGGCCCCACCATGTCTAGCCCCCAGACTGCAAATATTGTTCGCAATTCTTCAGCAGGAACATGTGGTTATCGGGCATAATACTGGCATCCCATGCATGTATCAACCAGCTTGTCGGCGTCCGCCTTCGCGGTCAGCCAGTAGAATCCTTGTCGGAAGGCTTTCGCGACCAACGATCGAGGAGCGGCGTGATGCCCGCAATCTCTGAGATGGATTTCGCGTCGGATTTCCATACCTTCTAGCTGGGAAATACACTTTAGGTATACACCAGTAGTGCTCCTTTTGTAGAGTTGCCCATTGATTATGGTATAACCCTTTGCTCGCCGTACTATTTGCCGTCTTTCGACCTCGTCGTCGGGCAAAGTTTCGTGTTCGAGATATTCCATGAACGGTTTTGTCCAAGCCGGAGGGACCTTGGTCACCATATTGACGAAATAGTGAGCTCTATCCGGGTTGTCGATGTCGGCTCCCTTCACAGATGGTGTGCGCAGGTGCTCTAGGAAAACTCCTGGCGGAATTTGCTTGCGCCCTGATCCAAGCTTAGACAGCAGATCAGCCGCCTCATTTTGATCCCTAGGCACATACTTGACTTCGTAGCCCAAGAAGCTCTTGGCTATCTCGTCCACTTCGTCTCGATATGCCGCCATCATAGGGTTCCACGCATTACAGGTGCCAGCCACCTGCTGGGCAACCAAGTCGGAATCTCCACAGCAAACTATGCACTTGATGCCAATATCCTTGGCTACACGTAGTCCGTGAATGAGTGCTTCATACTCCTCCATGTTGTTTGTAGCCTCGAAGTGGATCTGCAGAACGTAGTGTAGCTTGTCTCCTGTTGGTGACTGTAGTAATACACCAGCCCCCGAGCCGTTGAGCATCTTTGATCCGTCAAAGTGCATCACCCAGTATTCTGGTTCCGGCAATGGAGTAGCGTCTGGCATCTCTGTCCAATCTGCAACAAAATCCGCCAAGGCTTGTGACTTGATAGTGTCGCGTCTCTTGTAAGTGATCTCGAAGGCGGCAAGTTCAATGCCCCACTTCGCGACCCTTCCTGTAGCGTCGTTGTTGTTGATTATGTCGGACAGTGGAGTCTTGCTCACCACTGTGATTGGGTGCTCCTGAAAGTAATGCATCAGCTTCCGATAAGCAAGGAATACTCCATAAGCTATCTTCTAGTAGTGCAGGTAACGCTGCTTGGACTCCGTCAAGACCTCGCTCACATAATAAACTGGTCGTTGAACTCCGTTCTCATAGCCTGGTTCCTTCCGCTCTACCACGACGACGATGCTGATTACCCGGTTGGTTGCCGCCATGTAGATTAACAGGGGCTCTCCAGGCTCGGGTGCTGCAAGGATAGGCACTGAGGAAAGAATCTCCTTGAGCTGCTTCAATGCCGTATCTTCCTCGTCTGTCCATGTGAATTTGTCCGCCTTCTTCAGCAACTTGTACAGCGGCAGAGCCTTCTCTCCAAGTCGGCTGATGAACCGACTAACTGCTGCAACACAACCTGTTAGTCATTGAATGTCCTTTAGGCATGTCGGACGGTTTATGTTTAAGATGGCCTTGATTTTCTCTGGGTTGACCTCGATTCCACGCTGGGAAACAATGAAACCCAACAATTTTCTGGCTGGTACCCCGAAGACGCACTTCTTAGGGTTAAGCATCATGTTATATTTCCGGAGATTATCAAAGGTTTCTTTTAAGTTGGAGATTAAGTCGTTTGACTTTTTGGACATCACCACGATATCATCCACATAGGCGTGAACGTTCCGACCAATTTGGTCGTGAAGGCAACGTTGCATTGTCCGCTGGTACGTAGCACCTGCGTTTTTTAGCCCAAAGGGCATCGTGACATAGCAAAACATGTCATATGGGGTAGTGAACGAAGTGGCCAATTGGTCCGACTTCCTCATCTTGATCTGGTGGTATCCTGCGCAGTGGCGGACCCAAGAATTATTCAAAGCCTGGGCAAACAGTGTAATTTAAGTCTAATGACACTGTTTTTTGATCAAATTGCTGTAAAATTAGGCTTGTCGGCCAGCCGGAAGCCTGGGCGGCTGCCCGGGCTTAGGGACGGCTAGGTCCGCCTATGATCCTGCGTATGCATCGAGAAAACACAAAATTTCCGAGCCTGCCGTCGAGTCAATGACTTGGTCAATGTGAGGCAACACAAACGAATCTTTGGGACATGATTTGTTCAAGCCGGTGTAATCAACGCACTTTCTTAATTTGTTGGTTCCCTTTTTGGGGACAAGTACAGGATTGGCCACCCATTGGGTGTGAAGGACTTCTCAGATAAATCTAGCCTTAAGTAACCTAGCTATCTCTTTGCCAATGGCGCGTCTCTTCTCATCTCCAAAGCTTCGTAGGGGTTGTTTCACTGGTTTGGATTTTGGATCAATGTTTACGCTGTGCTCGGCAAGTTCCCTAGGTACACCTTTCAGGTCGGCAGGTTGCCAGGCAAAGATGTCCCTATTCTCACGGAGGAACTCGACGAGCGCGCTTTCCTATTTGGGATCCAGGTTCGTCCCAATGGCGGTGACCTTGGAGGCATCGCCTACCACAAGTTCCGCCGGCTTGGTCTTGATGGCGGCCTTGAACGCAGGAGCGGAGTCGGAGATCTGCTTCTTCGACGCGGGCATCTCTGAGTCATCGACCTTGCTCTGGATCTCTTTGAATTCTTCGCTATAGAGGACAGCTTCCGCAACGGCTACTTCATTGATCTCGCAGTCCCTTGCCTTGGTAAAGCTTCAGATACGGTGATGACACCATTTGGTATGGGTATCTTGAGTTTGTTGTAGACGAAGCATAGCTTGGCCATGAACGTGTGGAATACGTCGCGGCCGAATATGACGTGGTACACGCTCTTGAAGGGGACCACCTCAAAGGTCATGCGCTCTTGGAGGTAATTGTAAACATCGCCAAAGGAAACCTAAAGTGTAATGCACCCAAGGGACCGAGCCTCCCGACCAGGAACTACGCCGTGGAAGATGGTGTTGGTCCGCCTTAGGTTTGCCTCCGTCAAGTTCATCTTATGCAGTGTATCCAGGTACATGATGTTGATGCCGCTTCCACTATCCACCATACACTTGGTGAACTCCACGCCGTCAATCAAGGGGTTGATGACCATGGCATACTGGTTCTCCATAGGTATAAGGTCTGGGTGGTCAGTCCTGTCCCAAGTAATTGGAACCTCCGACTAGCGCAGGTACTGGGGAACTGGGGGGAGAGTAGCCATCAGGATCCTCAGAGAGGTCTTCTGTTGTCGGACGGTGGGGGTGCCAAGGAAAGTGTGGTAGACTGGAGCCTTCTTCGCGAAGGGGTTCTTGCCCTTGTCGTCGCTCTTGGCGGCGTGCTTGGGGTCAACGTCCTCGTCCATGTCACTTGAATCCTTGGACTCCTCCTCCTTCTTCTTCCCTTGCCTCATGATGCATTCTTTCGACTTCTCTTGTAGTCGGACTCCGGGTCTTCCTTGAGGTCGTTGACGAACTTGCAGTGTCGATTGGTATGGGTGGCCTTGCCGTTGACGTCGAGCTGTACGAGGCACGGCATACCGCGATACTCCTCGTAGGTTTGGGGAACGCGGAGCGGCGCCGAGGTAGTTTCACTTCCTCGTTGCTGCCCACGACCAGCTCCCCTTCCTCGGCCACGTTGTCCGCCATCACCTCGTCCTGCAAAAGTCATAGCGACCATGTCGGTAGATTGCTTTTCTTCTGGAGTGGTTTTCCGCTTTGTACTGCTATTCCTCCAAGCTTGAGTTTGAACGGCCGTTGACAGCAAGGAGCCGTGAGCATCGTCGTCGGCAGCTGCGAACTCACTGGCCAACTGGATCATCTGATTCAAGTCAAGCTGGTGATTGTCCTACAAGCGCTTCAGCTTATGTCGGAGCAACGTGCCCCTTTCCAACCCATCGATGAAGGCGGCCATGGCGGTCTGAGCGTGCACTCCTACGCAGGAATTCTTCATGTCCAGCCAGCGGGAGAGGTAGGCGTGATATGTCTCGTCTTTCTCTTGCACGCACCACTGTAGATCGCCAACAGTGCAGGGACGCTTGTATGTACCCTCAAAGTTCTTGGTGAACGCTTCTTGCATGTCCAACCAATTGTAGATGAATTTCTCCGTCAAGTCGTCGATCCATTGACGGGATGTGCCCACCAACATTAACGGGAGGTACTTGACGGCGATGTTGGGGTTGCCTCCAGCAATCTCCACCGCGTTGCCATAGTCCTGCAACCATGTGGTCGGCTTGGCGGTGCCGTCATAGGGTTTCATGGTCTTGTCAATCTGGAAACCTTTGGGGTAAGTTGCGGACCGTATTGCAGGTCCAAAGCAACATGGTCCCAGATATGGTCCTTCCCGGGCCTCGTGGATCTTATTGATTCGCGAACGTGTGTCGTACGGCTCCGTGTTCTTCTTCTTCTTGTCAACAGGGGATGGGCTGTGTGAACGGCGCAGGCCTCCTCCTCCATGGTGACCGCTTGGTGGTGACGGAGGCGGAGGTGGCAATGGGTTAGCATTCTTGCTGTTACCCTCATGCGACGCCTCACGCCTGTCACGGTTGCTTGTCGGACGTGGAGGGTCATGGTGTGACCTTGTCATGTGTCCTTGGTTGCGCTCGCCGTCATGACGGGTCTGCTCCACGTTGTCGCGGATGACGATGCCGCACTGCTTTGGTGGGGGGATATCCATACGATGGTGAGCCTTGTGATCTTCGCGATGTCAGCGGGACCGGGGCGGTGGCGATGGGCTACGAGGTCGGGCCTTTTCTCCGTGGTCGGAGGATATGGGAATTGCATCCTTCCTGTTGCGCGCATCCCTCCGTCTTCGTTCTGATGAACCCGTCTGGGACCTGACATCAAGAGGAGATCTGTCCCTTGGCGGCTTATACTAGCTAGATTGGCAAAGCGCTGGGTCAGACTCAAGCCTCTGAGAGGTGGCCTTTTCCTGCTGCTTCACCGCCTTGGCCACTAGGTCATAGACCTGTTCCACTGCCTCGGGCAATCTATCCTGCTCCAGAAGGGTCTTGGCGACGGCGAGGTTAAGGAGTGGGGTGGGCATCACCTGCTTGCCTTCACTGTCAATGTATGGCTTGGCTTGTGCCGGCTTCAAGGGAGCCCATCCTAGGTTGCGTTGTACACCAAGATCGTTGATGACGCGAGCCGGAGCTTTCTTGGCCTTCTGCTGCTGCAGCAAAGTCTTGTACTCGGCCTCCATTGCTCTAGCTTTCTCTATGGACTTCTGTGTGTTGACCAGATCTTGATCTAGCTTAGCGCCTTGCTCCGCGATGGCATGCGCTTCCTCCAGCAGCTGCTGGCGCTTCTCGTCAAGCTGGGTCACGTTCCGGATATGAGGGAAGATCAGTGGCTCGACGAGGAGATTGCCGTATATCACTCTATCAGCTGAAGTAACTTGGGCTGCTGCAGACGTAGATGCCGGAGGCGGAAAGTTTGCGGTGTTGTTGTTGGTCGGGCCGGTGCCGAGTTCCTACGGTTGCTGCACTGGGTTAGGCGGAGGAGGCATGACCTTTGCGCGATCATCGTCAGCAGCAATAAGTGGCCCCTTCCCCTTCTCTAGTGTTGTAGGCGGAGCTCGTCCGGGTTGATCTTCATCCATCGTCGTCCCAATGGTGACGAACACCCTCGAGACGTGACGGCATTGTTGGCTTGCTCGGCGCGCGTATATTCCTCCTCCATCTCCTTCATGGCGAAGTCTAGCTCTTCTGGACTGAAATCTATCTCCTCTGAATCTGCACTGAAGTCAGCTTAAAGCGCGTCAATAACAGAGTCGGAGGGTGCCAGGACTTCATCGATGATGGTCGGTGGAGGTGCAACAGCAGCGATGATGACTGGAGGTGGCGGCGCAACTGCGACGATGGCGGCCGGAGGCGGTGGTGGCGGTGGCTGAATTGGAGGATCTCCGTCAATGAGCGCAAGCACTTTCTGGGCTACTGCGTCAGCCTCTGCGTAGTTGTTGACGGTGCTCACCATATCTTCAAGGGTAAGGTGTCCTGTTGCCTGCTGCCATCTTAGAGAATGCCAGAGAAGCGTGCCACGGTCCAGTCCTTCCACGAAGTGATACAAAGAATTATCATCGGGGTAGTGGTCCAGATCGGATCGTATACGGAGCCACCTAGCCAGGTAATCGCGGGGGTTTTCGCCCTGTCTCTAAATGCAACGCGCCAGATCGAAGATGGTAACCACTCCGACAAACTTGGATCTCTGTTGTCCAGACGCACGGGCAAAGCCGGCGGATTTGCAGCGATCTTCCACCTTTATATCCTGCACAGGGGCGGTTTGGGTGGACCTTGAATTTTTCCGATCTTTGCCGGCAAACTCTGAAGAGAGATCTGACATCGATCCTTCCACGAACATATCCTGCCCGTAGGCGGTCCATGCGGGCCTTGATGCTCCTCCGACTCCTAGGGAACTAGTGCCCGAGTCGGTTTCGCCGATGAAGAGGTGGATATCTCCAATAGGAACGACCGAACACCGCGTAGGGTTCATCTTCGCCGGGATCCAGAACTTGTCGGGAGGGACAATCGGAACGTTGCCGGAGAAGAGAACACGACCGATGGCTACGGTTTCGCCGATTCCCGTGGAGATCTTGGTCCTCGCCCGCTGAAGAGCCTGAAGCGCCTCTTGCCCCACGGTGGGCGCCAACTGTCGTGGTATTGCCGACGAGTACGCCATGGAGGGGTCCTCACAGTGCGTGTTTAGAGACATGGGTGAAGGCGTACGGTTGACGGGTACGAGGTAACACAGCTTACCCAGGTTCCGATCCCACGATGGTGGCGGAATCCTACTCCTGCTATAAATCACTATAAGGGCAATTCGCCGAGTTACAGAGATAGGTTCGATGTGCGAGGTTGTCTGAGATTGTATGTTATCGTCTAAGATTGTGCCCTAAAGGCTCCCATAGGCCCGACTTATATAGTCACCAGGTCCTAGGGTTACAGGGAAAAGTCCTAGCCGGACAGGTTACAGAGTCCTACACCGTCTATTACTAGTCTTGTGTATCTTGCACTCCAAGGCTCCGGGTACGTCGATGACTCCAACCGTAGCCTTCCTTTATCCGGCATGGGCCTCCCTTCTGGATCCATCTAACTGGGCCGCCCAGCAGTCCATAGGCCACGCTACCAACCGTGGGCCACCCGGGTTATCTGGATAGGAGACATGCTATGAGGATACCCATATAGCATATCCCCAACAATCCTTGAAGGCGTCGATCGTTCTCTCCTCGGAGATGTGTACCGCGGAGTTCTTGATGTTGGACTAGCACAAGATGTACGAGCGAATGGATTCACCTATTCGTTGAGTGCATGCCCGCAGTTCCTCGTTCGAGGATGGCCTCTTGCTGGTTCCCTTGAAGTTTCGGATGAAGCTGCACGACTCCTCCCGGTTCAATTGAGCACGAAGACAAGCTTGAGCCAGTTCGGGTTGCGCTTTGTCGGTGAAGGCATTGTAGGGTGGTATTCTTTTTTCCGCCGTGCATTTTGAAGGACGACAGGTGGTCCCTGAGACAAGCTTTCTGGTCCTGCGTCCTGTCGAACTTCGGAGTGTCCGAAGGAAGCTTGAAATTTCTCGGCATTCGTGTTCGCCGAACAGATCTGCTGAAGCATCGAGCTCCGCAGAGTTCTCCGTCGTCATCCTCTTCGTATTCAATTGAGCACGCGCGTTTGGCCCGTGCTTTGTCGACCTTGCGCTGGGCGAGGTCGCTTCGAGCGTCGTAGACACGGCTGTGACATCTCGGACTCTTGCGTCATCGAGGTAGATCGTGCTCGTCTTCCTCCTCGTCAGATGAGGGTGTGGGGCTGCGGTTGAATCTAATCGCAACTTTCTTTTTTGGCTCCGCAGGAGCCTCATTGTGGAGCGCAGCTCCGACGAGTCCGAGTCCGGCTAGTGCGTACTTATGCATGGCTCTCTTTGGGTCCCCCACCGGAGGTGGATGGGACGCGAGATATGTGGTGGCTACCATGATCGCAGCTTGCGGCGTCTTTGGTATGACGTTGTCGTTGACGTCCATCTCCATGAAGGACGTGTTGAGGGTTCGGGTGACCTCGCGACGTGCCGCAATATCCATGTGCTTTGTGCGAGAGCGATGCTTGTTGGCATTGTTACCTTGCGAGCTGGAGCCACCAGCGGCAAAGAGCGCAGCTCCCCGCGCGCTAGACTCCGAAGCCTCTTGCTTGCATTTATCGGGCTCCTCCTGTAGCTTCACCTGCATGCTGTGCTCGCCGATGAGAAGGAGGTGGTATGCCATCAGCAGGTCCCGTGAATAATTCACGGGTAGGATCTTGTTGCCCGCCACAGCTTCGCGTGCCTGGCGCCAGCCGTCCTCGTTGAGGTTGATCCGCTGGTAAGCGGCGGCGTCGCCCTCGTTGGGCGGGAGGGATGGTTGCCTCTTGTTTTCTCCATTTTCACCCTGTGGGTTGGGTGATGGCACGTGGGCACCCGAACCTGGTGGTTATTGTTCCACGTCGCTTTGGACGACCAAGGCGCACTGGTAGCGTCCGCGGATTGGATCGCTGCTACCGCAGCTTTCGGATCCGGAACCATAGGTTCCCTCGTCTGATGGGGGGCCGTACAGATCTGAGTTGCAGCTGCTATTGTCATATGACTTGTCTGTCAACGTTGACGTGCGTAGCACGCTGGGATGCGGGTCCCACGAGGCGGTCCTGATTGATTGCAGTGGCACCCGCTCTGAGAGGCGGAGAGTGCCGGTCTGTCCCACCTGGAAGCAGAAGCTCCCGAACAGAATCTCGAGCCCGTTGCCTACGGGCTCGAAATCCTTCATGGTGGCTGGCGAGTGTGCGGTGAAGTCGAAAGCGCTGAAGAGGAGATGGTTGTCTGTCGTCGAGGAGTTGTAGATCGCTTTGGTTGGGACCGTCACGATCGCACAATCAACGCCCCCGTTTCCCACAGACGGCGCCAATTGACGAGGTTTGGTCTCATCAATGCCCATTGTTATGAGCTTGGGTTTTGGAGAAGGTGGGGGTACTGGAGATCGTGGAACGGTTAACAGACAAGCAACCAGGGGACACGAGATTTACCCAGGTTCAGGCCCCCGGAGGGAAAACCCTACTCCTGCTTGTCTGCTCTTGATTACGGCGGAACCGAAAAGTATAGGGGTGCGCAGATGTAATCTGGCGTGGAGGTGTGTATGCAGTGAGACGTTGCCTTCCTCGTTGTGCCCTCCTAGCCTTTATATAGAGATAGGAAGGTCTCGGGCACAGATCGAGTCAATTACAAGTGTTTTCCCCTTTGAATATTCTATCTACTCTAGTCTTGCTCTCCAAGTATCCGAAGACGCCATGGGCTTGGGCCACCCGAAAATATCCACAGGCCACGTATATTCTTGTGGGCCTTCCTTGGGCTGGACCAGGTATGCTAATATTATGTACCTGTAGGGTATAACCATGTCACCCGGATCCCCTGAGGTTCGTATATCGTGTTCTCATCATGTTTTCGTTTCGATCTATTTCTGTCAGGAAATCTTCTCAAGTTTAGAGTATCATGGTCTCCGCCAATGACAAAGGCAAGAAGTCCAAGGAAGATGATCCTCAAAACACCAAGGAGGAGGAGATTTTAGTAGGGGATGAAGAAGAGATGGAGGAGGACGAGCACCCGGACACCCGCACTACCGTCGCAAGCATTGGAGTGGTGGCAAACCCTACCAAGCTTAGGAGGACATCACGGATGTCTACAGGAGGGAAACCTCGATGTCTTATCTTTGTTCCACGGTCACCTCCTCCACGTACCAAGAATCCCTTCCATACTCTTATACATGAGCAACAATACAAAAAGGTGCCCAAAGGGAACTTGCCCTCGGCTTGGGATCTGCCTCGTTCTAACAATGCAGGGAAGGAACACTCTAAGAATGAAGAGTGGGGAAAGAATGACAATGATTGGGATTCTCGGTCCAACATGATCATGAACCGCATTGATCATAATTCGGAGTTGATTCGTACTCTAACCTTCGATATTGAGGACTTGAGGGGAAATGATTGAAGAGCTTAGAAAGAGAACACCACCACCAAAGGAGTAATTCGTCATCAGGTTTGGCATCCCCTTGGCTTGTTCCAAGCTTGGGGGAGTGCCACGGTATCACATCATTATCTTTTATCTTTTACCTTTTTAGAGGATTCATATCTTTGGTAGAGAAGTTATCTTATAGGTTGGTTTGCATGTGGAAGTATCTCTCCTTTAGTTGATTATCTATGTATTCCTTGGTTTGAGTGCCTTTATGGAATATTAATGAGAAGTTTCATCTTTTACTTTTTGCACTTCTTATTTTAGTTTGCAATCTCTATTATATGATTGATCTTGTTGATCAGTATTGCATCACTTTGGGAGCATCAGGTAGATCTAAATTGGTTTTGGCAAACCAAGCTCTGGTCAGTAGCAACACTTTTTGAGGTTTGAAAGGAAAAGAGAAAAAGCTTATAGGTATTTTATATCATTTATTTTCTTTCTTGATTGGCTCGTAAGCTTAGTATTCTTTATTTAAGATTTTTTTGTGTCTTCAAGGGATATTGCATGTTTGGCTTTGTCACTTGTAGGTTTGCTTGTTTCTTTCAATTCTTTTGCTTGCTACCCAGCCTTGCTAGCCAAAAACCTGTTTTGAGAAGGCATACTTCTCATGCATCCAATCCCTTTGAACCAAAACGTGTGCCATTTGTGTCCACCATATCTACCTATTAGCATCATTGCTATTCCAAGCAAATTCACAAGCTTCATCTATCTTTCGAATTAAAAAGTATTTTGTTATGTGAAAACTAGTTAGTAAATCTCTCACGAACTTGATGGCACACCTTATTTTCTTGCCCCTTATAAACTTGAACCATTGTGTCATCGAAGTTGTATATGCTTGCATCTATACGTTGGGGTTAGAAGAACCGTGATGTCACGGGGAACGCTTTCAACACCTGTAAATACATACCCAGTTGATATCATGCTATTTGGTTTGCGGATGTCGTTGGTGTGAAATAAAAGGGGGGCTTGTAAGTCCATGGAGTTATGTATATGTGTTAGATAAACGCCTGGGCCGCTAGCCTAATCCATGCCTAATCATGGCAGAAACTTGCAGCATCACCATAGTGACATCTATGAAGCATTCTTCTTATAAAAAAGATACATATTGATAAAGGAGAAAGATAGAAAAAGCACCATGTTTCCATCATAAATAAGAAGAATGCTGAGATGCTCATCGTCTGCTTGCCTTGTCATTTTGGTTATGGGAAATCTCCTGTACCATGTGCAAGGGGTACCCCGTTGGCGGTTCTTTATGATACACATATACTTACAATGACAAGAACTTACCGGTAACTAAAAGTTGAGTAGCATGAGGAGCGGCCCTCGTTCTCAAGGGACATGAGATTGCCAACTTATATTTCGTCAAGCATATACTCCATCTTTGTTCACTTTAACCTTAATCACCTTAAGATGCTTATGATAGGGGCAATGAGAGCTCAAAGATAGTAAGTACCATAATATTTTGGAAGCTCTTTATGAACTTGAAATCCCTGCTTCCCTCTATTAAGGTCCTTTCTCCTATTTCCAAGTTGGTTCGATAAACCTACTTCCTTTCTATCTCCAGCAAGCATTTGAGTTGTTGTGTTTCAAGCATTCATATGATGATTTATTCAATCATGTTCTTTATCTTCCTTGTTTGAACAAGAGTCTTATTTATTTAGTATTACTTTGAAAACTATCATTATGAAAAACCTTTTGTTTGAGCAAAGAGTACTCTTGTTGTGAAAACTTCTACAAAATCTTTTTGTGAAACTGTTTGCCAGCTGTTCTCTGACCAAGAATAAAGTTTGCCAATCCCAATTATGATTTATCTTTATGCATCTCTATTGTGACTCCTGTACTTGTTGCAAGCTAAGTTATATAATGGTGAGTTGCTTTCTTCTATGAGTTGTGCAATGGTAAGTGTGATGCTTCTTGTCCGTATTATTTTATCGACACTTCACTCCATAAACATGTGTACATGTTTACTGAGCTCAGTTCTCGCTTGGGGACAAGCGAAGGTCTAAGCTTGGGGGAGCTGATACGTCCAATTTGCATCACCATTCTATATCAACTCTTCGGTATCGTCGGTCACCACCTCGCCGCTGATGTTCAGGTCATCGAGACCTTGTTGGTGAGAATGATCGAGTTCTGACATGAACTCGGTGACGGACACCTCGATGGCACGCGGAGTTGGCCCGGGAATTTCGTCGATCACCTCGAAGGCGCCATCTTGAGGTGCGACCATGGCCATCGAGGAGGACAATGTTGTGGCCTTGAGGTCCCCTTGGTCTTGCCCTTCGTCGTCGTGGTCGACGGCTTGGGTGTGGAGGTGGCAGCGGCCTTTCTCTTCTTCTTCTCCTCCGCCGCCTGCGAATGGGAAATTGATACGTCCAATTTGCATCACCATTCTATATCATAATTTGCCTCTATTCATTGATATATTTCATATTAAGAGGTGTTACTTATGTCTTTTCATCTGTTTTTGCATGTTGGATGATTCTTGGCGGATGAACTGTCGGAGTGAGGATTCTGATGGAAAAGAGGTGTTTTGAATAAATTTCATGAAGATCAGAAAAATACCAGAAAAAATATGTAAGATCATATTTTCCCAGAAGACGAAGAATGCCAGAAGAGGAGGCGTAGATGGGCCACAGGGGGGCCACACACCCCAGGCGCGGGCCACCCCCTGGTCGTGCCTACAGGGGTGTGGCCCACCTGTGCCTCCGCCCTCTTGCCAATATCTTCTCCACGGAACCCTAATACACAGGGATCAACCACAGAAAGATTTGGCCGCCTCTGCGGGGCGAAAAACACCGAGAGAGAAAGAGCTCTCCGGCAGACAGATTTCTGTCGGGAAAATTCCTTACCGGAGAGGGGAGATCATCGTCATCAACACCATCGTCAAGCTAGACTTCATCGGGATCATAATCATCATCCACACCATCTCCACCAGCACCATCATCACCACTCCATCCCGCTGTAACAATTGTGTTGATACTTGCATAGTTCTTAGGGAGAACTTTCCCGGTGTTGATTACTATTGTAGTTGATGCTTGTGAGTGGAACCATTGGATTATTGTTTATGTTAAGATTGTTATCCATCACCATATCATCTTTTATCTTGATCCATATGATGTCTTGTGAGTAGTCCGTTTAGTTCTTGAGGACATGGGAGAAGTCATGTTGTTAGTAGTGGATTTGTGTTGAGATATTATTCAATGGTTTAGTATTTAAGTTGTGGTGCTATTCTTCTAGTGGTGTCATGTGAACGTCGACTACATGATACTTCACCATTTATGGGCCTAGGGTAATGCATTGTGTATTTGGCTACTAATTGTGGGGTTGCCGGAGTGACAGAAACCTGAACCTCCGTCATGACACCTTTGCACAAGGGAGAGTAGGATCTCAGAGTTTAAGGTTGTGGTTAGTTTTATATATTAATTGCTTTCCTGTAGTTGTGGATGCTTGCAGGGGTTTAATCACAAGTATGTATTAGTCCAAGTAAGGTCGGTACATTAGCACAGGTTCACCCACACAACACTTACAACACCAAAGAAGGGTACTCAGCTATTTGAAGCGAAAGCACTTGACAGAATTCCCATGTGTTCTCGAGAATGATTGGTCCTTATAAGTATTTCCACCGGATTGTCCTTCGCTAAGAAAGGATTGGACCACTTGCTGCAATTGTTCGTTGTCTTTATTACTTGCACTTTATTTCTTTGCTTTATCAGAAAAACCCTAAAAATCTGTTTGCTAAGTATTTACAGAGATTTCCTGCTCCATACCACTAGTCAACACCTTCTGCTCCTCGTTCGGATCGACACTCCTATTTATCAAAAGTACTATGATACACCCCCTATACTTGTGGGTCATCAGTGATCATGTCCTTCATCGTCTTCCTAACCCGTGGCCTGCTCACCACCGGGGGTGGCCGGCCCACCTTCCACGCCGTCACCGATGCCTTGCCGGTGGTCTTGGCAGCCACTCCACTCGATCATGCCACGCCGATAGTGCCCAACCACTTTCGCGACATCATTGGCATCGTGGGGGTTGATTCTGGTGGCGTCACGTCGGCGCGAAACTCTAGTGGGGCTACGGAATATTTCGGTCGGGGGAGAGGAGAATCCCGGCGTCGTCATCAATTCGTGGCGGTTTTGGGCGAGAGAGTCGGCGGCGAGGCGGGGAGGGGGGATTTTTAGGAGTCGCGTTGGCGCCCGAGCATATTTGGGAGAGGGGGGATTTTAGGAGTCATATTCCTATATTTACTCCTATAACCGAATTTGCGGTTTCGATTAGAGCCGGTTTCAGCCGACAGAGGAGCAAAAATAGGAATCCGACTGCAGATAAGAGTTCGGTTAGAGATACTCTAAATTTTGGAAATTTGGAATATGTTTTGTTTTAGGCACACTTTGACTTGCCACACTTTATTAAGCATATGGTCCATCTGGCATAGGGTGGATTTGTTGCAAGTTTTACCACACTTTGTGGCAAAGCATGGCCGGGGACCAAACAGTCAGACATATCTTTTTCTTTGGGATCTCAGACTTGTCTTTTCCTTATATACCTAGTGTAAACAGAAAATTACAGATGTAGCACTTCCCCTATTTTCCTTCCCCCACCTCCTCAAGTCCTCATTTTCCTCTCACAAAAAAATCCTACTACTCCCTCCATCTCAAAATAGATGTCGGAGGTTTGTCAAAATTTGGATGAATTTATAGTCTCTAGTTTCATTTAAATTTTAACTGCGATATTTATTTTGAGACGGAGAGAGTAGTAAAAAGGATGAAAATTGGCCGCTCATTTTCTCTCCTCGGCTCGGTAGCTTTCAGCATAACAAAAATGACGCAAACTTTTTCCAAGCATTACAAATTCTTCATCCCGACAAACTCAATAAAGTAGAGACTTATCTATCTACTAATTTTCCTTGAGGTAGGTTCATCCGCCAGAATTTTGGTTCCGATTTTTGGTTGGACGGATTTTCCCCTGGCAGTTGTGGGTATTTACATGACCTGCCACCACCAAGTTGATCTGGTGAGCCAACAAATCAACGAAGAAAAAAATAGTCCCTGGACTCCTCCTTGCCGAGACGACCGCATCATGTGCCCTTCTCCCTCCACCACTGCCGCCATCACATCATCGCTGCTAAGAGCGCCCCTCCTCCCTCCAGTACCGCCTCCGGTCCCCTCCAACCTGCTCGACCTCGCGGGCCTTCTCCTCTACCACCACGGCGTCGCGCGCCATCACCGGCATCCGCTCTGCCAGCGTAGTGCCGCCGACGAGGGCCATCTCCGTTTTCTAATGATGCCCCCTCCGTCCCCATGACTTGATTTGCATGCTCCGCCTCGGCCTGGTCGCGGCGGCTCCGGTGGCCAGGTCACGGAGGGGCGTGAGCCTCTGCAGGGCATGGATGCCGCCGCTGCTCGAGCGTGGCCAGTTAACGAATGGGCGTGCGCCTCTGCAGGGTGTGGGCTTGTTCCTTCGGATGTTAGGAGTCAGTGTGGGTTCCGACGGGGCTGGGAAGATGTTCGATTTTTCTTAGATCTTGCACCTGACGCAGACGAGTCCCTGTGGGCAGGCGACGGACGGGCCACTGGCCATTAGAGGCAGAGTGTGAGGTAGGGATGGGTATTTTGAGGAGGTTGTGTTTTGAAGTAAGATAATGACCTCTTCGTATTTCTATCAAGATTAGAATAAAAAAGTTCTAGGAAAGTTTTTTAAAAGACCTAGAGGTAAGAGTAGTTAAAAGTTCTGTTTTGAAAACACGAGGGAGTATATATAGATATCCATAATTTTGTTAATAGAAACTAGTAAAATATTTTGTTGGGTCAAAGTTATCTGGGCTCAAGTTTTAAATGTTAGAATATTTGAGAATATGAAAGTGAGCCAAGACATTTCTTTTGTAAAATACTTTTTATCAACTAAGGTTGAGGTAAGGAGTATATATCATCTAATACACAATCAATTGTATGAACACAAGCAAACAAGTAAGCAAACATTCCAACACTTGAAAAGAAAAAGTTTTTTGCCTTTTAGATAATAAATCAGGGTTGCTGGAATTGGGATATTACACATTGTAGCCTACACCTGAGACAATCTATATTTTTTAGAATTATTTTACACTATTGGACCTTAGTAATAGACTAATATGGATACACAAAATCTTTGGTGGTGAGCGCCATCTGCCCTGCCCTATGGGACGCCCTGACTCAAGTTTGTATATGGCATGAGTAAGGCACCAGGGTTACACCATGTCCCTTTAGTAGAGAAATTGATGGAGGAGGGAGGGAAGTAACTCCCACTACCAGCGCCCACTGGCCTTGTTGCTTCCTCTATGGTGAGAGCAGAGTAAGGAATGTTGTCCCTTTATTTTCGTTTTCATTTTGGTAGGACAGAAGGTCGTTGGAAGGGGAGGAAGAGAGGATAATGAAGAACGAGAGATCTCGGTGAGGTTAGCGGCATGATGAAGAGACATGATGGCAGAGAAGCATGTTGCAAAATCGTGCGGCATGGGCCCCTCTCCCACAATGAGCGCGTACGATAGTACGTTGTGTGAGCCGTTTTTACGTGTCGCCGCGTCCCTCGACGCGAGGACCAACGCCTACCCATGACCTGAAGACACCAGCTCGGATCGTGATAGGCCCCACTGCCTAGAAGCCGGGGTGCGGAGTTCTCCTGTTCTCCAAACCCCTCTCACAAAACATGCTTCTACCCACGGTTGATGACGCTGGCAAGGGGGCGTGTAACACCCTCAGAATCGGACCTATGCAAGTTTGAGCAAAATTCGCCAAACCTCGATGGGACCCTAACGAGATATATATAACATGATCGTAGAGTCAAGAATACATATAATATACAAAGATCCAAATCACCTTGAACTAAGAGCCCCAAGAATAACCAATGGCGTCCATAACCCCAAGCCGGAAGGGTAACCCGATCTCAAACACATAGGTATGGTGGATATGCACTAAACAACCTATAGAGACGGATAAGAATGACCTAACGGATCCAACTCAAGCTAGCACCAAACAAACCCATCCGGTGTTTCACTAGTCAAGTTTAGATAATCGTCGATAAAATAACACTTTTAGTTAACCATTCCGTGATAGTTGCATCAATTACTAATCAAATACGATAGCATGAGATAAACCAAAGTTGTTGGAACTTTTATTCAGCCATTCAAGATTTACTACAACCAAACAAGCAATTGAATTAGCCATTCCATTATAGTGGATTACTAGTCATTATAAGTCAAATTTATAGCGGTACACTTTAGTTATGCTTGGACAATGGCTGTGTGTCGGGAACCCCAAACGGGCTTGTCGACACCGCGTAATCACTCCGCTTCCTAACGACAATCGTAAATAAAGCGGTAAACATGGCATAATAGTAAAACACCTCAAACTAGTTTGTGGCCCCAAGAAATAAGATGAATCAAGCTCGCTCGGGGGTCCCATATACCTCCCGGATGTGGATAGCGCAAAAACAAGTATCAAGTACTGGGTCTTATGGGACACAAGAAACAAATATTATCTATCACCCACCGATGCATTCAATTTTAGTTGTTAAACAGAAAGTAAAGTGACGATAAGTAAAACTAGAATCATTTCCAACATCAACATGCGGCAATACATCAACAAGGCATTGACAACACGCGACAACACTTGAGCACAAGTCCAACTAGCTACCAAACAACGGTGATAGGATGTGTCCAAGGCAATATCTCACCTGCAGGGGATATCAAAGGAAAAACTAGAGCATCACAGCGTATAGCAATAGATCAACGAGGGAATAAAGACTATAAAATTAAGATAGGTAGAAAGGGAGATGGAAAACATGTCGAAGGGTTCAACCAAGACACATCAACTCAACGCCTTATCAAGAAGCAAAACACTAGAATAAACACGGATGCAATATTTAATAAGATCGGCATGATGCGTGTATGATGGATGACATGGCAAATTAGGTCATATTAAGCGGGGGGTCCGACAATTATTAGATGGTTCGAGTTATTTAGCTACCCGCAATTTAAATGTTGCTTAAACAAGGCAAGATAAGATACACAAGTTTAAATGAGGCCAATATGAGACTAGATTTGCATATGGGCCCCATATTTAATTATTAGGTGAATCGGCATAAGGCCCCCAAACCGATATGCATGCAAGGATGGCAATTTAATATGCAACAAGTTGTTATTATGTTTTAAAATAGGGTTAGGAAAAGGGTCACACATTAGGAACTTGGTTGATGTCGTTCTTGTCGCTATGGATCTTATCGCATATCTTGGCGGTACCCAAGTCCGTGTGGAGAACTTGTCGTCGAGGTTGGCGTCCGGGTTCCACGGTCTTTGGTTAAGATCTTGTCGGGAAGGAGATCCCACCCCGTGATCGCAGCGCATCGCGTCCTGTAAGTCGCGCAACGGCGCTCGGCGGCAGGGGGGCACGGCGCGGCGGCTGGCGAGCGGTGGCGCCGGGCGCGGTGAGGCAGGAGGGCCGGCCGACCGGGGGGGCACGGGAGGCGGCGAGCGCAAGCCGAGCGCGACGCCGCGACGAGAGGGCCGGGCGGGGTTGAGGCGCGGAGGAGGGTGCTAGCGGCAGGCCCCGCTCCGGCGGAGGCGGCGCGCCGGCTGCAGAGGCGGCAGGCGTGGCAGCATGAGGGCGCGTAGCAGGATGCGCGTAAAGCCGGGCCACAGGGGCACGAGGGGCGGGCTGGGCTGGCGGCGGGGAGGAGAGGGGTGCGGGGTGGGCGAGGGTGAGGTGAAGCGCACAGGGGGAGGAGAGCGGGGCGAGAGGGAGGCGTGGGAGGAGGCGGGCGAGCGGGGCGGGGCGCGCGGAGGCTGGGCTGGGGCAGCGGGCGGAGGTGCGGAGAGAGGGCGGGGGGGCTGGTCCGCTGGGGCAGCGGGGGTTGGTGGCCGGTCGGGAGGGGGTCAGAGGATGACTCGGAGGACGCCGGCTTGAGTAGCCGGAGGCGCATGGAACGCAGCGCCGGAGCGGCGGAAGCAAGAGGGCTGGCCGGGGGGGCTGGCGTCTGCGAGGAGGGCTATAGGTTAGAGGTGATGTGGCCAAGGGATATGGGTAGAATTCTGGGTAGGTTTAGGATTAGATGGGGCAGATAGGTGGACCGATTATAAAAATCTGGGGCGGTCGTTCGGGTCGGGTTGGCCCGTTCGACTGCCCCTACTAAAAATAATTATAAATTTTATTGTGTTAATTGGACCATTTGCAAACAAAATAGTTTTGGCAAACAATGCAAGATGATGACGATGCAATGCACAAATTATGGTTCCATTGGCATGAACAACACATGCGTTGAAGATTGATGATAACCACTAACGGCGTCGATCTCAAGAAGGAGCGTCGGATGGCGATGCCGATGCGCGAGCGAGGAGTTGGTGTGGTCCTCGCCCTGATACAACCTGGCGGTTATCGAACTCACGCTGGCGCTTTACGGGCGTTTTATTTAGATAAACCAAAACCCAGCGGTTGTTGGAACTTTTTACTAGTCATTATAAGTCAAATTTATAGCATAGGAGAAAAGAGCGAGAGGGCTGACGGGTCTCTCTGCGACAATGTGGAGCGACTGGGAACCCAATAAAGACTATAAAATTAAGATAGCAACCAAGAACGGGCGACGCCACATCAACTCAACAAAACACTAGAATAAACAGATAAGATGCAGGTTCGCTACACAAGTTTAAATGAGGCCAATATGAGACTAGATTTGCAACTTGTCGTCGGGGGTTGGCGTCGTCGGGTTCCGATGGGTTTGGAAAAAAAAAGCGGGGTTTGCAAAATAGTTTTGGCAAAGATGATGGCGATGCGATCTTAAATTGAATATTTGATTTTATTTTACAGTAGTGTTAGGGGGGATCCGCAGGCGTGTGGTCCAGTGCCAGTGAAGTGGGACGGGACAGGGGCGTGTGCCAAATGAACATGTGGAAATCTAACGTCTGGCCCCGCGGTGGGCCCATCTCCCTGGGGAGTGGCTCCGCTATGATACCAATGCGTGTCCTCGTGAGTCTCCATCCAATGACTAGAAAAATTAGAACTTCGATAGCCAAAACTTTCGTTAGCTATTATTTACTCGTATTTCCATATATGCATAACTTGGTGAGATCACTATAGATGTTTAATTTTGTCCAATCAAATCACGTGGCCATCATTGTTACAGTTTTTTTATAATCCATTTTTTACATCTTTCCTGGCCCTAATTTTTCCGATATAGCTCCGACACAGCTTCTTGGTCGTAATTTTTTGGTAATAGTTATTCTACGAAAACTTTCCAAGGTGCGTAATTTCCTAGTTGTGATTTATACGTCATGTTTTAAACTGCTTGCCTGTAGTTTTTCGACAAACCTTCCCAGCCGTAATTTCCGACCGCAGTTACCTATGTCTAAGTTAGTGTTTTTTAAAATTATTTTTACTAACTCGGTGGTAACTTTTCGAGAACACCTTTTCGCCTGAATTTCCAAACATTTAATTACCCTATGTATACAGCGGTATTCTTTTACATCCTTTTTAACTACTCGATAGTAATTTTTTGACGTGTCTTTATTTAGGTTACGTCTATGAAAATATTTACTAAGCGGCAAAACTTTTTTGCTCATTTAAGGACTTGACTGTTACTGTTATGACACAACTTTCCAACCATAATATCCATAATATCCCGATGGTAATTATCCCACATTACGACGGTACGTTTATTACATCCTTCATCTTTTAATATTCACAGATATTTTTGACATGCCTTCCAGGCCGTCATTTAGCACGGTATTTTTTTTTAAGAAAAGATCTGGATTTATTTCATGAGTTCACAAAAATTATAAAGCACTCCACACATAATATAAATTATATCGAGGTCCTTGGACCACCTAACTACCACAATTGCCGTCAGAGCGGTCACCGCCTCCTTACCGGAGCAGACCTGACGTTGTTGATGATAGTCGAAAAGTCTTCATACACGTGCCCATAAGGACTAGTACCCTAGAGCTAAAGTCGTCACCCAGAACTCTTGAATTTACCATGGTAGTTACCTTAGGTCTACGACAATATTAATAGCTCATTTTCTTAACTACTTGATGTTAATATTTCAAAAAAGCTTTTCGGCCATAATTTCCTTTTGTCATTTACCCCATGGTAACTCCTCGCCGGTGAAAAATTATCTAATTGTATTTCATCCCAGTATTTTTTTATGTTCTTTTCCCATTCTTTGACAATAATTTTTAATTGCACATTTTCAGCCGTAATTTTCACACAGTAATTACCCTTTGGTAATTTTTCGAGGGTGAGTAATTTTTTGCCGTACAATAGTAATTCAAATTATTGTACTTTTAAATACTTCGACACTACTTCCACTCCCCGCCGCTTCTTTTGTACGGGGAAATACTACTATTGTATTTTGCGATAACTTCATACAGTTATACTACATTATATATGCCATAATCTCGAGCAATACCTTTACATTTTTTCAACCATCACTTTCACATGGTAACTACCAGCAATATCTTTAACCAACTATTTGACAACGTTGTCCTGTCAAGGACGCGGTGTAACACCGCGCCACGATTTCCTAGTATTCATTGATATATGGGAGTGGTTCCTATTGTAGGGATCGCCTCCCCGCTCTAGGACGTGTCTACCAGGTATATATAAAGATTGTTTGGTAGGGTGGATGACATTATAGACAACTGTTATTATATGATTAGTAACAATTTGGTAAAATTTTGAAGCTATGAAGGAGGCAAATGGGACAAAATATGCACTGCCTCCTTCTTCTTGACAAATAATGCCACTTAAGTTCAGCTTAAACAAAGGCAAAACCCTTTTGTTTTGTATCTGATTAAACAAAATCGTAAATTCCTTTATTGCCATGGAATTGCCAATAAACCTCCATCGTTAGGGAGAACCATCGACATCAAATATTAGGAGAGAAAGAATCAAAGAGAAATGATAAAGACCCGTATGCATCAAGATTGGGAGAACAAGTCTAACAGCAAGCCTCTGGTAAGATACAAGCGGCAAGCCTGATAAGCCATCTGAAACGAAAAACAACAAATGACTGGGGGGAGAGAGGGGTCATTCCTATATTTTCCTTCTCTCTCTTAGCTACAGTATCTGAGAGCAACACCGGCAGCGCTGGGCCGATCCGAAGCCTCTCTCGCCGGCGTTGCCGGTCGAGGGGGTGGAGGAGAGGCGCCAGGGTACGTAGAGTAGATAGGAGTAGTGTTTTTTGGTTAGTTTTGGGCATTTTGTCTGGTAGTCGGAGCGGAGCGATGGATCTTTCCGCCTGGATCCATGTATCTATAGGGTTCCTCCTACTTGTTCTTCTTCTCCAGCGGTTGGAGGAGAGAGTGAAAGGAAGGACCGACGTCTCCTTAAATAAAGCTCTGGCGGTGTACTGCCTGCTGCTGCTTGAGCTTGGCGTGCGTGAGCTCTTCCTGGCCGGCCTCGGTGGCGAGGGGGCAGGCTATTGGGCCAGTTTTCGGTAGATCTCCTAGCCGGCCATGGTGGCGAGGTGGAGTACTACTGCCTCTCGTATCGCAATGGAGTTCTACCACTGCTTTTCTTCTCGGTCGGCCTTCGTGACGAGGGAGAAGGAAGCGGAGGCGCTACTGATGCTGCTTGCAGGTGTTTGTGGTGGTCGATAGTGGCGGAAAGCCTCGCCACCCATCTGCTGCATCCTGGAGCTCATCTCGTGGTCGACATGTTCGTCGCCACGATCCTTGGCCAAGATGGCCTACCAAGTCGCTGCCTCATCATCGCATCATCAACCTCCAAGACGGAGGCCCTCTCGCGGGATTCTTGCTGGCGCTTCGCTCCTCCCCGTAGCCAAGTGGTTCGTCCCCGGCAGCACGTGCTAGGAGGCCGGCATCAGAGTCTCATCGTCGGTGGAGAAGATGCTGGACTGGATTGCTTTTTCTATTTCTTTTCAGGGTCATTTGTGTCAAAAAAAATAGGCCTGCTTTTTAGTGTATTTTTGTAGAAGGGCCTATTTTAAAAGTTGTACCCACCGCTTCTTTAATGATATTTAGCTATCGGGGGTCTTTTAGACCCCTCCCCTTGTTCAAAAATAAAATGACTAGGAAAAGAAATCGGCGAGGAGATGAGGTAAGAGCGGCAGGAAACAGTACTCACACACGAGAGGTTGACCAACTCTTAAGAGCATTTCCAATAGTTGCGCTCATCTAAAAAAAGAACCGCTGCGTTAAAATAACTGCTAGTTTACAGCAAGCGGCAATTTGGACATCTCCAGCATTTGTTCCTAAGTTGAGCGCGCGCTAAATTTTATTCCGCGCGCGGCAATTTGCATACGCTGCAAAATTAATGCTCCTCGCCGGGCACGCTACCATTCTGTGTCACACGCCAATGCCAACTGCCGCGTTGAAAGTTCACCCGCACCCCCTCCTTCCCCACCCCCATTCCACCGCCGCCGTTCCGATTCACCAACAGCGACGCGTCACGCGCCTACAGTTGTAGATCCACCACTACCGAGCCTCCAGGTAACTTCCCCGAGCTCGCCGCGGCGGGGAACCAAGCATGTTGTTGGCGCCGCGCATCTTTTTTCCGGCCACCACAACCGAGATGTTGTCGCCGCGCCTCGGCCAATTTGGTGTCGCCACGCTGCCGCACCGACCTCCACGAGCACCATGTCCTCCCCAACCTGCGACGCAACTTGGCGCACGCAAGGTGCTTGGCGATATCGCCGCAAGGTATGTTTCTGCCGCCGCCCACGCCATTTTTTCTCTAGTTTTTATTTGAGTTGGTAGATGAAGTGAGTTTATTTTTACGTGCTTGTAGAGGACCTATGATTTTATCCGACGATAAACTAGAGTTTGAGAAAGATGAGAACATGCCAATGCTATTGGCTTGGCACACCAACAAAGAACCGAAGCGCGGTGGCTCGGTTTTTGGTAGACGCAAGTTGTGGAAGAAAAGAATCGAAAGCCACAATAGGTTGATGCGGATGTATTTCAACAAAAAATGTACATTCCTTGAGTCATACTTTCGTCGATATTTTCAGATAAGCATCAACTTGTTCAAACGCATTTCATAGGATGTGACCAAGTTTGATCGGTTCTTCGAGCTAAGAAGGAATACCGCTGGAGAGCTTAGACATAGCACTAACACTTTAGGACCAGTCAAAGCACCTTAACCTGCTTACAATCGTTTTTAGCCGTTGCCACATATTACATCTACTCAGCTAGTCAGCTGGCATGGCCACATGGGCCTCGATCCATCTAATACCCCACATGCCGTTCTATGACACTGCTATAGCCACGTTTGATCCAGAACCTCAAACTGATCTGTAGCCACTTTCTAAAGATATATTAGTTCCTTTCCTTTCAAGCGACACCAATGGATGAGGATAGTGATGGTGCTAAATTCTGCACACGACGATGTGGTTTTAGTTTTCTAAGTCATAAATAGATTGCTCATGGTCCCAAACTACCTTTTTAACTAATTCTATTGGCATTATTTCAGGTACGTACAGCAATTTCTGAAAAATAATGGCTAGGTAATCTTAAATTTGTACATCATAACCCGGCGATTGATAGAAACGACTAATTAAATAGGGTGTCATGTGGGATCCTATCTAGATTCTACTTCTAGTTTATTTTGCGATTTCTAGTATACTTGCATAGTGCATAGTGTGTTTGGACGGACGAGATCGTATGGATATCTAGGAATGGACTTTTTATGTATGTGTCACCACCGTGACATCTAAATTGTCTTACTTGGTGTGGAAAGGAAAAAAAAATCATATGTCATTGGCCGCAACAACTATTGTCAATAATTCTTCTACCTCTTTTTCATCTATAGACGTGCATGGATGATATATACAAACATTATGAATTAGAAAAGGTGTTGAGATGCGAATTTCAAATAGGTAATTGTAAAACTGAGATCTATTACGTCTCAATAACTAATACTGCTAGTACTCTATTCAAGTCTCTGTAACAAAATTTCTTAATTGAACTTCATGATAAGACTTGTACACCTTGATACTGCGAGTTTGCAACACATATCATCAAGAAGCAAGACTATGCTCCTATCAGTTAGGTACCTATATCATAGTACTTCCAATTTTAGCTTAAAACAATAAAAAACTTACGAACATACTAGCAACCACCCGCAAATAAAAAAACTTAAAACAAGAGTACTCTTACAACAATAAACAAAGAAGTTGTGCATACTAGCAAACACCCGTTTAGACTGAGTATATGAACATGGGGTTTTGCTTTGATGTCCCCCCACCCCCTCCTACAAATTTATGAATCTGAAAACACAAGGACGGTCAGGATTGGCCGATACCCTTCGTTCGGAATCATGAAGGGGTAACGCTCAATCCTGGTCGTCCTTGTGTTTTCAGTTTCATAAGTTTGCGGGAGAGGGGGACACCGAAGCACACCTATGAACATATGTGTTTGCATTACATGCATGCATGAAAACTTCATCGGCCTAGGCCTGGAAAGTTGACCGGGAGATGCGTGACCTTGGCGACATCTGTGAGGGGAAGAGCGACGCAGGTGAAGAGCGATAGGATATTAGCCCGCACCACCTGCCTGGTGAACTACCGGTAGACGCCTATCTAGTCGCTTCCCATCATCGCCGTCGTGAAGGCCCCAGCCATTGCCAAATAGAGCAGCCCGGACAAGAGTAGATCCACCACCGCCATGATCTTTGTGACTCGGATCCCGTCTGTGTCCTTCTCCTCCATCTCTGACACTTCCATCTCCTAGACATCGCGTTGGTGGCGACGGACGAGGAGGAGCCATATGTATAAGTATAACGCCACCACCTCCGGAGGAGGAGGCGGAGGATGACAGCAGTACTAGTGCGCCCGATGGAGAGCACCAAGGCACAGAACTGCGTGTACTTGACTGTGAAGGTGGCGGCATATGGATGGTGCATTCACTAGAGGTGCCCATTATCACGGCACACACCACGAATAGCACTAGAATGCAGAAATATGGAGAAGAAATTTCACCTCTTTGAATCGTTTCAACGGCGGCTGTCAGGCATACCGGTGGTGGTGAGGATGTAGTTCCTGGTGTCCCCCATTCGGCAGCTGCCGGACGTCCCGGTGGTGCGGAGATGATAAATCGAATGACGCGAGTATTTCTTGTTCTCGGTCGACACAGAACTAAAATTCGAGTCATGCGACGTCACCCAAATTTCATATGCAATTTAGGTGTAGTGGGGAAAAGAATGAAGTGCAAGAACCGCCTGTTGTGATGCTGAAAACAGTTACCCGTCGGCATGTGAAGTGGAGGGACCGACAGGGTCGCACGCTCAGTATTATACAGATTCTTGTACTGTATTCCACACAGCGCCCCGTATCTACAATAAATTGCTGGCCAAACATGCAAAAAAGAAGGCTCAGAGTGCGAATCGCGGAGCAAGCGCTTGTGGTCAGGATAAATATTCGTAAACAGCATAATCGCACGCCCATTGTACATATCACAGTTTGTTGCAAACGCTCTTAATTTTATTTCATGCACGCTAATACTTATACACCTTAATATATTTCGAGCTTGTAACACATCATTAAAAATCCAGATTGTCCATATCAATTCTATCATAATACTTCCAACATTAAACTCAAAACATTAAACAAAAAAGTGTACCGCATCGAAGATAACTACTAAACGGCAACCACGCGATCAGACAGAGTACCTAGTACGTTTGGCATTGCATGCATGTATCGAAATTAGGCGCCCACGTTGAGCGGGGGCGGTATCTGCTTGACGATGAGGAGGAGGGTGGCCACGATGAAGGCGGCGAGCGACAGGAGCTTGGCGCCTGTCACCTGCCGGCTGAACGGAGGGCAGCCTCCGATCTGGTCGCTGTAGTCATCCGCAGCCGTGAAGGCACCCATAGTGGCCGTGCAGAGCAGCACCAGCACGATCACGTCCACCACCATCAGCATGATCCCGACGACTCTCATCCTGGCCCGCTTCTTCTTCTCCTCCTCCTCCATATCTACCTCCACCGTCTCCTCGTTGTTGTCGCCGCGGAGGTACCAAAGGACCAGCGCCGCCACCTCCATGATGCCAGCGGTGATGCTGAACCTGAGGAGGAGCCTGAAGGCCCTGAACTGGTTGTACGATAAGGTGACACTGACGGCGCCGGAGGTGGGGACGGTGCACTTAGCGGAGCCGGCCATGGATATGGCGAACATGGCGAGGATCAAGATGCAGAAGCGGGCCACGAAGAGGAAGATCGCTGCCTTGGACTCGTTCGGCGCCGGGCGGGCGGCCCGGTGCTGGTACGTCGGGTGTCCCCCGTTCGACGGCGGGCGGGCTTCCCTCTGCTGGTCATGGTGTCCCCCGTTCGGCGACGGCCGGGGACCCCGCTGCTGGTACGGAGGTAGTTCCTGGTGTCCCCAGTTCGGCAACGGCCGAGGACCCCGCTGCTGGTATGGAGGTAGTTCCTGGTGTCCCCCGTTCGGCGATGGCCGGGGACCCCGCTGCTGGTACGGAGGTAGTTCCTGGTGTCCCCAGTTCGGCGACGGCCGAGGACCCCGCTGCTGGTATGGAGGTAGTTCCTGGTGTCCCCATTTCGGCGACGGCCGGGGACCCCGCTGCTGGTACGGAGGTAGTTCCTGGTGTCCCCAGTTCGGCAGTGGCTGCCGGGCGTTCCAGGGGTGGTACCAATACCATGGCTGGTGCTCGTGCCCGTGCAGCATCGTCGGCGCAAAGGATCAGAATCGATGGTGAGAGAAGAAAATCAGGCGTCAAAATAGCTGCGAGGCAGGTCTCTATTTAAAGGGACAGACGGGATAGGTCAAGGGTTGCACGCACATATTCTGGCTAACGTTTTGGTAAGTTTGCAATGGTGCAAGCGGAAGGGCTCTACATCTTCCCAAAATCTCGCAGAGGTATGATGTATTCCGATATATCTCTCTCTCTTCCATATACTGCATATATCTAGCTGCTAGTACATAGAAACCTCCTTATTATATAAACATAACCAAAGAAAATTAGGAATCATGCCTCGACTTTGGAAAGGGATCTATATTTTCCCAAAATCGCGTATGTATTCCGCTTCGGCTATCTAGCTGCTAGTATAGAAACTTCCTTATTTTATAAACAAAAGTATTAATTAACCAAAGAAAAATAGGAAGCATGCCTCGACTTGGGGAAGGGATCAAGATTTTCCTAAAATAGCGCATGTATTCTGCTATGTCTCTTCCATATATTCCATAATGGAGTACTGGTATGTTTTTCTGGGACACGGCTTGGCTGCTCCACTATGTCTCGACTACAAGAAGAGTTCTAAATCTACCAAAATCTCACAATTGTGTTTGGTTTCCAGTCATAATTATGCAACCTTGATATTTCTCCTTGTACGTTTGTGTTTCGTGTAGGCAGTCAGGTTGGCTATGGTGTTGTGTGCAATTTGGTTCATAACGATATTGGTGCATTGTATGGGGTTTTGGCCGGTTCTCCCGCAAATGAACTGGTCAATTCTTTTCGACTTTTTTAAATAAAATAAGGCAAAATTGCTTATTTTGTTCAAAAAAAATAATTTGCCAAGCTAAGAGCATCTTTAACCCAACCCTAATAATTTTGAGGAGAAGAATCTCTAAACTGGATTTCTATATTTTTCTCCTCTAAACTTCGGCCCCCGGATTCGATCCCCAAAAACTTAGAGGACTAAAAAAATTTCATCATCATTTTTAAATCTCCACACCACGGTCCAAAAATCCATAATACAAACATGCATAAATATTATCTAAAATACATCAAATCGATCAAGTTAGATCAAAAAATTGGGCCACCACCATCTCGGCCACCTCTTCCACCATCTCGGCCACCTCGAAGACCATATCAACATCATCGATGGCCTCTTCCCCGACCAAGTAGTAGTCGTCAGCCTCTTCGGTATCGTCGGCCACCACCTCTTCATCGCCGCTGAAGTTCAGGTCATCGAGACCTTGTTGGTGAGAACGATCGAGTTGTGACATGAACTCGGCAACGGACACCTCGGTGGCACTCGGAGTTGGCCCGGGAATTTCGTCGATCACCTCGAAGGCGCCATCTTGAGGTGTGGCGGTGGCCGACGAGGAGGACGATAGCATGGCCTTGAGGTCCCCTTGGGATTGCCCTTCATCGTCGTGCTCGACGGCTTGGGTGTGGAGGCGGCAGCGGCCTTTCTCTTCTTCTTCTACTTCTTCTTCTACTTCTTCTTCTACTTCTTCTTCTCCGCCGCCTGCGAATGGGCGATCATGCCCTCCATCGGCTTCCTCTCCCGTGGCCTTCTCACCACCGGGGGTGGCCGGCCCACCTTCCCCGCCATTGTCGATGCCTTTCCAGTGGTCTTGGCAGCCACTCCAGTCAACCGCGCCACGCCGATAGTGCCCAACCGCTTCCGCGACATCATTGGCACCGTGGGGCTCGATTCCGGTGGCGTCGCATCGGCGCGGAACTCTGGTGGGGCTACGGAACCGAGCTTCGGTGACATTCCGGTCAGGGCAGAGGAGAATCCCGGCGTCGGCGTCAAGACGCGGCGGTTTTGGGCAAGAGAGTCGGCGGCGAGGCGGGGAGGGGGGATTTTTAGGAGTCATGTTGGCTCCCGAGCATATTTGGGAGAGGGGGGTATTTTAGGAGTCATATTCCTATATTTACTCCTCTATCCGAATTTGTGGTTTCGATTAGAGCCGGTTTTAGCCGACAGAGGAGCAAAATAGGAATCCGACCGCAGATAGTTGTTCGGTTAGAGATACTCTAAAGTTTGGCAATTTGAAATATGTTTTGTTTTAGCCACACTTTGACTTACCACACTTTATTAAGCAGATGGTCCATGTGGCATAGGTGGATTTGTTGCAAGTTTTACCACACTTTGTGGCTTCTATTTTCTTAGTCACACTTATGGCTGCCACACTTGGCAAAGCATGGCCAAACAGTCAAGACATGTCTTTTTCTTTGGGATCTCGGACATTTCTTTTCCTTATATACGTAGTGTACATAGAAAATTCCAGATGTAGACCACACACCCACCTCCCCTCCCCTCCTCAAGTCCTCATTTTCCTCTCACAAAAAATTCCTAGTACTCCCTCCATCTCAAAATAGATGTTCAAGGTTTATCAAAAATTGGATGAATCTATAGTGTCTAGATTCATTTAAATTTTAACAAATATGTGATATTTATTTTGAGACGGAGGGAGTAGTAAAAAGTATAAAAATTGGCCGCTCATTTTCTCTCCTCGGGTAAGTAGCTTTCAGCAGCGCAAAAACGACGCAAACTTTTTCCAAGCATTACAAATTCTTCATCCCAACAAACTCAACAAAGTAGAGACTTGTTTATATATAAACTACTAGTTGAATGCCCGTCCGTTGCTACGGCCTTAGCGAAAAAGTCCAACACAACATCGAAAGTATACCATAAAGGCTCTCCGACTTGGAGTTCCGCCCATATTTCTTAAGAATCATGCCCACCGCATTGTTTCGCGGCATCTTGCTAGCACGCCCCGGCCCAATAATAGACTCAAGGAACTCTATCAGGCCTGGCTTGATGATTCCATTGTCGGCTATGCTCTACATGAACTCAAGGATATTCTTTCATGATAGACCATGGACTCAGGCAGTGGCCGGCAGCTTAATTCCTTAGTTAGTTGATGATGATTTGTAAGGATAAGCAATAGACTTCCTACTTCACATGTTGAAGCATACTTCACCATTGTGTCACGATCTCGCCCGACAAGGAAGCTAGAGGGATGACCATGTGTGGATGTTGAAGGTGGGTGGGAGCATGTTGAGCATGGTGTCGTCCAACGATGTCTCCAAATTAGACAAGATACACAATGGGAACATAAAGAACAACGATCAACGGACAACAGAACACGGTCGAACATAGCGGAATTCCCTCTTCAATTTTCAGATAGCTAAAATACAGATTTTTTCCAATCAGCAAGCGTCACCGCTAAGTGAATCAATTGGATTCAGAACAAGACATATGTACAGTGGCATATGTGACTTAAAAGAGTACAGCATGAATATGTGGTGTCCATATTTGCATCCAGCTCTTGGTCAGACCGAGGAGCATATATGTCAACACCCGGATTTTTAATCACAGATGCCTGTTATGTCATACATCGCAATCCCAGGATTACCATTTTTGCGAGACATAACAGATTGGATATCACAGTACATCATCCATTACAAACCATACATAAGGTTTTACACAAATAAGGATCTCATGATCCAGTTCTTAATACAATTCAAGCAGCGGAATAACGTAAAGATAACGATAGTGTGGGCGGAGCTCCATCTTCATGGTCACAGGCAATGCTGACGATGGGAGATGATCCTAGTTGTCGTAACATTCCTGCTGTCCATCTTCCTGATACTCCTCCTCATAGTCTGGCCACGGGAATAGCCAGGGACAAAGCCATGAGTAGTCTTTAAGTACTCGCAAACTAATACTAACAAGTGAAGGGGATTTTTGAGTAGGATATACTAAGCTCTAGGGTTGTTTTACAAAAAGCCAGATTTACCTCTACTAAGTCTGAGGCAAAGAAAGCTAGTTGAGAGTTTTATAACACCTAAGTGGGAACTTGAATTTTCATGTCACAACTCAGTTGTGGTCAAGTCAAAGTCATAAATCATTTCATAAGTCATTTTGAAAACATCTGACGACGGAACAGTATGACCACTCCAACTGTCCATAACCACGGACGCGGCTATTCGAATAGTTTGACACTCTGTAGAGATTGTACACCTGTAACACCCTCGGAATCGGCCCTATGCAAGTTTCAGCGCTTCCCGCCAAACCCGCATAGGAACGATTCAAAGGTGCCCACCAGGCACTTGCGTGCAGATGGAAAACGAAGTAATATCATTACACAATAGTCCTCGATGGAACCCGCAAAACAGATATATACAACAACGGCTCCATGAGTCAAGAATACAGAGATACAATACCAAGATCCAAATCACCTTGAAAACGATACGGTGTCCGAGTACGAACAAGATGCAAATTGAGCTAAGAGCCACGAAGAATAACCAATGGCGTCCATAACCGCCGAGGCCAAGCGGAAGGGTAACCACGCTAACGACGTCGATCTCAAAACCTGCTTAAACAAAGGGTGCCAACAAAGGGCAAAGGAAAAAGAGCGGTCGATCGAGGCCAAGACACGGCGAGACTAGAATTTGGCGGTCCTCGCCTACATAGGTATTGTGGACTGAAGCGGCAGCGCAGCATGCACTAAACAACCTATAGAGACTCATCATCTGGCGGCTATCAGATAGGGATAAGAAAGACCTATTCGGATCCAACCTGATTCTAACACCAAACATACTCATCCTGGTATTCCCCCTCGATACCAACCGAGGAAGTCAACCGAGGAACTCACATAGTTGGCAGTTTTATTTATTTCATTATAGTTGCGGCAATTACTAGTCAGATATAGATAGCATGAGTCATCCTGATATAATAAGCAGTGGGAAGTTTTAATTAACCATTCTGTTGTAGTTGTAGTACTTACTAGTCAGATACATATAGCATGAGGCATCCCAAAACCCGGCAGTTGTTGGCACTTTTATTTAGCCATTCTGTTGTAGTTGCAATACTTACTAGTCAGATACAATGGTAACAGGTGACAATCCACACCAGCAATTGTTGGCACTTTTATTTAGCCATTACGTTATAGTGAAGTTGATTACTAGTCATTATAAAGTCAAATTTATAGCACTACTTTAGTTATAGTTGTCTATGATCGAGATACTGTGCTCCAAGTCGTCCATAACCGCGGACACGGCTTTCAGAAAGTTTTACCCTGAGGGGCACAAATAGAAACACATACGATCAACCTCGAGAAAACCAATAAAAACCCAACGAGGCATCACGATGAGCAATTGCAAGATTCATATAAATTTAGGGGCACCCACCAAGCTACCCGCGAAGTTGGCGGCTCCAAAACGGACCCAGGTTTGTGTCAATGGTCAAACGTATCGGGAACCCGAAAGTGTGACTGGGCTTGTCGATACCGCGAAAACATTTCACTTACCTAAACAGTACAGGCACTCCACGCGCAATCGTAAATAAAGTGGTAAAGCATGGCATAAGTACAGGATAGTAATAAAGCCCCAAACTACTTTGTGGCCCCAAGAAATAAATATGACTCAAGCTCTGGCTAGGGGGATTCATGGTCCCACATGCGGATAGTGTGAATATTTAAAGAACATGTATCAAGTACTCGGGGTCCTACGGGACACAAGTGGACGGTTAAAAACCAAATAACATCTATTGCCCACCTGTGCCTCTGCATTATTTACTTACTTTAATTTTAGTTATTAAACGGTAATTAAAGTCATGATCATCTCCAACATAAAGCATATGACAGTCTTTCAACAACTGTGGTACTTGACGACATGCAACAGCACTTGAGCAAGCGACTACGACACGCAAGTCCAATTATCTACCAAACAACAGGTAATAGGATGTGTCCAAGGCAATATCAGGCTGCAAGGGATATCACGGGTACGAAAACTAGAGCATCACAACACAGATAGCAATAGATAAACAGAAGGAAATAAAGACTATAAAGGTAAAAATAGGTAGAAAGGGGGAGAATGCTCGCCTGAAAAACATTGCCGAAGGTTCATCGGGGATCAGGTCGACACTCGCATCAACTCATCGGCCTAGTCCGTGAAGAAGCAAAACACTAGCACAAACACCGAATGCACTATTTAATACTACGACGGAAGATCGGGCATGATGCATGTATGATGTATGACATGGCAATGATGCAAGGCAATTAGGCAATATTACGTGGAACCAGGGTTTCGACATTTAATTAGAAGGTTTATGTTGTTTAGATACCCCGCAATTTAAATGTTATCTTATCAAGGCAAAATATTTCACCGGCTCGCTACACAAATTTAAATAGGGCCAAAATAAGACTAGATTTTCCCGCATATGGACCCTATGTTTAATTATAAGGTGAATCAACAAATACCCCCAAACCACACAATATGTATGCAAGTATGAATATTTTAATATGCAACAAGTGATAAATATCATATTATAAAAATAGGGTCTTAGAAAGGGTCACACATGAAGGTTCGACGATCTTGGGGGTTCGAGGTTCGGTCTCGCCGGGATCGGTCTTCGGACTTCGGATCCATGAGGTAGTTCCTGAAGTTCCGAGATGGAGTTCTTGAAATTCCGCTTTGAACGATGTTGGCGATCTTGGACTGATGTCGGGTCTTGACAAGGACGGATCGGAGACAACGCTTGGCGTGTAGATGAAGCTTCAGAAGATCTTGGTGAGTCCCTCGCGGCAGCGACGCAAACACTCGAACACCGCCACCGGACAAGGGCAAAACAATCGAGGAGAACACCGATGTTCAAGGCTTGCCAGCAAACTGGCCATGTACTGATCTTATTCATTTGTATAGAGGCCCGAACGCCTTGTGGGAAACAACCAGAAGACCAAAGAACTCGTTCGTGTGGCCTCCAAACATTAGGGACAGGAGGCGAGCTGGCCGAACCTACAGGGATGAGGAGAGACAGCAGAGGAGGTCGGCGATAGGGAGGATGCGGCGCTCATGGTGTGAGCTTCAGAGGGAATGTGCGGGCAGGCGGCAGTGGCCAGGAACCGCGAGGTTGGTGTTGGCCTGCGAAGGAAGGCGACAGCGGGCGTGACGCTGGCAGGGGCTCTGCAAGAGGAAGGTGAGGAAGCAAGGTCAACGACGCAGAGAGGATCGACGGCGTCCTTGACGGGGAGGCGACTGACGTGGGGGCCGCTGGCTGAGGAAGCAACAAGGTGACCCTAGGGAAGAGGGCGGACGACGACGTGTATGCAGATGGTCGGATCTGACGGTCGTTGTGGCCGGGAGGGGAGAGGAAGGAAGGAGGCGGGGGAGCTCTTGGTCGTGGCGGGGAGGAGGATATAAGCAGAGGCGAGGCTCATGCCGAGCGGAGGTGGTGGCGATGGCGCCTGGGAGGAGCCCGCGTACGGGGGTGGGGAAACGGGAGGACGGGGAGAGGAGCGGGGGTTTGGGTCACTGTCGTGGTGGGAACAGCGGGTAGGGTCACAGAGACAGAGGGTTGGGATGGTGGCCGGTTTGGTGTGTGTGTGTGCTAGAGCGTGAGGGTGAGTGGCGTGTGTGTGTTTGGTGTGGGTTGAAACGGGGTGGCGGCAGCAGGGAGTTGGAGCGTGGTGGGGATTAGGGTTAGGGTAGGGGTGAGGCTAGGGTTAGATCTAGGAATCAAGGGCCAGGATAGCTGGGGTGGTAGGCTGCTGCCAGCTGGGCCTTTGGGCCTGGCCGGTGGCGGCCTCCCCCGGGGTTTTAAAAATTAGTTTTATTTTATTTATAAATTTGTTTAATATAATGCCTTTGTAAATATTTTTTTAGACAAAACAATTTATCTGAAAAAGGCCGGGTTTGACATTTGAAATAAGGACGGTGTAACACCCTCAGAATCGGACCTATGCAAGTTTTAGCGAAACCCGCCAAACCCGCATAGAAACGATTCAAAGGTGCCCACCAGGCACTTTCGTGCGGGTGGAAAACGAAGTAATAACATTACACAACAGTCCTCGATGGGACCCACAGAACAGATATATATAACAGCGACTCAAAGAGTCAAGAATACAGATATACGGTACAAAGATCCAAATCACCTTGAAAGCGATAGGCGTCCGCCACGACAAGATGCAAATGGGGCTAAGAGCCACGAAGAATAACCAATGGCGTCCATAACCTGCCTGTGCCAAGCCGGAAGGGTAACCACTATGACGTCGATCTCAACCTGCTTAAACAAAGGGGTGCCGACAAAGGGCAAAGGAAAAAGAAGGAGCGTCGATCGAGGCGAAGACAGCGAGGCTAGAATTGGCGGTCCTCGCCTACATAGGTATGGTGGATCAAGCGGCGGCGTGCACTAAACAACCTATAGAGACTCGATACAACGGCGGCTATCAGAGAGGGGTGAGAAAGACCTATTCGGAACCGACCTGATACTACCATCAAACAAACCCATCCTGGCGTTTCCCCCTCGAGACCAAACGAGGAAGTCAAGGAACTCACCACGGTTGGCGTTTATTTATTCGATTATCGTTGCGCATTTACTAGTCAGGTTTAGGTAATCATCACGATAAAGTAGCGATGGGCACTTTTAGTTAACCATTCCGTTATAGTGGCAACAATTACTACTCAGATACAGATAACATGAGATAAACCCAAAACCCAGCAGTTGTTGGTACTTTTATTCAGCCATTTCGTTGTAGTTGCAATACTTACTAGTCAGGTACAATGGTCGCAAGCGACGCTCCATACAAGCAATTGTGGGCAGTATTGGTTAGCCATTCCATTAGAGTGAAGCTGATTACTAGTCATTATAAAGTCAAATTTATAGCAATAAACTTTAGTTATGCTTGTCTATGATCGAGATACTGGTCTCCAAGTCGTCCATAACATGGACACGGCTTTGAGAAAGTTTTACCGGCCGGGTGCACCAATAGCAACACACGCTCGATCAACCTCGGAAAAACCAACTCAAAACCCAACGAGGCTTTCATGTTGAACAATCACAGGATTGAGAAATATTTCAGGCCACCCTTGAGTACACCATAACAAAGTTAGTGACTTGAGACGGACCCGAGGTTTGTGGGCGTGATGGCAAGCAGATCCCCAACGGGATTGTCGATACCACGTAAGGTCACAATTCCTATGATGACAGTGTGCTCCTCGCACAATCGTAAATACATAAGTAGCATGGCATAAGTACATGATAGTAAATAAAACCTCAAACTAGTTTGTGGCCCCAAGAAATAAGATGAATCAAGCTCGGCTCGGGGGGTCCCATATACCTCCGGATGTGGATAGCGATAAAACAAGGAACAGTATCAAGTACTCGGGGTCCCACAGGACACAAGTGGGCATTCGAAACCAAATGTTATCTATCACCCACCGATGCCTGCTTATTCCAATTTTAGTTGTTAAACAGGAATTAAAGTGAGCGATAAGTAAAACTATGATCATCTCCAACATCAACATGCGGCATTACTCCAACAAGCGTGGCGCTTGACAACACACAACACTTGAGCAAGCGACTACGACATGGGTCCAACTAACTACCACACAACAGGTAATAGGAGGTGTCCAAGGCAATATAAGGCTGCAAGGGATATCACGGGTACGAAAGCTAGAGCATCGCAACACAGATAGCAATAGATCAACAGGAGGGAAATAAATACTATAAAAGTAAGATAGGTAGAAAGGGGGAGATGCTCGCCTGAAAACATTGTCGAAGGTTCAACCGGAGATCGGGGCGAAGCTCACATCAACTCAACGGCCTTATCCGCGAAGAAGCAAAACACTAGAATAAACACCGGATGCACTATTTAATACCACGGCAGAAGATCGGCATGATGCATGCATGATGGATGACATGGCAAAGGTGCGATGCAATTAGGTCATATTAAGCGGAACCGGGGTCCCGACAATTAATTAGATGGTTCACATTATTTATCTACCCCGCAATTTAAAGGTGGCATTATCAAGACAAAAGATAGCACCGGTTCGCTACACAAGTTTAAATGAGACCGATATGAGACTAGATTTGCCCGCATATGAGCCCCATATTTAATTATAAGGTGAATCGGCATAAGGCCCCCAAACCACATGACAAGTATGCATGCATGATCAATTAAATATGCAACAAGTTTTATGTTTAGCATTTATAAAATAGGGCTCGGGAAAAAGGGGTCACACATTTAGGGTTCGGCGAACTTGGAGATCCGGGGGTTCGGGGTTCGGTCTCGGGGTCCAGGGTTCGACGGGGTCGTTCTCGGACTCCGGGGTCGGTCTTCGCATCTCCACATGGCCGGTCTTGGCGTTCGGGGCGAAGCACTTGTCGCGTCGGGGTCTCGGTGTCCGGGGTAAAGAACTTGGCGTTCCGATAGCAGATCTTGGCGTTTCAATGTCGGGGTCTCGAAATCCGTGAAGAAAGCCTTGTCGCCCTTGGGTGGAGAACTTGTCATCCCGAGGGCCCGTGGCCGGCGGGCGTTCTATGGACCGGTCGAAGAGCTTGGTGTCCACGAAGGAACTTCGGCGTTTGGATCCGGGAGAACATCATTGCGCTCCGTGATGAAGAATCGTGGTTGGAGCCACATCTTGATGCTTCTCGTCCTTGATCACGAAGATCTTGTCTTCACACTTTGGTGGTCGGCCATGATCATCGGGGCCGGGTCTGACTAAACTCTGCACATACACGTCATAAACAAAACAGGCACCGCGGGACGTCGATGGTGACCGAGGTAGGTGGCGCAGCTTGCTAGGAGGTGGAGGGTGGATGGCGGGCGGCCGCTTGTCGCACTTCGTCGTCAAGGAGGACGGCTGCTGCAGCAGCGGCAGAGGTCGCCATGACAGCGCGTCTCTGGCACGCACGCCGCATGACCGGCAGCGTCTGGCGACGCGCACGCTGGAAAAGCGGGCTCGGCGAGGCGATGGGGACCCGCGGCGGCATGGCGAGCTGGTGGCGGCCGGAGCTGCTGAGGCGGCCGAGCGACGAGCAGGCTCGGAAGCGGCTTCGCCGGGCGAGACGGGCGATGGCAAAGGTGGCGACAGCGGCGGAGGGCAGCGGCAAGCGGGAAGAGGGAGGCGGTGGCGGTGGGCCGGAGGCAGCTGATCTGGAGGAGGCCTTGGCCTTCGGAGGAGGCAGGAGGCGTGGCAGAGGAAGGCAGGCGGGGCAGGCTGGCAGCAGCGTGAGGCGGCGGGCGTGTGGTGACAGCGCGAGGTGGGGAGGGGGAGGCTCGGCGGCATGGTGAGAGTTGAGGGAGGAGGCGGAGAGGGAGGAGGCGGAGGAGGAGCAGGCGGCCGGAGTGAGGGAGGCGGTGGCTCGGGAGGCCTTGGCAGTCGGCCAGGGCTTGTCGGGTTGGGAACGGAGGAAGGAGAGGAACTGGGAAGAGAGAGAGGAAGGTGAGGACGGGGGGAAAGAGAGAGAGAGGCGCGGTACCCACAGGGCAGGTGGGGTGGGTCCCAGGCGCGGGTGGGTGGACCGGTGCTGTGTGCGTGGGTTGCATGTGTGTGTTGCGTGTGTGTGGTGTGGTTGGTTTGTGTGGTGTGTGTTGTGTGAGCTGAGAGGGAGAGAGAGAGGAGAGGCCAGGGGTGATGTGGCGGCATGTGAGTGGGTGAGGGAGAGGGAGGAGGTGAGGTGGCAAACTGCTATAGGGTGGAGTGAGGTGGAGGGAGGGTGTGGGTAGATAGGTGGGTAACTTTAGGATTTTAGGCGGACCGATTAGGTGGACCGTTGTATTTTCTGGGGGTGGTCGTTCGGGTCGAAACGGCCCGTTCGACTGCCCCCGCTAAAATAATAAATATTTTTATTTGTTTTACAAACATCGTTTGCAAACCGATATCAGACACGCAAAAAATAATCCGGAGACCCGGGGTTTGGTATTTGATTAAAGATGGGGCGTTTTAGAAAACAAAACAGGCTTTGTGAAATAGTTTTAAGCAAACAATGCATGATGATGACGATGCAATGCACAAATTCAACGCGATTTTCTAGTAGTGGTTTTTGCGGGATGCCACAATTCGACACCACTAACAATGGATCTCGCCCTCGAGATCCGCCTCATGGTACCGGAAGGAAAAGTCGTGACTGCGTCTTCTCGCCCGTGTAGATCCTCGCGACACCACTAACAAGAGGTCGTTGTCCGTGATCGTCGAGAAAACACGTCGGAACAAAGGTCGAAGGTAGAGGTATCAAATAAAGCCACTAACCCGATGGAAAGAGGGAACCGATGCATTCTAAATCCACTTCAATGTCTGGCGAGCAAATAGAGTGAGTAGTCGGCATGGGGGCCAATCCATCACGCACCCAAACTATTACTCTGCACAATCAGTAGAAAAGGGTGCAACCATTCTCGGAATTAGACTGAAGATCTCGACAAGCGAGGTTCGGAAACACCGGAGTGATGCAGACTCTGCATCGGATCTGGCGTAGAGAACGTCGTCGCGTCGGAAACACCGGAAGGCACAAACAAGGATCAAAGGAGGGTACCACAGACGAAGGTTTCCTCGGACAACTTGAACACCGGATGGTAGAACACCGTTATCAAAGAAGGAAGCGAAACCCTGAAGGTACGACGGAACCCAACCACGAGAATTCCTGGACTCGAAGAAAGGGACGAGAGCGGATTCAAAACACGTAGAGGTAAGAGTAGAACAGCAGAGGGGTAAGGAGTAAAATCAGACCTAATCAGAACTATCCAACCGATTTTGCAAAAATAGTTTTGACACTCTACTTCGGCCGTTAGCTAGGTTATCCTCTGAAATTTGGACTTGTGAATATCATAGCTGCTGAGCTCGATACCACTCTGTAACACCCTCGAATCGGACCTATGCAAGTTTTAGCGAAACCCGCCAAACCCGCATAGAAGCGATTCAAAGGTGCCCAGCACTTTGTGCGGGTGGAAAGCAATAATAACATTACACAACAGTCCTCGATGGGACCTGAACAGATATATATAACAGCGACTCAAAGAGTCAAGAATACGAATATACGGTACAAAGATCCAAATCACCTTGAAAACGATGGGGCGTCCGACTACGGACAAGATGCAAATGGGGCTAAGAGCCCTGAAGAATAACCAATGGCGTCCATAACCGCCTGCCGAGCCAAGCGGAAGGTAACCACGCTAACGACGTCGATCTCAACCTGCTTAAACAAAGGGGTGCCGACAAAGGGCAAAGGAAAAAGAAGGGCGTCGATCACGAGGCGATGACAGCGAGGCTAGAATTCGGCGGTCCTCGCCTACATAGGTATGGTGGACTGAAGCGACAGCGGCAGCGTGCACTAAACAACCTATAGAGACTCGATACAACGGGCGGCTATCAGAGAGGGGTGAGAAAGACCTATTCGGAACCGACCTGATACTACCATCAACAAACCCATCCTGGCGTTTCCCCTCGAGACCAAACGAGGAAGTCAACCAAGGAACTCACACAGTTGGCAGTTTTATTTATTCAGTTATCGTTGCAGCATTTACTAGTCAGGTTTAGGTAATCATCCTGATAAAGTAAGCAGTGGGCACTTTTAGTTAACCATTCCGTTATAGTGGCAACAATTACTACTCAGATACAGATAACATGAGATAAACCCAAAACCCAGCAGTTGTTGGTACTTTTATTCAGCCATTTCGTTGTAGTTGCAATACTTACTAGTCAGGTACAATGGTCGCAAGCGACGCTCCATACAAGCAATTGTGGGCAGTATTGGTTAGCCATTCCATTAGAGTGAAGCTGATTACTAGTCATTATAAAGTCAAATTTATAGCAATAAACTTTAGTTATGCTTGTCTATGATCGAGATACTGTGCTCCAAGTCGTCCATAACCGCGGACACGGCTTTCAGAAAGTTTTACCCGGCCGGGGTGCACCAATAGCAACACGCCGATCAACCTCGGAAAAACCAACTCAAAACCCAACGAGGCTTTCACTGAACAATCACAGGATTGAAATATTTCAGGCCACCCTTGAAGTCTACCCAAGTAAGCTAGCGCCGAGAAGGACCCAAGGTTTGGGTGGACGGTTTGTGAGCATCGGGAACCCAAAACTGAGCTTGTCGACACCGGGAATCATGTCGATCCTAAGCGATGAGTGTGCTCCTCGCACAATCGTAAATACATAAGTAGCATGGCATAAGTACAGGATCATAAATAAAACCTCAAACTAGTTTGTGGCCCCAAGAAATAAGACTGAATCAAGCTCTGGCTCAGGGGGGTCCCATATACCTCCCGGATGTGGATAGCGCGATAAAACAAGGAACAGGTATCAAGTACTCGGGGTCCTACGGGACACAAGTGGGCATTCGGAAACCAAATGTTATCTATCACCCACCGATGCCTCTGCTTATTCCAATTTTAGTTGTTAAACAGGAATTAAAGTGAACGATAAGTAAAACTATGATCATCTCCAACATCAACATGCGGCATTACTCCAACAACTGTGGCGCTTGACAACACGCAACAACACTTGAGCAAGCGACTACGACGCGCAGGTCCAACTAACTACCACACAACAGGTAATAGGAGGTGTCCAAGGCAATATAAGGCTGCAAGGGATATCACGGGTACGAAAGCTAGAGCATCGCAACACAGATAGCAATAGATCAACAGGAGGGAAATAAATACTATAAAAGTAAGATAGGTAGAAAGGGGAGGTGCTGCTTTGAAAACATTGTCGAAGGTTCAAGGAGATCGGGTGACTCACATCAACTCAACGGCCTTATCATGAAGAAGCAAAACACTAGAATAAACACGGATGCACTATTTAATACCACGGCGGAAGATCGGCATGATGCATGCATGATGGATGACATGGCAAAGTGCGATGCAATTAGGTCATATTAAGCGGAAGGGGTCCGACAATTAATTAGATGGTTCACATTATTTATCTACCCATAATTTAAAGGTGGCATTATCAAGACAAAAGATAGCAGGTTACACAAGTTTAAATGAGACCGATATGAGACTAGATTTGCCCGCATATGAGCCCCATATTTAATTATAAGGTGAATCGGCATAAGGCCCCCAAACCACATGACAAGTATGCATGCATGATCAATTAAATATGCAACAAGTTTTATGTTTAGCATTTATAAAATAGGGCTCGGGAAAAAGGGGTCACACATTTAGGGTTCGGCGAACTTGGGGATCCGGGGGTTCGGGGTTCGGTCTCGGGGTCCAGGGTTCGACGGGGTCGTTCTCGGACTCCGGGGTCGGTCTTCGGATTTCCACATGGCCGGTCTTGGCGTTCGGGGCGAAGCACTTGTCGCGTCGGGGTCTCGGTGTCCGGGGTAAAGAACTTGGCGTTCCGATAGCAGATCTTGGCGTTTCAATGTCGGGGTCTCGAAATCCGTGAAGAAAGCCTTGTCGCCCTTGGGTGGAGAACTTGTCATCCCGAGGGCCCGTGGCTTCAATGAGCGTTCTATGGACCCGGTGAAGAGCTTGGTGTCCACGAAGAACTCGGCATTTGGATCCGGGAGAACATCGTTGCGCTCCGTGATGAAGAATCGTGGTTGGAGCCACACATCTTCGATGCTTCTCGTCCTTGGTCACGAAGATCTTGTCTTCACACTTTGGTGGTCGGCCATGATCATCGGGGCGGCGGGTCTCAGCTAAACTCACACGCATACACGTCATAAACAAAACAGGGCACCGCGGACGTTGATGAGGTGACCGAGGTAGGCGCAGCTTGCTAGGAGACAGGGGTGGATGGCGAGGCGGCGGCTTGTCGCTGAACCGCTTCGTCAAGGAGGGACGGCCTGCAGCAGCGGGGATGAGGTCGCCGCGACGGCGCGTCTCTCAAACACGCAGCCGACCGGCGCGAGGCGAGCGTCTGGCGACGCGAGCAGGCGGCTCGAGGCGATAGGGACCCATGGCGGCAAGCGAGCGGTGGTGGCGGCGGAGGGCGGAGGCGGCGCCAGCGACGCCGCAGAACGGCTCGAAGCCGGCCGGAGACGGGCGAGGCGTGGCGGCAAGGTGGCGACCGGCGGCGGAGGACGCGGCAGCGGCTTGGTGGGAAGAGGGGAGGAGTGGTGGCGGTGGACGCCGGAGACCCGGAGGAGAGACCAGCCTTCGGAGGAGGCAGGAGGCGGGAGTGGGGCCCAGGCTGGGCAGGCGAAAGCAGAGGGCGGCGAGCTCAGGCGTGGCAGGCGAAAAGCGGTGGGAGGGGAAAGCTGGCCATGGGCGGCAGTTGAGTTGAGGAGGCAGCCGAGGGAGGAGGCGGAGGAGGGCAGCTGCGGCGGAGGTGAGGAGAGGCGCGGTGGCTCGAGGAGGCCTTGGTCGTGCAAGCGGGGCTTGTCGGGTTGGGAACGGAGGAAGGAGAGGAACTGGGAAGAGAGAGAGGAAGGTGAGGACGGGGGGAAAGAGAGAGAGAGGCGCGGGACCCACAGGGCAGGTGGGGTGGGTCCCAGGCGCGGGTGGGTGGACCGGTGTTGTGTGCGTGGGTTGCCTGTGTGTGTTGCGTGCGTGTGGTGTGGTTGGTTTGTGTGGTGTGTGTTGTGTGAGCTGAGAGGGAGAGAGAGAGGAGAGGCCAGGGGTGATGTGGCGGCGTGTGAGTGGGTGAGGGAGAGGGAGGAGGTGAGGTGGCAAACTGCTATAGGGTGGGGTGAGGTGGAGGGAGGGTGTGGGTAGATAGGTGGGTAACTTTAGGATTTTAGGCGGACCGATTAGGTGGACCGTTGTATTTTCTGGGGGTGGTCGTTCGGGTCGAAACGGCCCGTTCGACTGCCCCCGCTAAAATAATAAATATTTTTATTTGTTTTACAAACATCGTTTGCAAACCGATATCAGACACGCAAAAATAATCCGGAGACCCGGGGTTTGGTATTTGATTAAAGATGGGGCGTTTTAGAAAACAAAACAGGCTTTGCGAAATAGTTTTAAGCAAACAATGCATGATGATGACGATGCAATGCACAAATTCAACGCGATTTTCTAGTAGTGGTTTTTGCGGGATGCCATAGACGGGGATATTTAGAAAATAAAACTAGGCTTTTAGAGAAATAGTTTTAGACAGATCAATGCATGCTAATGTCATGATGATGCACATAATACAAAACAACAGCGATTTCTAGTAGCGGTTTTACTGGGGTGCTACAACACCTTCACCACAACATTCGATACATCCGTCAGGAACAATTCCTGAATTCATCATACTCAGTATGCAGATAATCAATCCTAACCTTTCCATTACAGGCCCTAGTATAGGCACCTCTCCTATGAGTTTGGCCTCCCAACTATGACCAACTGTCATCTTAGGTACTGCACAGGTGGACAATCTTCACAAGGTAGCCTCAGCTCAAACCTTGGCCGCAAGGGAAACCATACTAAGGTATATAAATTTCCAGTCAAGCCCTACCCAAAATTCGGGTATTGTGGTTGTACGGTAAAATTGGAATGGTATCACATCCAGACAACCATCAGTTTTGTAAAAGGGCTAAGGCTCACACCTTAACATTTTCATCATCAAAATCATCTGGTGTTCGAGAACACATGTCAAAACATTTCAGTAGAATGACTCATCATTCTAAGGTTTTCATAACCATTTTCACCATGTATTCCCATCTAAAGTTGATCAAGTTTTATGCTTAGCACTAGCATCTATAGGTGGGGGTAAATACTAATGATGGGTAATAAACAAGTGGGAATTAGCTAAGTTCAATCTCATGCCTCAGGATGACATCAAGATTTATCTAACTTAGGCCAAGTTTTATGCTCTTTATGCTACCTTCAACTATCTTTCTAATATCTACAAGTCACTAAATAAACTTTTGACAGAAAGCTTTGATAACGAACTAAAATAATTAAGCTTGCAAGTAAAACTGGGATTTGGTATCAAGTGGTGTAAGTTTGCAAGTAAAACTTGCATGGTTTATCTTGCTAAGATAGTAGTATAAGCTTGATAAGATGCAAGTGTTAGCTTGCTCAGTTAATAGCTTGCCTTGTGCAGAGCAGTGGTTGAAGTTCTCCTCGGCTTGTTCCTCGTATCCTCCTTCCTCCTTGTATCCTTGGTCGGTACTAGCGTTTATAAATAAATACAAGTTACACAATCACAACACAATTCTTAAATACTCTATTTAGCACACAAAGGTTTACACTAGATGATCTAGCATCATCACTATTATCACAAAGATTAAAGCACTTGTCTTGTTTATTTCATTTTAGAAAAGTAATTTCTACTCATTGAAAAACTACTTAAGATTTAATATTCTCCAACTCAAACATGGGATCATGTTTACACATATCATCACCACACATTTTAGTACAAGGGAATGTGATTTAAAGTGGTGTCACAATTTAATAAGGTTTAACCTTTTTATTTTAATTAAATAAAGTGACTAGAAATGCCTATGAGGCATTCTTTTATTACTTGATCATTATTTCTGCAAGTACCCCTATATATTTTTATATATTATGAAAGTTAGGGTTAGATGTGATTTTTGAGAGTTGGAATCAACTCAAAAGTTTTCATGGTTGAATTTTTAAAAATGTCTGAATGCAGAAAAACTTCTGCCTTGTTATTTTTACCATGGGTGATCTACAATTCTAAATGGTTTGAATCCAATGGGCTTGGATTAAGCACTCCAGTACCTTTCTAAAAAATAGTTTCATGCATTTTGGTTCAGTGAATCGAGCTGGGTTTATTTTTGAATCTTAGTACAGAACTGAGTTTGAAATTAAAAGAATAAACCTAAGTTTGAATTCTTGGGTCGCGTGGGATGTTTAACTAGGCCGGCCCACTACGCACACGCGCGCGGGGGCTGGTTAAGTGAGCGACCCCACTCGTTAGTGAGACAGCGAGTGGAAAAGCGGTACGGGGCGATTAGGGCCGCACAATCTAACTCTAATCCAACGGATACGATTCATCGTCCACGTCGGGCAGCGCCGGCAAGACAGAACCCTAGCGCGGCCAGTGGGGGTCGTGGGTGTCTCACCGGGGCTCCGGCGATGGGGGCGAACGACGAAGTCGACGATGGCGATCCTCCTGGTACCGGTGGCTCCTCCTGGGGCGGCTCCAATCGACATCGCCTCTACTCCTCTGCAGCGGCGAACTTCGGTGAAATTACGGCCACCTGGTGCTCGCCTTCCTCCGGGGGTGAGTGTGATGAGTGAGAGGTGGGGAGTGAGATGGTGTGCTCAAATCGAGCGGGGGTGGCCTCCTTTTTTAGTGGCTAAAGGGGACCTAATGGCGCGGGTGGAGCTCGTCGGTGTCATCGGCACAGCGTGCTAATGGCATGGGCAAAGGTAGGGGCGGTGTTGTGCTCCCTGGCGAAGCTCAACGGCATGGTCACGCGACGTGGGGCGGTGCTGAACGGTCGGAACGTCGCGGCGCTCTAGGCGGGTCCGACGGCAAGTTTAATGGCGCGCAGTGTGCGTGTTCCGTGCGGCGGCGAACGGGGTTGTCTGGCGGGGTGTTGGGGTGCTGGCAATCACATATAAAAGCGGTGAGGGCGGCGCGCGGTCTGTGGCCTCGTGTCGTGTGCGACGCACTAGGGCGCTCTCGGCTCGCACGCAGAGAAGCTTGGCATGAGATTTCCATGTGTTCCAGGGGTTGGCAATGCTCGGGGCCGGGACAGAGGGTGGCGATGGACGGTGGTCAGTGCTCCAGGCAAGGTTGGCAAGGCTAGTGCTTCCTCTAGCTCGCTGGCGACATGGGGGTGGCAAGTTTGCTCTCGGCATGGTCACCATTGATGGCTAGGCTTGCTCACAGTGGTGCTAAGGATTGTTAAAGAGGCTAGATGATCTACTAAGAGCTTGTTGCAACCAGAGAGGGAACAAGGTTGGCCAAATTCACTGCTGCAAATAGTGTTTAATGTTTTGTTGTTTGCTAATCACAAGGTGTTTGATGAAATGGCCGAAAGAAATCCAAATTTGAATTTTAGATTCAAACTTGGTGGGTTTGCTAGGCACAAGGGAGTATTGGGTTAGTTGGATTGGTCAAGGGGCACTGGTTTGGTTGGGTTTTGAAAAGGTGTGATCTTCACATATGTTAAAGATTCAATTTTGAATTGTCATTTGAATGGGGTTGCCAAATGTTTCTGTAAGTTTGAAAGGTGGGATTTGATTCACTTTTACTTGGTCTTGCAAGGGGTGAAAAGAAATGGAAAAGTTTCTGTTTGAAATCTTGGACTAGAAACACTCAAAATGACCTAGTGAGCAAGATTGGCAAAAATGACCATTTGCTTTATTTGTTTTGTTTTTGATTTTCTCTTGATTTGTTTATTCTTGGAAATGTTTTAGATGATGTTATTTTCATCCTTAAACCATTCCTTGCTATTTAGGTTAATCACACAAGTCCATTCATGCATTCATACAATCATCACATACACACATGCATTCATTTGGTCTTTATTTAATTAAAAAAATTGTTAACCCTAATTTTAGTGATTAGAGTTTGATGATCGTAATCAATAGTTTTGGGATGTTACAAACCTTCCCTCCTTAAACAAAATATCGTCCCAAGATTTGAGAAAGAAGAAAAAATATTACCAAGGATTTAAAGAGATCGGGAAACTCCGCCCTGATGTGATCTTCTTGCTCCCAGGTAGCTTCTTCTTCAGTGTGGTTGCTCCACTGAATCTTAAGGAACTTGATGCTTTGGGTTCTGGTGGTCCTGAAAGCTTTCTCCAAAATATGGATGGGTACTTCGGGATATGTCAGGTCATCGTTGATCTCTATGGTCTGGTGATCAATGTTCTTGAAAAGTTCGGTCTTCTCCGGAACTTCAAGGCATTTGCGAAGTAATGATATATGGAATACATTGTGCATTGATGACATTTCTTCCGGCAGTTCCAATTGATATGATACTTCTCTTCAACGGTTCAGAATCTTAAAAGGTCCGATATATCTGGGGGATAACTTTCCTTTGAGCTGGAAACATTGCATTCCCTTCAAAGGTGACACTTTGAGATACACAAATCTCCGATATTGAATGCGAGGTCTCGACGTCTCTTGTCGGCGTAACTCTTCTGTCTTGAGGTGCTCATGAATCTTGTGAACTTTCTCTTCTGCTTCTCGTAGGATGTTGGGTCCGAAAATATGACTCTCTGCTACTTCCAACCAATTCAAAGGGGTACGACACTTCCTTCCATACATGAATTCAAATGGGGCCATTTGCAAACTAGCTTGATAACTGTTGTTGTAAGAAAATTCTGCGAAAGGCAGACAGTCTTCCCATTTAGATCCATACTCTAGCACACATGCTCTCAACATATCTTCGAGTATTTGATTTACTCACTCCATTTGTCAATCAGTTTGAGGGTGATACGTTGTGCTGAAATCTAGTCGGGTTCCTAAACCTTCTTAGACTTTCCTCCAGAATCTTGAGGTAAACTGAGTTCCTCGATCTGATACGATGTTCTTGGGGACTCTGTGCAAACTGACGATTCTAGCGATGTATAACTCTGCTAGCTTCGAACTCTGATATGTGGTCTTGACTGGTAAGAAATGGGCTACCCTGGACAATCTGTCAACTATGACCCAAATAGAGTCATTTCCTCTACTAGAAGTAGGCAATCCAGTGATAAAGTCCATTCCCACTGAATCCCATTTCCATTCTGGAATCTGCAATGGTTGCAACAGTCCTGTGGGTCTCTGATGTCCCGCCTTGACTCTCTGACAAATATCACACTTGGCGATATAGCTTCCGATTTCTCTCTTCATCTTATGCCACCAAAATTGCTCCTTTAGGTCCTGATACATATTTGTTCCTCTGGGGTGGATAGAATAAAGGGTATCATGGGCTTCCTTCAAAATAACTTCTTTCAACTCTGAATCTGCTGGTACACAAAGGCGTCCTTTGTACCACAGAACTCTTTCATCCTCGGTGAATCCGGGTACGTTGCATGTACCGATACGACGTTTGATTCTGTCGATACTAGCATTTCCTTTCTGTGCCTCCTTGATCTGACTGATCAAAGTGGGGTGAAGTTCTATGCTAGCCAAAAATCCTTCACTTACTAATTCCATTCGGAAATCATCCATCTCTTTGTGAAAGCTTGGTTGCTCCTTTAGAATCATGGAGTTCAAGCGGCACGACAATATGCTAAGGGCATCTGCTACCACATTGGCTTTACCGGGGTGATAGTGAATGTCCAGATCATAGTCCTTGATTAGCTCAATCCATCTTCTCTGCCTCATATTCAGCTCCTTCTGAGTGAATATATACTTCAGGCTCTTGTGATCCGAATAAATCTCACAACGATTACCCATAAGGTAATGCCTCCATGTCTTCAGGGCTAGAACTACGGCTGCTAGTTCAAGGTCATGGGTTGGATAATTCTGTTCATGCTGCTTCAGTTGTCGGGATAGGTAAGATATAACTTTGCCTTCTTGCATCAACACACATCCGAGACCTATCTTGAATGCGTCACAATATACATCAAAGGGCTTCGTAATATCCGGCATGATCAAGATTGGGGCTGAAATCAATCTCCTCTTGAGTTCCAGAAAATTCGCTTCACATTTATCCGTCTGTCGTGGTATTGCACGGCAGATGCTACTGGGGGTAGCTTACATAGAGGGAGCAAGGCGACGTAGGAGAATCCGGGAGCGAGATTGGCACACGATGTACCCAGGTTCACGTCCCCTCGGTGGAGGATCGCTACGTCCTGCTATCAATCCAGTATATGATCATAGATTGGTTTACAATGGAGCCGCCGGAGGCGGTGGGGGAGACTAGATCTCATATGACGTACCCCTTGGGGGTGCCCCTGGTGGCTTTATATGTGCAGCCAGCTAGGGTTTACAAGTATTTGGTGGGCTTTGTATCTGATCCGTCTTGGGCCTCGATCGGCGCCCGATCGCTTCAGGTGCGACATGCGCCACTCATTGTTAGGTAGTCGACCTGCTCCGGGCTTGTGATCGGCTCGATCGGTGGCGAACCCGCCGTGGGTATACCCGATTGGTATTCCCCATCAGTCCCCAGCGTATCGATTCGATGCGGGCTTGAGGCGAAGCGCGAGAGTCTTGTCGATGGGTCGTGCGAATCGGCGAACTCTGAACAAAAAGAACCGTGAAGCGGGAGGGTCGGCGTGAGCGATCGGTGATGGCCGGTTGGCGAAATACGCAGGTGTTGGTGAAGCTGCCGATTCTGAAGTCCACGAACGTGGAGCATGCCGAGTCAGCGTGGCGTGGCGAGTCGGCGACGGAGAGTGCCGAGTTCCGAGCGCCGAGTGGAGTTGGGAGACCGGCAGTGGCGCTGTATCAGCACACCGAGTCCCAGCGTTGAGTACGCAAAGCGAGTCCACGGTGGAGAGTCGACGAGCGTGTTGAGTACGCGAGTCAGCGGTGGCGGGTCCCAGCGTGTTGATTACGATGGCGAGTCCATGGTGGCGAGTCCCGGCGTGTTGAGTCTGTGGCGAGTCCATGGTGACAAGTCGACGAGGGCGCAGCGATCGCAGAACCAGCGTACACGCAGCATGCCTAGGATTAGTCCCGAGGCTCGAGTTGGCTTGGAGGCGACTTGAGGCTCTTTAGATGCATATTCTGAAAATAGTAGTGGTTCGCCGAGCATGGCGAGTGGCGGTCGAGCTAGTCCGCGGGGAGAGTCCCAGCGTGGCGAGTCCACGAGGAGAGTCCGAGTGTGGCGAGTCATGATGATTCGAGTCCGATGAGAGTCCCAGTGTGGCGAGTCCGCGATGATGCGAGTCGCGAGGAGAGTCCCAGTGTGGCGAGTCCGCGAGTCCCGAGTGTGGCGTCCGCCATGATTGCGAGTCGCGAGAGAGTCCCGAGTGTGGCGAGTCGCGATGATGCAGTCCGAGGGAGAGTCCCGAGTGTGGCGAGTCCTTGATGATGCGAGTCCGCGATGTAACACCCTCGAATCGGACCTATGCAAGTTTTAGCAAAACTTCGCCAAACCCGCATAAAGCGATTCAAAGGTGCCCACGAGCACTTCGTGCGGGTGGAAAGCAGTAATAACATTACACAACAGTCCTCGATGGGACCCACATAACAGATATATATATACAAATGACTCAAAGAGTCAAGAATACGAATATAATATACAAAGATCCAAATCACCTCGAAAATGATAGAGCGTCCTACTACGGACAAGATGCAAATGGGGCTAAGAGCCTGAAGAATAACCAATGGCGTCCATAACCCCGAGCCAAGCGGAAGGTAACCACGCTTGGCTTGCGCCGATCTCAAAACCTGCTTAAACAAAGGGTGCCGACAAAGGGCAAAGGAAAAGGAAGGGCGTCGATCTTGAGGCGATGCAGCGAGGCTAGAATTCGGCGGTCCTCGCCTACATAGGTATGGTGGACTGAAGCCGCAGCGGCAGCATGCACTAAACAACCTATAGAGACTCGATACAACTGGCGGTTATCATAGAGGGGTAAGAGTGACCTATCCGGATCCACCCTGAAGCTAACACCAAACAAACCCATCCTGGTGTTTCCCCCTCGAGACCAAACGAGGAAGTCAACCGAGGAACTCACACAGATGGCAGTTTTATTGATTCAGTTATCGTTGCAGCAATTACTAGTCATGTTTAGATAATCGTCCTGATAAAATAAGCAGTGGGCACTTTTAGTTAACCATTCCGTTGTAGTTGCAGCATTTACTAATCAGATACAGATAGCATGATATAAACCCAAAACCCGGCAGTTGTTGGTACTTTTATTCAGCCATTCCGTTGTAGTTGCATAACTTACTAGTCAGGTACAATGGTCGCAAGCGACACTCCAAACAAGCAAGGGTGGGCAGTATTAATTAGCCATTCCATTATAGTGAAGCTGATCACTAGTCATTATAAAGTGAAATTTATAGCAATAAACTTTAGTTATGCTTGTCTATGATCGAGATACTGTGCTCCAAGTCGTCCATATCCGCGGACACGGCTTTCAGAAAGTTTTACGGCGGTGCACCAATAGCAACACCTCGATCAACCTCGGAAAAACCAACTCAAAACCCAACGAGGCTTTCACGTTGAACAATCACGATTCAGAAATATTTGAGGCCACCCTTGAAGTCTACCCACGAAAGTAAGCTAGCGCGAGAAGGACCCAAGGTTTGGGTGGGCCGTGAGCAATGGGAACCCAAAACTGAGCTTGTCGACACCAGCGGAATCATGTCCCGATCCTAAAAGCAGGTGTGCTCCTCGCAATCGTAAATACATAAGTAGCATGGCATAAGTACGGATCATAAATAAAACCTCAAACTAGTTTGTGGCCCCAAGAAATAAGACTGAATCAAGCTCGCTCGGGGGTCCCATATACCTCCGGATGTGGATAGCGCGATAAATCAAGGAAAGTATCAAGTACTCGGGGTCTTACGGGACACAAGTGGGCGTTCGGAAACCAAATATTTTCTATCACCCACCGATGCCTCTGCTTATTCAATTTTAGTTGTTAAACAGAATTTAAAGTGAACGATAAGTAAAACTATGATCATCTCCAACAACAACATGCGGCAATACATCAACAACTGTGGCATTTGACGACACGCAACAACACTTAAGCAAGCGACTATGACGCGCAAGTCCAACTATCTACCAAACAACAAGTAATAGGATGTGTCCAAGGAGATATAAGGCTGCAAGGAATATCACAGGTACGGAATCTAAAGCATCGCAACTCAGATAGCAATAGATCAACAGGAGGGAATAAAGACTATAAAAGTAAGATAGGTAGAAAGGGGGAGATGCTACTTTGAAAACATTGTCAAGGTTCAACCAAGATCGGTGAAGCTCACATCAACTCAACGTCCTTATCCATGAAGAAGCAAAACACTAGAATAAACACGGATGCAATATTTAAGGTCGTGAAGATCGGGCATGATGCATGTATGATGTATGACATGGCGAAGGTGCTGTGCATTTAGGTCATATTAAGCGGAACCGGGGTCCCGACAATGAATTAGGTGGTGCATGTTGTTTAGAAACCCCGCATTTTAAATGTTGTTTGAACATGGTAGAAGATAGTACCGGGTTCGCTACACAAATTTAAATGAGGCCAATATAAGGCTGGATTTGCCCGCATATGGGCCCCATATTTAATTATAAGGTGAATCGGCATAAGGCCCCCAAACCACATGTGCATGCGAGATGACAATTAAATATGCAACAAGTTGTTATGTTATAAAATAGGGTTCGAGGAAAAGGGGTTCACACATTAGGGTTCGACGAACTTGGTGTTCCGGGGTTCGGGGTCGGTCTCGGGGTCCAGGGTTCGGCGGATCAAGGTTCGGACTCCGGGATCGGTCTTCGGATCTCAACATAGCCGGTCTTGGTGACGATCTTGTCCGATGGGGATCTTGGTTCAACCTCATCGCGGTCTTCGGGTCCGAGGGAAGTTCATGTCGTGCCCGTGTCGGTGATCTTGGCGTCCCCTGAGGAAGATCATGTCGAGCCGTCGGGTTTGGTTCGGTCTTCGGGTTCGGTCTTCGCCTCCGGGAACGGGTCTTCAGGGTCTCGACAAACTTGATGTTTCCGGCATCTCCGAGTCGAGGATCTGGGCATCCGGGTTCTCGGTCTCTGTCGTTGATGACGATCTTGGTTAGTCCTCTAGTGACCTCGCTTCATCGGTGCAACCAACCACCTTGGTCGGGTTAGCTCACACAAGCACATCCCTACACCTGTATATGCATACCAATGCAGGTACAGACCCCAAAACGCAGGAGGGAGGCGTGCAGGGAAAAACAGGCATGGGCTTGGGCACGCAGCTGCAGCAGACGGAGGTGGCGCGCAGCAGACGAGGCCGACGCAGCGGGAGGAGGCCGGGGAGGAGGCAGTCGGCGGTGGTCTGGCGAGGTGGGCCTCGGCAGTGGGCGAGACCCGGCGGACACGCTGGCGAAGAGCTGCTGCGGCCGGGGAACCACGCGGCGAGGGCTCGGGCGGCGAGCGGTCGTGACGCCTTGATGGCCAGCGGCGGCCGCTGCGAGCGGGGCGACGGTGGCGGTGTCGGGCTCGTCTGACGATGGAGGACGGGCAGCGGCGGGTGAAGGGACGGCGCCTCGCTCGGCAGCTGCCAGTACGCTGCTGGCGAGGAGGCAAGCGGCGAGGGTTCGCCAGCGGCTTCGAGGGACGTCTTGGCGGGGAGGAGCTCGAAGCGGCAGTCCGTGAGCCGGAGCTGGCGAGGAGACGGAGGTGGGACCAGCGCTCCGCTCAGCGGCTGAGAAGGGAGGCCTTGTGAGAAGGCCGGTCGAGCGGAGGAGGCGAGGAGGAGCTGGCTGGAGAGAAGCGGTGGCGGTGGTCTGGAGGCGGGCGCTGGGTGAGGAAATGGGCCGTAGCGATGGAAGAAGGTGTGGGGCACGGGCTGGTTGCGTGCGTGCACAGGTGGGGCCCAGGTCCTGTGGGGTTATGATCTGCTGCCGCAGCGTGTGTCTGTGTTGTGTTTGTGTTTGGGGTGAGAGAGTGGGGAAGGAGAGGGTGAGCCAAGTGGCAGAGGGTGATTGGAGGATGGGGGAGGGACAGCTGAGGTGGCAGCGTGTGAGTGGCCAGGGTGATGTGGAGGGGGTGGGCTGGGTAGGTAATTGGGTAGGTTTAGAAATTAGGTGGACCGTTTTAAAAATGGGGTGGTCGTTCGGGTCTATCCGGCCCGTTCGACTGCCCCGCAAAAACAATATAATAATTTTATTTATTTCAAACAAAGCTTTTGCAAACCGATATCGGGCAAAACAAAATATTCCGGCGACCCGGATTTTTTGATGTTTGAATCAAGAGGGGGCGTTTTAGAAAACAAAACGGGCTTTGCGAACATAGTTTTATGCAAACAATGCATGATGATGACGATGCAACGCACAAATTCAACGCGATTTTCTAGTAGTGGTTTTGCGGGATGCCACACGCGAGGGGAGAGTCCCCGAGTGTGGCGAGTCCGCGATGATTGCGAGTCTGCGAGGGGAGAGTCCCCGAGTGTGGCGAGTCCGCGATGATTGCGAGTCCGCGATGATGTTGATTGCGCTGTTTTTGTTAGCGAGTCTCTCGTCTTGGCCTGGGGGGCCAGTCGCATGGCGACTCCAAAGATGGCTCTTGGCTGGGCTTTTTTCCTGGACGTTCCGAGGCTCGGTTTGCGAGTCCTCGTCCGCAGTACTTGGCCGTGCGAGTCGCGCTATCTAAGGTTGAGGAGGACATGGTGCTGTTTGTGTAGCACTGCCAATTGTCTTGGCCCGGAAGGCCAGTCGAGCAAGGCGACTCCAATGATGGCTCTCGGTTAGCGTCTTTCGTGGACGAACCGAGGCTCGGTTTGCGAGTCCTCGTCCGCACTACTTGGCCATTGCGAGTCGCTCTTTCAAAGGTTGACAAAGGCGAATTGATTTTTCCCGGAGGGAAGAGACACCCAATGGTGAGTCCATGCAGCGTGGCATGCGACCCTCTCTGGCGACTCGGACGATGAAGGTCCCTTAGTAGGCACAGCGTACGCATTCGACATAGCGGATGGGGTCATACGGTAGACGTATGGTCGCGCTATGGCGAAGTCGACGCGGCGGACACTGGGTCTACGCGGAGGACGGAGGTCGCGCTATGGCGATGTCGACGCGGCGGACACGGGGTCTACGTGGCGGACGGAAGTCGCGCTATGGCGATGTCGACGCGGCGGACACTGGGTCTACGCGGCGGACGGAGGTCGCGCTATGGCGATGTCGACACGGCGGACACGGGGTCGACGCGGCGGACGGAGGTCGCGCTATGGCGATGTCGACGCGGCGGACACGGGTCGGCCTTGGCGGAGGTCGCGCTATAAGCGATGTCGGCCTTGCGGACACCGGGTCTCTGGCGACGGAGGTCGCGCTATATGGCGATGTCGACGCGGCGGACACGGGTCGGCGCGGCGAAATCGCGCTATGGCGATGTCGGCCTTGGCGGACACGGGTCGACGCGGACGGAGGTCGTGCTATGAAATCGGCAGCGTCGACATGGGTCAATCACGGCGCATGAGGTCACGCTATGGCGATGTCGACGACGCGTAGTCCGCAAGTGCAAGTCCCCGAGCCTAGCGAGTCCGCGTTTGAGCGTGTCCGCGTATAGTGAGCCTTTGAGCCTAGCGAGTCCGCGTTCAAGCGTGTCCGCATTTAGGCAAGTTCCGGAGCAGGGCGAGTCCGTGTTGGACGAGTCGCCGGACGTGGCGAGTCCACAGCGGGAGGATCCACGAGCGTGGCGAGTACGCGATGGTCCATCGGCCGAGCCGGTGAGGATAGCCCGCCTCCGTTCTTGTGCACTTGGAGCAAAGTGGTCACCGTGTCAACGAGGCGTATAGGCCGTCATGTGGTTCGCAGTTTGCAGTGTTGCCGCTGTCTGTGCGGCAGGTCCGTCGTCGAGGTTGTAAACGATCGATGCTGACGCGACGAGTCCTGCCATGGACCAATGTACATTACGCGATGTATGCAAATCAAAACAATGTACAATGGGTTAGATAGAGTAATCAATTAATGGAGCAATCATTGCGTAAGAGATATTGGATTAGAAAAACTCATTAGTCATGGGCGCATGAGGCGTGTATTTCTTGTACAGCCTTTCCTCGCATGGGACAAAGGTCATGTGGTGGTGATCGATGTACTACTCAGACCAGACCGACTCCTTTTTCCTTGAGACCTGAGCCTTGACGTGTACACGATCGAATCAGCCTCGTCGCATGCAGGGGCAAGGTACTGGTCTGCTGTTGGACAGACGTGGTTCCGCACACTGCCGCTGACAAAGCGAATACGCCACCGGCCGAGTCCAAATAAATAGGATTTGGAGGCTTCCTTGAAGCACGGTCATCGCGGCACTGCCTATCGGTCCGGATCTCTCACCTACGAAAACATGCAGCTTAAGATGGTTAGATACAAATAAAATATGTTGATAATTTAATCAGAATATGTAAGATTAATTAGGGGAATCTGTTGGCCACGGTGAAACCGATCGAGCGTGCGTATGAAAAAGATTTTCCTTTGAGGACCTAGCGACTGGACTCATCTCCTATCTGCAGATCGCAAGTCGCCGTCGTCGCGTCTCGGGATTTCTCCCGGTCGATCTTGAATACACGTACGAGGGAATTGTTGAGGTTGATCCCTGAACGTTGTGATCATAATTTTCCTTGATCACGCATGCGTGACGACAAATTTGAGGATCCCGCCGGATTATCACCTCAGCACCGCTTGCCCACAGTGGGCGCCAAACCGTGGTATTGCGGCGGATGCTCTTTGGGGTAGCTTACGTAAGGGAGCAAGGCGGCGTGGGAGAATCCGGGAGCGAGATTGGCACACGATGTACCCAGGTTCACGTCCCCTCGGTGGAGTATCGCTACGTCCTGCTATCAATCCAGTATATGATCATAGATTGGTTTACAATGGATCCGCCGGAGGCGGTGGGGGAGACTAGATCTCATACGAGTCGCCGTCTTGGGCCTCCAGTCGGCGCCAGTCGCCTGGATGCAGCATGCGCCACTTGCTGTATTGGGCGAGTCGACCTGCTCCGGGCTTGGCTTCAGTCGGCTCGATCCAGCTGGCGAACCCACTTCGTGGGTATACCCCGATTGGTATTCCCCCATCACCGTCCATTCAAACATCTTGTCCTTCTTCAGCAATTGGGTCATGGGTCTAGCGATACTCGAGAATCCTTCTACAAACTTGCGGTAGTATCCCGCTAATCTGAGAAATGCACGAACTTGGGTCTGGGTGGTTGGGGCATGCCAATCTTCAACATCCTTCACCTTTGCAGGGTCAACGGCAATTCCTCCGGCTGATACAATGTGTCCGAGGAATCCTACCTCCTGTAACCAGAATTCACATTTGCTAAACTTGGCATACAACTGATGCTCCCTAAGAGTTCCAAGGATTTTTCTTAGGTGTAGCTCATGTTCTTCTTATGATTTGGAATAAATCAGAATGTCATCGATGAAAACAACGACAAACTTATCTAGGAAGTCCATAAAAATCTTATTCATGAGGTTCATAAAATAAGCGGGGGCATTGGTTAATCCAAAAGACATGACAGTGTACTCATATAATACATATCGGGTGGTAAAGGCAGTCTTTGGAATATCCTTTGCGCGAATCTTGAGTTGATGATAGCCAGTTCTAAGATCAATCTTAGAAAACACTTTGGCACCAGTCAACTGGTCAAACAGGTCTTCTATCTTTGGCAATGGGTACTTGTTCTTGATGGTGACATCATTCAACTTACGATAATCCATACACAAACGATTACCTCCATCTTTCTTGTCCACAAACAACACAGGTGATCTCCATGGTGATGGACTTGGTTGGATCAATCATATCTCCAGCATAGCATCCAGTTGCTTCTTCAGCTCCACTAATTCCGACAGGTTCATACTATATGGTCTTTGGGCTATAGGTCCGGTTCCAGGGATTAGTTCAATGATAAAATCGATATCCCGATCTCGGGGCATACCGGGCAAAACATCTGGAAATACATTTGGGTATTCATAGACTATCCGAACTTGGTCAATGGTTGGCTGGGCTATACTCTTGTTGCATTTGAATTGATGGGGCAAGGTTTCCGATACATGATCCACTGATATGCCGGCTGTACTAGTCACTGTTATGGCTTTCTTGGCACAGTCGATTAATCCTCTGTGTTTGGACATCCAATCCATTCCTAGTACTACTTACAAACCTTTAGTTCCGAGTACTATTAGATTAGCATAAAAATATATACCATTGATTCGGATAGGGATGGCTTTGCAAATCTTTCTAGATTTGATGGTTGAACCAAGTATTTGAACAATCATAACATGCTTCAATTTGGTGGGTTGAATCTTACTAGTGCATGCAAATTCTTCAGTAACAAATGAGTGTGATGCCCCAGAATCAAACAACACTCTTGCAAGTACTGAGTTAATAGAAAACATACCCAGCATGACGTCTGGCGCTTCTTGGGCTTCTTCAGCATGCATGAGAAAGATACGGCTGTTGCGGTTGAGTGAATTCCCTGGGGCAAACCTCCTTCCGGGCTGAACACAACGCTGATGCTTAGCTGGGGCATTTGCATTAGGGGTTGCGGCAATCTTCTTTGGGCACTCACTGGAATAGTGACCCTTGGTTCCACATTCATAACAAGTCACTTGGGACTTTTCCTTTGCTGCAACAGGCACAACATTGCTTCCAGTCCTTGGGGCAGTGTTGGTGTTGGTGGCGGCATTTTTTATTGTTGAACTTAGGCGGGGCACGATTGAAGTTGCCGGGGTTGTTGCGGTTTCCTCCAGGCCTAGGGTTTCCACGGTTGGGATAGATCGGACGGTTCATCGAGTGTCTATTGTTTCTTGGGGAAAATCCTGGATATGGGTTGGGGCGATACTTTGGTGTATGGTGGGTTCTTAGTTGATGCATCATGCGACGCTTGCGGTTCTCATCGGCTTGGTTGATCTTTCCTTCCATCTGAATGGCAGAGTCAACTAAGGCTTCAATATCAACAAAGGGGATATTGACTAACACTGTCTGCATCTCATCGTGTAGACCATTCAAGAATCTCTTCTTCTTCTTGGCTTCAGTATCTATCTCATCCGGGGCATACCTAGCCAATGACAAGAATTTGTCATGGTATTCCACTACGGCCATCCTTCCTTGCTTCAGTTCCCTAAAATCATATCTCATCCTCTTGATCAAACCCGATGGCACATGAGTTCTGATGAACTTGACTTTGAACTCTTCCCAAGTCATCATTTGTCCTGCAGTCATGGCACGAACGTTGTTCCACCATGCTCTTGCATCTCCGGCAAGATAGTGGGTGGCAAACAGAACTTTCTCATTAGCTTCCACTCCAACAACTTCTAGATTATTTTCCATGGTTTGTAGCCAATCATCTACATCTAGGGGCTCTTCAGACTTAGTGAAAATGAGTGGATTGGTGTTCTAGAAATTCTTGAGGTTAGATCCATGGTTGTCCTGATTTCCATGGCCTTGATTGTTGTTGGCCATCTGAGCAATGTGTTGAAGGGTGGCTAAGTTGGATTGACGTTCGGCTCTTTCAGCTTCGCGGTCAGAAACCAACATTTGCATGATTTTCAACATCGGGTCTGGGGATGAACTGCTTCCTCCGCGAGGCATATGAAGATTGAGATAGATCATGAGAAAAGAGGGAAATTTCTAAGGTTCGGGGTTTTGTGTTTGAAAAGTTTTCAAAGTTTGACTCGGGTTTTTTTCTAGCAACTTGTTTTTCATTCATTCATAGCACACGATACAAACACACACACCACAACAAAGATGGTTTTAAGAACCATTCTATGAAACTACGATAGAGTGGGACCGAATACAACTCACAAACGCTAGTGCCCAAGTGCTACTACTCCTCGGAGTCAGTGTCCTCATCATCACCATCAATGAAGGCGAAGTCATCATCATCGGTGAAGAAGTCCATGGCCTGATCCTCCAGAAAGTCATCATCATCGCTGAGATAGGAGTAGGGGTCTCCATGAAGGTCTTCCCCTGCATTCTCCCTCTCCTCCAACTGCATATCTCTCTCATGGATGGTCTCCTCCAAATCCGTGATCCTGTGGCGAAGACGGGCAATGATGCGCTCCTTCTTGTCGAGCTGACGTCGACGAGACTGGTGATCCTTTACTAGCATGGCGATGGTCTGATCCTTCTTGGCGGCAATGGCGTACTTGTGGTTGGCATAGGAGCGGGCATTGTCCAACTCCTTCTGACGATCATACATCATGAAGCTGGGGTGGTCCAATTGAGTCTTCAGCTCGTGGTGGTATGGGGCCTCCAGAGGCTGTCCCATAGCATCACGCCTTGGGTAGAACTCAAAATGGGTACCCTTGATCTTATTGATACTCTGCCCACACAGACAACCAAGAGCTTCCTGCATGGCCCTGGTAAGTCCATCGAGCCAGTTGTTCTCTCTTAAGGTGAACTGAATTCCTTCTGTGGTGGGGGGTTCAATCTTTCCTCGGAGACTTGCAACAACTATCCACTGCAAATCCTCTCCTTCTTGATCATTGAGCTGAGCTCCGAAGAACTCGGGGTGCGGACACTCCAGCATCTCTGCCAGCTGGTCCAAGTCACGCTCAAAGATGAGGTCTCCTCCATTCCCCAACTGATAAAACTTGTTGTACTTCACGTCCATCTATAAGAATATAGGATGAGTAAGTTAGTAGAGTGATCAAGTGTGTCAAATTTTATGTAAGTTTACAAGAATTTTTGAGGAACATGAATTTTCATGAAAGAGTCTAAGTGATAAGAATGAGAATAAGTTTTCATAAATACTCACTTTCTTGGTTTTGAAACTAAGTTTTTGATTCAAACGTCCATTCTAAACTAGGGTCTCCTATGGTCAGGATGGCTCTGATACCAACTTGTCAACACCCGGATTTTTAATCACAGATGTCTGTTATGCCATACATCGCAATCCGAGGATTACCATTTTTGTGAGACATAACAGATTGGATATCACGGTACATCATCCATTACAAACCATACATAAGGTTTTACACAAATAAGGATCTCATGATCGAGTTCTTAATACAATTCAAGCAGCGGAATAACGTAAAGATAACGATAGCATGGGCGAATCTCCATCTTCATGGTCACAGGTAATGCTGACGATGGGAGATGATCCTAGTTGTCGTAACCTTCCTGCTGTCCATCTTCCTCATACTCCTCCTCATAGTCTGGCCACGGGAATAGCCAGGGACAAAGCCATGAGTACTCTTTAAGTACTCGCAAACTAATATTAAGAAGTGAAGGGGTTTTTGAGTAGGATATACTAAGCTCTAGGGTTGTTTTGCAAAAAAACAGATTTACCTCTACTAAGTCCGAGGCAAATAAAGCTAGTTGAGAGTTTTATAACACCTAAGTGGGAACTTGAATTTTCATGTCACAACTCAGTTGTGGTCAAGTCAAAGTCATAAATCATTTCATAAGTCATTTTGAAAACATCTAACGACGGAACAGTATGCCCACTCCAACTGTCCATAACCGCGGACGCGGCTATTCGAATAGTTTGACACTCTGTAGAGATTGTACACTTTCACCACAACATTCGATACATCCGTCAGGAACAATTCCTGAACTCATCATACTTAGTATGCGGATAGTCAATCCCAACATTTCCATTACACGCCCTAGTATAGGCACCCCTCCTGTGAGTTTGGCCTCCCAACCATGACCAACTCTCATCTTGGGTAATGCACAGGTGGACAATCTTCACAAGGTAGCCTCAGCTCAAACCTTGGCCTTGGCCGCAAGAGAAACCATTCTAAGGTATATAAATTTCTAGTCAAGCCCTACCCAAATTTCTGGTATTGTGGTTGTATGGTAAAATTGGAATGGTATCGCATCCACACAACCATCAGTTGTGTAAAAGGGCTAAGGCTCATGCCTTAACATTTTCATCATCAAAATCATCTGGTGTTCGATAACACATGTCAAAACATTTCAGTAGAATGGCTCATCATTCTAAGGTTTTCATAACCATTTTCACCAAGTATTCCCATCTAAAGTTGTTCAAGTTTTATGCTTAGCACTAGCATCTACAGGTGGGGGTAAATACTAATGATGGGTAATAAACAAGTGAGAATTAGCTAATTTCAATATCATGCCTCAGGATGACATCAAAATTTATCTAACTTAGGCCAAGTTTTATGCTCTTTATGATACCTTCAACTATCTTTCTAATATCTACAAGTCACTAAATAAACTTTTGATAGAAAGCTTTGATAACAAACTAAAAGAATTAAGCTTGCAAGTAAAACTGAGATTTGGTATCAAGTGGTGTAAGTTTGCAAGTAAAACTTGCATGGTTTAGCTTGCTAAGATAGTAGTATAAGCTTGCTAAGTTGCAAGTGTTAGCTTGCTCAGTTAATAGCTTGCCTTGTGCAGAGCAGTGGTTGAAGTTCTCCTCGGCTTCTTCCTCGTATCCTCCTTCCTCCTCGTATCCTTTGTCGATACTAGCGTCTATAAATAAATACGAGGTATACAATCACCACACAATTCTTAACTACTCTATTTAGCACACAAAGGTTTACACTAGATGATCTAGCATCATCACTATTATCACAAAGATTAAAGCACTTGTCTTATTTATTTCATTTTAGAAAAGTAATTTCTACTCTTTGAAAAACTACTTAAGATTTAATATTCTCCAACTCAAACATGGGATCATGTTGACACATGTCATCATCACATATTTCAGTACATGGGAATGTGATTTAAAGTGGTGTCACAATTTAATAAGGTTTAACCTTTTTATTTTAATTAAGTAAAGTGACTAGAAATGCCTATGAGGCATTCTTTTATTACTTGATCATTATTTCTGCAAGTAACCATATATATTTTTATATATTCTGAAAGGTAGGGTTAAATGTGATTTTTGAGAGTTGGAATCAACTCAAAAGCTTTCATGGTTGAATTTTGAAAAATGTTTAAATGCAGAAAAACTTCTGCCTTGTTATTTTTACCATGGGTGATCTACAATTCTAAATGGTTTGAATCCAACGACTTGGATTAAGCACTCTAGTACCTTTCTAACAAAATTAGTTTCATGTATTTTGGTTCAGTGAATCGAGCTGGGTTGATTTTTGAATCTTGGTACAGAACTGAGTTTGAAATTAAAAGAATAAACCTAAGTTTGAATTGTTGGGTCAACTGGGCCGGCCCACTACGAACAGTGCGCGCGGGCTAGTTAAGTGAGCGACCCCACTCGTCAGTGAGACAACGAGTGGCGAAGCGGTACGGGGCGATTAGAGACGCACGATCTAACTCTAATCCAACGGCTACGGTTCATCGTCCATGTCGGGCAGTGCCGGCGAGACAGAACCCTAGCGTGGCCAGTGGGGGTCGTGGGTGGCGCACCGGGGCTCCGGCGATGGTTGGCGATGGGGGCGAACGACGAAGTCGACGACGGTGATCCTCCTGGTACTGGTGGATTCTCCTAGGGCGGCTCCAATCGACGGCGCCTCTCCTCCTCTGCAGCGGCGAACTCCTTTGAAATTATGGCCACCTGGTGCTCGCCTTGCTCCGGGGGTGAGTGTGTGTGATCAGTGAGAGGTGGGGAGTGAGATGGTGTGCTCAAATCGAGCGGGGGTGGGCTCCTTTTATAGTGGCTGAAGGGGACCTAATGGCGCGGGTGGAGCTCGTCGGTGTCGTCGGCATAGCGTGCTAATGGCATGGGCAAAGGTAGGGGGCGGTGTTGTGCTCCCTGGTGGAGCTCAACGGCATGGTCACGCGGCGTGGGGCGGTGCTGAACAGTCGGAACGTCGCGGCGCTCTAAGCGGGTCCGACGGCAAGTTTAATGGCGCACAGTGTGCGTGGTCCACGCGGCGGCGAACAGGGTTGTCTGGCGGGGTGTTGGGGTGCTGGCGATCACGTATGCAAGCGTCGAGGGCGGCGCCCGGTCCGTGGACTCGTGTCGCGTGCGGGCGCACTGGCGCGCTCTCGGCTCGCACGCAGAGAAGCTTGGCATGAGCTTGCCATGCGGTCAGGGGCTGGCAATGCTCGGGGCTGAGACAGAGGGTGGCGGTGGACGGTGGTCAGTGCTCCAGACAAGGTTGGCGAGTCTAGTGCTTCCTCTAGCTCGCTGGCGACATGGGGGTGGCAAGTTTGCTCTCGGCATGGTCACCTTTGATGGCTAGGCTTGCTCACAGTGGTGCTAAGGATTGTTAAAGAGGCTAGATGATCTACTAAGAGCTTGTTGCAACCAGAGAGGGAACAAGGTTGGCCAAATTCACTGTTGCAAATAGTGTTTAATGTTTTGTTGTTTGCTGATCACAAGGTGTTTGATGAAACGGCCGAAAGAAATCCAAATTTGAATTTTGGATTCAAACTTGGTGGATTTGCTAGGCACATACTAGGGAGTATTGGGTTAGTTGGATTGGTCAAGGGACACCGGTTTGGTTGGGTTTTGAAAAGGTGTGATCTTCACATATGTTAAAGATTCAATTTTGAATTGTCATTTGAATGGGGTTGCCAAATGTTTTTGTAAGTTTGAAAGGTGGGCTTTGATTCACTTTTACTTGGTCTTGCAAGGGGTGAAAAGAAATAGAAAAAGTTTCTGTTTGAAATCTTGGACTAGAAACACTCAAAGTGACCTAGTGAGCAAGATTGGCAAAACTAGCCATTTACTTTATTTGTTTTGTTTTTGATTTTCTCTTGATTTGTTTCTACTTGGAAATGTTTTAGATGATGTTATTTGCATCCTTAAACCATTCCTTGCTATTTAGGTTAATCATACAAGTCCATTCATGCATTCATACAATCATCACATACACATATGCATTCATTTGGTCTTTATTTAATCAAAGTTTTTGTTAATCCTAATTTTAGTGATTAGAGTTTGATAATCATGATCAATAGTTTTGGGACGACCAGATCATCTAGCTACCACTTTAATTAGTATGTACATCCCAGGAACATATCTCGACCAGTTCCAAAATGTAAAATCTTGGCCGGGGTGAATCCTCGCGGACTATTCTTGCCACTTCTCTCCTTGTTCCTCCCCATTGCCGTGGTGCTGGGTTGCATGGCCCGATCGTGCTCTAGGACCATGGTGGTGTGCTACTCCCAGGTGTTATAATCGTGACAAGCAAAATGAAGAATGAAAAAAAATCACAGCAATAAAACATAAATTTAACGTGGAAAAATCTCTTCAACAAAGAGAGAAAAAACCATGGACGCTAGCCAGCAAAACTTTACTGTATTGATAAATGTTTACAAACGCTGAGAATTTTTTAATTTCTCCGCTCGATCGTGGGTGTCATCGTCGATTGGCACGGCTGGCCTTCGGACGTGGTCCAGCAGCATAGGAAACAACATGAACGTGTAGGAAGGAGCGTCGAGCATCATGGAAACGATGCGGAGACAGGCAAGCCTAGGGATCTTGGAGTCGTGGTCGCGTTGGACAATACAAAATTTATTATGCGAATCAAATCGCAATTGGGTTAATTGGATCTTTTCCGTCTTATGAGAAGAACTCTCGCATACGAACATACGCTGGGCTGATCATCGTTCTTTTTCTCTGAAGCAGGCTGAGGCTCACTGGTTGCGTACCTAATCGGCTAGCTCAGATGTTTAAATTCGAATAGGACTGTTTCCGTTCATGCTAAGTTGCGCTTCGCGACGAAGTATGTAATAGTTTCTACTAAATAGAGGTAAAATCGGAAACTAAAAATGACGTACCATCAAGACCGTAAGCTTTTTAATAGTAAAGATACAATATCATATCGACAGATGATACAAAGAACACAGCTATATCAGTTGCAGATTTAGAGCCACTAACTAACAGAAGGTGACATAGCTGATGTGGTGTATGAGATAAAACACTTCATACATAGAAACACATCTAACAGCAAATAGTGCCTACAAAAGACTAGCCGATACTGGCTCCTAGATAGACCACTGCAATGTCACCGCTAACTCCGCCAAGGAATCAGAATATCACTTGGTAAACTAATCACATCTGAGACTCGTCAATCCTGCTTTTAAGGAGCTGGAAAGCTGGGATCACCCAGGCACCGCAGGTGCACTGCATGCCTGCCCAGTTGAACGATCCTAGTCGGGTTTTACACCCCATGCACCAGAGTTTGTTTGAAACGTATCCTTCTTCCACTGCACACATTACGTGTTAGACCAATATATCAGGTGTTTATATCAAATACACAAAACAAACAAAGAAAGATAGAAAGAAAGAAAGCTAAAGTCAAGGAACTAACCAGCTTGCATCCATTTCATCGGCTCCACAAATATGCAGGCACATTCAGGTTCCTTCTCGTCCACATGATAGGTTTTGCGCCTTAAGAAGCATCTCTCGCCTTGGCCTAAATCGTGTGTAACAACATACTCTTGTGTTGCTACCATCCTCCGCATTTTTTGCAACGGTAAATAACACCTGGATGGGGAGCTTTCTCTTCAGGGTTAGCATCGGCTTCCATAGCTGTATCCTGACATGTCTCTGGCTTTTCATTAACCTCAGATCCTACCTCTGGGTCAGCTTGTTTTTCTTGGTTAATTTCAGTTTCCAGAGCAGTGTCTTGGCACATTTCCGCAAACTTGTCATCAACCTCCAGTCTTGCCTCTGGATCATATTGCTTTTCTGGAATAATGTCAGCTTCCACAGCAGTGTTTAGGCACATTTCCGCAAACTTTTTATTGACCTCTGATCCTAGCATCTCATCAGTTTGCTCCAGTCTTGACTTCTGTTCGACTCCAAATCGTGGTCCCTGATGCGCTTCCATCTGCTTTACACTACATACTATTAGCCATGACAAGTTTACATGCAGCCAGGCTATAAGCCAACAATACAAACATAAATTTAGTCTACCATGTTGTTGGAAAGTAAAGCCTTCACATGCGTACTGAAAACTTACTGGATTCAGCTGACCCTGTTTTAACAGGCAAACCATAAGAAGTCGCATATAGTGCTGGTAGACACACACACCAATAGAGGCGCTCCAGTAAATGCACACAAACAGACAATAGCTTCTGAAAATGTATTTGTCAAAATATATGATTGCCTACTGTACATAAATATGTTCAGCTATTCATCGGTCTACTGTACATGAATATGTTCAGGTATTGATCAGTCTTTCTACAAGGACGTCAAAATACAGTTTGTAACTAGCAGTGCAAACAACTCCTAACTGGAAAAAAATTAGTAGCAATCGCAGAACTAGTGGCTACAATTAACAAACCCATCCGGTAACACTCTTTCAACCGAGTCGTTTTATCACATTCAACCTCATCAATCTGGCAATGCAAGACACAAGACATGGAGTAGTATACTGACTAGGGGTGGCAACGGATACTGGGAACTGTAGAGGGCTATTCCCTATTCGCCCTCGCTTGAGGTCCGTCCTTGTACCAAATAACACTAGCAAAAAACACATATCCCCCCGATACCCACCCTACTCCTAATATCAGAAGACTGAAATAACCAAACCTCTCTAATAATGACCTCTGTCACCAGCACTGGGTGGTGCCTCAACAATCCCCACATTCTGATAAGGGGAAGATGCGAAAGGCGATCATTTACACAAATATTGTAGGTTTGGTTTCTGTAAATCTCTCACAAGCTACAGAAATTTGACACTACTCGTGATGCAGGGTCTTTCGGTTAAGATGTGATAATTTCTTCTGGTTTGACAGGATCGTGTACGTGTAGCACTGTAGTTTAGTGCACAGCATTCCATCAAGGCAGAGAAGCTTGAATTGGCTAGTTCCAAGAAGGTGTATTTTGGATGATAGTGCGATTCAGGCCACAGGTGTAGGGGAAATAACTTGTAGATTCCAGCGATGTGTTCTGCCAAATTAGAAGTGTTTGTTCGCTCATTCTGCCGGAATCAAAACACAAGATTGTAACGTCCCGAGATAGAAGGTACCAAAACCACAGCATCTAGGCTAAACCTACAATGGCAAACTACCTAACTCGTGGCTTTTCACCCAACGAAGATGTGTAGCAGCATTTCAGGTTGGCCCAATCTGCCCTGTGGTCAGCAAAGAACCCACACCACACCGACCAAACCAAAACCCTGTGTAGGCTTCCTTCGCTAATATTTCATCAAAGGCGCCGCATTGCGGAATAATTAGGGAAGCTGAGAAAGAACCTTGGGTGCGAAGCCGGTTAATGAGACCAAAACCCTAGGGTTCGGTGGGTTCCGGCAGGGTTCAAGCGAGCGAATAAGTAGAATGCTAATCGTGCTCACCTTCGATGGATGAAGCTGCGTCACGGTGAATCCGCCCTGCGCCCTGGTGTCGTGTCGCCGCCCGCGCCGCGGCCGCCGGGAGGGACTGGGGGCTTCCGGTTGAGCTGAGAAGATGGTGTCGGCTGCGGACCTGCGGTCACAATCAAAAACGGAAAGCCAGCCGAGGCCTAGCCCGTGCCGACCGTGTCTCCAAGAAGCAAACGGGCCAAACGTGGTCGAGGTGATCTTCTTTCTTTCATTTTCCCTTTTTCAGGTGAAAGAGAAGAATCCAAGAAAGAAAACCTCGTATTGTACCAACAAATTTTCACCGAGGGAGGACTATTACACAGACACCCTATATAGCAGTCTAACGATCTTATGTTCTCGTCAATTAGAGGGGACCACTCATGCGGATTTTTTTTTTTTGAAGTACTCATGCGGATTTTCAAAACCTATGAGATTAGTGTAACTCGTCATGAAGACAATAATAGTTGATTGTGTTGATAGATTGATATTGCATATTACGTGATTATATCATGAGCCCTTAAGCTATTTATACTAAGAATCCTAATAGAGATAGAATCCTAAACTACCAAATATAGCAATCCTTGATCTTCTCTAATAAAAACCGTGGTATACTCTAACACCTCCCGCAGTCAGATCGGAGCGTTGGTGATGTTGTCGTCATTGGTAAAGTTGTTGAGGTTGATGTAGTTCTTGTTGGTGTCATCGTTGAGCCTAGCGAAAGTCACCAAAGTAATAAAATATTAAAAGGCAGTTGCAACAATTGTCAACTTAAGGTAAAGGTAGTTGGAGTTATGGTAGTAGAGTTACACGATAGGCTTGCCAAACTCGGGAGCGCGCCGGGATGAAAGCATACATCGGTGTTGCCGATACCAGACATGTGAAAACATGAACCATCACGAACCATACGAGCCAAATTCAGAAGGAGCGGCAGAGAAGATACGTGTACGGTCAATTGCGCGCCATATGAGTAGACGAATTGGTTGGAGTAGACGAACTGATTGCAAGAATAAAATTTAGCACGAGCGGTGCAAACAAAAATTAAAACTGATAATGACAATCTTGTTAAGATAAGGTCTAAGATAGCTACTTCCTCCGTTCCATAATATAAGTCTTTTTAGCAAGTTGTTTTAGTTTGCTAAAATGAGCTTATATTATGGAACAGAGATAGTATCTTGGAAATTTTGCTCAGCTTATATCAATGGGTCAGGTAATGAGAATACTTCCTTCTTTTAGGCCCCACTGGACTAGCTAAGGGTACGTTATGCATACTAGATGACCCGGTGCGTTACTGGCGCCAAAGCCGAAAGCGTAACAATGTTGTAGCATAAGTTCTATCCATGGTTAGAAGAAAGCAAAAGAAAATGGTATACGTAAAAGAGTGGAGAATAAGCTAAGCTCCTTATGACCCGTTGCACCACCGGCGCCAATGCCTGACTCGGGCTAGAACTGAAGTCACATGTTATATCTTCGGCGCCAATGCCTGACTCGGGCTGGAACTGAAGCCACATGTTATATCTTCGTTATACCAACGAATCGCATGTCGCTATATGGTGGAAAATGAACAGAGTGGAGTCATTTTTTTGATTAGGGTCAAATGGGATTCCATCAAAATTCCACTTATAATTTATTTTAAGGTATTTAGTGTAAAGTTTTACAAATTATAAAATGAACTAAAAGTGGGACTTTGATCGGATCCTAGTTGAAACCTTATTTTTCATCAAAACCGAAAATACACAAAGATACCACCGAGACTTGATAGCTGTATCTTTAATTCTGACCCTACAAATACTATGATTCTATGTGAGCTCTGCTCATACACGATAAATCAACTAAACAAGCATAACAGAATAACGGCAAAGCCCCAGGCCAACTCTGGTATATTTTCAGAGCTGTGCCTGTAGACACTTACATCCAGCGATCAACGATAGATCCCATAGATGAAGACGACACATCTAAGGTGGCGTATGAAAGAGCAAGCACTACTTTGAAGCGCAGCACCGTACCAAAGAAGGGTCATTATTACACAACAGATGTATATAGACTGAGTTTCAGCACGGCCATATCAGCGATTCCAGACACATGAGACTGAATCTTGAGCATAGGATCTTACACAACAAAGAAGTACATTTAGTTCACTTTTGGGAAAGAGTTCGTGTCATACATAGAAGTAGATAAAGTTCAGCCCATAGCTTAGGCATAGGATCTTGCGGAGGGATGGTTTTGCAGGCCTCCTCCTACCAGTGAGAGGATCTACTTACAAAAGCATGCTTCTCAAACAGCGTGTGCCTACACAAAATAGCCCGTATCATCATTCCAAAGAGGGTTTCGTGTTCCAAATTGTTCTTAGACCTCGTATCAACTATCAGCAACCGTAGATGTAGTTTTTGCTCTTCTTCGAGATAGACCTTAGACCATGGTTCTGGTGAGAACATACCCCACCTGAAAAGCTTCTCCTCGAAGGCAGGGCCAAATCCATGGATATTCCTGGACCTTAGTGCTCAACTTCCCCATCAGTGGCAACTGCAGTCATGCATCTGCAAGTGTATTCTCACATAGCAAGTGACGCAGCAACTTTATCTAACTGAATGCACACGCCATGCAGTCAAAATAGCCGAAAGATTTTCTCCAGCAATATTTTTTTCATTTATGATCCAATACATCTTCACTAGATACAGCAGCTTTGCATATGCTTGAGCCATCAAACCGAACTGTGAAAAAGAATTACAATAAAAGGTTAGGGGGACATCAGATGGAAAATTCATTAAAAGCTAAGAAACTAGATCAATGAACCCTGCAGGTAGCGCAGTATCATATTACGACTTAACAGCATCATCAAACATCAACCCACAGCCCCTTTTTTTTTTCTCTGGTCTCCCTCTTATTAAAACATCTTGTTATGGGACAAGACAAGTAGGTGACGGACTATGGAGAAGGCAAAAACAAGACAAACCTACCATGATCAAAGAAAGGCAGACATGCTGCAGCAGAGAGCTAAATGTGTATCCATACTAGATAATCCAATATAATAGTTTAGTTTGGCACAACCTACTCACATCTTCTGATGAATTGAGTCGATTGTTGCCAATTCCAATTTTAGTATGGGTACTCGATACAGCAGCATAGTTGATTTCACAAGCTATAGTACAACATTAATACATTTTTTGGCTCGTATCAGATAACATGTCTCAATATCTAATACTCCAGTTGGTTGAAACATATATCTGACTAGCATAGTACTTCCGACCAAAGTTTAAAATAGCCGGCTATTCCATTTAGCCGCGGCTTTTTCAGAGGCTATAAAAGGCTATAGCTGCGCTATAGCCGGCTATTCTATTTTAGCATATTTTTAAAAATTGAACAAATTTTAGTTAAATCTTTTCAAAAGATGGAAAAAACTATGACTCAAAAAAGATTCGAGCTACAAGTCATGCAACTATTGAACACAAATAAGTATTCAACCAATTAACTCATTAGTTGTATTGAATCATATTTAACATAAGTTCGTAAAAGGGAAACAAAAAGAAGAAAACTTCAGAGAGCATAAGTTTAGCGGCTAAATTGGAGGCTAATTTAAGGCTAAATCGGGCTATAGCTGGCTATTTCCCATTTAGCCTACGAAGGACAGCCGTAGCCGGATACTTCTCAAAAGGTTATAGCGAGGCTATAGCTAAGCTATAGCCGGCTATTTAAAACTTTGCTTCCGACAGGGTTTAAGACTTTGTAGTAGAATAATTAGCCTGAAATCATCTTTTTGTACAACATTCAGAATTAGTTCAGAAGGACACCAATCCAGAAATGTAATGCAGGTTTTACGCAGGAAATTGTGATTTCAGTGTCTCCGAATAGGGCCAGGGATCCACAGTTCACTCAGATAGCTTTAAATAAATCAGAACATAAACAACTTTCTTATCATTAATACCAGCAATCACCCAGTCATCATATCATTTAACAGTTCATCAACATGATGGTGGTTGGACCCATAGAATTTTCTCGCTTACAACCAATGAATTATGTATAAATAATAGATTAAATTTATACATGAATACTAGCATGCAACAGCAACAACTGTCACTAATCCACACAAACCACCTCTGAATAGTATAATACTAATGTCACTTACAAATGTGTAGTTTTAGACATTGCATGGCCTCCAAAAAATACCTGGGCGATTTATTTACTTTTGGTTCAACGGAAGAGTGGCTAGCTATCATCTTCACTTATAGTTACATTGATGATTAGCTTTTTTCCTTTGATGAATTTGACTGAAAAAGAACATGGACAAATGAAAAATCAATCACTTCAGAATAGATCAAAGAGCAGTTGAAAAATATGAAGTACCATGAGTTCAATCAAATCTGGGGCTTTTCTACATTTAAGTTGACAGTACAACAAGTACCCATGGATTTTAAATCCTCATGTTACTAGTTTCTGCTAGACAAAATAGTAATGTTAATGCCAAAAGTGGCCTAAGTCATTATGCATTCCTGGGATACACTTTACTAATATATTTGTCAAAGATATCGTGCAGTGCCCAATTGCCCAGGACCGCCGAAGCATCGATACGGCAAAGTTGGACATATCGGTGGCTTGTACTATGCATTTGTGGCATAGGCTTGTACTCTTGCAATGAAAAGAACACCATGTCATTGCATTTTCCTGAAAAAGAAGTTGGCCATATCGCTGTGCGATACAGGGATACATGGGGATACAGGTGTCCCTGAGACCCTGAGTATCCTTTTTTGTTAATGTTAAAATGACAAAAACAAATAGGGATACAGCTGGGATACCTGGCAGGTACAGGAGGGATATGTGGTTGAACCATGTAAGGCCCAGTATCACATACCAGAAAACTCTAGACTAAAGGCGCCTCCAGCCTCAGGCGCCCAATACCTGCACCTGGAGAAGAGGCGGGTGACATCCCCATCTTCCCGGGCACCACAGCCACCGGGATGCCTCCAAGGGCTGCTGCTGCCATCAGGATCCCATCCGCCTTGTCCTCCATGCTGGCAGCAGCTTTCTATATTCACACACGCAACAGGTACCTCCCCACATTCTCGTTCCTTCTCTGGTTTCCTCTCCTTTTCTTGTTCTCTTTTCTTTGTTTGTTTGGCTGCTAGTTAGCAGATACAAAAAGGTTTTTCCACTGTTGTTTTTTATATGCCTACAGACACGTCATGACACCACCAAGGTACCAAATACAGCAACCGGTTCCATGGTGTAGTGATCCTGTTGCATATAGAAAAATATATATGTACATCTGTAATAATATAGTGCTGCACAAACATTATCGAAATCCAACCTACAGGTACCATATTCAGGTGAAGGATCTAGGTATTTCTTGTGTATTTTAATGGTCAAAGTACAAAGTGTAGTCACATGCAGTTATGAAGAAGTATTTTCCATGACGACTTTGAATCTGGCAACTTATGTTCGATCCTGGCAGGACCTACTTCTCAATGTAGATTTTTGGCATTATGTCCGATCATGTGACTTGGGTATTTGTCAGACAGCAGCTTTTGGGACATTAGGATAAGTACCCATTTTTATGTTTATGCGTTACTTATTTCTGTCGGACATAAGAGAACATTTGGTGCCAAATTGTCCTAAGATCATATTCCTTCTTAGGACTCCATTTCACTACAAGGTTCTTAAAAGATGGCGTGCAATGTCCAAGACAACACCAATTCATACGTCGAATCAGACTAATGATATATCAAAAGAACACTTCAAATAAGAGATCTTTTGGCTATTCCCATATTCCAACTAGATGCCAACTATCTGCAAGCTCAAAAAGGAACACATGATTTTATTGAATCAAACAATGCAAGCCCGCCCGTATAAAAACAAAAGGATACAAGTACTTATTTTTCATGCCCTTTTATATGCCTACGGAAACATATCATAAATGGCATCATCAAAGGACCATATACAACAACCGGTTCCATGGTGTAGTGGTTATCACTCCAGACTTTGAATCTGGCAACCTGGGTTCGAATCCCGGTGGGACCTACTTTTTTTACAATACAACAAGCATCCATGTATTACAGTGTCAATGAAAAGGATTAAGTGTCAAGATAAGAGCAAGAGTTCAGACTAACAAAGTAGGGGAACTAACCTTTTCTCTTATGGTGGACTTCACGTTTAATATCAAAGCTGGCCTAAGACCGTACATCTGAAATCCTTCCTAGAACTTATGCCTTGTTAGGAAAAAATTCTACTTATCACACATTATTGCAGCAATGAATGGTTAAAATACATTTGGAGATCGTGTAATGGCCAAGACAACATAAATTTATACTCCAATAGTACTAATTATACATCAGATATACTTTAAAAGAAGGGTTCCTTTTGCATATTTCCAGAAACTATCTTGAAGCCATTTGGAGATCGTGATGTTTCAGTATAACTATGCCAAATCCACCTTGCACACAGATCCAGGAAAGACTAAATCTAAGAGACATTAATCAGAAATGACCATGTATAATAACCTTATTAAATGGCATGCTACAACAACTTAACCTCTTCTAAAGCAATGAAATAGTACTATTTTTCTCGATAGCAGTTAATGCGATCACCATACCACTAATTTTCTCAATGGACAGTTGTTTAAACAGAGACTCTGAAACGGAAGGAGTTTGCGCAGGCTTGAAAAGAAACACAAACTTGGTGTAGCCAAGAAGATGTGAACTCATCAAGGAACAGTATAAGCAAGCTCAAAAGAAAACACAATTTCGTTTCAACCAAAGTATGAAAGTCCACCAAAGTTCCAAAAGAAAGGATATAACCAATTTTTATTTGTCTTTTGCACAACTGAGAAATATGGTACAAATGACATCATCAGGGACCACATACAACAGCTGGTTCCATAGTGTAGTGGTTAGCACTCCAGACTTTGAATCTGGCAACCTGGGTTCGAATCCCGGTGGGACCTACTTTTTTTTACATGAAACCAAGTAGGAAAGTCCACCTTTTTATGTTCGTACCTCTCCTAATTTAGTTGGACTTAAGAGAACTTCTACTGCCGAAACTGGCCTAAGACAATATATCTGAAATCTTGTCTAGGCCATATACCCTATTAGGGAAACATTTTACTGATACACAAATTATCTTAGAAATGAATTGTCAGTATTGTTTGGAAATAGTGCAACAGTCAAGGAAAAATAAATTTATACTGCATTACTTATTGTATACCAAAATATGCTTGTAACTGAAAGGGCCCTTTTGGGTGCTTCCATAAGCTATGTTGATTCCAACAGTGGAGTGTGCGCAAGCTCAAAAGAAAACACAATTTCGTCGCAACCAAAATGACAAAAGTACATCAAAAATCCAAAACAAAAGGATACAACCAACTTTTATTTGTCTTTTATACACCGGAGATATGTCATAAATGAAATCATCAAGGAACCACATACATCAACTGGTTCCATAGTGTAGTGGTTAGCACTCCAGACTTTGAATCTGGAAACCTGGGTTCGAATCCCGGTGGGACCTACCTTTTTTGACAATACACCAAGTAGGACAGTCCAACATTTTATGTTCTTACCTTGCAAATTTACTTGGACTTAAGCTAACTTCTAATGCCAAAACTGGCCAAAGACCGCGTACCCTCTTAGGAAAACATTTTACTGATATACACATTATTTTATTTGTCAAAGTTATGTTTGGAGATCATGCAATGGCTAAGGCTACCTAAATTTACTGGAGCAATACTAATTGTATACCAAATATGCTTAAAAATGATAGGACCCTTTTGGGTTTCCATAAGCTATCTTGATGCCAAGAGAGCAAGTATATGCAAGCTCAGAAGGGGGCACAATTTTGTTGCAACCAAAATGATGCAAGTCCACCCAAATTTCAAAAGAAAAAGGGGCAACCAAATTTTGTCTTTTACACACCCAAGAAATATGTCATAAATGACATCATCAAGGGACCACATACGGCAACTGGTTCCATAGTGTAGTGGTTAGCACTCCAGACTTTGAATCTGGCAACCTGGGTTCGAATCCCAGTGGGACCTACTTTTTATATCAAATTAAATTTTTGGACACAATAAGAATCTGTGAACTGCATCTCGAATCAAAAGGAATACTTTGTCAAGATCAGAACAAGAAAGACTAAGAAAGTTAGGAAAGTAAATCTTCCAGCATTGCTAATTTTGCTTAGAATTTAGGGAGCATGTTGCGGCAAACTTGTTCTCACACCATGTATCCACAAACCTATCTAGATTTTTTGCATTCTTGACCAACCACATCAAAAAAGGTCAGCAGACTTGCAACATAACCATTGAACTCAATTATTTCGTTCATGATTATCTCTACTACTTAAAAAAGAGTAATTGTTTTGGGTGAGATTCCCTAGCTTCTCTGTGCATAGCAGCTGCATCGCATCGGAATCCCTAAGTCAGATCTTGCTTTGTTTTTTTACTGTTGCATGTGCGCTAACTTGCTTACAGATAGATCATGAGATCGTTAGCAGTTGCTCTTTCAATTGTTTGAACATTAGAAGCTTAATTTGATCTTGCAGCTAGCCAACTACATGAGTATCACATAAATTCTCAGATTAATTGTTTGTTGCAAAGGATGGAAATACATGTATCTTTGATTGATGTATTTTAGTAAATTGGTGTTCAAATGTAGTGCTTATATGCATTGTGTATTTAGACTATCCACAAGAGAAATTGTGAATTCATTGTGGAAGTGCGGTTCTAGCTTAGTACAAAGAGCTGCAAAAGAGATATGGCTCACTTGTGACTGTCTGAATTATAATGTTGATCACATAACAACAGTACATACTTTAGGATGAAAAATGTCACAAGCTTTTAAGGCCATCTCGACGTTTGTTTTAGAAACATACCTTGCAAATGTCATGTTGACCTGGTCTTGGACAACATGTACATATGAATCAACTATCATGTATGATTATTTGGTGGATCACCGTCCAATTTCAGCGAACTTGTAATAGTCGAATCAGCATCCTCTAGGTTATTAAAGTTAAGTGTTTCAAATCTCAATTTAAAGAGCTGCAACAGAAATATGACTCACTTGTGACCATCTGAACTATAATGTTGATCACAAATCGATAGTATCTACTTCAGAATAAAAATACCGCAAAATTTTAAGGCTAGAGGTTAGATACCAACTGGGAGGAGTCTAGTCCTGCTTCCCTAAGTGCAATCTTCCAATTCCCGATTCTCCTCGGATCCATGCATTTTCCCAGATAGTTGTACACCTCATGCAATTTCTACCGCTTAGCACAGTCAGACTGATTCACAAGGCAGCTCATGCTGGCCAGGAACGCCAAACCAATCTGACCATGTTGAGTGGTAGAAACTACACGATGTGTAAAGTCATCTAGGGAAATGCATGGATGCAAGGAAAATCGAGGATTGAAAGATTGCACAGCGGAAGCAGATGCCACCATTCCCAACAGAGCAGACTCCTCTCAGTTGGTATATGACCTCTGGTCTTAAAATCTAGTGATATTTTCATCCTAAAGTACATACTGTCGATTAGTGATCAACATTATACTTCGCACGGTCACAGGTGAGTCATGTTTCTCTTGCAGCAATTTGCATTCAGCTTGCGTTGAGGTCTAAAGCACTCCTCGTTTAACAAGCTAGGAGGTTGATTCGATTATTACAAGTTTGCTAAAATTGGACAATTATCCACCAGATAGTCAGGCATGATAGTTGATTCATTATCCACATGTTGTCCAAGCTCAGGTCAACATGGCATTTGGAAGGTGCGGTTCTAAAACATGTCGAGGGTGTAACAAACAAGGATGCACCGATCGTCTAGGACAAAAAACAAACACACGCACACACATACATACTATGTTGTCACCGGATTGACCTCCCCATCGCCTTTCTCGGTGCTGCACCTTCAAGATCGACCCCCCCCCCCCCGTCTTCCTTCCAGTGCCACAATCAGGGCCAAGAAGGACCTCTTCCTACTTGCCCTTGTTTCCATCAAGGCAGGAGAGTTGCATCCTCTATGGCTGATACATGCATTGTATCATCTGAAATCATGTGCGTGTGTAACCTGGATTTGTCTTAGGTTGGACCAAATTATCAAGAATTTTGTAAATGTTGGACTGAATTTCGTGTTGAATGTGTGTTAGCAACTAATACACACTACAACTTTTTGCTAACACGTGTTGGATTAGATGAATGATGAGTCGAGCAGGACATCACAGTACAACTTTTCGTGTATACATAAATAGTTTTACTAACAATTTGATATGTTCCCGTAACAACGCACAGGCATGTTTCCAAGTTCTATGCAAATAAAAATCAGTGGTATACACGTAGAAATGTTTTTCGAGCAACAGGTTACTAATGATATTCCATACCATAGATGTTAACAGTTAAAACATAATTTAGCTTCTCAGTTAGCTTCATGCCAATCTTATTATAGGCTTAGCAAGCATGGCCAAGGAACAAACCGAGCATTTGAAGGTAAACAGGAACCACTGCCGATTGCGTGAACATGGACAGAATATAAATGGAATCAATGCCTGTTGAGTATGAGATACCAGGTATCTAGGTTCAACATTAAGAAGATAAAACCATTGGAAGGAACCCAAATTAGCACATGCAAACATGACCATCTAAAGGAAGTGCTACGAAACCAGGTGATAACATCTGATATAAACGGCAGTAACTAGACATTCAGCTTGGTTGGGGCAAACAGCTTGGATACTAGGAAACTAAATAATTACTAGCTTGTGTGGACGAAGTCACAAACAAGATTCTAGTATAAAGAAGGTTCAAGCAGCATAATGGATTTGGTACTACTCACAATCTGGTTTGTCTTTTTAATTTATCACGCTGTTGATCATGGATTTGAAATTTCATGGCAGCTTACATCTGTATTACCTTGTGTGATGATATTTTTCCTGATTATCGGATGACTTTTTGATGTGTTTTTATTGTAGTCTACTGTATTACTGAACTTCAAAGGTGATATGTACACACTATATTGTGTGATGATAATTTTTCCCGATTATCACATGACTTTTTGATGTGTTTTTCTTGTAGTCTAGTGTATTACTGAACTTCAACGGTGATATGTACACACTATATTGTGTGATGATAATTTTTCCCGATTATCACATGACTTTTTGATGTGTTTTCCTTGTAGTCTAGTGTATTACTGAACTTCAACGGTGATATGTACACACTATATTGCCTCTAAAGATCACGCACTTGTAACGAGATACTAGTACCAAAACAAAGGCATCCTCCTAAGATAAAAATGGGCGTGCCTAAAATTCACCTGTGGGAATGTTTCCAGTTGTGAAATATCTAACCAAAAGCAATAACTACAAGTTATTGAGCATAATAGAAGACTGGGCAAAGTCTAAAATACCTACAAGCAAGGCAGGGGGAGCATAATGACGCGACAAGAATCATCTCCTTCTCAACACATGTTTCTTAACCACGTTCTCCAGAAATTGCAGCCTTGACCACGGTAATCATCCAGGACCGCACAGGTGTCCATCCTGCAGAGCAAAACATACAGATTAATAAAATGAGACCCTCATAAGCACGATTGAACAGGGAACGCGTCAATGGATACTAGGGCAGGTCACCAGGAGGAAGATGGCGTCGAGGTGCGGACGAGGTCGTCCGACGGAGAGATCTACGCTGCAGGCCAGACGTTGGCCACGGCGATCTCGCATCCCGCGGCGCCCTTGGAAGCGGCAGAGAGACAGAGCGTAAAAACTGCGAGCCTTGCCTCCGTGTGAGAACGAGATGATATGGGTGGTGAAGGGTGGGAGAAAGAGGAGGCCATCATGCGGGCTAGGGCTGGCGGCGGCGGCGAAAGCGAGATGGGGAACGAGAGTAGAAGAGGCGGCAGCGGGGAGACGAAAGAGGAGAGCGACCAGCCGGAGGGAATATATGCAGAAAACAAGAGAAAAGTCTACTTTAAATAGCACTTGGCTGTCACGATGCGTGCCAAATTTATAGTCAAAGATTTGTATTTGCATATAGAAAGAAGTCCAAATAACCCCTGTCTATTGGTTTTGGAGCGCTAACCACTCCTATATTTAAACTGGAACAATTAACCCTCTATTTTTATAATACCAGACAACTAGCCCCCGACCAATGTAGGCTGTTTTGTTAAGTGGTTTTGGCACATGAAGACTGGTTTAGGACATAGTGGACTTTGGTTAGGCAAAGCGGTCGGTCATTGATATAGTTGACCGCCTCTCGCCGTCGGCTCAGTCCGAAGAATCCCATCCGGCCCTGCCCCGGCCCTCGCCATCGGGCATCGCCACTGAGGCCGTTGCCCGTCCCTCGCCGCCGACTTAGTCCGAAGAATCTCGCCCGGCCCCTCCACTCGCCATGTCACCGCCGGCTCAGTCCGAAGAATCAAGACACCATGTCGCCGATCGTCCGCCAGTCGCCGTCGTCCAGGAGGAATTACCGCGGCTGCGTTTGAGAATAGGGATGAAGAGGCCACGTGTGGAAGAACAGGTTCGTGGTTTTTGGACCTTGCTGGCCTCACTTTCCCACATTGGCAAATACCCAGTCTCCACATGACCAAAACCACCGATCAAAACAGCCTACAGGGGCCCAGAGAGGTTAGTTGCCTGGTATTGCAAAGATAGGGGGTTAAATGGTCCAGTTTAAACATAGGGAGGGTTAGCGTCTCAAAACCAATACATAGTGGTTACGGAACTTCTTTCTTTGCATATATATGAGCAATTAATAATGATATTGCCAACAAATACTCTTCCTTAGAGCCATCTGAACCGTCCAAACTAATCTCGTCTCAAAATCTCCACCTAACGTCTCATTCACATCCATCGTGTGATCGCGCTTTCCTCTGATCACGGTAACAAATCACTGTATCAAATCAGAATCATCAATACATAAGGAAGATCTTTCCACACTAAAAATATAAGGGCTTGTTTGATTCATAGGAATTGTATAGGAATTGTGTAGGATTAAAATCCTATGGGAATTTTTCCTATGTTATTGTTTGATTCATAGGAACACATCCTATAGAAATCAATCCTATAGAAATCTTGTAGTGCAATTTCTATAGGAAAGAAACATTAGATCATACCTCATGGAAAAATTCCTTTGCTACATCAAACAAAATTCATCTTTCCATAGGATTCAAGTTGACATGATATCTCAATCCTATGTTTTTCCTATTCCTATACTTTTTTTATCCTATGAATCAAACAAGCCCTAAGATCTTAAAAATCAATGGCACAACCCAAAATCGGATATTTGATTTGCAATTAATGGACTAATTGATTACTCCGTCCAATCCCACCGCATGCATCCTAAAAAAAACATCCCACCATGCGCAACTAAAAAAGTTTTCATCTTGTTCCTTCCTCTAGCACTCCTTCCATCGAGAGAAAGAAAACGCACCAAAACCTATCTCCATCTTCCTTCCCACCTGGTTTTTGTGTCATTGTTGCCTGGAGCCATGTAGCGACAGGAGGACGCACTTGGTGACTGTCCAAAGAGACTCAGACGCATAGGAGGGAGCTAGTCACCTGGGCGCTCGCCGAACCCACTCTCCTCCCTCTCCCAACCTTATCATCCTCCACCTTGCTTGACTGCCACCGCTCAGCTTCCGGGCCGCTCCCGAGCCTCTCCTGCCGGAATAGCCGGCCGGAGATGGTGGTGGAGTGGCGCCGGGGTAGTCGTAGGTTGTAGGTTTCTTAGGATAGCTAGGTTTGTGCTTCTTGTCGTAGTTTGGCTCGTTGTCGTGGAGTGGATGGGAGTCCTCTTGCCCGAGGCTTACAGTCGTTGGTGGCCTTTCTTCATTGACGAGGAGCTCCGGTGGTCGGAGCCTTGGGCGTTGAGATGGGTGTCTACCTCCTCCTCTAATAAAAGGGCGTTTGGATCTTGGCTCTGTTCTAGGTTGCAGTGTTTGCTTATGGTGACGCCTCTCCCGGCCGGCCGTGGTGGAGAGGAGGAGAGGGGTTGCGGCGAGGTGTGCGGCGTGTTGGAGTCACTTCTAGCCGGCCGTGGAGGCGAGGGGAAGAAACTCCACACGGCGTCGTCCTCTGCTACCAGGGGATGGTTCTGTCTATCCCGTGTTCATCGCTACTGCTTCTTCTTTGGTTCTTTCTCCTTATCTCGGGCAGGAGCTCTGAGGAGGGAACTCGTTTTCCTTGAGCGGCGACGATGGACCTTGGCTGCTCGTTGTTATGGCTCCAAGTTTGATCTTCTCGTCCTGGCCTCCTGGGCGCTGCGGTGGCGACTGGATGTTGGAGATCCCTGCGGAGCTGCGGTGGCGATTGGCCTATGGCTACGATTGGTGTTCACACAGTGTACCTGGAATGGCCACTGATCTTTGATGCCCAAGATTGGCATCTTTCGACGCAATGTAAGCGTCTAATCAACCTCCGAGAATGGAGGCCCTCTCCTGATGGTGTGACGTTGACTCCCTGCGCCGCCCTCTTCCCAAGTGGTCTCGTCCCCGGCGTAGAAGACGGTGGTCGGCGGCGACACTCGTCTTTGAAGCGCTGCGGTGAGATGTAGGGACCTGGTTGCTTTTTCAAATATGTTCTTGAGGTCCTCTGTGTTTGTTTTCTAGACCTGGTTATAATCTTCATTTCTTTTTACGTCATTTTTGTAATATGTACCACCGCTTGGAATTAATTCAGCCTCTCCGTCCTTTGGGACCTTTCCCATTCAAAAAAAAACTCGGCGCTCGCCAAAGGCCATAAGCGACCAGGTCGTCCCACTCCACGCCACCATCGTCGGCGGGGTTGAGCACTGGCGATTCGCTCCCTCGTGGCCGGAAGAAAGCTACTCACCTAAGCACTTGGACGTGATGTTGCTAGATACCTAGCCCGTAGATATTTCCCTATTTCTTTTTTGTGTAGATGTGTTTCAACGAAGAACACATCTCCTTGTTCTTTTAATTGACTTCTCACGTTCCAAGGACTTGGCAATATATATATATATTATATTTGTCTATGAATTCTTTTTCAGATCTGTAAAACATATGTGACCAGGTGTAACCTCGGCAATGTCTATAGTCATGGACCTAGGATTCGGCGAAAAGAGAACACTGGTGATTTCGTGGACTTATCAGATAAATAAGAAAGTCGATATAGTCTCATTATTTGGAGAAGATGATTACAAAATCGCTAGTTGCGATCTAACCGGATCACGTGTTGCTGAAAGGCTACTTTGCCCTCTTCGTCGATTCCTCCCAGCCTTTATAGGAGAAGCTGGTCCTAAAGGTGTATACGGATAGGTTACAAATTATGTTTACAACACTAGGACTATATCGGTTTACACCTCTGCCTTGATTACCAGTCCAATCGTTTGATCGTCGAATGTCTCTTGGACTCTTTTTTCTCATGGGCCTTTGTCAACACCCGGATTTTTAATCCCAGATGCCTGTTATGCCATACATCGCAATCCTAGGATTACCATTTTTACGAGACATAACAGAATTGGATACCATAGTACATCATCCATTACAAACCGTACATAAGTTCTTACACAATAAGGATCTCATGATACAGTTCTTAATACAACTTCAAGAAGCGAAATACGTAATAATAACGGTAGCGTAAGCGAAGCTCCATCTTCAGGGTCACAGGCAATGTTGACGATGGGATATGATCCTAGTTGTCGTAACCTTCCTGGGGTCCATCCTCCAGGTACTCCTCTTCATAGTCTGGCCACGGGAATAACCAGGGACAAAGCCATGAGTACTCTTTAAGTACTCGCAAACTAATACTAACAAGTGAAAGGGGTTTTTGGTAATAGGACACTAGGCTCTAGGGTTATTTTGCAAAAGCCAGGTTTATCTCTACTAAGTTTAGAAGCAATGAATGCTAGTTGAAATTTTACAACACCTAAGTGGGAACTTGTATCTCATATCACAACCCTGTTATGGTTAAGTCAAAGTCTCAATTTATTTCACAAGTCTTTTGAAAACATCTGACGGGGGAACAGTATGGCCACTCCAACTGTCCATAACCGCGGACGCGGCTATTCAAATAGTTTGACACTCTACAGAGATTGTACACTTTCACCACAACATTCGATACATCCGTCAGGAAAAATCCTGAATTCACCATACTTAGTATGCGGATAATCAATCCTAACCTTTCAATTACACGCCCTAGTATAAGCACATCTCCTGTGAGTTTGGCCTCCCAACCATGACCAACTGTCATCTTGGGTACTGCACAGGTGGACAATCTTCACAAGGTAGCCTCAGCCCAGACCTTGGCCGTGAGGGAACTAATACTAAGGTATATAAGTTTCCAGTCAAGCCCTACCCAATTCTCGGGTATTGTGGTTGTACGATAAAATTGGAATGGTATCGCATCCAGACAACCATCAGTTTTATAAAGGGATAAGGCTCATGCCTCAACATTTTCATCACCAAAATCATTAGGTGTTCGGAAACACATGTCCAAAACATTTCAATAGAATGATCCATCATTCCAAGGTTTTCATAACCATTTTTCCACCAAGTATTCCCATCTAAAGTTGATCAAGTTTTATGCTTAGCATTAGCATCTACAAGTGGGGGTAAGTACTAAGGAGGGGTGGTAAACTAGTGGATTTTAACTAAGTTCAATCTCATGCCTTAGGATGACATAAAGATTATCTAGCTTAGGCCAAATTTTATGCTCTTGATGCAACCTTCAATTATCCTTCTAGTATCTACCATTTATTCCAGTAACTCTAAGTAATAGCTTTGATAAAGAAATAAAGTAATAAGCTTGCAAGTAAAACTAGGATTGGTTTATCAAGTGGTTATGATCATATATGCTTGAAGGCATATAGTTGGCATGGTAGCAAGCAAGTATTAGCTTGCATAAGTCAGTATAAGCTTGCATTAGTAGGGTATCTTGCAAGTGTTAGCTTGCCTTGTGCAGAGCAGTGGTTGAAGTTCTCCTCGGCTTCTTCTTCGTAGAATCCTCCTTCCTCCTCGTATCCTTGGTCGGTACTAGCGTCTATGAATAAATACGATATACACAATCACTAAACAATACTTAACTACTTGCAATCATCACACAAAAGGGTCCTATAGATTATCTAACATCATCTCTAACATTACAAGATTAAGGCTTGGTTCAATTCCTTTTATTTTTAGAAAAGTAATTTCTACTCATTGAAAAACTACTTAAGATTTAATATTCTCCAAACCAAACATGGTATCATGTTGACACATGTCATCACCACATATTTTAGTCCATGGGAATATGATTTAAAGTGGTGTCACAATTTAATAAGTTTTTACCCTTTTGTTTTAATTAAATAAAGTGACTAGAAATGCCTATGGGGCATTCTTTTATTACTTGAACATTATTTCTGTAAGTAAACCTATATATTTTTATATATTCTGAAAGGTATGGTTAAATGTGATTTTTGAGAGTTGGAATCAACTCAAAAGCTATTATGGTTTAAATTTGAAAAATGTTTGAATGCAGAAAAGCTTCTGCCTTGTTATTTTTACCATGGATGATCTATAGATCCAAATGACTTGAATCCAATGGGCTTGGATTCAGCACTTCCAGACCTTTCTAACAAAATTAGTTTCATTCGATTTGGTGCACTGAATCGACCTGGGTTGATTTTTGAAATTGGGTACAGAAGCGTGTTTGAAATAAAATGGAAAAGGTTAAATTCAAATAACTGGGCTGCGCAGGAAGCGATACTGGGCGGCCTGCTAAGCACAGCGCTTACGCGGGTTGGTTAAGTGGATGTCCCCAGCGTCGGTGAGGAGGGTGCGGCGGTATGGGCGATGTGGTGCGTTCGATCGGGTTCTAATCAACGGTGAGAGTGATCGTCGACGTTGGGCAATGCCACAGATAGAAACCTAGCGCGGCTGGGGGTCGTTGGGGCTCACGGGGTTGAGGTCGGCGAGGCGGGCGAGCAGTCGACGACGGCGAACCTCTGGTACGGCAGCTTCTCTGGGCTCAATCGCTGGCTCCTTCTTCTCGATGGCGGGCGGGCTCCGGTGAAATTCCGGCGATGCGCTGCTCGTCTTGCTCCAGGAACAGGGTGGCACGATCAGTGAGGAGAGGGGAGTGAGATGGTGTGCTCAATTCGGCTGGGGGTGGCCTCTATTTATAATGGAGCGAGGGGACCGACGGGGCGCAAGGTGAGCTCGTCGTGGTCGGCCATGCAGACGGCTATCGGCGTGGGCGGTAAAGGCGGTGCGGTGCTCTGGCGATGCTCAACGACACGATGGCGGGCGTGGGGCGGTGTGGTTTGGTCGAACGACGATGCTGCTGCGTGCGACGGAAGATTTAATGGCGCCGGCGCGTGTGGTCGAACGGGCGTGTCGCGGGTTCTTGGGACGATGGTGATCACGTATGCACGCGGCGAGGGCGGCGCGCGATCTGTGGGCGTCGGTCGAGCGTGGCGCACGGGGCGCGCTCTCGGCATGGTTGCTGGCGAGTTTGGCATGGTCCGCGCGTGTGTTCCAGGGGTTGTCAAGGTTCGAGCGGTGGACAGGTAGTGGCGGTGGGGTGTTGGCTTGCTCCCAGACATGTTGGCTAGGCTTGGTTCTTCTCCTAGCTTGTTATCGAAATAGGGGTGACAAGTGTGCACTCGGCCTGCTCACCATTGATGGCATTGCCAAGCTTACAGTGATGCTAGAGGTTTGCACTTGAGCTAGATGATCTACTAAAGCCTAGTTGCAACCAGAGAGGGAACAAGTTAGGCTCCAATCACTGCTCACAATAGTGTTTGGATTTTGTTTGATTTGTATCTGCAAGGTTTTTGATGAAATGGCCACAAGGATTCAAGTTTTGAATTTTGAAAATATTTTTGGTGGGTGTGCTAGGTTGGTGCTGGTGAGTCTGCAGATGCTTGGGTTTTGAAAGTTGAGATTGTTTGAGTGGTTTTTGAAAAAGTGGGATCTTCCCATATGATAAAGATTCAATTTCGAACTGTCATTTAAACCATGCATTTAAATGTTTCTGGATGATCACAAAGTGGGCCTTGATACTTTGTTATGAGTACAATCAAGGGGTGCAAAGATCCAGAAAAGTTTATGTTAGGTTCTGAAAGTTTGAGACAACCAAAGTAGGCATGGGAGTTAAATTGGTCAAAATGACCATTCATCCAATTTGGTTTGTTTTGATTTGTTTGTCTTTGGGAAAAGTGTGGGGATTGTTTAGATGATATTTATTTCACCTAAGAAACACTTTACAAGCAAAAAAACACATAAACAAGGCAATTCAAAAGAATTCAAAATGGGATGCATACACACATGCATGCTTTCATATTTTTATTTAGAAAAGTTTTTGTTAACCCTAATTTTGATGATTAGAGTTTGATGATCCAAGTTTAGTATTTTTGGGATGTTACAAACCTTCCCCCCTTAAACAAAATCTCGTCCCGAGATTTGAAAAAGGATGAAAAAGATTACCTAGGATTTGAAGAGATCGGGAAACTCTGTCCTGATGTGATCTTCGCGCTCCCAGGTAGCTTCCTCTTCTGTGTGGTTGCTCCACTGAATCTTCAGAAACTTGATGCTTCGGGTTCGGGTAGTTCGAAAAGATTCTTCCAAAATACGGATGGGTACTTCGGGATAGGTCAGGTCATCGTTGATCTCTGTGGTCTGGTGATCGATATTTTTGAACACTTCGGTCTTCTCGGGGACTTCGAGACACTTGCGAAGTAATGAGATATGGAACACATTGTGCACAGCTGACATCTCTTCGGGTAGTTCTAATTGATACGACACTTCTCCTCGACGGTTCAGAATCTTTAAAGGTCCGATATATCTGGGAGCTAGCTTTCCTTTGAGTTGGAAACGCTGCATTCCCTTCAATGGCGACACCTTCAGATAAACAAAATCTCCTATGTTGAAGGCGAGGTCTCGACGTCTCTTGTCGGCGTAACTCTTTTATGCGGGTAGGCGGTCTTGAGGTGCTCACGAATCTTGTGAACCTTCTCTTCTACTTCTCGTAGGATGTCGGGTCCGAAAATCTGACTCTCTCCTACTTCCGACCAGTTCAAAGGGGTGCGACACTTCCTTCCGTACATGAATTCAAATGGGGCCATTTGCAGACTAGCTTGATAACTGTTATTGTATGAGAATTCTGCAAATGGCAGACAGTCTTCCCACTTGGATCCATATTCTAACACACATGCTCTCAGCATATCTTCGAGTATTTGGTTTACTCGCTCCGTTTGTCCATTGGTCTGAGGGTGATATGCGGTGCTGAAATCTAGGCGGGTTCCTAAACCTTCTTGGACTTTCTTCCAGAATCTTGAGGTAAACTGAGTTCCTCGATCCGATACAATGTTCTTGGGGACTCTTTGCAAACTAACTATTCTAACGATGTACAACTCCACTAGCTTCGAACTCTGATATGTGGTCTTGACGGGTAAGAAATGGGCGACTTTGGACAATCTGTCCACTATGACGCAGATAGAGTCATTTCCCCTACTAGAAGTAGGCAGTCCAGTGATAAAGTCCATTCCAACGGAATCCCATTTCCATTCCGGAATCTGCAATGGTTGCAACAATCCAGCGGGTCTTTGATGTCCTGCCTTGACTCGCTGACATATATCACACTTGGCGATATAGCTTCCGATTTCTCTCTGCATCTTATGCCACCAAAATTGCTCTTTCAAATCTTGATACATCTTCATTCCTCCGGGATGGATAGAATAAAGAGTATCATGAGCCTCCTTCAGAATCACTTCTTTCAACTCAGAATCTACTGGTACACAAAGGCGTCCTTTGTACCACAGAACTCCTTCGCTGTCCTCGGTGAATCCGGGTACTTTTCTTGTACCAATACGACGCTTGATTCCGTCGATACTAGCATTTCCCTTCTGTGCCTCTTTAATCTGACTGATCAAAGTGGGCTGAAGTTCTATGCTAGCCAAAAATCCTTCACTCACTAATTCCATTCGAAAATCTTCCATCTTTTTGTGCAAACTTGGTTGCTCCTTCAAAATCATGGAGTTCAAGCAGCACGGCAATCTACTAAGGGCATCGGCTACCACATTGGCTTTACCAGGGTGATAGTGAATGTCCAGGTCGTAATCCTTGATTAGCTCAATCCACCTTCTCTGTCTCATATTCAGCTCCTTCTGAGTGAATATATACTTCAGACTCTTGTGATCCGTATAGATCTCACAACGATTTCCCATCAGGTAATGTCTCCAGGTCTTCAGGGCTAGAACTCTGGCTGCAAGCTCGAGGTCATGGGTTGGGTAATTCTGCTCATGTTGCTTCAGTTGTCGAGATAGATAAGGTATAACTTTGCCTTCTTGCATTAGCACACATCCGAGACCGATCTTGGATGCATCACAATACACATCGAAGGGCTTCGTGATATCCGGCATGATCAAGATTGGGGCCGAAATCAATCTTCTCTTGAGTTCTTGAAAACTCGCTTCACATTTGTCGGTCCATTCAAACTTCTTGTCCTTCTTCAGCAATTGGGTCATGGGTCTGGCGATACTCGAGAATCCTTCTATGAACTTGCGGTAGTATCCCGACAATCCGAGAAATGCACGAACTTGGGTTTGAGTGGTTGGGGATTGCCAATCTTCTACATCTTTCACTTTGGCAGGGTCAACGGCAATTCCTCCGGCTGATACAATGTGACCGAGGAATCCTACCTCCTGTAACCAGAATTCACATTTGCTAAACTTTGCATATAGTTGATGCTCTCTAAGGGTTCCAAGAATGGTCCTTAGGTGTAGCTCATGTTCTTCTTCTGATTTGGAATAAATCAGAATGTCATCAATGAAAACAACGACAAACTTATCCAGGAAGTCCATAAAAATCTTATTCATGAGATTCATGAAATAAGCGGGGGCATTGGTTAATCCAAAAGACATGAATGTATACTCAGGGGCTGTTTGGTTCTGCTTATTTATGGCTTTTCGCTTTTGGCTTATAAGCCACAAAAGCACCTAAATAGGTGCTTTTTATTTTGGATTTTGGCTTATACCATCATACTACTATGTTCAATTAAAAGCCAAAAGCCAAAGCCGAAAGAACCTATTTTGGTGCTTTTATGGCTTATAAGCCAAACTCTAAAAGCTAGATTTAAGCTCAACCAAACAGGCCCTCATACAATCCATATCTGGTGGTAAAGGCAGTCTTGGGAATATCTGCTGCACGAATCTTGAGTTGATGATAGCCAGTCCTAAGATCAATCTTAGAAAACACTTTGGCACCGGTCAACTGATCAAAGAAACCTTCTATCTTGGGCAAGGGGTATTTGTTCTTGATAGTGACATCATTCAACTTCCGATAATCCGTACACAAACGGTTACCTCCATCCTTCTTGTCCACAAACAAGATAGGTGACCTCCATGGTGACGCACTTGGTTGAATCAATCAAATTTCCAACATGGAATCCAGTTGCTTCTTCAGTTCTGCTAGCTCAGACGGGTTCATACTATAGGGTCTCTGGGCTATGGGTCCAGTTCCGGGGATTAGTTCAATGATAAACTCGATATCCCGATCTGGGGGCATACCGGGCAAAACATCTGGAAATACATCGGGGTATTCACAGACTATCCGGACTTGGTCAATGGTAGGTTGGGCTATACTCTTGTTGCACTTGAATTTACGAGGTAAGGTTTCAGATACATGCTCGACTGAAATTCAGTGATCTTGGTCATGGTTATGGCTTTCTTGGCACAGTCAATCAATCCTTTATGTTTGGACATCCAATCCATTCCTAGTACTACTTCCAAACCTTTAGTTCCGAGTACTATCAGATTAGCATAAAAATCTATGCCATGGATTCGGATAGGGACGGCTTTGCAAATTTGCCTAGCCTTGGTGGTTGATCCGGGAATTTGAACAATCATAACATGCTTCAGTTTGGTTGGTTGAATTTTACTAGTGCATGCAAATTCTTCGGTGACAAATGAGTGCGATGCACCAGAATCAAACAACACTCGTGCAAGTACTGAATTAACAAAAAACATACCCAGCACGACGTCTGGCGCTTCCTGAGCTTCTTCAGCATGCATGAGGAAAAGACGACTGTTGTGGTTGAGCGAATTCCCTGGGGCAAACCTTCTTCTTGGCTGAACACGACGCTGTTGCTGAGCTGGGACATTGGCATTGGGTGCTGCGGCATTCTTCTTGTTGGGGCACTAGTTGGAATAGTGGCCTTTATTTCCACAGTCATAACAAGTCACTTGCGACTTGTCCTTTGCTTCTACAGGCACAGCATTGCTTCAAGTCCTCGGGGCAGTGTTGGTGTTGGCGGGAGCATTGTTGTTGTTGAATTTAGGTGGGGCACGGTTGAAATTGCTAGAGTTGCCGGGGTTGTTGTGATTTCCTCCGGGCCTAGGGTTTCCACGGTTGGGATAGGTCGGACGGTTCATCGGGGGTCTGTTGGTTCTTGGGGCAAATCCGGGAGATGGGTTAGGGCGATACTTTGGGGTCTGATGTGTTCCTGGTTGATGCATCATGCGACGCTTGCGGTTCTCATTGGCTTGATTGATCTTTCCTTCCATCTGGATAGTTGAGTCAACAAGGGCTTCAATATCATCAAAGGGGATATTGACTAATACCGTCTGCATATCATCATGCAGACCATTTAGGAATCTTTCTTTCTTCTTGGCTTCTGTGTCGATCTCATCCGGGGCATACCTAGCTAATGACAAAAATTTGTCACGGTATTCCACTACGGTCATCCTTCCTTGCTTCAGCTCTCTGAACTCGTCTCTCATTCTCTTGATCAAACCCGGGGGCACATGGGTTCTGCTAAACTTGACCTTGAATTCCTCCCAGGTCATCATCTGGCCTCCGGTCATTGCGCGAACACTGTTCCACCATGCCCTGGCATCTTCGTCTAGATAGTGGGTGGCGAACAGAACTTTCTCGTTGGCTTCCACTCCTGCGACTTCTAGGATGTTTTCCATGGTTGGCAGCCAATCATCGGCGTCTAAGGGCTCTTCCGACTTAGTGAAAACAGGTGGGTTGGTGTTCTTGAAATTCTTGAGCTTAGATCCATGGTTGTCCTAATTTCCGTGGCCTTGGTTGTTGTGGGCAAGATGGGCTATCTGTTGCAGAGTGGCTAGGTTGGCTTGACGCTCGCTTTTCGACTTCAAGGGTCGAAGTCAACATTTGCGTAAATGCAACGTCGGGTCCGGGGATGAACCACTTCCTCCACTTGGCATCTGAAGATTGAGATAGATCGTGAGAAAAGAGGGAAATTTCTAAGGTTTTGGGTCTTTGAAAAGTTTTAAATTTTGACTCAGATTTTTCTAGCAACTTGCTTTTTCATTCATTCATTCATTCATTCAGAGCACACGATACAACACACACCACAACAAACAAAAACAAATGGTTTTAAGAACCATTCTGAAAACTACGATACAGTGGGACCGAATACTACTCACTATGCTAGTGCTCAAGTGCTACTACTCCTCGGAATCTGTGGCTTCGTCATCTTCATCGTCATTGATGAAGGCGAAATCATCCTCATCAGTGAAGAAGTCCATATCCTGATCCTCCAGAAAATCATCATCATCGCTGAGGTAGGAGTAGGGGTCTCCACGAAGATCCTCTCCGGCATTCTCCCTTTCTTCCAACTGCATGTATCTCTCGTGGATGGTCTCCTCCAAAGATGAGATACGGTGGCGAAGACGAGCAATGATGCGCTCCTTCTTGTCGAGCTGACAGCGGCGAGACTTGCGATCCTTTGCTAGCATGGCGATGGTTTGGTCCTTCGTCTTGATGATGGCAGACTTGTGGTTGGAGTAGTCACAACAATTATCCCACTCCTGCTGACGATCGTACATCATGAAGCCAAGGTGGTCCACTTGGGTCTTCAGCTCAGGGTGGTATGGGGCTTCCAGTGGTTGTCCATTAGCATCACGCCTTCGGCAAAACTCAAAGCGAGTACCCTTGATCTGATTGATACTCTTCCCACAAAGACGGGAAAGAGCTTCCTGCATGGCCCTGGCAAGTCCATCGAGCCAGTTGTTCTCTCTTAAGGTAAACTGAATTCCTTCCACAGTGGGAGGTTTAATCTTTCCTCGGAGACTTGCAACAATTAGCCACTGCAGATCTTCTCCTCCTTGATCATTGAGCTGAGCTCCGAAGAACTCGGGGTGCGGACGCTCCAGAAGTTCCGAAAGCTGGTCCAAATCCCTATCAAAGATAAGGTCTCCTCCATTCCCCAACTGATAAAACTTGTTGTACTTCACGTCCATCTATAAGAATATAGGATGAGTAAGTTAGTAGAGTGATCAAGTGTGTCAAATTTTATGTATTTTGCAAGAGTTTTTGAGGAACATGAATTTTCATGAAAGAATCAAAGGGATAAGAATGAGAATAAGTTTTTGTAAATATTTGCTTTCTTTGGTTTTGGAAACTAAGTTTTTGATTCAAACGTCCAATCTAACTAGGGTCTCCTATGGTCAGGATGGCTCTGATACCAACTTGTCAACACCCGGATTTTTAATCCCAGATGCCTATTATGCCATACATCACAATCCCAGGATTACCATTTTGGCGAGACATAACAGAATTGGATACCATAGTACATCATCCATTACAAACTGTACATAAGTTCTTACACAAATAAGGATCTCATGATCCAGTTCTTAATACAACTTCAAGCAGCAGAATACGTAATAATAACGGTAGCGTAGGTGAAGCTCCATCTTCGGGGTCACAGGCAATGCTGACGATGGGAGATGATCCTAGTTGTCGTAACCTTCCTGGGGTCCATCCTCCAGGTACTCCTCTTCATAGTCTGGCCACGGGAATAGCCAGGGATAAAGCCATGAGTACTCTTGAAGCAGTCGCAAACTAATACTAACAAGTGAAAGGGGTTTTTGGTAATAGGACACTAGGCTCTAGGGTTATTTTGCAAAAGCCAGGTTTATCTCTACTAAGTTTAGAAGCAACGAATGCTAGTTGAAATTTTATAACACCTAAGTGGGAACTTGTATCTCATATCACAACCTTGTTGTGGTCAAGTTAAAGTCTCAATTTATTTCACAAGTCTTTTGAAAACATCTGACGGGGGAACAGTATGGCCACTCCAACTGTCCATAACCGCGGACGCGGCTATTCGAATAGTTTGACACTCTGCAGAGATTGTACACTTTCACCACAACATTCGATACATCCGTCAGGAACAAATCCTGAATTCACCATACTCGTGTCACGGATAATCAATCCTAACCTTTCAATTACACGCCCTAGTATAAGCACCTCTCCTATGAGTTTGGCCTCCCAACCATGACCAAGCTGTCATCTTGGAGTGCTTGCAGTGGACAATCTTCACAAGGTAGCCTCAGCTCAGACCTTGGCCGTGAGGGAACTAATACTAAGGTATATAAGTTTCCAGTCAAGCCCTACCCAATTCTCGGGTATTGTGGTTGTACGATAAAATTGGAATGGTATCGCATCCAGACAACCATCAGTTTTATAAAGGGCTAAGGCTCATGCCTCAACATTTTGATCACCAAAATCATTAGGTGTTCAGAAACACATGTCCAAAACATTTCAATAGAATGATCCATCATTCCAAGGTTTTCATAACCATTTTTCCACCAAGTATTCCCATCTAAAGTTGATCAAGTTTTATGCTTAGCACTAGCATCTACAAGTGGGGGTAAGTACTAAGGAGGGGTGGTAAACTAGTGGAGTTTAACTAAGTTCAATCTCATGCCTTAGGATGACATAAAGATTATCTAGCTTAGGCCAAATTTTATGCTCTTGATGCAACCTTCAATTATCCTTCTAGTATCTACCATTTATTCCAGTAACTCTAAGTAATAGCTTTGATAAAGAAATAAAGTAATAAGCTTGCAAGTATAAGCTTGCAAGGCATATAGTTGGCATGGTAGCAAGCAAGTATTAGCTTGCATAAGTATCAGTATAAGCTTGCATTAGTAGGGTATCCTGCAAGTGTTAGCTTGCCTTGTGCAGAGCAGTGGTTGAAGTTCTCCTCGGCTTCTTCTTCATAGAATCCTCCTTCCTCCTCGTATCCTTGGTCGGTACTAGCGTCTATGAATAAATATGATGTACACAATCACCAAACAATACTTAACTACTTGCAATCATCACACAAAAGGGTCCTATAGATGATCTAACATCATCTCTAACATTACAAGATTAAGGCTTGGTTTAATTCCTTTTATTTTTAGAAAAGTAATTTCTACTCATTGAAAAACTACTTAAGATTTAATATTCTCCAAACCAAACATGGGATCATGTTGACACATGTCATCACCACAATTTTATTCCATGGGAATATGATTTAAAGTGGTTTCACAATTTGATAAGGTTTTACCCTTTTGTTTTAATTAAATAAAGTGACTAGAAATACCTATGGGGCATTCTTTTATTACTTGAACATTATTTCTGTAAGTAAACCTATATATTTTTATATATTTTGAAAGGTATGGTTAAATGTGATTTTTGAGAGTTGGAAGCAACTCAAAAGCTATTATGGTTTAAATTTGAAAAATGTTTGAATGCAGAAAAGCTTCTGCCTTGTTATTTTTACCATGGATGATCTATAGATCCAAATGACTTGAATCCAACGGGCTTGGAATCAGCACTTCCAGACCTTTCTAACAAAATTAGTTTCATTCGATTTGGTGCACTGAATCGACGTGGGTTGATTTTTGAAACTGGGTACAGAAGTGTGTTTGAAATAAAATGGAAAAGGTTAAATTCAAATAACTGGGCTACGCGGGAAGCGATACTAGGCCGTCCTGCTAAGCACAGCGCTTACGCGGGCTGGTTAAGTGGCTGTCCCCACGCGTCAGTGAGACGAGGGGGTGCGAAGCGGTATGGGGCGATGTGGTGCGTTCGATCGGGTTCTAATCCAACGACTGAGAGTCATCGTCAACGTTGGGCAACGCCGGCGAGATAGAAACCTAGCGCGGCCAGTGGGGGTCGTTGGGGGCTCACCAGGGTTCAGGCGAGGGTCGGCGAGGCGGACGAACGACGAAGTCGACGACGGCGAACCTCCTGGTCAGGGCCGACGCTGAGGTATGGCGACCCTGGCATCGGCCAGGGGCCCACGGCCGGAGGGGCCCAAAAATTTATACTCACTTACGTACGTATTCTCTTTGTCCATAAATAAGTGTACTTCTAGCCTTGTTCTAAGTCAAAATTAATAATATTTGATTAATTTTTATACTCCCTCCAATTCATATTACTTGAATTGGATTTGTCAAAATTTAGATAAACCCGTATACTAAATAGTGTCTAAATTCATCCAAATCTAAACAAATTTGAGTCAACTAATATGGGTCGAAGGGAGTAGAAAAACGTAGTGATACTTAAGACTTTAAATTAATACCAATAGATATGTTTTTAAATTTAGTTTCATAATATGTGAATTTGATGTAATATATGTTGCTATATTTATCTATAAAGTTGGTCAAATTTAATAAACTTTAACTTGGCCAAATGCTAGACATACACTTATTTGCAAACGGAGGGAGTATATATATAGGGGTATACATATGCTACCCATGACGCGAGAAACGAGGGAAACCGGGCACAACGCGTCACGCGAGCAGGAAATCAAAAAGGCTCACTACGACACGAGGCACCAGGCTTACGAGTTACGACGCGTTACGATGCTGGCCGCATGGGTTACAACGCGTCGCGAACTTGTGATCTCACTTCTCTTCTCTTCTCATTGACTCTTTGGAAATTGGCCGGACTCTGTGCCTCGATCTCTAGGGCACTGCCTCCCTGACTCGACCGACGATCGCAGATTCGCAGGTCGTCTATCGGGGATCACCAATTCACCAGCAGCAGGCCCTGATCCTCACTCCTGACTTATTATTATTGGAATTATTTCTTATTTGAGGTAATCAAACTAGCAACTAATACTACTTATTATATTTTGAGACTAAAATGTTTGGTTGGATGTTAACTTTTATTTTAAAAGTGCTAGTAGATACATATATGATAAAAAATTAATATGTCTATATATACATTAGCCTTAAGGGCCCATGCTGTCGAATTTGCCTACGGCCCTAAAAAATATAGAGCCGACCCTGCTCCTGGTACCGACAGCTTCTCCTGGGGCGGCTCCAATCGCTGGCTCCCTTCTTCTCCAGTAGCGGCGGGCTCCGGTGAAATTCGCGCTGTTGCCTTCGGAACGGTGGCACGATCAGTGAGGAGAGGGGAGTGAGATGGTATGCTCAATTAGGCTGGGGGTGGCCTCTATTTATAGTGGAGCGAGGGGACCGACGGGGCGCAAGGTGAGCTTGTCGTGGTCGACGGTACAGACGGCTATCGGCGTGGACAACGGTAGGGGGCGGTGCGGTGCTCCCTGGCGATGCTCAACGACATGGTGGCGAGACGTGGGGCGGTGTGGTTTGGTCAGAACGCGACGATGCTCTGCGCGTGCCCGACGGAAGATTTAATGGCGCACGGCGTGGCGCGCGGCGCGAACGAAGCGTGTCTGCGGGTTATTCCGACGGGTGATCACGTATGCACGGCGAGCGCGCTGCGTCGGTCGAGCGTGGCGCACGGGGCGCGCTCTCGGCATGGTTGCTGGCGAGTTTGGCATGGTCCACGCGTGTAGTCCAGGGGTTGTCAAGGTTCGAGCGGTGGACAGGTAGTGGCGGTGGGGTGTTGGCTTGCTCCCAGACATGTTGGCTAGGCTTGGTTCTTCTTCTAGCTTGCTGTCACATGGGGGTGACAAGTGTGCACTCGGCCTGCTCACCATTGATGGCATTGCCAAGCTTACAGTGATGCTAGAGGTTTGCACTTAAGCTAGATGATCTACTAAAGCCTAGTTGCAACCAGAGAGGGAACAAGTTAGGCTCCAATCACTGCTCACAATAGTGTTTGGATTTTGTTTGATTTGTATCTGCAAGGTGTTTGATGAAATGGCCGCAAGAATTCAAGTTTTGAATTTTGAAAAGATTTTTGGTGGGTGTGCTAGGTTGGTGCTGGTGAGTCTGCAGATGCTTTGGTTTTGAAAGTTGAGCTTGTTTGAGTGGTTTTTGAAAAAGTGGGATCTTCCCATATGATAAAGATTCAATTTCGAACTGTCATTTAAACTATGCATTTAAATGTTTTTGGATGATCACAAAGTGGGCCTTGATACTTTGTTATGAGTAAAATCAAGGGGTGCAAATATCCAGAAAAGTTTATGTTAGGTTCTGAAAGTTTGAGACGGCCAAAGTAGGCATGGGAGTTAAATTGGTCAAAATGACCATTCATCCAATTTGGTTTGTTTTGATTTGTTTGTCTTTGGAAAAAGTGTGGGGATTGTTTAGATAATGTTTATTTCACCTAAGAAACATTTTACAAGCAAAGAAACACATAAACAAGGCAATTCAAAAGAATTCAAAATGGGATGCATACACACATGCATGCTTTCATATTTTTATTTAGAAAAGTTTTTGTTAACCCTAATTTTGATGATTAGAGTTTGATGATCCAAGTTTAGTATTTTTGGGATGTTACAGCCTTATGCGAGCCATAGATTAGGTACGCATAGGGTATACCAATCATGGGAACCCAATAATTCATATCCATGCCAGTAGCCTCGGAGACTTCACTTGAATCGTAGATTCGGGTTGAGTGTCAAAGACATTTTTAGTATTAATACAATTATTTTTTCGAGCAAGTATTTTATGATTTTAGATATCTTTGTCATGGGGATTTTGGTGCAACGAGTCTAGTACATCCGACGGATCAGGAATCAGGTAATTGCTCTTTGGAAAAAATAACGTGAACCTATATTAAGCTCGAGTCTCCGAACTCGAACCCGATACATACTGTGGTAATTCAGTTCGGGTCATTTGAGGTCTTATTCAGTACTGAATTCTAGTTTCGTGTTATGGGTACCCGGCGCATCCGTCGGGATTTTTTATCGTATCGTGGATACGAATAATATACTGGGAGAGAGTATTCGCGTGGGGTTACTAGGCCTCACTGACGAGGTTTAATCTCGCCAATGCCCATTGTTATGAGCTTGAGTTTTGGAGAATATGGGGATGCTGGAGATCACGGAACGGTTAACAGACAAGCAACCAGGGGACACGAGATTTACCCAGGTTTAGGCCCCCGGAGGGAAAACCCTACTCCTGCTTGTCTGCTCTTGATTATGGCAGAACGGAAAGTTACAAGGGTGCGCAGATGCAATCTGGCGTGGAGGTGTGTATGCGGTGGTATGAGAGGTTGTCATCCTCGCCATGCCCTCCTAGCCTTTATATAGATAGGCAGGTCCCGGACACAGATCGTGTCGGTTACAGGTTTTAGGATTTGCCCCTTTGAATATTCTATCTGTTCTAGTCTTGCTCTCCAAGGATCCGAAGACGTTATGGGCTTGGGCCACCCGAAGGTCTTCATGGGCCGCATATATCTCGTGGGCCTCCCTTGGGCTGGACCAGGTATGCCAAAGCCGTGTACCCGTAGGGTATAACCATGTCAGTAGCCCCCGAGTGTTCAGTCGAATCGTAGATTCGGCTAAGGACTCTTCAATCTTTCGGGTGCAGTTGTCTTTGTCTTTCAGAGAAATGATTCTAGCGTGTAGGGATTATTGATGCGTGTGTCTGACTCTCCCAACGGATCAGGGTCAGTTAACTGTCTTAGGACAAACAACACGATATTCGTCAGATTCGAGTCCCTCGACTCGAACCCGGAACATATGCTGGCGTAATTCGACTCAAGCCGTTGAGGACTTACAGGAGTGGAATCCCAGTGAATTTTGAATGATGTACCCAACGCGTCCGTCGGGATTTTCATCGCGCCTACTGGCACGGATTTTTACTAGCAGAGCGCAGTCGTGTGCGTTGCCAGGCCATCAGATGATATATGTAGGTCTTATCTTTGTGTCGCATATACAGCATCCGAATTTTTATCACTGCGGAGGTGTTTCGGGTGGCCAAGGAGGATGTTACTCACTTAGCGTTAATTGGGGCAGACTTGCCGAAAAGTTTTTGCATGTTGATCCGAAGGATCGCAGTCCAAGAATTCATAGGGTGCGCGACCAGCGCTCCCTATGAGAGTAGCCCCCGAGTATCTGTTTGAGTCGTAGACTCGAGCGGAGACTTTAGTTCAACCGTTGCTTGCTTCAGGTCCGTAGGACACAAAATTTTTTGGATGCTTGAATCAATCCTCCCTATGGGAGTAGCCCTCGAGTTTGTAGTCGAATCGTTGATTTGAGTGAAGAATCAAAGCGTGCCACTCGAAGATCTTGTATGTGCGCGACCAGCGCTCCAGTTTGGAGTAGCCCCCGAGTGTCTGGCGGAGTCGTAGACTCGGGCAGAGACTCGCATCTTGTATTGTGCAGTTGTAGTCGACAATCTCGTGGGCGTACCGCTGACCTGGAAGTACATCAGGTGCGCGACCAGCGCTCCTGATAGGAGTAGCCCCCGAGTGTCTAGTCGAGTCGCAGACTTGAGTGGAGACTCATGCAAGGAGAAACCACTGACCCGAAAGTGCATCGAGTCAGTGTCTCACGCATAGTGGAGTCACGTGACGTTTAGCCAGGGGGACTCGACGTTTCTGATGAAGTCGACGTCGTTGCTTCTGTCAGGTGCGCGACCAGCGTCGTGTCTGTCGGGTGCATGGTCGGCGTCGCGTCTGTAGGCGACTCACATGGTCATCCGATGAGAGTGTCGACTCGGGTCTTGGCATCTGTTGACGTGACTGGCGCTGGTCGACTCCGTTGGAGGACCCGATAGAATAGTTTGGCGCATTTGACATCCTTGTAAGCTGCAGAAAACATAAAGAATTGTAAAGTACTTGTATCTTGTAAGAAATATTTGCCTTTCGGCTTGTATAGTAAGATTCTGGTGCCGATCGATTCGACACTTTTTCACTGTATGCTAGGCCTTTTTGTTAGCCTGATTACCCTTAGTCTCAGTACCTTGCCGAGGCACTCAGAGTTCAAGGGTTCGACGATCAGGCAGAATCAGCTACTCGGGCTGTCGCGTTCGAGGTGCTCGAGTGCGTGGAGCCGATGGCACATTAGGTTACTCGAAGAGGGCGCAGCCCCCGAGTGTAGCGAGTGCGAGTTAAAAAATAAATCAGCTCTAAGTAGAGGGAAACTTAGCTTTATTGGTAGTTGACGTGGACGAAATTGATGCGACAACGGACGTAGTCGAAGAGATGGCGAGTTGTCGAAGTCGAAGGATGTGGTGGGTCACCGTAGTCAAAAACATGGTGGGTTGCCACATCCGAAGACCGTGGCGGGCCGTCGAAGTCGAAGGAGACCCCGGGCCGCCGGGGCCGAAGACCGCGGAGGGTCGCCAAAGCGGAGGAAGCCCCCGAGCCCCTGAGTTGTTGGAGCCAAAGACCGTGGGGAGTCGCGCGATGGAGTCGTAGAATCCCCGGGTCGCCGCAGCCAAAGACCGCAGAGGTTCGTCGCAGTCGAAAACCGCAATAGGTCAATGGTCAAAGAGTCGTATGGCCAAGTAGGCGCAGCCCTCGAGCGTGGAGTTGATGTGGTCGAGGAGGCGTCCGAGAGGCGATGGGGCGGACCGGAGCCAATGCGGCAGTGGGTCAAAACCGATGATGGCAGTCGTTTACCACAACCGAAGATCATAGCAGGTCGCTGCAATCGAAAATCGCATCGGATCGCCGCATCCGAAGGATACAGCGGATCAACGCAGCCGAAGGCCACAGCGGGTCGCCGATGCCGAAGTGGTGGACATAGTAGAGATCGATGGAATTGACATGAAGGTTGTCTTGTTTCACGAGAAAATATTTGATTTCTTTACGCAACCGATTAACCGAAGGACACACCTCCATGTCTCAAAACTTGAGTTTATGAAAGAAAATTGACGGAAGCCTCAAATTGTACGCACGCTGGCCGAGGCTGGTTGTCCAAATTTAATTAATCTTTGGCTTCACGAGAAGTAACAGGAGCAGATATTGAGTGCGGCTCTCCTCGTGATTTGATCCAGTAGCATGGACGATCGAAGTGTGCTCCTTTTTCTTTAATCCGAACACATCGTGGAGGATAGATTTCCTGGCTCCCCGTACTCCAATGTTGCAGATTGGAATCTTTTATACTTTGGTATTTGTATGCGACACAACCTCGCTTGATAATATTTGATTCGATCTAGCTTTTCTTGTGTGATGCGACATCCAATATTGTTGCTGGTTTGATCAACGGGTCATCTTTCCCCTGGCTGCAGGACGTCCTCCTGGTGAATCAGCTGTGCACTTGCCGTGAAGATGAGACCCACCATGGCGGGTTTGTGGATGAAGAAGATGAACACACTGAGGCTGATAAATCTATCAGATGTATTCCGATCTGGCCGGTGTTGATGAACCAAATCAGAGTAGCTGATGAATCGTAGATTGCGGTGGATGGGACCGTCGTGATCGCACAATCAGCGTCCCCATTTCCCACAGACGACACCAATTGACGAGGTTTAATCTCGTCAATGCCCATTGTTATGAGCTTGGGTTTTGGAGAAGATGGGGATGCTGGAGATGCGGAACGGTTAACAGACAAGCAACCAGGGGACACGAGATTTACTCAGGTTCAGGCCCCCGAAGGGAAAACCCTACTCCTGCTTGTCTGCTCTTGATTACGGCAGAACCGAAAGTTACAGGGGTGCGCAAATGCAATCTGGCGTGGAGGTGTGTATGCGGTGGTATGAGAGGTTTTCCTCCTCCCCGTGCCCTCCTAGCCTTTATATAGATAGGCAGGTCTCGCACACAGATCGAGTCGGTTACAGGTTTTAGGGTTTGCCCCTTTGAATATTCTATCTGTTCTAGTCTTGCTCTCCAAGGATCCGAAGACGTCATGGGCTTGGGCCACCCGAAGGTCTTCATAGGCCGCATATATTCTCGTGGGCCTCCCTTGGGCTGGACCAGGTATGCCAAAGTCGTGTACCCGTAGGGTATAACCATGTCACTCATATGATAGACCTTCATGTCGTGAACAAGGCATTCAAACATGTTATTGTGACAGACGCGGTCTAAGAATTGAAAGTATTTATCAACGACCTTGTTTGGCAGTTGGAACCGCTAAAACTGTCAGCTTATTGCTATTTTTGTTGGATGCTCTATGGGTGCTCCCAATGGGAGTAACCATTTGAGGATTCACTTAGGTAATACTCATAGGTTTCATATTTGTCGACTCTGTAAGAGATATTTTAGCTTTTTTATCGGGTACGCGACCAACACTTCCAATGGTAGTAGCCCCCGAGGCTATGTTCGGGTGCTTTCACCGGAGCATAGAATCAAAGTTCTATCTTCTGAGAAGGTGCTAGAATCAGGCCTTGCTTAGTCTGAACCATCAATATTATCGGTGCATGGCCAGCGCTCGAGGATATGTTCGGGTGCTGGCACCGGAGCATAGCCTCAAATTTCTATCTTCATCCGAGGAAATGTTCATCGCTGGACTTTTTTGCAAACAATAATAGTTGTTGTCGAATTTTTCTATTATTCACCCAATGATTTTTCGTCGCTGCACATGATGTCATTGCTGACGAAGATGGCGTGCCTCAGTTGCAAAGAAAAAGACCCAATGAGACGTTTCAGTGGTGGGCCCTTGTTGCAGTATTCATATCAATTTAGTTGAACCATCATACAAATCAACATCAGATATGTTTAATTGAAAGGGATTGCACAAACATAGCAGGAGATATTGAGATAGTGTGGTGATGACCCACAAGTATAGGGGGTGTATCGTAATACTTTCGATAAATAAGAGTGTTGATCCCAAGGAGCAGAAGGTGTTGGCTAGTGGTTTGGAGCAGGAAATCTCTGTAAATACTTAGCAAACGGATTTTTAGTTTTTTTTATAATGCAAGGAAATAAAGTGCAAGTAAATAAAGACATCAAATAATTGCAACAAGTGGCCCAATCCTTTCTTAGCAAAGGACAAGCCGGTGGTAATACTTATGAGGACCAAACGTTTTCGAGCACACATGGGAATACTGTCAAGTGCTTTCGTTTCATATAGTTGATTAACCTTCTTTGGTTTGATAATTGTTGTGTGGGTGAACCTGTGCTAATATACCGATCTTATTTGGACTAATACATACTTGTGATTAAACCCCTCGCAAGCATCCGCAACTACAAGAAAGTAATTAAGATAAAAACCTAACCACAACCTTAAAATTTGAGATCCTACACTCCCTTGTGCAAAGGTTTCCTAACGGGGGTTCAGGTTTCTGTCACTCCGGCAACCCCACAATTATTAGCCAAATACACAATGCATTCCTGTAGGACCATAAATGGTGAAGTATCATGTAGTCGATGTTCACATGACACCACTAGAAGAATAGCACCAAAACTTAAATATTACACCATTGAATAATACCTCAACACAATTCCACTATTAACAATATTACACCATTAAATATTTCTGTCACTCCGGCAACACCATTAAATATTACAAGTGATAAAGACAAACATGCAATCTTCCTTGAAAACATAAAAGATCTTAACTAAAGAATACTAAGCTTATGAGCCAATCAAGAAAGAAATAAAATGATATAAAATACTTGTAAGTGCTTTTATCTTTTCCTTTCAAACCTCAAAAAGTGTTGCTACTGACCAGAGCTCGGTTTGCCAAAACCAATTTAGATTTACTTGATGCTCCCAAAGTGATACCAATAATAATAAACAAGATCAATCATATAATAGAGATTGCAAACTAAAATAAGAAGTGCAAAAAGTAAAAGATGAAACTTCTCATTAATATTCCATAAAGGCACTCACACAAAGGGATACATAGATAACCAACTAAAGGAGAGATACTTCCACAATGCAAACCATCCTATTTGATAACTTATCTATTCAAGATATGAATATACTACTAAAAAAGGTAAAAAGAAAGATAATGATGTGATACCGCGGCACTCCCCCAAGTTTGGAACAAACCAAGGGTATGCCAAAACCTGATGACGAATCACTCCTTCAGTGGTGGTGTTTTGTTCAGGGTGAGAAAACCCTCCAGCATTTTATGAAGTCTGTTATTCTCCTCTTGAAGTATATCCACCTTCCTCCTTAGAGCTCGGTACTTATCACAAAACTCATCAGTGGTTTGAAGAGCTTCCACTGCCTCAGGGCAGGAACTGAGGTCTGGAACGGAGGTCATCATCCCTTGCATATTATGATAAACGCACGTCTAGTGTAATTGCCCCTACAAAAGTAGGTTTTCTTTCCCTTGATCCTGTGGCAGCTCGTCCCTTCATGCCTGCTGACATGTTCTTCACTTCCTCCTTGACGCTCCAATCCATGTCTTCGCGCCTAGCAGCGATCATTTCTTCTTCCATGGGCGCCTTGCCCTTGTCGTTGGCGGAGACCATGGTGCCTCTAAACTTGAGAATTTCCTGAAAGAAACAGACTGAAACAAAAAACACGATGAGAACACGATATATGAACCTCGGGGGATCCGGGGGGTTATATATTACGAAGTTTTACAACATAAGGAAGGTACTGTGCGGAAACGGGACGAAGACGGACTCCAGGGTGGTCTCACCCCCTAGTGGCGCGGCCAGGGAGGGCCCGCACCACTGGTGGGTGTGGCCCACCCGGACTCCGTTTCCCCTTCCTTTTCGTCTCGTAACCTTCCATATGGAATAAAAATAGAAAAAAGATAAAAAGATAAGTTTTTCGTGAACCTTCGGTTTTCAGCACTTTTACCTATTCAGACACGGACTCTGCAGATTCTTGCTCTCCAACACTTGAAAGTTCCTTTCATACAAAGCCTCACACAAACTTCATTAGCAATATTAGTGTATGCAAAAACAATAAACCTTTGGGTTCAGATTTCAACTGAAATCCATCAAAACAAAAGCTACTGTAGTAACTCCTTTCAAAAGCCCAAAAAGAATTAAAAAGGGAGTTGATTTGAGAGGCAAATGCAAATGATGGCAGAAATCCGTCAAAACAGACCAGCAGGCAAAGATCGATTTTTTCAAAAATCTTCTGTTACTCAAATCAAAAAGTGCATAACTAACAAAAGTTGGATAACAACTTGGGGCACAAGCACATAAAATTACAACTCCATCCGATGTACTGAGATCTTTCACGAATTTTTACAATGCAGCACAAAAATCAGTCCCAGGACATCAACTTTTTACAACTCCTCTGCTTCTCAAAGAGGTTGATCTTGACACAAAAACCAAACAAAAGGATAAGGAGTGGTTATTACAGGGGTAATAACTTCCAAGACTCAAAGAAACAAAGACCCAAGCACACTAAAAAGGGTTGTTTCCCAAAAGCTCTTTCTTTATAGCCATTAAGATGGGCAAGATAATTTCAATGATGCTCACATAGGAGATATGTATTTGAAGTGAAATAGAGCATCAAGAAGCAAATATCCAACACATTTGAGTCTAACCCACTTCCTATGCAAGGGAGTTTCATGAGAAAACAACTTATTGAAACAAAAGGCTACTAGCATATGAAGATAAAACGAATGCAACTTCAAAGCTTTCAACATAAAGAGGGGAAACTTAATATTATTGAGATGCATAAAACCATGTTTCCCTCTCTCATAATAACTTTTAGTAGCACTTTGAATAAAGTTGACAATATAACTGTCATAAGAAACAAATTTATCATAAGAATGAGCATAGTTACAATCATTAAAAAGAGGTCTAAGGTCATAAACCGGATCAATAGAAGCAAGTTGTTCAACCCTGGAATCCTCATTAAGCAAATTATTTTCATAAGGAGCTTTAGCAAATTTGAAAAAATTAAAGTCATAAGATTCTCCATCAAACTTAGTTAAAACTTTCTCCTTCTTACAATCTATAATATCTCCACAAGTGTTCAGAAAAGGTCTACCAAAAATGATAGGACAAGTTTTACTAGCAGTTGAACAAAGCACTAGAAAATCTGCAGGATATTTAATCTTACCACAAAGAACTTCCACATCTCTTACAATACCAATTGGACAGATGGTTTCCTTATTAGCAAGGTGAATAACCACATCAATGTCCTCCAATTCACAAGGAACAATTTCATGCATAATTTCTCTGTAAAGCTCATAAGGAATAACACTAGAACTAGCACCAATATCGCATAAACCATAATAGCAATGATCACCAATTCTAACATAAAGCACAGGGACACTAGATTTTCTAGCTTTATTAGGATGAGAGACAATATTAGAAGCATCTTCACAAAAGATAATGTGCCCATCTTCTACATTTTTAGTGACCAGATCTTTCACAATGGCTACTACAGGTTCAATTTTTATTTGTTCATCAGGTTCCACAGCTTTCTTTGTACTTTTGCTAAGCACATTAGCCATAATAGAACGTTCCTTTACCTTAGCAGGGAAAGTGATTTTCTCAATATAAGGTTCAGGCAAAATAGGATCAACAGTACAAACTTTAGTATTTCTAACAGGAACATGATTAATAACATGTTTGTAAGGTGCATGGTACTTGTCCCACTTCTTTTTGGGAATTTCTATATAAGATGCAAAGGCCTTAAAACAATTGGCAATACTTTGAGAATCAAGACCATATTCAGTACTAATATCATGAAAGTCATCAGTTCCCATAAAAGATTTAATGCATTCATAATCATAATTTATACCTGACTTTCTTCCTTTGTCATTCTATCATGCTTCAGTGTTCTCTTGAATACAGTATAGAAGATCCCATTTAGCTTCTTCCTTCATACATGTGAATGATCCATCACAAGAAGTATCTAACAAATCTTTTTCATGAAGAGAAAGCCTTGCATACAAGTTATTAATAATAATATTATTAGGGAGTTCATGAATAGGACATTTAAGCATTAGTAACTTCAATCTTCCCCAAGCTTGGGCTGTACTCTCTCCATCACGAGGCCAAAAGTTATATATTTGGTTGCTATCCTTATGAATCTCACTGGGAGGATAGAATTCAGAATAAAAGAGAGGTACTATTTCCTCCCATTCCATAGATTGTCCATTCTTCAGAAACTTATACCATTCTTTAGCTCTTCCTTTCAATTATATAGAGAGTAACTTCTTCTTAACCTGTTCTGTTGTGATACCTACACACTTAAACAACCCGCATAATTCATGGACAAAAATCAAGTGATCACCAGGATGGACAGTTCCATCTCTAAAATAATAATTATCCATAACACGATCAACAATTCTTGTAGGTACCTTAAAAGGATCTATCTCAACAAGTGGTGGTTCATCTACTTCCATAGCAGTGGTAGTAGCTTTACCAAATAGGAAACCAAGTGGGTTATCCATATTGGAAAGTAACAAACATAAATAAAAAGCAATACTCATTGTAGAAGTTTCCTTTACCAGTTCCACTCTTCAATAGCGCTTCACTCCCCGGAAACGGCGCCAGAAAATAGTCTTGATGACCCACAACTATAGGGGGTGTATCGTAGTACTTTCGTTAAATAGTAGTGTCAATCCCATCGAGGAGCAGAAGGTGTTGACTAGTGGTTTGGAGCAGGAAATCTCTGTAAATACTTAGCAAACGAATTTTTAGGTTTTTTTGATAATGCAAGGAAATAAAGTGTAATTAAATAAAGACAGCAAATAATTGCAACAAGTGCCCCAATCCTTTCTTATCAAAGGACAAGCCGGTGATAATACTTATGAGGACCAAACATTCTCGAGGACACATGGGAATACTGTCAAGTGCTTTTGTTTCATATAGTTGATTAAACTTCTTTGGTTTGATAAGTGTTGTGTGGGTGAACCTGTGCTAATGTATCGACCTTAATTGGACTAATACATACTTGTGATTAAACCCCTTGCAAACATCCGCAACTACAAGAAAGTAATTAAGAGAAAAACCTAACCATGGCCTTAAACTCTGAGATCCTACACTCCCTTGTGCAAAGGTTTACTAACGGGGGTTCAGATTTCTGTCACTCCGGCAACCCCAAAATTAGTAGCCAAATACACAATGCATTCCCCTAGGCCCATAAATGGTGAAGTATCATGTAGTTGATGTTCACATGACACCACTAGAATAATAGCGCCACAACTTAAATATTAAACCATTGAATAATACCTCAACACAATTCCACTACTAACAACATGACTTCTCCCATGTCAGCCTGCTTTTAGACACAATCGGGAGATGTCGTTGTACACAAAGAACATGCATACGCAACCATAGCAGTGCGGTGTCTTTCAAGATGATGAGCGGACAGATGAGGACGCATCTAAGAAGTGATGACCCACAAGTATAAAGGGTGTATCGTAGTACTTTCGATAAATAGGAGTGTCGATCCCAACGAGGAGCAGAAGGTGTTGACTAGTGGTTTGGAGCAGGAAATCTCTGTAAATACTTAGCAAACCAATTTTTAGGGTTTTTTGATAAAGCAAAGAAATAAAGTGCAATTAAATAAAGACAGCAAATAACTGCAGCAAGTGGCCCAATCCTTTCATAGCAAAGGCCAAGCTGGTGATAATACTTATGAGGAACAAACGTTCTCGAGGACACATGGGAATACTGTCAAGTGCTTTCGTTTCATATAGTTGATTAATCTTCTTTGGTTTGATAAGTGTTGTGTGGGTGAATATGTGCTAATGTACCGACCGTACTTGGACTAATACATAATTGTGATTAAACCTCTTGCAAGCATCCGCAACTACAAGAAAGAAATTAAGATAAAACCTAACCATTTAAACTCTAAGATCCTACACTCCCTTGTGCAAAGGTTTCCTAACAGGTTCGGGTTCACATTCCAACCCCATAATTAGTAGCCAAACACAATGCATTCCCCTAGGCCCATAAATGGTGAAGTATCATGTAGTCGACGTTCACATGACACCACTAGAAGAATAGCACCACAACTTAAATATTAAACCATTGAATAATACCTCAACACAATTCCACTACCAACAACATGACTTCTCCCATGTCCTCAAGAACTAAACGAACTACTCAAGAGACATCATATGGATCAAGATCAGAGATAATATGATGATGAATAACAATATGAACATAAACAATAATTCAATGGTTCCACTCACAAGCATCAACTACAAAAGTAATCAACGCCGGGAAAGTATCCCCTAAGAACTATGCAAGATTCAACACAATTGTTACATCGGGATGGAGTGGTGATGATGGTGCTGGTGGAGATGATGGTGTGGATGATTATGATGATCCCGATGAAGTCTAGCTTGATGACGGTGTTGATGGTGACGATCTCCCCTCTCCGGGAAGGAATTTCCCGGACAGAAATCTGTCTGTAGGAGAGCTCTTTCTTCTCTGTGGTTTCCGCCCTGTAGAGGCGGCGGAATCTTTTTGTGGTCGCCCCCGAACTTTAGGGTTTCGGTAGGAAGATATAGGCGAAGGGGCAGAGCAGGAGGTGGGCCAGGGTGGCCACACCCCATGGTGGCGTGGCCTAGGGTGGCCCGCGCCTGGGGGTGTGTGGGCCCCCCTGTAGCCCATCTCAGCCTCCCCTTCTGGCATCCTTCGTATTCTAGAAAAAATATGATTTTACATATATTTTCTGGTATTTTTCTGATCTTCGCGAAAATTGCATCTAGACAACGCTTTTTCCATCAGAATCCTGACTTTGGCAGTTCATCCTCTAAGAATCATCCAACATGCAAAAATAGATGAAATGACATAAGTATCACCTCTTAATATGAAATATATAAATGAATAACAACAAATTATGATATAGAATAGTGATGCAAAATGGACGTATCAAGTGGACATGTTACCAGAGAGATGGAGCTATGACTGAGACTAAAAACTTCCACGGGAGGGTTCAGATCGGCTCTCCACCAGTCAATCTCAAGCACCATGTCCACCGGTACATCTTCACTGTGCCTCCTCATCAAGAAGGCCACATCGCTTGATTGAACCGTCCACCCAGCGGGGTAAGGGTCTGGATTCCGAAAGGCATGAAGCGGTGGTTGGTAAATAGGTCGGAGTCGTGGTGTCGGTCCAGTGGCGCCGTCCCATAGCCAAGAGCAGTAAGGTGCTCAACACGCTGAGAGGAGATGCACGCCAACAACAATTGGGTGTGATGGAGAAGGTGGGCGGTAGATGGTGATTAGGCTGCAACGCGGGGATAGGGAAGGGGAGGCGCGAGAAGGAGATGGCATGGAGGGCGACGACGGTGGAGGGAGTAAGGAGAGCGACATGTGAGGATAGGCGATGGTGGAGCATGAGAGGCGAGACATGGGTGCTAGGTGCCTAGGTCGAGGGTGAACTTAGATCAGGCAGGTTTTTCTTACTCTCAAAGGTACCCATCCCCTGGCGCAGTGGGGTGAGACGTCGTAAACATATCTATAATTTTTTATGTTCCATGCTTGTTTAGTATCCACTTTGCTTTGCTTTGTCTACACTTTGAGATATTTTTATATGTTTTCTGGGACTAACCTGTTAACAAGATTTCATAGTGCCAGTTGCCTATTTTCTGTTGTTTTTGGTTCCAAAAAAGCCAGAAAATGAATATTCTTGGAATTGGATGGGACAAAAGCCAAAGTCAATATTTCACCGAGGAGAATACGGAGCCAGAAGACGAGACGGAGGAGGGCCACGAGGGGCCCACACCCCCTGGCCACGCGACCAGGCCTGGCCCGCGCCTGGGGGTGTGATACGTCCAAAACGTATCTACTTTCCCGAACACTTTTGCTATTGTTTATCCTCTAAACTTGTGTGATTTGGATACAACTAACACGGACTGGCGTTGTTTTCAGCAGAATTTCCTTGGTGTCTAGTTTTTGCGCAGAAAATCAACTATCAGGAAAAATACCAGAAAATATGCCAAAAATCCCATTTCACCAGAAGATCCACGAAGCCAGAAGACGAGACAGAGTGGAGGCCTGGGGGCCCCTCTGCCAGCGGGTGGGCCCGTGCCTCTAAGGGTGTGTGGCAGCACCCCAGGCTCCCTATTCGCCTATAAGTTACCTCTTGCCCTAAAACCGAGGGGGTTGGCTTTTCGAAAGAGTTCGGCTAGCCACCACCAGAAACCAAGATTCGGAACCAGAAACTCCATTCTGGCACCCTGCCGGGACGGGAAATTTGGAGAGGATCGTCGCCATCGTCATCATCAATGCCTCTCCATCAACCATCAATGTTTCCCTCATCCATGAGTGAGTAATCCCATGCTGTAGGCTATGGGGATGGTATGGATTGGATGAGTTCTATCATGTAATCAAATAAGATTGTTAGGGCATAGTGCCTAGTATCTCTATTAGTGCTATTTGACTTTGTTGCAACTTGTTGTGCTTAATGCTTGTCACTAGGGCCCGAGTGCCATGATCTCAGATATGAACTTATTATTGAATCATTATGATAGTATTGTTTGTGCTCTTATCTGCAAGTTGTGTACACATATCATTGTCCGGATCCAAAGGCCCCGAAGTGATAGAAATTGGGACAACCGGAGGGGATGACTGTGGTGTGAGGATCACATGTGTTAACGGAGTGTTAATGCTTTGCTCCGGTGCTCTATTAAAAGGAGAACCTCAATTGTCAGTAGTTCCCTAGAGGCCCCGCTGCCACGGGCTGGCAGGACAAAAGATGTTGTGCAAGTTCTCATTGCGAGCACGCATGACTATATATGGAGCACATGCCTAGGATTGTTTAGTAATTGGATTCTTATTCTTATTTATTTGCAATTCCCTAGATCTTGAAGTTACATGTTTAGACTTGTCCATGAAACACCCGTCCATCCATCCCTATGCCTACCGCACTCATATCCTACTATTTGCTACTACTGTTACTATTGCTCTTGTTTTGCTGCTGCTGTTGCTTTGCTATTGCTACTACAAAACGTTGCTACTGATAAACTTCTATGAGCAAGAACTATTTTCAGGTGCAGCTGAATTGACAACTCAGTTGTTAAGGCTTGCACGTATTTTTTGGCTCCCCTTGTGTCGAATCAATAAATTGGGTAATACTACCCGCTAAGACTATTGCGATCCCCTATACTTGTGGGTCATCAAGACTATTTTCTGGCGCCGTTGCGAGGGAGCATAACTTTATTTGTAAGTTCACTTGGATCTACTATTGTTCACTACTACTCCTTTCATCATGGGTAAGTCTCGTGATGGAAAGTTTCCTATTTTACCATCCACTACAAGAAGATGTACAGTCATAAACACCTCTGTTGCTCTTGATTCACCGTCTTTTATAAGTAAGATTGTTACACCACCACCACATACTCATGCTACACACACTGCTACTATTGCTGAATCTGAAACTGCTTTTTATGTTCATGATGTTAATTCTACTGTGCTTGATGCGAGTGGTTCATTAGGTCCTTTCCTAGATGCTACTATGGCTAGTCTAGGAAATATTGAAACTCCTAGTGAAGACACTGTTAGACTTGTTAGCTCACCTGAGTCTAAAGAGAGTTATGATATTAATGATGGTTACATTGAGTTCACTGATGAATTTGTTGAAGAGTGCTGAAACACACATGGTGCTAGTGCTATTAAGAGTCTCCTTGCTAGACGTACCATTATTCCTAAACTATCCTCTGATCCTAAGTTTGCCACCTCTCCCATAGATATCAAAGGTAAATATTATGATTTCTCTCTTGATTTATCCTATTTAGACATTGTTGAGAAAGAACCTTTTTGTGGGACTGAAAATGAGAGTGTTGTGGCTCATATGAATGAGCTTTCTACTATGAGTGCTTTATTCTCTGATGATTTTAAGATGCGTAAGTACTTTGTTACTAAGATCTTCTATTTTTTCACTAAAAGGAGAAGCTAGGGCTAGATTACCTCCTGGTTCCATTAATAGTTCTGATTGCTTGATTACTTCTTTCTTCCAGAAATATTTTCCTCCCAGTGCTAGACATGCTACTTTGAAGAGACTTTTTGATTTTAAACAGGGAGAAGAAGAGAAATTGCTTGAGTCATGGACAAGGTTTTGTGCCTTGATTCATGCACATACTAGATGTCCATTGTCTAAGAATGAGCTTTTTGATATTTATTATAATGGACTAACTGATGATTTTAGGACATACCTAGATAGTTTTGCTGATTGTGTTTTCAGGAAAAGGACTCCTACAGATGATGGAGAAATAATGGCTAATATAAGCAAGAACTATGATGATTGGACTTCAACTGAGCTAAATACACCTGAGCCTATTACTCATGAACCAGTTGTGCCTGAACCATATCCAATACCAACACCAAACAAGAGGGGAGTTATTGCATTAAATGATGAAGTGATGAAGGAAGCTAAGAAATGTCTAAAGCAGAAAGGTATTAGAGCTGAAGATGTGAAGAATTTACCTCCTATAGAATAATTATGTAAGCCAACTCCCCACTCATCCACTATTGAGGTACACTCTCTCCAACACTTTGATGAAGGTGATATTCCTTATGGTAAGCCTCGTGATCAATGCTTAGAGGAACTTGACATTTTTATTGTTAAACAAGGTAATTTTAATAAAAAAGTTTAGAATCATTTATTGGAAAACTCTAGAGCTATTAATGAGTTGAAAGATATTGTGGAAAGAACTTCTAATGATATTAAAATTCTTTGTAAACACTTTCAAATGGTTCAAACCCAACTTGATCAACTTGCTAAGGTACAAAAGGATATGCTAGTTAATGCCTCAGGAGATAAACATGCTTATGGAATTAGAACTAGGAGTGGTATAGCTACTCAAGATCCTTTATATCCTGAAGGACACCCTAAAAGAATTGAGCAGAATTCTCAACAAGGTGAAAGTAGTGGTAGTCCTCGTAAGAGAAATAAAAAGAAACATAAAATAGTTGAGGAACCACTTGAGCCTGCTGTAGATCCTAATAATATATCTGTCTCTGATGCTGAAATTGAGAGTGGTAATGATAAAAATGATGCTCCTGATAAGGAGGAAGGTGAGGAAGAACCTGAGAAGCACACTAAGAATACTAGGTACACTAAGGAAGATTTTATTGCTAAGAAACATGGTAGTGAGAGAGAACATTGGGTGCAGAAACCTATGCCTTTTCCAGGTAACATACATAAGTCAAAGGTGGATGAACACTACAACAAGTTTTGTGAGTGGATGAAACCTTTATTTTTGCAAATTATTTTGACCGATGCTATTAAATTGCCTCCTTATTCAAAGTATATGAAGGATATTGTCTCTAATAAAAGGAAGATTCCTAATGAGGATATTTCTACTTTGCTTGCTAATTATTCCGTCAACGCTAAGGTTCCAAAGAAACTTGGTGATCCAGGTATACCAACTATTCATTGCTCTATTAAGAATAATTATGTTAGAACTGCTCTAGGTGATTTGGGAGCTGGAGTTAGTGGTATGCCTTTTTGAAGGGGATATGCCATGAGAGGCAATAATAAAGTGGTTATTATGTATATTCCAAGTATATGATAGATGTCTATTTTGCATGCTATAATTGTATTAATACGGAAACGTTAATACATGTGTGTTTAATAAACAAACAGAAAGTTCCTAGTTATGCCTCTCTCATAAACTAGCTCGTTGATTAACAAGATGATCAAGGTTTCATAATCAGAGACATTGGATGTTGTTAATAAGGAGGTCACAACATTAGTGTAATGGTGTGATGAACATTCATCCGAAGTATAGCATTACGATCAAAGTCATTGAGTTTATATTGCTATAACAACATACAAAGTGATCCTAATCCTTAGACCATGAGATCATGTCAATCACTAACATCGGAAGAGTATCTTGATAACATCAAACGTCACACCGTAACCGGGTGATTATAAAGATGGGTTCAGTACTACTAAAGTATTATGTTGAGGCCCATGGATTGAGAGTGGAATTTGTTCATCCCAATGACGGATAGATATGCTCTGGTCCCTCTTGGTGATATCACATTGATTAGCTTGCAAGCAAGTGATTTGATCACTAAAATGTTATATCATGGGAACAAGAAAAGAGTACATGTCAGTAACAAGATCAAACTAGGTATGGAGATACCGATGATCGAATCTCGGACATGTAGTATCACGAAACAAAAGTATTAAGATACTAGCGTAAAAGGTTCTCGCGATCACAAGAAAGTTGTCGCTGAATGTGTGGGAGTCAGTATGGATCTCTAGGTCCCGCTTCTGATTATTGATCTGAGAGGGGTCTCGATCATGTCCGCATTATTCACGAACCATAGGGTGACACACTTAAGATACATCGACATCCATTTGGAGCAAAAGTTTCATGCCAGAAAGAATAACAAGCGCAGGAATTTATTTCACTAGATACCAAAACGGGTTTTTGGGTGAAATTGCAGAAAGTGTTTTTGCATGTGAAATGAAATACTAGCAACGGGTTATATGTGAATGTTTTTCATTAAAGTAATTGACAAAATTCTGAATAAATAAAAGGAGTTTTATTTAATGAGAGTTTGCATTAAATTTGGTGGAATTAATGGGAATTTGAGTGGGTTTTTGAGTGGAGGAAATTGAAAGGCATTTGTGTGAGTGGAGTGTCCACCCACATCAATGGAGGGAGGGCAAGGGGGCAGCCCCATGCGCCGGCCATCCCCTTGGGTGCCCCCATCCTCCTATAAAATGAGCCCCCTCTCCTCACTTCTCACTCACACCTCCTCGTGAAGTATCTCTCTCCCCCTCTAGTATTTATCCCCATGGTCTCGGACTAGCAAGATACATGTTCCCGGTGGCTATTCGGCAAGAAAGAGTTGTGCTTCCGCTGCATCGCTGGAGCGAGGAGGCGGAGGTTGCTTGGTGCCTCAGACATGTGTGTGAGCACGGATGTGCCGCTGATTTGCGGTGCTAGGACTTCCTCTCGATCTTGAGATCGACAAGAGATCATCTACATCAACCACGAGTTAAACCTCATTAAGATTTATCGGTCTTCAAGGGTATGTTCTCTACGGATGTATACCCGCCCGTTGATTGTATCTAGTAGATATATCTTGGTACATAGTTGTTTCCATCATAGGAAATTTTTTGTTTTCTATGCTGTGAACCCTACAGTGGTATCAGAGCCGGATCTATGTGTAGATGCTTTGCACGGGTAGTACACATATGAGTATGTGGGACGATGATGATCATGTTATTGCTTATTGGTTGTACTTTGGATATTGGTGGCATAGTGGGATGAAGCGGCCCGGACAAACTTTACATGTCCTCGCACATGAGACTTGTTCCACGCTTGATATGCAACTAGTTTTGCATAAGTGGCTAGAGGGTGTTTGTCTCTCCTACTATAGTCAATATCTAATTTGCAACGAGTTGTCAACAATTTGGTTATCCTCGTTGTGGTTCATATTCGTAGGTAAGAACGGTTCTATCTTCAAAAGCCCTAAGCCACGTAAAACTTGCAATAGATAAATTAGAGGCGTCTAGTTTAGATTGTTTTTGGGCTAGTGTCATGATATGGTGATGTTGTAAGTAGAAGTATAAGTTGATACTCTTACAACACACATAACATGTAAGTTCCATAAACCTTGGACTTACACATAGAGGTATGATAGTGATCATACCACGATGCACATGATGGAGATCGAGTGCAAGAACCATATCATTCCACTTATAAACATGTGATGTTTGATTACATCTTATATTGCTTGTTTGGTGTTTTATAAGCATAATAATATGATCCCTCATTTAGATATCAAGATAAGAATGTGTTCTTCCTTAAGTATGCAACGATTATGTTTCGTCACTCTAAGACATCACCTGATGATCGGGTGTTCTTGGATCCACGATCATATTTCGGGTGTAAGACAGTTACACACGCGAATACTAAGGTTCTTACTTGGCGAGCCTAGCATGTATAGACATGGCTTGGGAACACGAATCAAAAGGTTAAGCATGAGTCATATGGTAGATATGATGCCCATTTGATGCTCGCCTTTGAAGCTACACCGACTCACGTGATGATCAGACTTGGTGTAGTGGATTTGGTTCATGTAATCACCAAAAAGGCACGAGGGACGTTTTTTTTAGTGGGAGATCATTCTTAATTTGTATTAGTTGAACTCAATATATCATAAACTTAGTCTAAACTTCACAAATTATGTTGTAGATGGCACCACCTGCTTTTAATTTCAATGTGTTCATGTAGAAAGAGAAACTTGCAACGAACGGTAGAAACTTTATCGAACGGGCCATGAATTTGAGGATTATCCTCTCTGCTGCACAAAAGCAATATGTGCTATAAGCGCCGCTAGCCCCCCCCACCGTTTGATGATGCCCCTGACAAGGAGAAGGATGTATATCAGACTCGTCAGGAGGACCACAACTTAGTTCATTACGGCATATTGTATGGGCTTGAGCGAGAACTTCGAAAGCGTTTCAAAAACGTCAATGCATTTGATACAATGGGTGAGTTGAAAGTGATTTTCGACACACATGCTACTGTAGAGAGCTATAATGCTTCAGAAAAGTTCTTTAGCTGCATGATGGAAGAGAACATCTCTGTAAGTGAGCATGTACTCAAGATGTCGGGTTACGTCGATAAGCTTATGTCCTTGGGAATAACGATTCCCATTGACTTAGGCATCCATCGTGTTTTGTAGTCTCTGTCACCTAGCTATAAGAGCTTCGTGATGAACTATAATATGCAACGCATGAAGAAGTCTCTCCCTGAGCTTGTGTCGATGCTTAAAACTGCAGAAGTGGAGATCAAGAAGGAACATCAAGTGTCGATGATCAATAAGAACACTGGTTTCAAGAAAGACAAGAAGGGTAAATGGAAGGGAAGTAAGGGCAACAAGCCAGTTGCCGTGCCTAAAAATAAACCCTGAGTTGGCCTTAAGTCTGATACCGAGTGCTATTATTGTAAGGGGACTGGCCACTGGAAGCGCAACTGCCCCAAGTATTTGGCAGACAAGAAGGCCGGCAAGGCAAACAAAGGTATATATGATATACATGTTATTGATGTGTACTTGACTAGTACTCGTAGTAGCACCTGGGTATTTGATACCGGTTCAGTTGCTAATATTTGTAACTTGAATCAGGGGCTGCGGAACAAGCGACCGCTAGCAAGAGGTGAGGTCAAGATGCGTGTCGGCAATGGATCAAATGTTGATGTGATCGCCGTTGGAACGCTACCTCTCCACTTACCATCGGGATTAGTAATGAACTTCAATAATTGTTATCTGGTGCCTTCACTAAGCATGAACATTGTATCTGGATCGTGTTTGATGCGAAGTGGTTATTCATTTAAATCCGAGAACAATGGTTGTTCTATTTATATGAATGAAATCTTTTATGGTCATGCACCAATGATGAATGGTTTATTTCTGTTGGATATCGATAATAGTGTTACACATATTCATAATGTTGATGCTAAAAGGATTAAACTTAATGATCATATATCAGCATATATGTCGCACTGCCGTCGAGGTCATATTGGCGTTAAACGCATGAAGAAGATCCATTCGGGTGGACTTTTGGAATCACTTGATTTTGAATCATTTGATACATGTGAGCCATGCCTTATGGGCAAGATGACTATAACGCCGTTTTCCAGTTCAATGGAACGGGCGACAGATTTATTGGAAATCATTCATTCTGATGTATGTGGTCCAATGAGTGTGTCAGCGCGAGGTGGATATCGTTATTTTGTTACTTTCATGGATGATTTGAGTAGATACAGTTATATCTACTTGATGAAACACAAGTCTGAAACCTTTGAAAAGTTCAAGGAATTTCAGAATGAAGTGGAAAATCATCATAATAGAAAGATCAAATTTCTACAGTCCGACCGTGGAGGAGAGTATCTAAGTTACGAGTTTAGCACTCATATGAAAGGGTGTGGAATTGTTTCACAACTCACACCTGTCGGAACCGTCGTAATCGTACTTTATTGGATATGGTTCAATCTATGATGTCTCTGACGGACTTTCCATTGTCATTTTAGGGTTATGAACTAGAAACTGCTGCATTCACTTTAAATCGGGCACCATATAAATCCGTTGAAAAGACACCATATGAATTGTGGTTTGGAAACAAACCTAAGCTGTCATTTCTTAAAGTTTGGCGATGCGATGTTTATGTGAAGAAACTTCAACCGGATAAATTCGAACCCAAAGCGGAAAAATGCATCTTCATAGGATACCCTAAGGAAACTATTGGGTATTCCTTCTATCACAGATCCGAGGGCAAAGTTTTTGTTGCCAAGAATGGATCCTTTCTAGAGAAAGAGTTTCTCGCGAAAGGTGTGAGTAGTCGGAAGGTAGAACTCGAAGAGGTTGTAGAACCTTCTCTTCATAGTATGGCGAGTAGGGCAGCACCGGAAGTCGTCCCGGAGTTGGCTTCACCAATTGAAGAGGGAACTAATGATACTGATCATGAAACTCCAAAAGAGAGTACTACCAAACCTCGCAGGTCTAGCAGGACGCGTGCAGCTCCCGAGCTGTACGGAAACCCTGTTATGAATTTCATGGTTGATGAAATTGAAGACCCTACGACGTATGAAGAAGCGATGATGAGCCCGGATCCCAAAAAATGGTTAGAAGCCATGAAATCTGAGATGGAATCCATGTACGAAAACCAAGTTTGGAACTTGGTGGACTTACCTCACGACCGAGAGGCCGTGGAGAATAAATGGATTTCCAAAAGGAAAACTGATGCTGATGGTAATGTGACCGTCTATAAAGCTCGACTTGTCACAAAGGGGTTTCGACAGATTCAAGGAGTTGACTACGATGAGACATTATCTCTCGTAGCGATTGTAAAGTCAGTTAGAATTATGTTAGCAATTGCTGCATATTTCGATTATGAGATATGGAAGATGGATGTAAAAACTGCGTTCCTCAATGGCAATATTGAAGAAGAGTTATATATGATACAACCAAAGGGTTTTGTCGATCCTAAGGATGCTGACAAGGTATGCAAGCTTCAGCGATCCATCTATTGACTGAAGCAAGCATCCCGGAGTTGGAATCTCCGCTTTGATGAGGTGATCAAAGAGTTCGGATTTGTCCAAACTTATGGAGAGGCTTGTATTTACAAGAAAGTGAGTGGGAGCAATGTGGCATTTCTAATATTATATGTGGATGACATATTATTGATCGGAAATGATATAGATCTTTTAAACAGTGTTAAAAGTTATCTAAACATCAAATTTTCAATGAAGGACCTAGGTGAAGCGTCATACATATTAGGCATAAAGATCCATAGAGATAGATCTAGGCGCCTAATAGGGCTATCACAAAGTACATACCTTGATAAGATTTTAAAGAAGTTTAAAATGGACAGAAGTAAGAAGGGGTTCTTACCTATGTTGCAAGGCAAGACATTGAGTAAGACTCAAAGTCCGGCTACGGCGGAAGAAAGAGAGATAATGGACAAAGTCCCCTATGCTTTAGCCATAGGCTCTACGCCATGCTATGTACAAGACCGAATGTGTCACATGCTATTAGTTTGACTAGTAGGTACCAATCTGATCCAGGTTTGGAACACTGGATAGAGGTCAAGAATATCCTGAAGTACTTGCGAAGAACTAAGGATATGTTTCTTGTGTATGGAGGTGAAGAAGAGCTCGTTGCTAAGTGTTATGTCGATGCAAGCTTTGACACCGATCCGGATGACTCTAAGTCTCAATCCGGATACATATTTCTCATGAATGGTGGAGCGGTTAGTTGGAGGAGTTCCAAACAACCCGTGGTGGTAGGATCAACAACGGATGCCGAATATGTTGCTACTTCCGAAGCGGCTCAGGAAGCGGTTTGGATGAAGGAGTTCATATTCGAACTAGGTGTGGTTGCGAGTGCGTTGGACCCAATGGTGATCTATTGTGACAACAATGATGCCATATCCAATGCCAAAGAACCAAGGTCTCACAAGAATTCCAAGCATATTAAGCGCCGGTTCCACTCCATCCGCGAGCATGTCAAGGATGGATATATAAAGATTTGTAAAGTACACACGAATCTCAATGTAGCAAATTCGTTGACTAAAACTCTCCCTAGAGAAAAACATGATCAACACCAGAACTCCATGGGTGTTAGATTCATCACTATGTAACTAGATTATTGTCTCTAGTGCAAGTGGGAGACTGAAGGGAATATGCCCTGAGAGGCAATAATAAAGTGGTTATTATGTATATTTCAAGTATATGGTAGATGTTTATTTTGCATGCTATAATTCTATTAATAAAAAAACGTTAATACATGTGTGTTGAATAAACAAACAGAAAGATCCTATTTATGCCTCTCTCATAAACTAGCTCGTTGATTAACAAGATGATCAAGGTTTCCTGATCATGGACATTGGATGTTGTTAATAACGAGGTCACAACATTAGTGTAATTGTGTGATGAACATTCATTCGAAGTATAGCAATACGATCAAAGTCATTGAGTTTATATTGCTATAACAACATACGAAGTGATCCTAATCCTTAGACCATGAGATCATGTCAATCACTAACACCGGAAGAGTATCTTGATAACATCAAACGTCACACCGTAACATGGTGATTATAAAGATGGGTCCAGTACTACTAAAGTGTTATGTTGAGGCCCATCGATCGAGAGTGGAATTTGTTCATCCTGATGACGGATAGATATGCTTTGGGCCCTCTCGGTGATATCACATTGATTAGCTTGCAAGCAAGTGATTTGATCACTAGAATGTTATATCACGGGAACAAGAAAAGAGTACACGTTGGTAACGAGATCAAACTAGGTATGGAGATACCGATGATCGAATCTCCGACATGTAATATAACGTGAAACAAAAGGATTAAGATACTAGCGTAAAAGGTTCTCGCGATCACAAGAAAGTCATCGCTAGATGTGTGGGAGTCAGTATGGATCTCCTGGTCCCGCTTCTGACTATTGATACGAGAGGGGTCTCAATCATGTCTGCATTATTCGTGAACCGTAGGGTGACACACTTAAGAGACACTGACATCCATTTGGAGCAAAAGTTTCATACCGGAAAGAATAATAAGCATAGGAATTTATTTCACTAGATACTGAAACGGGTTTTTGGGTGAAATTGCAGAAAGTGTTTTTGCATGTGAAATGAAATACTAGCAAGGGGTTATATGTGAATGTTTGTCATTAAAGTAATTGACAAAATTCTGAATAAATAAAAGGAGTTTTATTTAATGAGAGTTTGCATTAAATTTGGTGGAAATTTAATGGGAATTTGAGTGGGTTTTTGAGTGGAGGAAATTGAAAGGCATTTGTGAGAGTGGAGTGTCCACCCACATAAATGGAGGGAGGGCAAGGGGCAGACCCATGCATCGGCCACCCCCTTGGGTGCCCCCCTCCTCCTATAAAAGGAGCCCCCTCTTCTCACTTATCACTCCCATTGATTGTATCTAGTAGATAGATCTTGGTACATAGTTATGTTGGGAATATGCCCTAGAGGCAATCATGTATGATGATATTTCCCATTGTATTCATAAAGTTATTAAGTTGTCCTTGTATAAACATCTGATGTGTATCATTGAATATGTGATTCGGTTGTGGAACTATGCATTCATGTTGTTTGTACTAAATGTCCTTGGTCATCGAGGTTGTGCTGGACACACAACTTATACCAATGTGAAAGTCAGCTTGATGAATCGGTTCCACTTGTCATGGGCATGGAGATGCTATTCCAACTTACACAGATTCGGCTAAAGAGTTTAGCGAGTCGGATTGACCCATATTGAGGTACAACGAACAAGTTGTCATTTGTATATCTCAATCAATGTAATCCTCAGACCTGAGGTTATTGCATAGTCCAAGTTGAGGATCACCGACTTAGGTTCTTTCAAACGCTGATCCGTAACTGGGCAGTTATAAAGGCAGAGTTCGGGTCGACTGAGAATCAAGCTGCGTGATGTGAATAACCAAGATGGGATTTTGCCCCTTCACTCAGAGAGATATTCTTTGGGCCCTCTTGGATGATATGATTCGGAAAACATGGCCATGCACGACTCGGTTAAGTGTTAACCGAGGCGATGGACTAAGAGTTATTCAGGTGAATCACTTATCTCGGATCGAGAAGAGAGTCAGACTATTTAAGGGATGACATATATTCGCCTATAGTCTGACAAGGTATATTGTGAGGTAAAAGGGACTCGAACGCAAGTCATATTGGAAAGGCAAGTCGTCATGACTCTTTGGTACTTGGGAGTCGGCATGTTCTGCTAGGAGCCGCTTCCGACTGATCGATTGTGAGTCGGACTCCAATCGTGTCCGAGTAGCCATGAGCCTGCCGGGTCACACACTTAAGAGCGGGAGAAAGTTCGGATTGGATCTGAACTGGAAATCTGGTTGGGTTGGACCCGAGCCTGATTTGGACCGAGTTAGTGAGTCGGACTCACAGGGACTAATATTATATGGGCTTTAGTGAATGGGCCGCGCGAGCAGAGACCACATTCACTCCCTATATATAGTGGAGCACCGTAACCCAGAAAGGTTAATCATTGTTCGGTTAGGTCATTTCATGTGTTGGAAACCCTAGCTCCATAGCAGTCCTGCCATCGATACGAACCTAGCAGTTCGCCGCTGGTGCTCCTCCTTGTACGTGTGGATACCAGCAGAGGTGTTTGTACGATCAGCACCAGGACGATCGGATCGCAAAGGACTGCACTGCATCAACTGACGCGCTTCAGCAGTAATCCGCAATTGCGCGTCTAGTGGCAAACCTCGTGGCCTTCTACCTCGGCTAGATCTTGGGATCACCACGTTATAGGAAAAAGTTTTGTTTTATCTCTGCGTGGCCCAACAAGTTGTTCCCATCATAGGAAATTTTTTGTTTTCTATACTGCGAACCCTACATTTTTTCTCTCTACAAAAGACTTTAGCTAGAAAAGTTGATACCAACTGATATATCTTTGCAAATGGCTGATAAGTCAACTACTATTCCTGTTGGTATATGTGAGGATGTTCCTGTTCAAGTGGCTCATAATTGCTTGGTTTTAACTGATTTTGTTGTGCTTGAAATGCCTGAAGATGATAATATGTCTATTATTCTTGGAAGACTTTTTTTATACTGTAGGTGCTGTCATCAATTGTAATCAAGGAAAAGTAACAATCAATATTAATGACAAAGAGCATGCTGTCTATTTCCCCAAGAAGGTTGCTAAAAGCTATTGCCTGAATTCCATTGAAAATATTGAGGGCATCAAGGTTGGAGAAATATATTGTCCCATTCCACAAGGAAGTTTTGAAACAATTATGATTGGGACCATTGCTATCAAGTATGAGGTAACATAATCACCTTGTGGAATGCAAAGTTTTGTTTCATATAAGATTGTTTTGGTAACAAGACTTGATCAACCTTGTTAACAAAAGGATTTTAATGAGCAAAATAATGTTTTCACTGTGGTTGTACTTGCTTTCTTTTACTTTTCTCCTTCCTAGTCTTTGCCTTTTCTTTTGCTAGCTTTGGTTTTGCTAGTTATTTGCTTGTTAGAGTGTCTTAGATCTTCTGTAGTTTGGTTTTTGGTTTGCTTTTGCTTCTTAAAATAAAATATGTTTCTGCAATAAAATCAATTTTCATACCCTGAAAATTGGCCAAAAATAAAGTTTCCCGAAAAATCCCAGAAAATTCAAAATAAATTTTTCCTCAAAAAAAGAGGCAGAGGGACACTTGGAGTGACCCAGGGGGGCACCCCAAGCCACCACACCCCTTGTGGGTGCGGGCACACCCTTGGTGGCGCCTAGGTGGGGTGTGGCCCACTTGGGCCCTCCAAGGTGCCTCCTCCCAGCCATCTTCTTTCTCTCTCCCGAAAAACACCAGAAAACTTTCTCAAGCTCGAGTTTCTGCTGTTCTTGATCGCGATTTTAGATCTACTTGCTCAGCCCATCTTTGTTGCTGATTTTTGGAGGGATTTCTCCTTGGTATGTGTCTCCTCCGCTTGTCCAAATTAGATTTATGATTGGTAGATTGTATCTTGAGTATTTTCTATAGGTGACAGGTTGTGTGAGCTTGATTGCTTGTTCTATGCTTAGATATTCCATTTTGATGCATGTGTAGCCCTCTAGCAAGTTCCTATAGTAGTTTCTCATCATTTATCAACTTGGAAATCACTTGGTTTGATGTTTGTCTAAAAATTTAAGAAAAAGAGGTCATGGACAACCTCACATTTGGTGAAATATTTGAGAGTGATGCACCTAGGAGGGAAAGGCCTTCAAGATCATCCTCCCGATCTAGGCCCTCATACAATGAGGATCTCATTACACCGCGATTTGGCGATGAGGGAGATGAGGGGGATGCTCACCCTTCCACCTTTCCTTGCCTAACCTTTTTGCGGGCTGCTGGGATTCTTGATGATTTTACAACCTTGGTTCGAAGGGTTGGACTAACAAGCTATATGCAGGATGAGAGCGTGCAATATGCAACACTCACTAAAACATTTGTGGAGAGTTTTTATTTTACTAACATCTTGTTCAAGCCAGATGTGTCTTTCAAAATTTATGGTAGGCCTTACCACATGGCATTGAAGAAATTTTGTGAGGCCCTGGGACTTGGTACAGCTGGGTCGACGAAGAAGATTCCAGCTCAACCCGCTGATTTGTTGGAGCTCTATCGCGGGATAACCAATGATGATGACCGTAGAGCCCAACGGGGAAAGATAAGAAATATTCAACTCCCAGCCATCAGGTACTTTGCTTATTATCTTGTCACTAGTGTTCTTGGTAGGGAGAACACTAGTAATATTTCCAACTATCATTTGGCTTTCATAGCTGCTGCGCTCAACAATGAAACTAAGTACAATATTGGTTCTCTCATTGCTCGTCGCTTAGCTGCTAAGGGACCCATTTATGGGGGAATTATTGTTGTACGTGTTGTTGCTGCCTTGAACCTTGTTTTTGATCCAAATGATATAGTTTTGGATCCTCAGAGGCTTGATCTTGCTGCCATGAAGGCGCACCACTTTGTCACTAATGGCTCTGCCCTTGAGAGTTTGGTTTATAGAATGCTGTTTATTGACGGGGAAGAGAGAGAGATTCCTCTCCCCCAAACCACTTTGTTCTGTATTTCTCAGGGACCTTTGTCGCTCTCTAAGGAGGAGATGGATGACAATCTGCACATTCTTGGCTTCTATGGACACTATCAGGGGGACGCGCCCTCATACGACCCCTCTGTATACTACACAGGGGAGTCCTCGAGCTCGTACCAGGACAAGGGAGCCTCCTCAACGTACTACGGAGGTGCACCTACTTGGTCACCATGGAGTTGAGCCCCACTTAGGGAGGTATACCGACATCACACTCATCTATATATCATGTTCGATCAGTTCTTTTTATATCCACTGTTTCACTTTCTTTTTGGTTTTTGTTTCTGCTCTCTTAAAACACAAAAATACCAAAAATATTTTCGTTGTTTCTCTTGGTTTGTTTCTTTGCTTTTTAGCTTTGATTTGCCTTAAATAAAAAAATCCAAAAAGTTTTTGTTTTTTGTGCTTTGTTTTTTTCTTTGTTTGCTTGTTTTAAAAAATCAAAAACACCAAAAAATATTTGTTGTTCTTCTTTGGTTTTGTGAGTTCATTGCAGGGTTCAGCCGTCCTCAGTGGATTTTGGTTTCATGTTATTATTCAAGTCACACAAGTGAAGGGCAATAATAAAGATTAACAACTCGAGGTGTGGTAAGAGGCTGGTAACAAACTCTATTTGTTTTCATTTTTGTACATATATAACAATATATTAAAGCCCGTAGGCTTAGCGATCATTTAGGGTGCCAAATCATCTTTTGGTACTGTAGATTCGCGATCTACATTAACCCGGACATCTACAGCGCAACTTTTTGTCCTATCCCGTGTCTTCTGGACGATTCGTTCGAAGCGGTGGACAAAACGAGTTCTACCATTGTTCGCCTTTTCCTTTCCTCCCCACGCCGCCGACCTCGGAACCAGTCCAACCACGCGAAGCATGGTCGCCCAACCCTATCTTCTTTTCCTCTCCATCCAGCGCCAAGTCATGGCACCGTTTCCAGGTAGTGCCCATGGTCGTCTTCGTCGTGCTGATGATGCTCGTCGTGGCCTCGCACGCTATCCTGGCCGCCACCTGCGGGTAGTTCGAAAGACTCCCGCCTGCTAAATCTCTCCTCTTTCTTCTGAATCACCGCCGTTGATTCTTGGCGTCGACTTTCCGCGCATGCTCCTGGAAGAGGTGGATGGTCTCGATTCCCGCCGTTGCTCCTTTCGGTCTCAGCCAAACGGAATCGTCCCCCGAGGCGGCGCTGGAGCCGACAGAATGGTCCTTTTCTCCCTCTTGGTCGGCCGCCGGTCGCCTCAAGGTACTGCTGGTCACCGCCGTGGTCGTCGATTGGATATTATATTTTCCTTTTCTAGAAGATTTTGTTATCGCTTACTAACCAGGAACTGACTTTGCATCTCTGAGGTTTTTCAGCCGAAGGTTCAGTTTATTGGATTGTAATGTTGCACTTGGTCTGAAGCACTTAGTACATACATCTCTAGCCCAGCGACATACCAAATCAATAGGGTGAACAGAATCGCCCGCACTTGGGATGAAAAAGACAAACATCACATCAAAATCATATGGTCAACAACACTTCTCCAAGGGTGGACTGATGCACTTATTGAGCTTCAAAGAATGGTAAGTAGGGGAGGACACCATTTATTTACTGGAGCTTCGGAACATGTCGTGTCTGCCGAGCATTTTCGATTACCGGAGAAATTTTGGTACGTGTCAGTTTGTTTAGTTGCCAAGCATTTGGACAGTATAGCAGACTTTGCATGAATCACAACTCGATCATTTGAATATATTTAAAAGGTGCACATGTTTTTATACTTGCCTTGATACTGTATATGCATCAAATCGTTCCTGGTATGCTTCCTCGATGATGGGTATACTTTTTTCTATTTTCTGTTTTATCAAAACCATTGTGCTTCCCAACATTTTTTATTAATTCAGCTGAGTTTAGTTTAAAATTAGATCCATGTTCTAATGATTTTCATATTTATGCTAGCTTTATGAAAGTTTAGTAGTCTAAAACTAGAGGTGCGCTTCATTTTATCATGCTTTTGGTAGGGCATCCTCATTTATCCTTCGCATGGGACGAAATGTATGTTTAAGTATAGTTTCTCTCATGAAAATCAGTATGCAAATATATAGTTTCTCATGTATACAACATGCTGCATATGTTGGTATTTTTAAGCTGCTTTTGATAAAGCCACCTGCTAATCAGACCGCACTGTCTTTTGTTGTAGATACTTTGGGGAGCGTCAGTGTCTTTTGACCTGCAAGTCATTCGCTTTTGGAGCAAGTACCTTTGCGCTACCATATATATATCACCATCTTTCATTGGTCATGTCGAAATTAGTACTTGCCACTTTATCAACTTAGAGAGTGATTTCTATTTCATGGACTGTTTTTTTCCTTATGTATGCAAGAAACTATGCATAATAGGTGGGATCCCTTTATATTATTTTTGATATATTGAGGCAGGACTGCACTTTAGGTCTCCCTTGGTGACTCGATTAGGGCCTTAGGGCTACAATGAGATCAATTATATTACTTAAATTTATGAAGTGGCGTGACAGAAAATTGTATATCTAACTGGTTGTTAATCTAAAGAGTAGGTTTATCCTAGGAGTTTTTCATCTATATCATTACGGATTGATTAAATGAATAAGAACCTACTTTTTTTGCTTTGTATCTTCCTTCGGTGCATGGCTACATAAGATAAGAAATTGACCTGTTGCTGGTATTTGAACTTAGTTTTATCTGATTCCTTATCTTATGATTTCTTTTTTCATATTATGTTCCATTGTAAATTGTGGAAGTATCCACTTTAATTACTTTGTTTCAGATGTAAAAGTTATTATTATACCTGTTAGAAGTTACTTCCTGTTTTCTTTCTTTTCTTATTTAGTCCGTGTGCCCAGGTAGACCATGAACCTGTGCTATCTTCTGTGGGCATAGTACAATGCACAAAGTATGATGGTTAAATCATAATTTTGTGTTAGCTTCGTTTTTGGAACCCTTCTGTGCGTTTATGATTGGTTGATCTTTTGATATTTAGGTATGGTCCACTCTATATGTGTGGGTTTGAATAACTACACCTTATTTGAAAAACTATTTAGATAGAATCTCAGACATGTTCTTCCAGGTGTCCAAAATTGATGGTTTCAGGCATATGAGTCAATTTTTATGTTCTTTCTTCAGTAAGCATTTTGGATCTGTTTGGCATATCATTTACTGAATACTTCGCGCACATGATATACTTCTTTAAAATGGTATGAAGGGTCATTGGGTGAGCATTCATGTTGTTACCTTTCTGTTTCATGAGAATGGGTATTCTTATGCTCTTTCTGTATATGTACTTCTCCTATGCTGGGTAGGAGATCAGTTGGTATATTTGTTTTGGAAGAAATGTAATATGAGAAGGATTAACCTACTAGACTGGTTATATTTTCTATTTTAAATTCCTGCTGCTTTGTTGCCATTTTGTTTAATCTAAGCTGCCATTTAGCTATATGTCCTACACTAATTTAGCGGTTACTCTCGGTGATGTTCAATATTGGATGATTTCCCTTTGCTCTAGAAATCAAAATCAATGTGTATTCGCCAATAGTGTAGTATGGTCAATGGAACAATTGTTACAATTTCAGGCTTTTTCTTGAAAGTAAATTTTTTGGTTGCAGTTTCTCCTTGCGTTATTTAATGTAATGATTCTTCCTTTTAGGATTGAGGCTCGATGCTGCAAAATTGGGTTTTATCCCATCTCCAGGGATGTACGGTAAGTTGTACTGTAGAAATTTATGATCTTACAAGAAAAAGTAGTGGCTACAATTACTCTCAAGCATGAATGGTGCACATTTGTCACCCATTTTTTCCGCTGTGTATTATAGGTTTAGTTGTTTGCAATATTTCAGTTACCTTTCAGTTAATTCATCAAAGGACTCATGGTGTCATTGCCAGGAAGATTCAAATCTTGGCATCATCTATTTTGAGATTATTTTCCTACTTTACTCTACTGCGTGTACTTCTGAGATATTGTGTTTTTGTTCTCTATTTGGATTTTTTTTGATGTGTAGGGCAGAGCCCCCCATGTTCTGATGCAGCATCTCTCTTCGGTTCTGCACTATTCTTAGCACATAGGGTATTTCCTAAAATGGTTATTTGAGTGCAAGCTAATAGTTCAAATGATAGGGACACGACCACAAACACAACATTACAGATCATCCACTCAAGTGATGCTAGATTTTGATAATTCCGATGAGTCACAAGGTGGCATATGCGCATGTACATCAATAGTGTCTTGGCTGAGAGATTACCATGTATAGTTAGTTACTAATAGTCGGTTATAGATATTTCCATGTTCCTATACATGTTGCCAGTTTATATAATATCACTCCTGTTTATTCCCATGTATTACAGTTCAGGGAATAACCTTCATAGTTGTGGATATCAATACAAGCTCTTGACTGAATCGATTTGGTTAAAATAAAAATGGACATGCTTTTTGAATATCGCTACATGTAAGATTCTTTGTGCAACCTATATGCATGTGTATCCAGATCAAAGATAGTGGGGAAGAAATACCTTTGTTAACTGTAGAAATTCTGCACTTGCTGTATCCCTTTAACTGAATGTTCTCTTATGTCAGATTAGAGAAGTCACCGTTGTTGTACATCGAACTGTTGCTACCATATTAGTAGCAATCTACTTCACATTTTGTTCTACTCACATGTGTTATCTGTTTAGTACTTAGTGAGTTCTCTCAAGGGTGATCTCTGAACCCCGATCAATATTGCCTGGGTCATGTTTGTTGAGTTACCTCACACTCTGATACAGTTTCTTTGGCATAGAACATTGTTATAGGCATGCTGCACCGCGCTGAATGGCACAGTTTAAGAATGCTACGATAACGCTTGCAACAATCAATGTAACAGCACAGGCGCGGCATGTTGCCGCGCTAACTTGCCTAGTACTCATCATGGTGAGCATGCTTAGTCTGTTCATGTAAGGAGTATGTTACTGATGGATGCTTAGTAGTTCTTGCTTGTCTGTGATTAGCTCCAGCTTGTTAATAGTTTGTAGCATGTCATATGAATGTTTGCTTGTACTGTTTTATTCATATTTTGGTATGATATTGTGGTATCTTTATCTGGAAGTTTCATGTGAATCGACTTGGCACATGCTCACGCATGAATATGACTAAACAATAGTCAGTATGCCTCGATGATTTATTTTGCCTCAGAGTTATTGTATCGCTTTCATGCCATAATTAGTCCTATTTTGTTGCAAGCATGATTATGAAAGTTATTGCTCTCTCGTTTGTTGCTCCCTCTCTATTGCTAGCCTTCACTTGCACTCAGTATGAGCTCTACTTGTGCTTCCAACTCCCCCAAACCAATATTGCCAACAGTGTCCATCATACCTACCTATTAGCATCATTTGCTATTTTAGTGCATATTCAATATGCCTTGTTTTCTTCTAAATAAAATGTTTTTCTATTTTGAGAAAGTTATTTAGTAAAGCTCTCATGAACTTGATGGCACACTTTATTCCTTGCACTTAATAATCCTGAACCATTGTGACTTGTCCATGAAAGTTATATGCTTGCAAATTATAGGCCGGGAGTTAGCAGAACCGTGCTGTCACGGGGAAAGTTTTCAACACTTACGGATACATATCCAGTTGATACCTTGCTCTTTTGTTTGCGGATGTCGACGGTGTGAAATAAAAGGGGATCTTGTGAGTTCATGGAGTATATATATGTGTTAGAGAAACGCCTGAGCCGCTAGCCTAAGCCATACCTAATCTGTAGGGTTTCGTAGCATGGAAAACAAAAATTTTCTATCGCACACAAACAAACAAGCCAAGATCTATCTACTAGATTGTAGCAACGAGTCGATGGAATAACTTACCCTCGAAGATTCCAAAGTGTTTAACGAGAGCGGATTCTCGTGGGTGATGTAGTCGTACTCTTCCCGATCTCAAGATCGTGTAGACGATCCTTCCGGCCAAGGCTCCCAGCGCTCCGCAATCGGTCACACGTTCGATTGACGAAGACCTTCCTCTCCCTTGTTCCAAAGAAATGGAGGTTGTAGCACTCTCCTCGCGATTCCGGCAAAGACAACTGTGGTACCTGAAGTAGAGGGAGATCCCAGGCTTCGCTTAAGCCGGAGCGAGTATGGTGGAGTATGAGAGAGCTATTAGTGGTCTAGGGTTTAGACACACCAATTAGAAGGCTCTAATCCAAGGCTAGGGCAATTAGAAGCTCTAAACCAAAGCGGCTCTAAACCGTAGTTTAGGGCTAGGATTTAGATTAGAGGATAGGAACTTGTGTGTCTAGAGGAGGCCCCGCCTCCTTTTATAGGGAGGGGAGGCCAAGGGAGGGAGTCCCTCCCAAGTCGGCCTTGGGTGGCGTGGCTTGGAGAGGAGGGACTCCTCCCCAAGTCGGTTTCAACCTCCTCTTGCTTGTTTCCCTCGGTTTCTGTTTTAGCCGTTTGACTTTCAAACGGCCATTTGACTTTTCAGTTTAGGATTCAATTTAATCCTTTATTTGGAACAGAAGAACACTTAGTACATGATGCAATCATTCCAATATGTAATGACACATTCATGTACCCTTCCCCCGAGTGTCGGACATTCGGAACCTTCTAGAACATTCGATGAAAACACCTAATCATTTCCGAACTCCAAATGGGACTTTCCTTATATGAATCTTATTCTCCGGACCATTCCGGATCACCTCGTGATATCCCGGATCCCATCCGAGACTCGAACAACATTCGGTCTCTTTCTCATAATACCATAACTACTCAAACAACGTAATCCTTAAGTGTGTCTCCCTACGGTTCGTGAATTATGCGACATGATCGAGACACTTCTACGAACAATAACCAATAGAGGAATCTGAAATTCATATGGCTCCCACATATTTCTACGATTACTTTGATCGAATGAACCACTTACATACGATACCAATTTCCCTTTGTCTCACGATAGTTTACTTATCCGAGGTTATGATCGTCGGTATCTGCATACCTACTTCAACCTCGTTCGATAAGTACTCTTTTCTCGTTCGTGATATGTGATCCCTTGTGATCAAGTCACATGCTTGCAAGCTAATTGGATGACATTCCACCGAGAGGGCCTGAGTATATCTATCCGTCATATGGATGGACAAATCCCACTCTTGATCCATGTGTTTCAACCAATACTTTCGAACACTCAATGCCACCTTTATAGCCACCTTACACGGTGTGGTGTTTGATGATATCAAAGCATCCATCCGAAAGGTGATATGCATGATCTCATGGTCGAAGGAATTAGGTTACTATGTATCGTAAAGCATATAGCAATTGAACTAATGAAATGACTTGATCTTTATGCTACGCTTATCTATAGGAGTATGTCCATCACATCATTCTCCTAATGATATGATCCTGTTGTTAATAACATCTCTATGTTCATGATCAGGAAACCATGATCATATATTAACCAACAAGCTAGTTTAACAAGAGGCTTTACTAGGGACTCTTATTTTAGTTTACAAATCACACAAGTATTAATGTTTCCGGTTAATACAATTATAGCATGGTATGTAAACATTTATCATAAGTGTGAAGATATGATAATAACCACTTTATTATTGCCTCTTGGGCATATCTCCAACAGTCTCCCACTTGCACTAGAGTCAATAATCTAGTTTCAAACCTTTGTGTATTCAACACCTATGGCTTTCCTGTGTTGTATGTACACGATTGCTAGTGGTCACCTGATCGCCGGATCTGACACTTCCAGGTCCGTGTGTAATTGCATGTCTTTGCGTCTCTACGCATCACTCATTCTCTAATGAGATGGCTTTGTATAAATTTGGTCTTTCGGTGTGACCTTTAGCTCTTTGGGGTTAAATCATGTTGATAATATTGTCGCACAATATATCTTCATAGTATTATCCCACTGTGAACTACACCTAGTTTGATAACAAACTACTTGACACAAATGCCCTCTTTTGCTGCTAAAATAGCAGTCATATACTTAGCCTTTTGTTGTAGTATCTGTCACAATGTCTTAACTTTGGAACTCATCCAAATCCATTATGGAACTCACTTTCCATTATATTGTGCCACCCTTAGTTTAGATTGAGATGAACTTAATTTGTACTTTGTGACAAAACTAGTATAATGTAGTACTTTTACAATGAACTAACCATCTATTTGTCACTTCTACAAATATTATACTCTTAGTTCTTCCAAAAGATCATAAGAATATCCTTACTATTGTCCAATGATCATTTTATGAATCATTCTGGTATATGCTCACAACATTTAGAGCATAGGACATATCTGGATTTGTACATATCACAGTATGATTGATATAAATACTCTTTGTGATTTCATACATCAAGTATCAATCTATACTTGATTATTTGTTTCACTTTACCAAATATCAATACACTTGAATATATCATCAACATTGAACTCATTCAATCCTTTCTGTGCGACAAGAACCTCTCTTGTAGTTTCTATATTGAACTCATTCAATATCTTGTCTATGTACTTCTGGCACAACCATATTAGCGTCTATTGATGCCAAATATTTGGGTTTTGCCTAAGTCTTTCATCGGGATGAAATTCTTAATACGTGTTAATAAAAGATACATTATTTCCAATCAACAATATGTCTTCCACATAATGTATTAGAAACATGTCTTAGCTCTCCCACTTAATTTCTTGCAAATGCAAGCATCTTCATCGTCTCTAATGAACTTTTAAACTCCTTTAACAGTTTCATCACAGTGAAGATTCCAACTCCGCGATGCTCACTTTAACCATTGAAGTTTGCATATGCTTTTAGCATCCTTTGAATTAACAAAACCCTATGGACCGTGTTATGCACATGTCCTAGGTAACAATTCTATTAGAAGAACTTGTTTTGTTTATTCAACTACCACATAACAAAATTATATGTAGTGGTTGCTACTTACATCCGTCTAGACTTAATATCGCTATGAAAGATCAAATCTTGTCATATACAACTTTTGAACATTGTTGTGAACTCTTTCCCAACATGTCGACTATTTCATAGATGTGCAACATCCATGTCTATTTATTTATAGACCCAAACACAACTGTAAGGTCTTACACCTTTCTCGAGGGTCCTTCAAGTTCAAAACTTGATTTCTCGTGTATGGAACTATCACGGATTTTATGGCTTCAATCCATTTGACGGAGTCAGGGCCCATCATCGCTTCTTTGCATGTAGTCGGATCATTATTGTCAAATAATGATTTAACTCTCAAATCTTGGTATTTGATTGTTTACCCGGCCTACTTGTTTCAATTGGAACTTAGATCTCCGTGACCACAACCTTGGAGGCACGTGAGCCATGAGCATTGTTCTTGCCTCCGAACACTTTTCAAGCGCAACTTTGCACATATAGCTAAGGTTCTTTTAACCTTATCAAAGTTCTTTTGTCCTCCCACTTAACTTTTCAAGAAAAATTCCTTCTCTAAGAAACTTGACGTTCTAAGCGACAAACATTTTTGTCTCTGATGTTATGGAGGAACAGTCATTCGAAATAACATACAAAGACAGGTTCATCCGACTTTGGTTGCAAACATCTTTCTTATGCATAGCATGCCAATGTTTAAGAAAGGACAACTTGGGTTTTATCCCAAACCATAACTTTATATGGTGTCATTTCAACGGATTATGATGGAGCTCTTTTCAGTGGAAAAACGGTAGTCTCTAAAGCTTTTAATCTTTAAAATATAATGGCAGTTTTATGAATTATACCTTTGATCTTACCATGTCAAACAAGGTTTAATTACACATCTCGAACGCTCCATACTCTTATGGTGTTTCGGGATATGCAAATCCACGGAACGATTCCTTAAATCTTAGGTATTATGCTAAACTTGTAACTCAAATATCTTCCTTTATGATCTTATCATAAACTATTTATATTCTTGTTACAATGATTTTGCACTTCATCTTGAAAGTCTTTGAACTTTTCAAATATTTCACACTTCATCCTTATTAAGTAAATATTCATATATTCACTCAAATTTTCGGAGAAAGCATATGAAGCTGAAATCCATCGCTCTTGACTACACATAATGCACTTCGTACAACAATATGTACAAGTTCCAATAAGCTAGTCATTCGTTCCCTTTTGGTCTATGAACGAAGTTTCAATTATCTCTAGGAAAGTTTCACAAGCGTCATGTGATCAAAAATCAAAAGACTCCAAAATTCCATCCACATGGAGTTTCTTCATGTTTTCTTTCCAATATAATTTAAACGGCGATGTCACTTCCTAAGTGATCTTTCAATCAATTTGTCTTTCGACATTTTTTAGCACTAGTTTTATGGATGTGATTTCTCCAACGAGATTTGTGAATCATCCATCTTTTATGGATTACGGCAATTATTTGATCAACCCTTTTGTTCTCATAATACCTGATAAAACAAATCTTGAAGGCAAGCTTTGATGTTTAACGAGCAACACAATAACCCTTTATTTGTTCTCGATGAACATCATCACATATTCTTTCACTAATTACTTAGGCCACTGTAGTTCATGAATTCTGTTGTTTCGTATGACGATTCATACCAACAAATTCAGTATTAAATACTTAAGAACCACATTGTTTAATAAGCAAAGAATATAGCCATAACATGTATATCATCTATATACTTAAACTGAACAATTCTAGTCTTTTCCTTTTTGCCATATACTTATGAGATTTTCTTTCAATATTTCCTTTTCTGTTTGAAAGAATCTATCAACATCAATAGTGGAGTCATACATATGACATATAGTCCAAAGCGTGTATAATTAAATACCAATGTCTTTGGACTTGCACCTTGAAGTAGATCACCATCATCAAATGTTTGGTGTTCTTTCAAATTCCTTCCTTTAGTAATCTCTTGGTGTAGTAAACATTTTACCTACATCAAATATTCACCCTTATCATGGAATCGTCCATGATCAAGCTACTTTTAGCTTATAACGATGAATTATGAGTATAATGTTGCTATCCAAAACCTTTTGGAGGATTAGGACAACAAGTGTCTCCAACCTTTTGCAAATTTTCATCAAATATGAGAACATGACTTTTGCCATATTATACTCTATCATGTTGTAACCAATACTTCATTTCAGATATCACAGTATCTTCCACACATCATGGTTTCCGAAACAACTCTTTCAGATCCTAGATAACCTTGATATTAAGACAATCCTTTGAATATCAAGAATCATGGAGACAAACATGATACTCATATACTAACTCTTGGAATTGTCACTCTTGTTTTAATACCAATTATTAAACTTCATGGAGTAACCGGAACTTACTGAAAGTTTTCAATAGGACTTTTAAAACTTTAGATTAACACTTCAAAACAATACGATACCAGTTCGTAAAGTAACTAACCAGAATTCTATAGTTCTATCATCTCAATTATAACTAAGCGCAAGGTGGTAAACGGATGCCAATGACTACAACAACTATGCAAATTCACTTTGATTTAGTTTATGATAAATTGAGTTCTAATTAATAATCAAATTAATCTAGGTGAACTCCCACTCAAAACAATATCCCTCACATTGTTTTAGTGATCACACGAACCAAATCCACCACATCAAAACCGATCATCACGAGAGTTGATATAGTTTCAATGGCGAACAATCAACATGTTCATCATATCTACTATATGATTCATGCTTTACCTTTCGGTGATCCGTGTTCCGAGACCATGTTTGTACATGCTAGGCTCGTCAAGATCAAACCTTAGTTTCCGCATGAGCAAATCTGGCTTGCTCACGTTGTATACACTTGCAGAATCTAACACACCCGATCATCACGTGGTGCTTCGAAACAACAAGCTTTAGCAACGGTGCTAACTAAGGGTGAACAATTTATGACTTGAAATTCATGTGCATGAGGGATCATCTTATAATGCTACCGTCGTCTACTAAGCAATACAAGATGCATAAAGGATAAACATCACATGCAATTCATAATATGTGATATGATATGGCCTTTCTTCTTTGTGCTTCCGATCTCCATCTTCAAGCACAATCATGATCTCCATCATTACCGGCATTGCATCAAGGTCAATGACGCTGCTCCATGGTTGTCGTCCATCGGCTTCAACTATTACAACTACTTTGAATAGACACGCGGGTCTTAACTGAAATTAAAGACAACCATATGGCTCCTGCCGGTGGCCGACTTACAATAAGGAACATTGCATACATCATATATAATCACAATCATGGCCATATCACATCACTGCACACCCCTGCAAAACAAAGTTAGACGCCTCTACTTTCTTTGCATGTTTTATGTGGTTTGGGGCTGTTAATAAGTGTCGTTCTAACTTACGAACAAGAACCACAACATTGATACTAGTATTGTTGATCACCCGTTGTAAATTGGATCTTAACTATGCTAGGAGAAACAGGCACCCGCAAAGCCACTTATGCAATACAAGTTGCATGTAAAGCGTGGAGCAAGTCTCATGAACGATGTCATGTAAGGTTAGCCCGGGCCGCTTCATCCCAACATACCGCAAGATGCAAAGTACACAAGAAGCAATCGACAATAAAAGCATCAACGCCCACAATGACCATTGTGTTCTATTCGTGCAACAGATCTACATATAGACACGGCTCTGATACCACTGTAGGGTTTCGTAGCATGGAAAACAAAAATTTTCTATCGCACACAAACAAACAAGCCAAGATATATCTACTAGATTGTAGCAACGAGTCGATGGAATAACTTACCCTCGAAGATTCCAAAGTGTTTAACGAGAGCGGATTCTCGTGGGTGATGTAGTCGTACTCTTCCCGATCTCAAGATCGTGTAGACGATCCTTCCGGCAAGTGTTCCAGCGCTCCGCAGATCGGTCACACGGTAATTGACGAAGACCTTCCTCTCCTTGTTCCAGAAAGGCGGAGGTTGTAGCACTCTCCTCGCGATTCCGGCAGCACAACGGTGTGGTACCGGAAGTAGAGGGGAGATCCCGCAGGGCTTCGCCTTAAGCCGGAGCGAGTATGGTGGAGTATGAGAGAGAGCTATTAGTGGTCTAGGGTTTAGACACACCAATTAGAAGGCTCTAATCCGAAGGCTAGGGCAATTAGAAGCTCTAAACCAAAGCGGCTCTAAACCGGAGTTTAGGGCTAGGATTTAGATTAGAGGATAGGAACTTGTGTGTCTAGAGGAGGAGGCCCTGCCCCTCCTTTTATAGGTGGGAGGGGAGGCCAAGGGGAGGGAGTCCCTCCCCAAGTCGGCCTTGGGTGGCGCGCCGGCTTGGAGAGGAGTGACTCCTCCCCCAAGTCGGTTTCAACCTCCTCTTGATTGTTTCCCTCAGTTTCCTGTTTTAGCCGTTTGACTTTCAAACTGGCCATTTGACTTTTCAGTTTTAGGATTCAATTTAATCCTTTATTTGGAACAGAAAGAACACTTAGTACATGATGCAATCATTCCAATATGTAATGACACATTCATGTACCCTTCCCCGAGTGTCGGACATTAGGAACCTTCTAGAACATTCCCGATGAAAACACGGAATCATTTCCGAACTCTGAAACGGACTTTCCTTATATGAATCTTATTCTCCGAACCATTCGGATCACCTCGTGATATCCGGATCCCATCCGAGACTCGAACAACATTCGGTCTCTTTCTCATAATACCATAACTACTCAAACAACGTCGAATCCTTAAGTGTGTCTCCCTACGGTTCGTGAATTATGCGGACATGATCGAGACACTTCTCCGAACAATAACCAATAGAGGAATCTGGAAATTCATATGGCTCCCACATATTTCTACGATTACTTTGCGATCGAATGAACCACTTACATACGATACCAATTTCCCTTTGTCTCACGATAGTTTACTTATCCGAGGTTATGATCGTCGGTATCTCTGCATACCTACGTCAACCTCGTTACTGATAAGTACTCTTTTCTCGTTCCCGTGATATGTGATCCCTTGTGAGCCAGTCAATGCTTGCAAGCTAATTGGATGACATTCCATCGAGAGGGCCCAGAGTATATCCATCCGTCATATGGATGGACAAATCCCACTCTTGATCCATGTGTTTCAACCAATACTTTCTGAACACTCAATGCCACCTTTATAGCCACCCTGTTACGGTGTGGTGTTTGATGATATCAAAGCATCCATCCGGTAAAGGTGATATGCATGATCTCATGGTCGAAGGAATTAGGTTACTATGTATCAGAAAGCATATAGCAATTGAACTAATGAAATGACTTGATCTTTATGCTACGCTTATCTATAGGAGTATATCCATCACATCATTCTCCTAATGATATGATCCTGTTGTTAATAACATCTCTATGTTCATGATCAGGAAACCATGATCATATATTAACCAACAAGCTAGTTTAACAAGAGGCTTTACTAGGGGCTCTTATTTTAGTTTACAAATCACACAAGTATTAATGTTTCTGGTTAATACAATTATAGCATGGTATGTAAACATTTATCATAAGTGTGAAGATGTGATAATAACCACTTTATTATTGCCTCTTGGGCATATCTCCAACATAATCATGGTGGAAACTTGCAGCACCACCATAATGAGCACTTTGTGAAGCTGATATGCCGGAAACGTATCTATAATTTTTGATGCTCCATGCTTGTTCAATATCTATTTTGCTTTGTCTACACTTTGAGGTGTTTTTATATCTTTTCTGGAACTAACCGAATAACAAGTTGTCACAGTGCCAGTTGCCTGTTTTCTTCTGTTTTTAGTTCCAGAACGGCAGAAAATCAATATTCTCGGAATTTGACGGGACAAAAGCCAAAGTCAATATTTTACCGTGGGCGTCACGAAGTCCAGAGGGGATACGGAGAGGCGGCACAAGGCCACCACACCCCCTAGACGCGGGTGGGCCCACCCCGTGCCTAGGTAGGGTGTGGGCCCTCCGGCCGCCTCCCAGCCTCGCCTCTTCGCCTATAAGAAGCCCCCGATGCAGAAATCCTAGGCATCCGATCAAAACTCCACGAAACCTTCTATAGCCGCCACCACCGTCGTCCCTAGATCGGGGGGATCTGAAGTTCTTCCCGTCTTCCTGCCGGAGGGGAGATCATCCCGAAGGCCTTCTTCTCCGGTATGATGCGTGAGTAGTTCCACCTTGGACTATGGGTCCATGTAGTAGCTAGATGGTTGTATCTCCTCCTTGTGCTTTCATGTATAGATCTTGTGAGCTCCGTTCATGATCAAGATCTAATCTATTTGTAATCATGCATGTTGTGTTTGCGGGGATCCGATGGATATTGAGATTACTATGTCAGATTGATTAATGGTTTTCTCTATTTAATACTATCATGTCTATGTTGTTTGTGATCTTGCATGCTCTCCGTTGTTAGTAGCTATTGAAGGGAATATGCCCGAGAGGCAATAATAAAGTGGTTATTATCGTATTCCTTATTTATGATAAATGTTTATTTTACATGCTATAATTGTATTATTACGGAAACGTTAATACATGTGTGTTTAATAAACAAAAAGGAAGTTCCTAGTTATGCCTCTCTCATAAACTAGCTCGTTGATTAACTAGATGATCAAGGTTTCCTGATCATAGACATTGGATGTTGTTAATAACGGGATCACAACATTAGTGTAATGATGTGATGAACATTCATCCGAAGTATAGCATTACGATCAAAGTCATTGAGTTTATATTGCTATAACAACTTACGAAGTGATCCTAATCCTTAGACCATGAGATCATGTCAATCACTAACACCAGAAGAGTTTCTTGATAACATCAAACGTCACACCGTAACAGGGTGATTATAAAGATGGATTCAGAACTAATAAAGTGTTATGTTGAGGCCCATGGATCGAGAGTGGAATTTGTTCATCCCGATGACGGATAGATATACTATGGACCCTCTCGGTGATATCACATTGGTTAGCTTGCAAGCAAGTGATTTGATCACTAGAATGTTATATCACGGGAACGAGAAAAGAGTGCATGTCGGTAACGAGATCAAACTAGGTATGGAGATACCGATGATCGAATCTCGGACATGTAATATATTGTGAAACAAAGGGATTAAGATACTAGCGTAAAAGGTTCCGACGATCACAAGAAAGTCATCGTTGAATGTGTGGGAGTCAGTATGGGTCTCCAGATCCCGCTTCTAATTATTGATCCGAGAGGGGTCTCGATCATGTCCGCATTATTCACGAACTGTAGGGTGACACACTTAAGAGACACCGACATCCATTTGGAGCAAAAGTTTCATGCCGAAAAGAATAACAAGCGCAGGAATTTATTTCACTAGATACCGAAACGGGTTTTCGGGTGAAATTACAGAAAGTGTTTCTGCACGTGAAATGAAATACTAGCATGGGGTTATATGTGAATGTTTGTCATTAAAGTAATTGACAAAATTCTGAATAAATAAAAGGAGTTTTATTTAATGAGAGTTTGCATTAAATTTGGTGGAAATTTAATGGGAATTTGAGTGGGTTTTTGAGTGGAGGGAATTTAAAGGCATTTGAGTGAGTGGAGTGTACACCCACATGAATGTGGAAGAGGTGGGGGCAGCCCCATGGCTGGGCGCATGGCCCCTTGGGTGCCCCCCTCTCCCTATAAAAGGAGCCCCCCTCCCTCTCTCTCACTCACACCTCCTCGTGAAGGATCTCTCTCACCCTATAGAATTTATCCCCCATGGTCTCGGACTAGTGGGATACATGTTTCCGGTGGCTATTCGGCAAGAAAGAGTTGTGCTTCCGCTGCATCGCTGGAGCGAGGAGGCGGAGGTTGCTCGGTGCCTCGAACGTGTGTGCGAGCACGGATGCGCTGCTGTTTTGCGGCGCTAGGACTTCCTCTCGATCTTGAGATCGGCAAGAGATCGTCTACATCAACCACGAGTTTGGACTCGTTAAGCTTTGTCGGTCTTCAAGGGTATGTTCTCTACGGATGTACATCCGCCCGTTTTTTTGTATCTAGTAGATAGATCTTGGTACATAGTTGTTCCCATCGTAGGAATTTTTTTATTTTCTATGCTGCAAACCCTACAGTGGTATCAGAGCCGGATCTATGCATAGATGCTTTGCACGGGTAGTACACATATGAGTATGTGGGCGATGATGATCATTTTATTGCTTCTTAGTTTTACTTTGGATATTGGTGGCATAGTGGGATGAGGCGGCCCGGACAAACTTTACATGTCCTCGCACATGAGACCTGTTCCACGCTTGACATGCAACTAGTTTTGCATAAGTGGCTAGCGGGTGTCTGTCTCTCCTACTATAGTCAATATCTAATTTGCAACGAGTTGTCAACAATTTGGTTATCCTCGTTGTGGTTCATGTTCATAGGTAAGAACGGTTCTATCTTTGAAAGCCCTAAGCCACGTAAAACTTGCAATGGATAAATTAGAGGCGTCTAGTTTAGATTGTTGCTGGGCTAGTGTTATGATATGGTGATGTTGTAAGTAGAAGTATGAGATGATACTCTTACAACACACATAACGTGTAAACTCCATAGACCTTGGATTTACACATAAAGGTATGATAGTGATCATACCACGATGCACATGATAGAGATCATATGCGGGAACCATATCATTCCACTAATTAACTTGTGATGTTTGATTGCATATTATATTGCTTGTTTGACATTTTATTATCATAATAAGATGATCCCTCATTTAGATATCAATATAAAAATGTGCTCTTCCTTAAGTATGCACCGACAATGTTTCTTCGCTTCAAGGCATCACGTGATAATCGGGTGTACTTGAATCCACGAGCATATCTCGGGCGTAAGACAGTTACACACGTGAATACTAAGGTTCTTACTTGGCGAGCCTAGCATATACAGACTTGGCCTCGGAACACGGACCAAAAGGTTAAGCATGAGTCATATGTTTTGATATGATGACCATATGGATGCTCGCCTTTGAAGCTACACCGACTCACGTGATGATCGGACTTGGTGTAGTGGATTTGGTTCATGTAATCACCAAAAAGACACGAGGGATGTCGTTTTTGAGTGGGAATTCATTTCTAATTTGGATTAGTAGAACTCAATTTATCATAAATTAAATCAAAGTAAATTTGCATAATTTGTTGTAGTCATTGGCATTCGTTCACCATCTTATGCATAGTTGTAATTGAGATAATAGAACTATAGAATTCTGGATATATACTTTACGAACTGGTATCGTATTGTGTTGAGTGTCAATCTAAAGTTTAAAGTCCTATTGCAAACTTTCAGCAAACTCTATTTACTCTGTGAAATTTAATAGTTAGTATTAAATCGAGAGTAACAATTCCAGTGTTAGTATCTTAAGTATCAAGATTATCTAGGAGCTGAAAGAATTGTTTCAGAAACCATCATGTGTGGCAGATATAACGATATCTAAAAAAATGTTTTGGTTGCAATATGATAGATTATAATATATGTTCTCATATTGGATGAGAATTTACGAAGGTTAGAGATGCTAGACATCCTAATCATCCAAAAGGGTTTTGGAAAGTAATGTTATACTCACGATTCGCCTTTATAAGATACAATAGCTTGATCATGAAAGTCGTCATGATAAGGATGAATAGAAGATGTATGTAAAGTGTTTACTACACTAAAAGATTACTAAAGAATGGATTTTGAAAGAATACCGATCATTTTGATGATGGTGATCTACTTCAAAGTGCAAGTCCAAAGGTATTATTATTTGAATATACACGCTTTGGACTATGTGTCATGTATATGGCGCCACTTTTGATGTTGATAGATTCTTTAAAAAAAGGAAAAGTAAATGCTGAAAGAGAATCTATAAAATATATTTGGTAGAAAATAAAAGATTGGAAATATCCAATTTAGGTATATAAATGATATACATGTTATGGTTGTATTCTTTACTTGTTAAAAATGTGGTTCTTGGGTATTGGATACCGAATTGGTTGGTATGAAATTTCATACAAAACAACGCAATTCATGAACCACAATGGCCTAAGTAACTAGCAAGAGAATATGTGATGATGTTCATCGAAAACAAACAAACCGTTGTTTGTATTTCTCGTTGACATCAAAGCTTGACTTCAAGATTTGTTTTAATAATTGTTATTTGAATCAGGTATTATGAGAACAAAGGTTGTTCAAATAATTACTGTATTCCATATAAGATGGATGATTTACAAATCTAGTTGGAGAAATCACATCCATAAAACCTAATGCTAAAATGTCGCAAGACAAATGATTGAAAGATCACTTACGAAGTGACATCGTTGTTTAAATTATATTGGAAAGAAAACATGAAGAATCTCCATATTCATGGATTTTTGGAGTCTTTGATTTGATCAAGTGATGTTTGTGAGACTTTCCACGTGATAATTAAAACTTCGTTCAAAGGCCAAAGAAGAACGAACGACTAAATTGTTGGAATTTATACATATCGATGTATGTAGTCCATTATGTGGAGTCGTAAGCGATGGGTTTCAACTTCATATGCTTTCTCCGGAAATTTGAGTGAATATTCACTTAATGAGAAAGAAGTATGAAATATTTGAAAAACGTTTCGAAGACTTTCAAGATGAAGTGGAAAATCATTGTAACAAGAAAATAAATGGTTTATGATTTTATCATAAGGGATTTGTTTGAGTTACAAGTGTAACAAGAAAATAAATGAATTATGATTTTATCATAAAGGGATTTATTTGATTTGCAAGTTTAGCAAAACACCTAGATTTACGTCTCCCGAAACACCATAGGAGTATGGAGTGTTTGAGATTTGTAATGAAACCTTGTTTGACATGGTTGGATCAAAGGTGTTATTTATAAAACTGCCATTATGTTTTAAAGGATTAAAGCTTTGGAGACTTCCGCTCTTACACTGAAAAGAGCTCCATCTTGATCCGTTGAAATGACACCATGGAAGTTATGTTTTGGGGTAAAACCCAAGTTGTCATTTCTTAAATTTTGGTATGCTAAACATAAGTAAGATGTTTACAACCAAAGTCGGATGAGCATGTCTTTGTAGGTTATTTCGAATAATAATTGGTTATTCCTCCATAACACCGAGGACAAAAGGGTTTGTCGCTTGAAATATGAAATTTCTTGAAGAACGAATGTTTCATAAAAGTTAAGTGGGAGGACAATAGAACTTTGATAAGGTTAACGAACCTTAGCTATATGTGATGAATTGCGCAGCGCCGGAAAATGTTCTGGAGGCAGCCAGGATACTCATGGATCACGTGCCTCAAAGGTTGCGGTCACGGAGATCTAAGTTCCTATTGAACCAAGTAGGTCGGATAAACAATCAAATACTAAGATTTGAGAGTAAATCATTATTGTTTGACAATGATGAACCGACTACATGCAAAGAAGCAATGATGGGCCCTGACTCTGTCAAATGGCTTGAAGCCCTAAAATCCGTGATAGTTCCATACACGAGAAATCAAGTTTTGAACTTGGAAGACCCTCCGGAAAGGTGTAAAAACCTATCGGTCGTATTTGGATCTTTAAAGAAATAGACATGGATGTTTCACATCTATGAAATAGTCGACATATCGGTAAAGTATTTTACGACAATGTTCAAGGAGTTGACTATGAAAAGATTTGATCTTTCATAGCGATATTTAGTCTGGACGGATTAAAGTAGCAACCACTACATATAATTTGGTATATGGTAGATGAATAAACAAAACAAAGTTCTTTTAATAGAATGGTTACCTAGGACGTGTACATGACACAATCCAAAGGGTTTTATTAATTCAAAGGATGCTAAAAGGGGCATGCAAACTTCAATTGTTGAAGTAAGCATCGCGGAGTTGGAATCTTCACCGTGATGAAAAAGAGTTTTCATCAAGAGACGATGAAGATGCTTACATTTGCAAGAAATTAAGTGGGAGCGCTAAGACATATTTCTAATACATTATGTGGAGGACATCTTGTTGATTAGAAATGATGTATCTTTTATTGACAGAGGTTAAGAATTTCATTTCGATGAAATACTTAGGCAAAACCCGAATATTTAGCGTGAATATCTATAGTGGATAGACTGTGACACTAATATGGTTGTGCCAAACGTACATATATGAGATATTGAAGGAGTTCAATATATAAACAACAAGAAACTGTTCTTGTCTGTCACATCCCAAATTTTAGATTTGGTCTTGCATATCATTCATTGCATCGCATCATATCTTTCCATGCATTACCGTCGAGTAGAGAGGATCGACGAAACGCTATTTGCAAAACCCTACTTCTTCTCGCTTTGAGGTTCCTACGGGAGACTTCAGAGGGGATTGCAACAACCACCCCTGTAGGTTCGAGCTTTCGCTCAAACTTCGACTGAAGGTTGTGCCCCTCGACGATACGAACCCGTAGGCGCGAGAATCGCTCCAATCGGAGTTCGTATGCAAAAGACTCGGACGTTTTAGTAAACCAAGAGACTTGCAACAACCACCCCTGTAGGTTCGAGCTTTCGCTCAAACTTCGACTGAAGGTTGTTCCCCTCGACGATACGAACCCGTAGGCGCGAAAATCGCTCCAATCGGAGTTCGTATGCAAAAGACTCGAACGTTTTAGTAAACCGCCAGAAAACGGTCCGAAAATCCGGACCGATTTCCGAATCGGAGTCAAATCTGGACCGATTCGGATTAGGTTTTTTTTCTTTTTCTTCTTTTCACGCGTGGGACTATTTGAAGGGGCCCCACCCCTGCCTCGATTCCCGTGCCTCCAAGAACCCCCGCCGCCACAACTCCTCCCTGGCGCACGCGCTCCAGGCGCCGCTGTCCGCTTCCCCTCGCCGCCGCCGGCCACTCCTTCATCGCCGTTCGTCGCCGCGTCTGTTGCCGGGTTCGTCTCGCCGCCCTCTTTCCGTTCCCGTGCTCCGCGTCTCCATCCGCCGCCGCCAACTGCGCCCTGCAGATCGCCGCAGACGCTGCACGTTTATTATTCGGGAGCCGAATTGACTATGTACGACGCGTAGAACCACGACGCCGAACCGACCGCCGCCGCCGTCCGAGCTCGCCGGAGTTCGTTTTGATCCGTTTCGTAAGACAGCAGCCACCGTCGATCTCGATCAGCGCTTAGATCGTTCGTTGACTGGTCAAGACTCCAGACATTGACTAGTCAGACGCCCAGACGTTGACTGGTCGACGCCAATCATCGTACACGATTGATCGGGTCAATTTCGTTAATCCTATTAATTGGCAGATTTCGGTAGAATCTTGTAAATTGCGTAGAAATTAAACCGCTTGGCCAAAAATTGCAAATAAAATATGCACGCGTTCAGTGAGTCGTGTAGAATATCGCTGTAGCTTTGGTTCAGACTTTTACCGTCAGGTTTAGTACAGTTTAATCAAACTAGTTAGTGGCCTTTTCTGAGTAATAAATTCGTAGTAAAAGTTTCGTAGCTCCAAAAATCACGTGTGATATGTCCCTGAACTCGTATGAACGAGGGGAATATCATCGTGAAATAAAAAGATAGTCTTACAGTAAAAACTTCTGCAGTATTTGTCTAATGGCTTTCTACAGTGTTTTAATTACTCGGGATGTTTTATAACTCCTTTTTGAGTAATTCCAATTGGTACTGTTTCTTATCAGCGATGCCTATACGGTAGAATTTTTCCAAGATTTTAAAACCTGTCTACTACCGGTAGTGAATTATTTAAGTTCTAGCTCTAGTAGTAATCACTACTTTTGGTTAATAGTTTCCCTTGCGCCAAATCTATTTTCCATGCAAGTATTCGGTAGTAATATGTATTAATATTATGTGGTGCAGCTGTAGCACCAATTCACTTGCCGTTCTTTCATTCATGCATCATCTTTGTTGCATATGTTTGTGAATTGTTTGTTTATGAATGCAATTGTGTCGTGTAGATTGTGTGGAGTGCAACCCTTGCTCGTGTTTGGATTGTTCGTCCGACCGCTTCAACCAAGGCAAGTAGATGCTACTTTTTTCATGATATCGTCCTACTATTTTCAATGCATTGTCGTGTATTTTGTAGATGCATGTGTAGGATGATACTATCGCTATGCTATGTCCTATTATGTGGTAGGGCTTTCCTTGTAGATGAACCACCGTTGTAGATGTGCTTAGCCATGCTATATTGAACGAGGGCTGGGTTACATCATTGATACTTGTTTTCTCAAAGTATTTGGTTTGTGAAAACTAAAACAACTTAATCAATGAATCCACAGGTGTGATGGTATTGATAAATTTTGGTGGTTTCATTGCGGAAAGGCACCTGTATCAAGAGAGAATGATTGGCTTATTTATTGTGTAGCTTACGTGTACAACCATGTGCCAATAATGAAATGGGCGGTTGGTTGGACTTAGTAGGTTGTGGTAACTCGAACCCGCGTATCCAGAGATGTAGAATTTTGGTAGGTTGGACCGGTGCGCGTCGGGATTGAGGAGCTACCTCCCGAACAGTCTCTTCTTGGTCTTCTCCCTATCGTCACCCAAAATGAGAGTGATGGTACGAGCTGGGCTGGCCAAGTCACATGGGTAAAGTGTACTAACCTCTGCAGAGTGTATAATCTAATCGATTAGCCGTGTCCCCGGTTATGGACAACTGAGTTGCTTGATATTGATTCCATGACATGTTTCTCGCTCATTCTAATTTCATAATTGTTTTAATATTGTTGGGTTAACTTAATTGGGATCTTTTCAAAGAAAATTCAAAACTGTTTATGAAAGTAGGACAAAGTTATTTGCAAATGCAAGCGGACACAGCTCCACTTGCCAAATATGCATGTAGATGTTAGTACTATTGTCTCCATTACTAGCTCTACTTGCCATACATTCCATGTATTGACCCTTCGGGCTGTTGCTTATGCTGCAGTTATTCCGATTCTGATTGATTTTTATAGGCCACGGTGCTCCACTCGACATTTGTTCACTTGGGGGCAATTTGAAGATTGGAGGATTTACTCGCTTTTGTTGCTACCTGAACAATTCGAGCTAGCTTTATGCTAAGCTTTTATATTGTAATAATGGTACTCGGATCTTGTAGATCATGATACACGGTTATTTGCTATGATTATCTATCTTACTCTATTGTGGGCCAATGAACCGATCCAGTGGATTGACATGTCACATAGAGGCCACGGTCTTTTCGTAACCGGGTGTCACAGATGGTATCGAGCCCGTGTCGATCATGAGGATCGTGACCTAGGATTGGATTAGGAAGCCATAGAATTATTAAGCCTATATTAACACTCTTTTCTCTTATGCCTTTCACCCTCGTAAATTCTTACCATATGCTATTCTCACACTTTCCTCTTTTACTTGATAGATGGGAGACGTCAGGATGAGTATGTCACCATGGAGTCACCAAGGCCCTTTGCAAGGCGCTTAGCTCAACTCTCTCGGGTCATTGGGATTGCCACGCCTATGTTCAAGGGAAGAAGGCTGTACACCTTTGGATATGGAGAGGATGCATGGGAGATCACTACCTTCATATTCAGAGATGCCGCTTGCCAAACCCCGCACTTGGTCTACACCAAGATATATCAGAATCGAGGACTTGGAATCAACTTGGCTATACATGAAGCCTGTCGCCAAAGGCCACTATGTCCGACACCCTCGCCAGCAGATTCACCCTACCGTGATTATGGAAGGCGTGATGAAGAAGGGAACATTGTGATTACCCCGGCAGAACAACATGCCGCCCGTCGGAGGCACATAGAGGACATGGAGAGGGAGAATGGAGCTCTAGCAGAGAAGGTGAGGATGTTGAAGGAGATTGCAGACTTTACTAGCAATGGAATGGTGGTCCAAGGACAGGAGATTGACACTTTGCATGAAGCTGTGGGAGTTCTGGAGACTGCCCTGATAGCCAGAGATGAGACCATAGCCCATCTTCATGGCACTGTGCAAGATAATACCCAGAACATACAACCGTTGCAAGGGACCGTCCAGGAAAGGGACCAAACCATTGAAGCTATGACAACCCAGATTGCCGCTCTCCAAGCACAGCTGAATCCACCCTCTGATGATGACAATGGAGATGATGACAACAATGGGGATGATGATGACAGTGGAGACGATGATGATGATGAGGATGAGGATGATGATGATGGAAACGATGATGGTGGAGGAGATGAAGCTGTTGCTGTAGCAGCTGAGGATGAAGAAGAAGAGGAGGATCCAGAAGAGGTGGAGTTTGAAGTCTCAAGTGATGGTTCAGGAAAGGTGTACACTCCGCCGCCATGGTTGTACCGCGAGCCGAAGCGCCAACGCATGACCGCAAGGACCTACCTCAATCTCTTCAAGAAGTAGATAGAAGTCCACCAGTTAGTCCACGTTAGGCGAATTCGTTAGGATTAGTCTCGATCGTTGTGAAGCTTAGTTAGTGTTAGATTAAAAGTGTTTAGTTGCTTATTTGTGTACTCCAATATCCCAGGATTTATTTGTGTGAATTTTAATGAAAGAGTTATGGCAATTTTGTTATCATCTGTGTGTTTTTCGCTGCAGTTTTTCTGCTGATACAGCAGTACTGCGCGATTTTTCATATTTTTCTGGTAACTTGGAAAAATCTGAAACAAATTGGGCTGATGCGAAAGTCTCTGTGCCATATGCACAAAAATTGGCTAATTTTTCTGACGAGTTTAAGTTAGGCTGAAAAATTCGTGAACGCTGCTGGACTGTTCTGGCAGATTGCTGTTTTGATGATTAGTTGATCTATTGTTTAGTTAACCATTGCCAACTCTTGCAAAACTATTTCAGTAGTTATATACTGATAGGATAACACCTGGGATGTTGCTGGATCACTTGTTTGTTGATGTGTTGCTTGCTTGTGATTGTCTGCTATTGTTTGTTGTTGATTGATCATATGCATTGGTAGAATCCTATTGTCGTAGTTGATTCTTTCTAAACTTACCTATGCTGAACCGCAGATGCCTCCCCGCCGCCAACCCGCTGAGATGGAGCAGCTCATGGCAGATCAGGCACAGCTGACCCAAGTGATGACTCAGTTCATGGCAAACCAGAACAACAACAATGGAAACAATCAGCCTCAGGGAGATGCTCTCACCAGATTTCTGAGGTTAAGACCAGCTAAGTTCTCTACTGCAATGGAACCAATGGTTGCTCTCGACTGGTTGCGTTCAGTCAACAAGGATCTAGTAACCGTTGGATGCACTGATGCTGAGAAGGTGAGGTTTGCCGCTCACCTACTGGAGGGACCAACCGCTTCTTGGTGGGACACGTTTCAGATCACCCACCCGCTGGATACCGTGACTTGGGATATGTTTGAGGAAGGTTTTAGGACCAACCACGTGTCTTTAGGAGTTCTGAGCCTGAAGAGGAAGGAGTTCCTCAACTTGCGCCAAACCAATCGCACCGTGGCCGAGTACATTGAGGAGTTCAACAACTTGTCCCGTTACGCACCCGAGGATGTTGACACTGATGCCAAAAGGAGGGAGAGATTCCTGGATGGCCTCAGTGATGAGCTTTCAGTACAGCTACTTGTGGTTTATTGCCCCACTTTCCAGGAGCTTATGGACAAGGCCAGGATCTTGGAAGGGAAGCACAAGCAAGTGGAGAACCGCAAGAGAAAGAACAACAATCACCACTCTGGTTCACACCACAAGACTCGCACTTCATATGATGGATACTCCAAGCATGGAGGAAGTGACCATGGGAGCCATGACCGCCACGATGGACATCGTCATGACAACCATAGGATCAGCCACCACAACCACAAGGGAGGACACTCTCACCACTCTGGAGGACAGGATGGGCATGACCGCAACCGTGATCGCAACTTCGTGAAGAAGGATCTGAGTGAGGTGACGTGCTTAAAGTGCAAGCAGAAGGGACACTATGCTGACAACTGTCCGGAGAGGAAAGGACTGAAGCCAACCAACGGTGAGAAGGCCACAGTGAACCACATGAATGTGGAGGAGATTCCAGATGAGCCTGACCTTGTGATTGGTAAGTTCCCAATCAACACTTACCCTACACTTATACTTTTTGATACTGGTGCATCGCATTCATTCATATCAAGGGCATTTGTGGATAAGTATAAGTTACCATGAGTCTATGAAAAGGTCTATTAGAGTGAGTTCACCGGAGGAGATATGATAGCTAGTGGATGCATGACTTGATTGTGAGGATTGGAACACACAACTTCATCGCACATTTGGTAGTGTTGGATTCAGGGATTAGATGTCATTCGGTATGGATTGGATGTCTATGCATGGGGACACATAGATTGTGCACAAATGTTTCACTCAAAACCCGGATGGTAAGAGGATTAGATTCAAGTCACCGCACGACCGGAAGGTGTAAGCTGAATTCTCTTAAGGGGTTAGCATGGATCGTGCTAGTGATTAGGGATTACCCGACGCAGCCGGAAGAGCTGCCAGGGATGCCACCTGACAGAGATGTAGAGTTTCTTATCGACCTGATGCCGGGAACAGGACCAATAGCAAAGAAACCATATAAGATGGATGTCGATGAGCTGAAGGAATTGAAGAAACAGTTGAAGGAACAACTGGAAAAGGGATTCATTCAGCCTAGTGCGTCGTCATGGGGAGCACCTGTTCTATTTGTGGAGAAGAAAGACAGCACCAAGAGATTAGTGGTAGACTATCGCTCGCTGAATGAAGTAACCATTAAGAACAAGTACCCTCTGCCGAACATAAATGACTTGTTTGATCAACTGGAAGGAGCAAAGGTGTTCAGCAAGATTGATCTGCGATCAGGCTATTTCCAATTGAAGATCCGGGAGGAGGATGTACCAAAAACCGCCTTCACCACTAGGTATGGTTTATATGAGTATACAGTTATGTCTTTTGGACTAACAAATGCCCCGGCATACTTCATGACCATGATGAACAAGGTATTTATGGAGTATTTGGACAAGTTCGTGGTGGTGTTTATTGATGACATACGATATATTCCAAGGATGATCTTGAGCATGAGAAACATCCGAGAATGATTATGGAGAAGCCGAGAGAACACAAGATGTATGCCAAATTCAGAAGTGTGAATTACGGCTCAACACTGATTTCTTGGACACGAGTGTCGGGAGAAGGAATTGCTGTTGATCCAAACAAAGTGACTGCAGAATCGAGTGGGAAGCACCCAAGAATGCGAGAGATTCAAGCTTTTTGGGACTTCTTTGGATATTACCGGAGGTTCATAGAAAACTTTTCTAAGATTGCTAAGCCGATGATGAACTTCAAGAAGGAGAGGAAGTTTGAATGGTCGATGTATGTGAAGCCAGCTTTCGAAGCGTTGACTAGTGACCGCGCTTGTTCTATGTTTACTGACCTTCGTAAGGATTTCCAAGTGTACCGTGATGCTTCACGACAGGACTTGGGAGTGTCTGATGCAAGATGGGAGAGTAGTGTCATATGCCTCACGACAACTCAAGCACCATGAGCGGAATTACCCCACACACGACTTGGAGTTAGCGTCAGTGGTTCATGCGCTCAAGGTATGGAGGCATTACTTAATGGGAAAACACTGTGATGTGTACACCACCACAAGAGCTTGAAGTACATATTTACACGTATGAACTGAACATGAGACAAAGGAGATGGTTGGAACTTATCAAGGATTATGATATGAATCTACAATACCACCCAGGAAAGGCCAATGTAGTAGCTGATGCTCTGAGCCGGAAGGTTTATGCCAATGGGTTGACAATTGGTGAATTGCACGAGGATTTGTGCAAGCAATTCAAGGACCTTAGATCGGAGGTAGTATCTGAAGGATACTTGGCCACAATGGAAGTCCAACCAATGCTTGTGACAGAATCAAGAAGGCTCAAGTGGGAGACAAAGAGATAGATGAAGTTAAGGAAAAGATGAAGGAAGGTCGAGCAAGGGAATTCCGAGGATGAGCAAGGTACCTTGTGGTATGGAGATCGTTTGTGTGTGCCCAACGATCCGGAGTTAAGGAAGTTGATTCTCAGAAGCTCATGACTCGCCGTATTCCATACATCCGCAATACGAAGATGTATATGGACCTAAAGGATGATTCGTGGAACAACATGAAAGGAGACATCGCAGAGCATATCGCCCTATGTGATGTATGCAGCCGAGTGAAGGCAGAACATCAGAAGCCAGCAGGACTGCTGCAACCATTGCCCGTGCCGGATTGGAAGTGGGATAGAGTGGGAATGGACTTTATCACAGGACTGCCCAGGACCAGGTCAGGATATGGCTCTATTTGGGTAGTGGTCGACCATTTGACCAAGGTGGCCCACTTTATACCGGTGAAGACGACCTATACGAGTGCAAAGTTGGTCGAGATTTACGTGGACAAGATTGTGTGCCTACATGGAGTTCCCAAGAGTATCGTATCTGACAGAGGCACCCAATTTACCTCACACTTCTGGCGCCAGCTGCACGAGTCACTTGGTACTAGATTGCAGTTTAGCACAGCGTTTCACCCACAGACTGATGGACAGACCGAGAGGGTGAATCAGATTTTGGAGGACATGCTAAGAGCTTGCGCCTTGGCTCATGGTTCTAGTTGGGATGAGAATTTGCCGTATGCCGAGTTTTCCTACAACAACAGCTACCAAACCAGCATCAAGACGTCACCGTTCGACGTACTGTATGGGAAATGGTGCCGAACACCATTGCTATGGGGTGGAGTAGGAGAACGTCAGTTGTTTGGACCTGATTTGATCAAGGACGCTGAAGAGAAGGTCGCCTTGGTTAGAGATAGGCTGAAGGTAGCACAATCAAGGCAGAAGAGTTACGCTGACGCCAAGCGCAAGGAAGTGGTGTACGGGATAGGTGATAGAGCATACCTCAGAGTATCGCCGCTTCGTGGAATTAAGAGATTTGGTATTAAGGGTAAGCTGGCACCTCGATTTATTGGACCGTATCGAGTCTTAGCACGCAAAGAAGAGGTTGCTTATCAGTTGGAGTTGCCAGAGGCTCTGTCTGCTGTTCACCATGTGTTCCACGTGTCCCAGCTGAAGAAGTGTCATCCGGAGATGGTGGATACACCATTGAGAGACACTGTACCACTCGAGGAAGTTCAGCTTGAGAATGATTTGACCTATGAGGAGAAACCGGTCAAGATTCTGGAGACAGCAGAAAGAACTACCCGTACCAAGACAATCAAGTTTTGCAAGATACAGTGGAGCCACCACACTGAAGAAGAAGCCACTTGGGAGCGTGAGGATGACATCCGAGAGGACTACCCACACCTATTTGCTAGCCGCGCCGAATCTCGAGGACGAGATTCATCTTAAGGGGGTTAGTCTTGTCACATCCCAAATTTTAGATTTGGTCTTGCATATCATTCATTGCATCGCATCATATCTTTCCATGCATTACCGTCGAGTAGAGAGGATCGACGAAACGCTATTTGCAAAACCCTACTTCTTCTCGCTTCGAGGTTCCTGCGGGAGACTTCAGAGGGGCTTGCAACAACCACCCCTGTAGGTTCGAGATTTCGCTCAAACTTCGACTGAAGGTTGTGCCCCTCGACGATACGAACCCGTAGGCGCGAGAATCGCTCCAATCGGAGTTCGTATGCAAAAGACTCGGACGTTTTAGTAAACCAAGAGACTTGCAACAACCACCCCTGTAGGTTAGAGCTTTCGCTCAAACTTCGACTGAAGGTTGTTCCCCTCGACGATACGAACCCGTAGGCGCGAAAATCGCTCCAATCGGAGTTCGTATGCAAAAGACTCGAACGTTTTAGTAAACCGCCGGAAAACGGTTCGAAAATCCGGACCGATTTCCGAATCGAAGTCAAATCTGGACCGATTCGGATCAGGTTTTTTTTTCTTTTTCTTCTTTTCACGCGTGAGACTATTTGAAGGGGCCCCACCCCTGCCTCGATTCCCGTGCCTCCCAGAACCCCCGCCGCCACAACTCCTCCCTGGCGCACGCGCTCCAGGCGCCCGTTGCCGCCGCTTCGCCGCGCCGCCACCTTCATCGCCGCTCGTCGCCGCTCGCTGCCGGGTTCGTCTCGCCGCTCTTTTCGTTCCGTGCTCGCGTCTCCATCCACCGCCAACCGCTGCGTCCTGCAGATCGCTGCCGCAGACGCACGCGTTTATTATTCCGGAGCCGTAGTTGATCGTATGCGTGCGTGCGGTAGAACCACGACGCCGAACCGACCGCCGCCCGTCCGGAGCTCGCCGGAGTTCGTTTCTGATCCGCTTCGGTAAGACAGCAGCCACCGCCGATCTCAGATCAGCGGCTTAGATCGCTCGTTGACTGGTCAGCACTCAGACATTGACTAGTCAGACGCCCAGACGTTGACTGTTCAGACGCCAGCGCCATCATCGAACACGGTTGACTGGGTCAATTTCGTTAATCCTATTAATTGGCAGATTTCGGTAGAATCTTATAAATTGCGTAGAAATTAAACTGCTTGGCCAAAAATTGCAAATAAAATATGCACGCGTTCAGTGAGTTGTGTAGAATCTCGCTGTAGTTTTGGTTCAAACTTTTACCGTCAGGTTTAGTACAGTTTAATCAAACTAGTTAGTGGCCTTTTCGGAGTAATAAATTCGTAGTAAAAGTTTCGTAGATCCAAAAATCGCGTGTGATATGTCCCTGAACTCGTATGAACGAGGGAAATCTCATCGTGAAATAAAAAGATAGGCTTACAGTAAAAACTTCTGCAGTATTTTTCTAATGGCTTTCTGCAGTGTTTTAATTACTCGGGATGTTTTATAACTCCTTTTTGAGTAATTCCAATTGGTACTGTTTCTTATCGGTGATGCCTATGCGGTAGAATTTTTCCAAGATTTTAAAACCTGTCTACTACCGGTAGTGAATTATTTAAGTTCTAGCTCTAGTAGTGATCACTACTTTTGGTTAATAGTTTCCCTTGCGCCAAATCTATTTTCCATGCAAGTATTCGGTAGTAATATGTATTAGTATTATGTGGTGCAGCTGTAGCACCAATTCACTTGCCGTTCTTGCATTCATGTATCATCTTTGTTGCATATGTTTGTGAATTGTTTGTTTATGAATGTAATTGTGTCGTGTAGATTGTGTGGAGTGCAACCCTTGCTCGTGTTTGGATTGTTCGTCCGACCGCTTCAACCAAGGCAAGTAGATGCTACTTTTTTCATGATATCGTCCTACTATTTTCAATGCATTGTCGTGTATTTTGTAGATGCATGTGTAGGATGATACTATCGCTATGCTATGTCCTATTATGTGGTAGGGCTTTCCTTGTAGATGAACCACCGTTGTAGATGTGCTTAGCCATGCTATATTGAACGAGGGCTGGGTTACATCATTGATACTTGTTTTCTCAAAGTATTTGGTTTGTGAAAACTAAAACAACTTAATCAATGAATCCCCTGGGTGTGATGGTATTGATAAATTTTGGTGGTTTCATTGCGGAAAGGCACCCAGGTATCAAGAGAGAATGATTGGCTTCTTTATTGTGTAGCTTACGTGTACAACCATGTGCCAATAATGAAATGGGCGGTTGGTTGGACTTAGTAGGTTGTGGTAACTCGAACCCGCGTATCCAGAGATGTAGAATTTTGGTAGGTTGGACCGGTGCGCGTCGGGATTGAGGAGCTACCTCCCGAACAGTCTCTTCTTGGTCTTCTCCCTATCGTCACCCAAAATGAGAGTGATGGTACGAGCTGGGCTGGCCAAGTCACATGGGTAAAGTGTACTAACCTCTGCAGAGTGTATAATCTAATCGATTATCCGTGTCCCCGGTTATGGACAACTGAGTTGCTTGATATTGATTCCATGACATGTTTCTCGCTCATTCTAATTTCATAATTGTTTTAATATTGTTGGGTTAACTTAATTGGGATCTTTTCAAAGAAAATTCAAAACTGTTTATGAAAGTAGGACAAAGTTATTTGCAAATGCAAGCCAGACACGGCTCCACTTGCCAAATATGCATGTAGATGTTAGTACTATTGTCTCCATTACTAGCTCTACTTGCCATACATTCCATGTATTGACCCTTCGGGGCTGTTGCGTTTTATGCTGCAGGTTATTCCGATTCTGATTGATCGTTATAGGCCACGGTACTCCACTCGGCACTTGTTCACTTGTGGGCAATTTGAAGATTGGAGGATTTACTCGCTTTTGTTGCTACCTGAACAATTCGAGCTAGCTTTATGCTAAGCTTTTATATTGTAATAATGGTACTCTGGATCTTGTAGATCATGATACACGGTTATTTGCTATGATTATCTATCTTACTCTATTGTGGGCCAATGAACCGATCCAGGGATTGGCATGTCACATAGAGGCCACGGTCTTTTCAGAACCGGGGTGTCACATTGTCGCATGGAAAAGAATTGAATCAAGATTCAAGTGTATCGACACTTGATAAGTGAAACAAGATTCAAGTGCTTTGACACTTGATGAGTGAAATCACGAGAATATTTTGATCAATCATACCATGATATGTACACATCCAAATATGTCCTATGCTCTAAGTGTTATGGGCATATACCAGAATGAATCATAAAATGATCATTGGACGATAGTAAGGATATTCTTATGATCTTTTGGAAGAACTAAGAATATATTTGTCTAGAGGTGATAAACAATTACAAATAGTTCATTGTAAAGAGTTACATTGATACTAGTTTTGTCACAAGATACAAATTAAGTTTATCTCAATTTAAACTATGGGTGGCACAATGTAATGGAAAGGAGATTCCATGATGGATTTGGAAGAGTTCCAAAGTTAAGACATTGTGACGAATACTACAACAAAAGGCTAAGTATATGACTGCTATAGTAGCAGCAAATGAGGGAATTTGTATCAAGTAGTTTGTTATCAAACTAAGGTGTGGTTTGCAACGGGCTAACACTAAAGATATATTGTACGACAATAGTATCGACGTGTTTTAACCCCAAGGAACTAAAAGTCTCACCGAAAGACCAAATTTATACAATGCCATCTCATTGGAGAATGAGTGATGCGTGAAGACGCAAAGACATGCAAATACACACGGACCTGAAAGCGTCAGATCCGTAGATTATGTTAACCACTTGCAGTTGCGTATATGGAACACCAGAAAGCCATATGTGTTCAATACACAAAGTTTTCAAACAAGATTATTGTCTCTAGTGCAAGTGGGAGACTGAAGGGAATATGCCCGAGAGGCAATAATAAAGTGGTTATTATCGTATTCCTTATTTATGATAAATGTTTATTTTACATGCTATAATTGTATTAATACGGAAACGTTAATACATATGTGTTTAATAAACAAAAAGGAAGTTCCTAGTTATGCCTCTCTCATAAACTAGCTCGTTGATTAACAAGATGATCAAGGTTTCCTGATCATGGACATTGGATGTTGTTAATAACGGGATCACAACATTAGTGTAATGATGTGATGAACATTCATCCGAAGTATAGCATTACGATCAAAGTCATTGAGTTTATATTGCTATAACAACTTAAGAAGTGATCCTAATCCTTAGACCATGAGATCATGTCAATCACTAACACCAGAAGAGTTTCTTGATAACATCAAACGTCACACCGTAACAGGGTGATTATAAAGATGGATTCAGAACTAATAAAGTGTTATGTTGAGGCCCATGGATCGAGAGTGGAATTTGTTCATCCCGATGACGGATAGATATACTCTGGGCCCTCTCGATGATATCACATTGGTTAGCTTGCAAGCAAGTGATTTGGTCACTAGAATGTTATATCACGGGAACGAGAAAAGAGTGCATGTAGGTAACGAGATCAAACTAGGTATGGAGATACCGATGATCGAATCTCGGACATGTAATATATCGTGAAACAAAGGGATTAAGATACTAGCGTAAAAGGTTCCGACGATCACAAGAAAGTCATCATTGAATGTGTGGGAGTCAGTATGGGTCTCTAGATCCCGCTTCTGATTATTGATCCGAGAGGGGTCTCGATCATGTACGCATTATTCACGAACCGTAGGGTGACACACTTAAGAGACACCGACATCCATTTGGAGCAAAAGTTTCACGCCGAAAAGAATAACAAGCGCAGGAATTTATTTCACTAGATACCGAAACGGGTTTTCGGGTGAAATTACAGAAAGTGTTTCTGCATGAGAAATGAAATACTAGCAAGGGGTATATGTGAATGTTTTGTCATTAAAGTAATTGACAAAATTCTGAATAAATAAAAGGAGTTTTATTTAATGAGAGTTTGCATTAAATTTGGTGGAAATTTAATGGGAATTTGAGTGGGTTTTTGAGTGGAGGGAATTGAAAGGCATTTGAGTGAGTGGAGTGTACACCCACATGAATGTGGAAGAGGTGGGGGCAGCCCCCATGGCTGGGCGCATGGCCCCTTGGGTGCCCCCTCTCCCTATAAAAGGAGCCCCCTCCCTCTCTCTCACTCACACCTCCTCGTGAAGGATCTCTCTCCCCCTCTAGAATTTATCCCCCATGGTCTTGGACTAGTGAGATACATGTTTCCGGTGGCTATTTGGCAAGAAAGAGTTGTGCTTCCACTGCATCGCTGTAGCGAGGAGGCGGAGGTTGCTCAGTGCCTCGAACGTGTGTGCGAGCACGGATGCGCTGCTGTTTTGCGGCGCTAGGACTTCCTCTCGATCTTGAGATCGGCAAGAGATCGTCTACATCAACCACGAGTTTGGACTCGTTAACCTTTGTCGGTCTTCAATGGTATGTTCTCTACGGATGTACTTCCGCCCGTTTTTTTGTATCTAGTAGATAGATCTTGGTACATAGTTGTTCCCATCGTAGGAATTTTTTTTGTTTTCTATGCTGCGAACCCTACAGCTATCTTGGCCAAGTAGTTGCTAGTGACTCCAAGAGGGGGTATTTATGCTCGATAGTGGGTTCATGCCTCTAGTTTCCAAGGTAAGTGACAGAAATCTCTTCGGTTGTAGATGTGCTGTTGCCACTAGGGAGAAAACAATGGTCTCTTGTTCATAGAACAAGTGGATTTTTTACCTTACACACTTTGCTTAAAACAGTTGTCTGTTGCTTGCAACTTAATACTGGAGGGGGTTCGAATGATAACCTGAAGGTGGACTTCTAGTCATAGATGCAGTTGGATGGCGGTCTATGTATATTGTTGTATTGCCCAATCGAATCTCATAGGATATTTTTGTCTGGTATTGCATTGTTATGCCTTGATCAGTTCCTGTCAATTGCCCTGCTATAATTTTTTTACCCTTCATGCCATGTTGCTTATCTAAGGAGAGCACCTCTAGTGAACTATGGACCCCAGTGCAATCTTTACCATTGATACATCTTCCACTGTTACCTGTTTACTTGTTGCAAACCATTACCTTCCACACCATACGTTTAATCCTTTGCTACAGCAAACCGGTGAGCTTGATAACCTCACCGATTCGTTGGGGCAAAGTCTTGAGTTTGTGTTGTGCAGGTCTCCGCGTTGCTTACAACACCCGTGTGAAGTTTCCTTCCTCCTACTGGTTCGATAACCTCAGTTTCTTACTGAGGGAAAACTTGCTGTTGTGCTGCTTCACACCTTGCTCTTGGGGTTCCCAACAAAGCGCTCTTACATCAACTCAGTGTAGGGGTTCGTAGCATGGAAAACAAAAAATTTCTACCGCATGAACACACAATCAAGATCTAATCTATGATCAAGCCAAGATATATCTACTAGATTGTAGCAACGAGTCGATAGTATACTAACCCTCAAAGATCCAAAGCGGTTAACGAGAGCAGATTCTCGTGGGTGATGTAGTCGTACACTTGCCGATCTCAAGATCGCGTAGACGATCCTTCCGGCGCTGCGTTCCGGCAGCGCTTCCATAGTCGGTCACACGTTCGGTACTCGATGAAGACCTTCCTCTCCCTTGTTCCAAAGAAATGGAGGTTGTAGCACTCTCCTCGTGATTCCTAAAGACGGCGTGGTACCGGAAGTAGAGGGGAGATCTCGCAGGGCTTCGCCTTAAGCCGGAGCGAGTATGGTGGACTATGAGAGAGGCCTTGGCGATCTAGGGTTTAGAGGCACCAAGGGAGGAAGCTTGGACGGCGGCTAGGGCTTGGGGAGAGCCCCAACTTGCCGAGTTTGAGGGGAAACCCTAGGCGGCGGCTGCACTTGGAGGTGGAGGCGCCAAAGCTAGGGTTTGAGGTGTGTTAAAGAGGGGCACCCCTGCCCCTTCTTTTATAGGTGGGAGGGAGGCGCCTAGGAGGAGGGAGTCCTCCTCCAACTCCTCCTCCTTGGCCGGCGGGTGGAGGGAGTGGGACTTCCTCCCCAAGTAGGTTTCCTACTCTCCCTCCACCAAGCAAACTTGCCGTTTGACTTTTCAAATTGGCGTTTGACTTTTCAAACTAGGATTTGATTTATCCCTTTATTTTGCTCAGCGATGACACCTAGTACATGATGCAACCATTCCAACTTGTTATGACACATTCATGTACCCTTCCCCTCCGGAGTTCCGGACATTCCGGAACCTTCTAGAACATTCCCGATGAAAACATCGGAACCATTCTCCAACCCTGAAACATGACTTTCCTTATATGAATCTTATTCTCCGGACCATTCCGGATCTCCTCGTTATATCCCAGATCCCATCCGAGACTCCAAACAACATTCGGTCTCTTACTCATCATTCCATAACTACTCAACAACATCGAATCCTTAAGTGTGTCTCCCTACGGTTCGTGAATTATGCGGACATGACCGAGACACTTCTCCGATCAATAACCAATAGAGGAATCTGGAAATTCATATGGCTCCCACATATTTCTACGATTACTTTGCGATCGAATGAACCACTTACATATGATACAAATTTACCTTTGTCTCACGATAGTTTACTTATCCGAGGTTTTGATCATCGGTATCTCTTCATACCTAGTTCAACCTCGTTACCGATAAGTACTCTTTTCTCGTTCCCGTGATATGTGATCCCTTCTGAGCCAGTCACATGCTTGCAAGCTAATTGGATGACATTCCACCGAGAGGGCCCATAGTATATCTATCCGTCATATGGATGGACAAATCCCACTCTCGATCCATGTGTTTCAACCCATACTTTCCGAACACTCAATGCCACCTTTATAGCCACCCAATTACGGTGTGGTGTTTGATGTCATCAAAGCATCCTTCCGGTGATGGTGATAAGCATGATCTCATGGTCAAAGGAATTAGGTTACTATGTATTAGAAAGCTTATAGCAAATGAACTATTTAAATGACTTGATCTTTATGCTACGCTTAACTATAGGAGTATGTCCATCATATCATTCTCCTAATGATATGACCCTGTTGTTTTAATAACATCTCTATGTTCATGATCAGGAAACCATGATCATATATTAACCAACAAGCTAGTTTAACAAGAGGCTTTACTAGGGACTCTTTTAAGTTTACAAATCACACAAGTATTAATGTTTCCGGTTAATACAATTATAGCATGGTATGTAAACATTTATCATAAGTATGAAGATATGATAATAACCACTTTATTATTGCCTCTTGGGCATATCTCCAACAGTCTCCCACTTGCACTAGAGTCAATAATCTAGTTTCAAACCTTTGTGTATTCAACACCTATAGCTTTCTGGTGTCGTATGTACACGATTGCTAGTGGTCAACTGATCTCCGGATCTAACACTTCCAGGTCCGTGTGTAATTGCATGTCTTTGCATCTCTACGCATCACTCATTCTGTAATGAGATGGCTTTGTATAATTTTGGTCCTTTGGTGAGACCTTTAGTTCTTTGGGGGTTAAAACATGTTCATAATATTGTCGAACAATATAGGTTCATAGTATTATACCGCTGTGAACTACACCTAGTTTGATAACAAACTACTTGACACAAATGCCCTCTTTAGCTGCTATTATAGCAGTTATATACTTAGCCTTTTGTTGTAGTATCTGTCACAATGTCTTAACTTTGGAACTCATCCAAATCTATTATGGAACTTACTTTCCATTATATTGTGCCACCCTTAGTTTAGATTGAGATAAACTTAATTTGTACTTTGTGACAAAACTAGTATCAATGTAATACTTTTACAATGAACTAACAATCTATTTGCCACTTTCTACAAAATAATATACTCTTAGTTCTTCCAAAAGATCATAAGAATATCCTTACTATCGTCTAATGATCATCTTATGAATTATTCTGGTATATGCTCATAACATTTAGAGCATAGGACATATCTGGATTTATACATATCACAGTATGATTGATATAAATACTCTTTGTGATTTCATACATCAAGTATCAATCTATACTTGAATCTTTGTTTCACTTACCAAGTGTCAATACACTTGAATATATCATCAATATTGAACTCATTCAATCCTTTCTGTGCGACAACAACCTTTCTTGCAGTTTCTATATTGAACTCATTCAATACATCATCTATGTACTTTTGGCACAACCATATTAGCGTCTATTGATGCCAAATATTTGGGTTTTGCCTAAGTCTTTCATCGGGATGAAATTCTTAATATGTGTTAATAAAAGATACATCATTTCTAATCAATAATATGTCTTCCACATAATGTATTAGAAACATGTCTTAGCGCTCCCACTTAATTTCTTGCAAATGCAAGCATCTTCATTTTCTCTGATGAAATTAAACTCTTTTAATAGTTTCATCATAGTGAAGATTCCAACTCCGCGATGCTCACTTCAACCATTGAAGTTTGCATATGCTTTTAGCATCCTTTGAATTAACAAAACCCTATGGACCGTGTTATGCACATGTCCTAGGTAACAATTCTATTAGAAGAACTTGTTTTGTTTATTCAACTACCACATAACAAAATTATATGTAGTGGTTGCTACATTAATCCGTCTAGACTAAATATCGCTATGAAAGATCAAATCTTGTCATGGTCAACCTTTGAACATTGTTGTGAACTCTTTCCCAACATGTCGACTATTTCATAGATGTGAAACATCCATGTCTATTTTACAGATCCAAACACAACTGTAAGGTCTTACACCTTTCTCGAGGGACCTTCAAGTTCAAAACTTGATTTCTCGTGTATGGAACTATCACGGATTTTATGGCTTCAAGCCATTTGACGGAGTCAGGGCTCATCATCGCTTCTTTGCATGTAGCCAGATCATTATTGTCAAATAATGATTTAACTCTCAAATCTTGGTATTTGATTGTTTACCCGACCTACTTGTTTCAATAGGAACTTAGACCTCTGTGACCACAACCTTTGAGGCACATGAGCCATGAGCATTGTTGTTGCCTCCGGAACACTTTTTGGCGCTACGCAACCTTGCACATATAGCTAAGGTTCTTTTAACCTCATCAAAGTTCTGTTGTCCTCCCACTTAACTTTTCACTGAAAATTCCTTCTCAAAGAAACTTGACGTTCTAAGCGACAAACACTTTTGTCTCCGATGTTGTGGAGGAACAGTTATTCGAAATAACATACAAAGACAGGTTCATCCGACTTCGGTTGCAAACATCTTTCTTATGCATAGCATACCAATGTTTAAGAAAGGAATACTTGGGTTTTATCCCAAACCATAACTTTATATGGTGTCATTTCAACGGATTATGATGAAGCTCTTTTCAGTGGAAAAACGGTAGTCTCTCAAGCTTTTAATCTTTAAAATATAATGGCAGTTTTATGAATTACACCTTTGATCTTTCCATGTCAAACAAGGTTTAATTACATATCTCGAATGCTCCATGCTCTTATGGTGTTTCGGGAAATGCAAATCCACGGAACGATTCCTCAAATCTTAGGCATCATGCTAAACTTGTAACTCAAATATCTTCCTTTATGATCTTATCATAAACTATTTATATTCTTGTTACAATGATTTTGCACTTCATCTTGAAAGTCTTTGAACTTTTCAAATGTTTCATACTTCATCCTTATTAAGTAAATATTCATATATTCACTCAAATTTTCGGAGAAAGCATATGAAGTTGAAATCCATCGCTCTTGACTACATATAATGGACTTCGTACAACAATATGTACAAGTTCCAATAAGCTAGTCATTCGTTCCCTTTTTGGCCTATGAACAAAGTTTTAATTATCTCTAGGAAAGTTTCACAAGCGTCATTTGATCAAAAATCAAAAGACTCCAAAGTCCCATCCACATGGAGTTTCTTCATGTTTTCTTTCCAATATAATTCAAACGGCGATGTCACTCCCTAAGTGATCTTTCAATCAATTTGTCTTTCGACATTTTTAGCAATAGTTTTATGGATGTGATTTTTCCAATGAGATTTGTGAATCATCCATCTTTTATGGATTAATAGCTAGCATCCACAGTTAAGATGTAATATCAAGAAACAAAGGTCATAATACAACTTTATAACCAGTAATAACATAATTTTATTACATCTTACGTAGCTCATTTGGCTATTACATTACATTGCAGCAGAATATCTATAAACATGGGGTCCTTCATCTTCAAAGTGCCACAGGCAGACATGTTGGTTGTAGACTTTGTAATCCTAATCAATCAATTTCACTAATATCAATCAAACCTGCAACATAACAAGTTACAGCCACAAGGGTCAATACATTTGAATTGTATTGGCAAGTGATACTATGGTAGTATAGTGGAGTCTATCATCTATAAGCATTTGGCTAAGTGGAGTTGAGGCTTGCATTGCTCAAAAATAGATTTTTCCTTATCATTTGAAATCACTAAGTTTTTGCTTGACAAAAATCTCCCAAGGCATCTACCAATCAAATATTGAAGATCCTTTAACCCTTGTTCAACCACAAGTTTTTAACTTAGAAATTTGGATGATGAGATTCTTGATTTCTTCCATGTCTTGATGCTCAAATTGTCCTTTACCAGGGACATGGCTAAGTACTTAGATTTTACACTCTGCAGAGGTGGTGCACTTTCCCCACAAGACTTGGTTTACCAAGACAAGATCTTTCAGAAGCCTTCCCTTAGACCAAAAAATGGACGCGCTCCAACCTATAAAACCCTACCACCAACTGTCCATATGGCTAAGTTCTTGCAACCTATATGATCCAGGCAGAGCCCATAATGCCAAGTGGCTGCACTTGAAGCTTCTTAACATTTGACATCTCAAATCTCTTTGTTCCTGGGTGGCCATCCACAAGTGAGATACAAGGTAAACCATAAACATGGGCCTTGTGAACCACTCAACCAAAATCCACCAAGTAATTACCATTCCACGCAGGTGATTCATTAACTTAGTTGTTTTATTAAACAAAATACAAGTCCTCAGACTTAGAAATTTTTCCATAGTGTAAATATATATTCCGCCCTTGTTTTCTATTAGCTAAGCTAAGCATGATAGTAGTAGGAATCTTAACTTAGGAAATTCTACTAAGGTTTCATCTACTAGGTTTTCCCATAGCAAGGTTTATACTTAGCAAAAATTCCATGCAAGTTTTACTTAGAAAAATCACTAATGCATAGTGAAAGTAATTGGACAAGAGTATGAAGCATCACTTGCCTTTTTGGTAGAGGGTATAAGTTCACTCCTTGTCCTTGCAACAATCACACTCTTCAAGTCACTACAATTCAATCAAGAAAGGCACAAACTCAAACTACCAATCAAGCAAAACATCACATAAAATCATAGAACCAAGATAATGCATGCAAGCATTCCAAGCTTTGTTTTATTTGAAAAAGTGGTTCCTAATGGGTCATAAACATTTGAAAACACCTAATGGTCATTTTATAAAGTGGCAAAGTCATTTGCAAAAGGTTTCACTTCATAAAACATTTTCAAAACAAGGTATCATTTTATGTGGTGTAGAAATGCTTTTACTAAGGCATTAATCTATAGGATTCACAAAATATGTTTTCAAACCATAAAACTTTGTGTTTAGGGTCAGAGAGTTTAAAACAAAACATTTCCCAAAGGTTTTCTTCCAAAACCATTTTTAATAAATAAACTATATTTTTATTTGACTAGAAATGGTTTTAAATCAAAGAATCATTCTTTTGTTTCACCAAATACATTTTTGTAACCACAAAGTGTTTCCTATGGTCAGTAGGTTCAAATCACACCATTTGCCAAAGATTTTATCCCTAAAATCATTTTTGAACAATTTTTATATTCTAAACAAGCATACAAAAGTTTCTGCAAAAACAACCATTCTACCAGAAGCTTTTTACTAAACAAATTGCATAGTTGGCTAGGGCTTGTTCCACTGATTCCATTGATATAAAGTTTGCAAAAATTGGATGTGTGGAACTAAAGTTATAAGGTTTTCAAATCTGCATCTAAATCTGATTTCAAACTCTGTTTTAAATCAACTAGTGCCACGCGTCTTAATTCTATTCGTCCATACCGTTTTGCCTGGATCGGCTGCTCTGGCGCGTTGGATCTAATTAAATCGCACGGACCAGATTGCTTACCCCTTCGCTTTAAGTGGTTCTATCCTATCCACTAGATTGAAATCGGACGGCTGCTGCGAGCTTGACCTAAAACGAGCGGCGCTGCGGCGGTGGCTGGCGGCGGAGCGGCCAGATGGTGGCGGTGTCGGCGATACAGGAAGCTAGAGTGGCTGGGAAGATGCTCACCGCGTTCGCAGAAGCCTGGGGAAGCTCAAGGTGTTCTTGAGAAGTCAAGGGGCGCACTGGAGCGGGCTTAATCGTTCGCCGGAGTGGAGCTGCGCCTCGGCCACGCTCTGTTGTCGTCGAGGGCGGTGCTACGGGTCACGAGAGAGCAAACGGAGAGAACGGTTAGATGCGCAAGATCAAGGCGAAGATGCGTGCGTGAAGGAGAAGGAGAGGCGCGGTCGGAAACTACCTACGGAGCTTGTCGGAGTTGGAGCGGACGGCGGCGTCGTTCAGTCGAAGACGAAGTCGACGCTGCAGAGCATGCGCGAGCGAGGGAAAGACACTGGCAGGTGCAGGAGATGATGACGAGCAAGCCAGTGTGCTCTGGAGGCAGTGGGGCTGGCGGTGGTGGCCGGAATTTGAATGGGAGCTCGCCGGAGACTGTGGTGGTTCGGAGAGGATTCCGAGCAGCCTGGTGGCTGAGAGAGTCGGGCGAGAGAGGGGAAATGGAGAGAGGGAGTGGGCGCTTAAGTGAGCGAGGTTACCGTGCGGAATCAACGCTGCAATTAAGTGAATTTATTCGGGGATTGATTGACAGAGAATGGCAGCGAGGAGGAAGAACGCGTCCGCGGTTGAAGACGCTGACGAGGCAGGTGGGGTCCGCTTGGCAGCGTGAGAGAGAGGGAACGGGGGTCCACCGGTCATCCTCTGTTCGGTTAAGTTTCTGAGTGAGAAATGAACGATTCGCTGGGGAGTGTTGGTGGGCTGGAGTTGGGCCTAGACTGGGCTGGCCGGCTGGGCTGCTGTTGATTCTATTTTTTTTCTTTCTGAAAGCTTTTCCTTTTTCTAATTCTATTTTCTGTTTTGAATTTCAAACAACAATTCAAACAACCAAAACAATCCAAACTTCCACCAAACTTTTGCATTGAGTTTGGTTTTGTTTAATCAACACAAACCAAAGTCCCAAAATAATATTTTTATTTTAAGATCTATTTAATAATTAATTAAAATAGACCTTAGTTAATAATTCAAATAGGATTTGATTTATTAAAAACTTTATTTTGAAATCTAAAATAAAACCAAAAACACTTCAGTAGGTTTTATTTGAAAATAATAAACACTTGGAAAACTTATTTAAAATAATTTAATAAGTTTTGATGTTTTAATTAAAATGGTAAAACCTTTTATTTAAATAAAATTGGATATTAAATCCTTATTATTTTATTTAAACAAACCTTTACTATTTTTATCAAAACAAAATGTTTTAATTCAAAAGCTTGGCCAAGGTTTAATTTGGCTCTATAAAATAATCCTTATTATTTTACCCTTTCATTTGAAAACCAAATCTTTTATTAAAGATCCAAAAATAGTAATTTTATATATTTAATATTTTCTTTAATAATTGTTTATCTTTTCAAATCCCTTTAGGATTTGTTTGATCAAATAGGTTTGAAGGTTTCCAATTGGACTCAAAAGTTTCTTCTCACCCTGAAAATCAACAAAGTTTTATTTTATTCATTTATTTTTCACATAACATGATTTGGAAAATCTTGGGATGTGATAATACGATACCAGTTCGTAAAGTAACTAACCAGAATTCTATAGTTCTATCATCTCAATTATAACTAAGCGCAAGGTGGTAAACGTATGCCAATGACTACAACAATTATGTAAATTCACTTGATTTAATTTATGATAAATAGTGTTCAACTTTTAATTACATTGCCGTTGAACTCCCACTCAAAACAATATCCCTCACATTGTTTTAGTGATCACACGAACCAAATCCACCACATCAAAACCGATCATCACGAGAGTTGATGTAGCTTCAATGGCGAACAATCATCATGTTCATCATATCTACTATATGACTCATGTTTTACCTTTCGGTGATCCGTGTTCCGAGACCATGTCTGTACATGCTAGGCTCGTCAAGATCAAACCTTAGTTTCTGCATGAGCAAATATGGCTTGCTCACGTTGTATACACTCGCAGAATCTAACACACCCGATCATCACGTGGTGCTTCGAAACAACGAGCTTTAGCAAAGGTGCTTACTAAGGATGAACACTTTAAAACTTTGAAATTTGTGTGCTTGAGGGATCATCTTATAATGCTACCGTCGTGAACTAAGCAATACAAGATGCATAAAAGGATTAACATCACATGCAATTCATAATATGTGATATGATATGGCCTTTCTTCTTGTTCTTCCGATCTCCATCTTCAAGCACGAACATGATCTCCATCATCACCGGTGTGGCGTCAAGGTCAATGGTGCCGCTTCATGGTTGTCTTCCACCAGTATCAACTATTACAACTACTTTGAATAATAGACACGAAGGACTTAATGGAAAACAACCATATGGCTCCTGCCGGTTGCCAACTTACAATAAGGAACATTGCATACATCATATATAATCACAATCATGGCCATATCACATCACAGCACACCCCGACAAAACAAAGTTAGACGCCTCTAATTTTCTTTGCATGTTTTATGTGGCTTGGGGATTTCAATAAGTGTCGTTCTAACTTACGAACAAGAACCACAACATTGATACTAGTATTATCAATCACCCGTTGTAAATTGAATCTTAACTATGTTGGGAGAAACAGGCACCCGCAAAGACACTTATGCAATACAAGTTGCATGTCAAGCGTGGAGCAAGTCTCATGAACGATGTCATGTAAGGTTAGCCCGGGCCGCTTCATCCCACCATCCCGCAAGATGCAAAGTACACAAGAAGCAATTGACAACAAAAGCATCAACGCCCATAATGACCATTGTGTTCTACTCGTGCAACAGATCTACATATAGACACGGCTCTGATACCACTGTAGGGGTTCGTATCATGGAAAACAAAAAATTTCTACCACATGAACACGCATTCAAGATCTAATCTATGATCAAGCCAAGATCTATCTACTAGATTGTAGCAACGAGTCGATATAATACTAACCCTCGAAGATCCAAAGCGGTTAACGAGAGCAGATTCTCGTGGGTGATGTAGTCGTACACTTGCCGATCTCAAGATCGCGTAGACGATCCTTCCGTGCATTCGCAGCGGCGCTTCGTAATCGGTCACACGTTAAACTCGATGAAGACCTTCCTCTCCCTTGTTACAGCATGCAGCGGAGGTTGTAGCACTCTCCTCGTGATTCCGGCACCACGACGGCGTGGTACCGGAAGTAGAGGGGAGATCTCGCAGGGCTTCGCCTTAAGCCGGAGCGAGTATGGTGGACTATGAGAGAGGCCTTGGCGATCTAGGGTTTAGAAGCACCAAGGGAGGAAGCTTGGACGGCGGCTAGGGCTTGGGGAGAGCCCCAACTCGCCGAGTTTGAGGGGAAATCCTAGGCGGCGGCTGCACTTGGAGGTGGAGGCGCCAAAGCTAGGGTTTGAGGTGTGTTGAAGAGGGGCACCCCTGCCCCTTCTTTTATAGGTGGGAGGGAGGCGCCTAGGAGGAGGGAGTCCTCCTCCAAATCCTCCTTGGCCGGCGGGTGGAGGGAGTGGAACTTCCTCCCCAAGTAGGTTTCCTACTCTCCCTCCACCAAGCAAACTTGCCGTTTGACTTTTCAAATTGGCGTTTGACTTTTCAAACTAGTATCTGATTTATCCCTTTATTTTGCTCAGCGATGACACCTAGTACATGATGCAACCATTCCAACTTGTTATGACACAGTCATTTACCCTTCCCCTCCGGAGTGCCGGACATTCCGGAACCTTCTAGAACATTCCCGATGAAAACACCGAAACCATTCTTCAACCCCGAAACAGGACTTTCCTTATATGAATCTTATTCTCCGGACCATTCCGTATCTCCTCGTGATATCCCAGATCCCATCCGAGACTCCAAACAACATTCGGTCTCTTACTCATCATTCCATAACTACTCAACAACATCGAATCCTTAAGCGTGTCTCCCTACGGTTTGTGAATTATGCGGACATGACCGAGATACTTCTCCGATCAATAACCAATAGAGGAATCTGGAAATTCATATGTCTCCCACATATTTCTATGATTACTTTGTGATCGAATGAACCACTTACATACGATACCAATTTCCCTTTGTCTCACGATAGTTTACTTATCCGAGGTTTTAATCATCGGTATCTCTGCATACCTAGTTCAACCTTGTTACCGATAAGTACTCTTTTCTCGTTCCCGTGATATGTGATACCTTGTGAGCCAGTCACATGCTTGCAAGATAATTGGACGACATTCCACCCAGAGGGCCCATAGTATATCTATCCGTCATATGGATGGACAAATCCCACTCTTGATCCATGTGTTTCAACCCATACTTTCCGAACACTCAATGCCACCTTTATAGCCACCCAGTTACGGTGTGGTGTTTGATGTCATCAAAGCATCCTTCCGGTGATGGTGATAAGCATGATCTCATGGTCGAAGGAATTAGGTTACTATGTATCAGAAAGCTTATAGCAAATGAACTATTTAAATGACTTGATCTTTATGCTACGCTTAACTATAGGAGTATGTCCATCATATCATTCTCCTAATGATATGACCCTGTTGTTTTAATAACATATCTATGTTCATGATCAGGAAACCATGATCATATATTAACCAACAAGCTAGTTTAACAAGAGGCTTTACTAGGGACTCTTTTACATTTACAAATCACACAAGTATTAATGTTTCCGGTTAATACAATTATAGCATGGTATGTAAACATTTATCATAAGTATGAAGATATGATAATAAACACTTTATTATTGCCTCTTGGGCATATCTCCAACACTCAGCGCTGCATCAAGTCTTTCTGGCGCCGTTGCCGGGGAGGCTAAGGACGTCTTCACAAGGGGAGTCCTCCTCAACCTTTCTCTTTACTTTGTTTTTAGTTTGCTTGGTTTTGTTTGACTCTTTTCAAAAACTCCAAAAAAAATTAGTTTAGTTTGGTTTGGTTTGGTTTGCTTTCTTTATTCAAAAACACAAAAAAATTAGTTCCTGCTATAGTTGCTGCTGTTTTTGGCTTGCCCACCTTTGCCAAAATAAACTCTGCTGAGAACACCAAGTTGTGTGACTTCACTAGCACCAACAACAATGATTTCCTTAGCACTCATTGCTCCACCTGCTCCTGATGCTACCTTTTATGAAATTAATCCTGCTTTGTTGAATCTTGTGATGAGAGAGCAATTTTCTGGTGCTAGTTCTGATGATGCTGCTGTCCATCTCAATAACTTTGTTGAACTTTGTGAGATGCAATAGTATAAGGATGTAGATGGAGATATTATTAAGCTCAAGTTGTTTCCTTTCTCCTTGAGAGGAAAAGCTAAAGAATGGTTGATACTCTTGCCTAGAAATAGTATTGATTCTTGGAATAAGTGCAAAGATGCTTTTATTTGAAAGTATTATCCTCCTACTAAGAATATATCTATGAGAAGTGACATTATAAAATTTAAACAACTTGAAAATGAACATGTTTCTCAAGCTTGGGAAAGAATGAAGTCTTTGGTTAAGAATTGTCCCACTCATGGACTCATTGCTTGGATAATTATCTAGACTTTTTATGCAGGTTTGAACTTCTCTTCAAGAAACCTGTTGGATTCAGCTGCTGGAGGTACCTTTATGGGCCTCACTTTGGGTGCTGCAACAAAGCTCCTTTACAATATGATGGTTAACTACTCTGAATGGCACACTAAGAGAGCTCCACATGGTAAGAAGGTAAATTCTGTTGAAGAAACCTCCTCTTTGAGTGATAAGATTGATGTTATTATGGCTATTCTTATTATGGGAAAGCTCCTCTAGATCCTAATAGTGTCCGTGTAGCCTCTTTGGATGCTTAAGAAGAGAAAGTTGATGTGAACTTCATTAGAAACAACAATTTTGGCAACAATACTTATGCTAATTATAGGCCTTACCCACCTAATAATGGCAATTCCTATGGAAACTCCTACAACAATGCTAGAAGTGCCCCTTCTGAACTTGAAGTCATGCTCAAAGACTTTATTAGTAAACAAACTGCTTTCAACAAGACTGTGGAGGAAAAGCTTTTAACTGTTGAGAAAAATATATCATGTTTGTCTGAAGCACAGTCCTCCTTGATTAATAAAATGGCTGCTAAACCTGAAACCATGGAAAGTAGCTTTGCTGCCACTCATGCGATACAAGTTACAATTGATGAAAATATTAGACTATTATCCCAACTTCATGCTAAGTGGGAAAGGGAAGCTAAAATTGATAGAAACAATAGTGTGTGCACCATCACTAGAATGGATACCACTAAACCACAAGAAGTCCCTATTTCTCCTCCCACAATGCCTAATCCTATTGAGTTTACTACTAGTGATGCTAAGTTTGATTTTGATATAGATGGTTGCACTATTTCTGAAGCGATTATGTTCCTACAAAAGCTTGCTAGAAGTCCTGATGCTAGTGATATGCATGTTGCTTTCACTAAACACATTACAAATGCTCTTGTGAAAATTAAGGAAGAGAAGCTAAAACACAAAGCTTTCTATTCCTAGGAAAGTAGAAGATAGTTGGGAACCCATTATTAATATGCAAGTGAATGACTTTGATCTCAAAGATTCATGTGATCTTGGTTCCAGTGTCTCTATTATGCCTAGTAAGATTTATAAAATGCTTGATTTGCCACCTTTGGAAGATTGCTATTTGGATGTCCCACTCAATGATAATGCTAAAAATAAACTCATGGGGAGTATTAATGATGTACTCATTATGGTTAACAATGCTTATGTCCCTGTGGATTCCTATGTTTTGGATGTTAAATACAATGCTTCTTGTCCTATTACTTTGGGAAGACCTTTTCTTAGAACTATTGGTGCCATCATTGATATGAAAGAAGGCACCATTAAATATCATTTTCTATTCAACAAAGGCATTGAACACTTCCCTATGAGGAGAGAGAAGTTGCTTTTTGCTCCTCCTTTGAAAGCAAAGTTTGATGTTAATGCTTCTTCATTTGAAAATACTTGATTCTTCTTGCTTCCTGCGCCTAACTTAAAGGCGTTAAAGAAAAGTACTTGTTGGGAGATAGCCCAAGAGTTTCCTTGAGTCCTGGAAGTTATTACTTCTGTAATAACCCCTCCTTATCCTTTTTTTTGCTTTTTGTGCCAAGAATGACCTCTAATGAGAGGGAAGTAAGATTTGGGGAGTTGTTGTCCCGAAACAGATTTCTGTCCTCCACCATAAAAATTCGTGAGGAGTCTATGTAACTCGGACTGAGCTGCAAATTTACGAATAAATCCCCTATTATGTTAGTTAACTTTCTTTAGTTCAACACTTTTTGATTTGAGCAACATAAGATTTTCGAAAAACTCGGTTTCTACTTGTTAGTCTGTTTTGACAGATTTCTGCCATTATTTGCATTTGCTTCTTATTGATTCCTTTTTGAGTTCTCTTTAGGCGAATTGAGATTTTTGAAGGAGTTGCTAGAGTATCTTGTGCTTTTAGTGAAAAGTCTTGCTGATCCAAAGCTTTACCTAAAGGTTTATTATCTTTTGAATACACTAATGTTGCTAATGAAGATTGTGTGAAGTTTTGTATGAAGGAAAAATTTTAGGTGTAGAGAGAGAATGATGTAATGAGATGAAGAATGGACAAAAGCTCAAGATTGGGGATGCCACCCCGGTGTCACCTCAAGAAATATCCAAGAGGTACAGGCGTCAAAGCTTGGGGATGCCGAAGGCATCCCCTTCTTCATCAATAAAAATCTCAGGTCTGTCTAGACACTTTGTTTTTATTGTTTCATGCACAAGTTGTGTTGTTCTTGGAGAATCCTAGTTTTTGTTTGGTTTGCTTAGTTGTTTAGTTTGCTTGAATAAAGTAGTTTGGGCCCCCGTTCTCGCTGTGTTGTTTGCAAATAAGTTGCTTGGTGTTGGAAAGGAGTAGGAAGTTCCTGCTTGAAAGTGCAAGAGGAGCTTGCATTGACTGTGACTTAGACTTTAGCATGACATGATAGGTTTTGTTTTGACCTTATGCTTTGTGATTATTGCTGTAGAATGTCTTGTTCCAAACAATTGGGATTGCTTAGTGTGCCTTGAAGAAATTATGTGTTGTTTTAGCATACAAAAGTATAGTATTGTGGTATTCTCCTTTGATGATTTATTTGGGTTGACTTGGCACATGCTCACACCATATATGACTATGAAAAAGTCACCATAGCCTCTATTATCATTTAGTCCTTGACTTGTAGTACCACACTATGCTTTGATTAGTAATGTTTTGTTGCTCTACATGATTATGGTCATTATTGCTCTCTTAGTTGGTTGCTCCTAGTCTTTTGCTAGCCTCCACTTGTATGAGTAAGTTGTACTCATGCTTCCAACTCCCAAGAAACCAAGCTATTCCAAAGTGTCCACTACAAATTCCTATGCATGGTGTGTTACACCATTCCAAGTATATTCTTGTTTTTAGCTATCTTCCAATTAAAAACTATTTCGTTATGTGAAAACTTAGTGATTAAAGCCCTCACAAACTTGATGGCACACTTTATATTCTTTGCCCCTAATAAACTTGAACCATTGTGTCATCTATGTTGTATATGCTTGCACTTATACGTTGGAATTAGCAGAACCATGCTGTCATGGGGAACGTTTTCAACATTGCACTTGTACTTTGTACTCAGTTGATATCATGCTCTTTTGTCTATGGATGTCACCAGTGGTGAAATAAAGAGGAGTATGTATTTTGTGTTAGAGAAACGTCTGGGCCACTAGCCTAAGCCATGCCTAATCATGGTGGAAACTTGCAGCATCACCACAGTGAGCTATCTATGAAGCATCCTCAATAAAAAGCTATGCATATAGTAAATAAAAAGATCACTTGGATGCTCATTGTCTGTCTGCCTTGTCATTTTGGTTATGGGATAGCTCATGTACCATGTGCAAGGGGTACTCCGTTGGCAGTTCTCTATGATACACATGTACTTACAATGACAAGAACTTACAGGTGACTGAAGTTGAGTAGCAGGAGGTGTGGCCCTCGTATTCAAGGGACTTGAGATTGCCAACTTATACTTTGTCAAGCATATACTCCATAGTTTGTTCACTTTAACCTTAACCACTTCAAGATGCTTATGATAGGGGCAATGAGGGCTGAAAGCAAACAAGTACCATGATTTTTGGAAGCTCTTTTTGAAACTTGAAATCCCTGCTTCCCTTTATGAAGGGCCTTTATTCCACCATTATTTGAGTCTCCACCTTCTACTTTTAGGCACCATTAAGAGAGCATAGTTGCCATTCTGTGTGCAGTATCCCAAAACTTATTGATTGATGCATATTGTGATATTACTTGTTCATGTGCTACTTGTTTCTAGTCACCCTTGTGAACTTTGAAGGTGTCCTATGCATCTATTTGCTACTCCATGAGGCACAAGCTGAATGCCACTATGCTATGTTTTTTGTATGTGAAACAAACAAACGTTTTTCAATGCATGTTATTCATGATCTTTGTTTGTAGCCTTTCATGTTGCATGCATAGTTACTTTGTCCTATTGTTAGAACTCCATCTTTCATGCACATGTTTAGAGTTCTTTGATTCAAGCTTTCAATGCTTGCTAATGGTTTGATCTTGGTTTTGATGATGCATGTCACCTCAAAAATTATTCTTTTATCACTTGCCTACTCGAGGACGAGCAAGAGTTAAGCTTGGGGATGCTTGATAAGTCGAAAACGTATCTATAATTTTTGATGCTCCATGCTTGTTTAGTATCTACTTTGCTTTGCTTTGTCTATACTTTGAGGTGTTTTTATATCTTTTCTGTAACTAACCTATTAACAAGTTGCCATAGTGCCAGTTGCCTATTTTCTTCTGTTTTTGGTTCTAGAATGGCAGAAAATCAATATTCTCGGAATTGGACGGGACAAAAGCCAAAGTCAATATTTTACCGTGGGCGTCACAAAGTCTAGAGGGGAGACGGAGAGGCGGCACAAGGCCACCACACCCCCTAGGCGTGGGTGGGCCCACCCCGCGCCTAGGTAGGGTGTGGGCCCTCCGGTCACCTCCCAGCCTCGCCTCTTCGCCTATAAGAATCCCCCGATGCAGAAACCCTAGGCACCCAATCAAAACTCCACGAAACCTTCTATAGCCGCCACCACCGTCGTCCCTAGATCGAGGGGGATCTGAAGTTCTTCCCGGCACCCTGCCGGAGGGGAGATCATCCCAGAGGCCTTCTTCTCTGATATGATGCGTGAGTAGTTCCACCTTGGACTATGGGTCCATGTAGTAGCTAGATGGTTGTATCATCTCCTTGTGCTTTCATGTATAGATCTTGTGAGCTCCGTTCATGATCAAGATCTAATATATTTGTAATCATGCATGTTGTGTTTGCGGGGATCCGATGGATATTGAGATTACTATGTCATATTGATTAATGGTTTTTTCTATTTGATACTATCATGTATGTGTTGTTTGTGATCTTGCATGCTCTCCGTTGTTAGTAGCTATCTTGGCTAAGTAGTTGCTAGTGACTCCAAGAGGAGGTATTTATGCTCGATAGTGGGTTCATGCCTCTAGTTTCCAAGGGAAGTGACAGAAATCTCTTCAGTTGTAGATGTGTTGCTGCCACTAGGGAGAAAACAACGGTCTCTTGTTCATATAACAAGTGGATTGTTTACCTTACACACTTTGCTTAAAGCAGTTGTCTGTTGCTTGCAACTTAATACTGGAGGGGGTTCGGATGATAACCTAAAGGTGGACTTCTAGTCATAGATGCAGTTGGATGGTGGTCTATGTATATTGGTGTATTGCCCAATCGAATCTCATAGGATCTTTTTGTCTGGTATTGCATTGTTATGCCTTGCTCAGTTCCTGTCAATTTTCCTATTGTAATTTGTTTACCCTTCATGCCATGTTTTTTATCTAAGGAGAGCACCTCTAGTGAACTATGGACCCCAGTCCAATCTTTACCATTGATACATCTTCCACTGTTACCTGTTTACTTGTTGCAAACCATTACCTTCCACACCATACGTTTAATCCTTTGTTACATCAAACCGGTGAGCTTGATAACCTCACCGATTCGTTGGGGCAAAGTCTTGAGTTTGTGTTGTGCAGGTCTCCGCGTTGCTTACAACACCTGTGTGACGTTTCCTTCCTCCTACTGGTTCGATAACCTCAGTTTCTTACTGAGGGAAAACTTGATGATGTGCTGCTTCACACCTTGCTCTTGGGGTTCCCAACGAAGCGCTCCTACATCAACTCAGCGCTGCATCAGAAGCATCCTCAATAAAAAGCTATGCACATAGTACATAAAAAGATCACTGAGATGCTCATTGTCTGCTTGCCTTGTCATTTTGATCACGGGATAGCTCGTGTATCATGTTCAAGGTGTACCCCGTTGGCGCTTCTCTATGATATGCATGTATGTACAATGACAAGAACTTGCAGGTAACCAAAGTTGAGTAGCATGCGGAGCGGCCCTCGTACTCAAGGGACATGTGATTTCCAGTTTATGGTATGTCAAGCATATAACTCATATTGGACCTCACTTTCACCTTAACCACATGAAGATGCCTATGATAGGGGCAATGAGAGCTCAAAGCTAGTGAGTACCTTCCTTTCAGCATTTGGAAGCCTTTCAAACTTTTCAAAACCTTTTCACTTCCTTGTTGAGTCACCACTTATTCTATGTGTACCCTCTTGAGAGCATAGTTGTCATTCTTGTGTTTGTTCCAAAACTTGGTTAATTATGTCATGACTTTGATGCTTGTATCTCTGATATTTTTACCTCTAGTCTTCACTTGAACTTCAGAGGTGCCTTGGCATTTATATTGTGCTCTACAAACAAAAGGCAAGCGAGATACCACTCTATCATACCTTTTTATGAGCATTGCAATGTTGCTTATGTTTATGTTTCATGCTACTTATTATTATTGAGTTGGTTTCTCTTCATAGCTTGCATTGACTATTGAGTAGACTTGGTTGCATACTTATTATTATGAATGGTTTAAGTATCTACTCCTGTTCTGAGAATATATACATCATTTGAAGCAAATGTGTTCGTGAAAGTTCCTTTATCACACTCAGTTTTCAACTGAATTTCTTGAGGACAAGCAATAAGCTAAGCTTGGGGGAGTTGATACGTCTAAAACGTATCTACTTTCCTGAACACTTTTGCTATTGTTTCTCCTCTAAACTTGTGTGATTTGGATACAACTAACATAGACTGTCGCTGTTTTTAGCAGAATTGCCTTGGTGTCTAGTTTTTGTGCAGAAAATCAACTATCAGGAAAAATCCAAGAAAATATGCCAAAAATCCTATTTCACCAAAAGATCCACGGAGCCAGAAGACGAGATGGAGTGGAGGCCTGGGGGCCCCACACCCCTACCAGGCGTGGGTGGGCCCAGCCCGCGCCTAAGGGGGGTGCGGCCACCCCAGGCACCCCCTCGGGCTCCCTCTTCGCCTATAAGTTACCTCTTGACCTAAAAACCGAGGGGGGGGGTTCAACGTTTTTCCAGAAAAAGTTCTGTTCCGCCGCCACCACCAGAAACCAAGATTCAGATCCAGAAACTCCGTTCTGGCACCCTGCCAGGATGGGGAATTTAGAGAGGATCATCACCATTGTCATCATCAACGCCTCTCCATCAACCATCAATGTTTCCCTCATCCATGAGTAAGAATCCCCGCTGTAGGCTATGGGGATGGTAGGGATTGGATGAGTTCTATCATGTAATCAAATAAGATTGTTAGGGCATAGTGCATAGTATCTCTATTAGTGCTATTTGACTTTGTTGAAACTTGTTGTGCTTAATGCTTGTCACTAGGGACCGAGTGCCATGATCTCAGATCTGAACTTATTATTGAATCATTATGATAGTATTGTTTGTGATCTTATCTGCAAGTTGTGTACACATATCATTGTCCGGATCCAAAGGCCCCGAAGTGACAGAAATTGGGACAACCGGAGGGGATGGCTGTGGTGTGAGGATCACATGTGTTCACGGAGTGTTAATGCTTTGCTCCGGTGCTCTATTAAAAGGAGCACCTTAATTGCCAGTAGTTCCCTAGAGGCCCCGCTGCCACGGGCTGGCAGGACAAAAGATGTTGTGCAAGTTCTCATTGCGAGCACGCATGACTATATATGGAGCACATGCCTAGGATTGTTTAGTACTTGGATGCTTATTCTTATTTATCTACAATGTCCTAGATCTTTAAGTTACATGTTTAGACTTGTCCATGCAACGCCCATACATCCATCCCTATGCCTACCACACTCATATCATACTGTTTGCTACTACTATTACTATTGCTCCTGTTTTTCTGCTGTTATTGCTTTGCTATTGCTACTACAAACTGTTGTTACTGATAAACTTCTGTAAGCAAGAACTATTTCCAGGTGCAGCTGAATTGACAACTCAGTTGTTAAGACAGTATTCTTTGGCTCCCCTTGTGTCGAATCAATAAATTGGGTAGTACTACCCGCGAAGACTATTGCGATCCCCTATACTTGTGGGTCATCAGGGTGCGGCCGCCTCGGGCACCCCCTCGGTCTCCCCATCTCCTATAAGAAGCCCCCGATACCAAAACCCTAAGTACCCGATCAGATCTCCACGAAACAGTCCGTAGCCGACGCCATCATCGTCCCTAGATCGGGGGATCTGAAGCTCTTATCGGCACCATGCCGGAGGGGAGAGATCATCCCGGAGGCCTTCTTCATCACCATGCCATCCTCCGGTATGATGCATGAGTAGTTCCACCTTGGACTATGGGTCCATACAGTAGCTAGATGGTTGTTTCTCCTCCTTTGTGCTATCATGTCTAGATCTTGTGAGTTCCGTTCATGATCAAGATCATCTAATTTGTAATCATGCATGTTGTGTTTGTGAGGATTCGATGGATATTGAGATTACTATATCAGATTGATTAATGATTCTATCTTATTGATTCTATAATTTCTATGTTGTTTGAGATCTTGCATGCTCTCTGTTTCTAGTAGCTATCTTGGCCAAGTAGATGCTAGTGACTCCAAGAGGGGGTATTTATGCTCGCTAGTGGGTCCATGACTCTATTGAATATGGGGAAGTGACAGAAATCTCTAAGGTTGTAGATGTGTTATTGATACTAGGGAGAAAACAACGATCTTTTGTTCATGGAACAATTGTATTGTTTACTTTACACACTTTGCTTAAAGCAGTTATCCGTTGCTTGCAACTTAATACTAGAGGGGGTTCGGATGATAACCTGAAGGTGGATTACTAGTAATAGATGCATTTGGATGGCGGTCTATGTATCTTGTTGTAATGCCCAATCAAATTTCACAAGGTCATAAATGTCTAGTATTGCATTGTTATGCCTTGCTCTGTCCTGTCAATTGCCATGCTGTAATTTGTTTATCCAGCATGTTATGTTGTTTATCTCAAGGAGAACACCTCTTGTGAACTATGGACCCCGGTCCAATCTTTACCATTGATACATCTTCTACTGTTACTGTTTACTTTATACAAGCCACCATTACCTTCCACACCATACGTTTAATCCTTTGTTATTAGCAAATCGATGAGATTGATAACCTCACTGTTCGTTGGGCAAAGTCTTGAGTTTGTGTTGTGCAGGTTTCTAAGTTGCTAGCAACACCTTTGGGTCAGTTTCTTACTCCTACCGGTTCGATAACCTTGATTTCTTACTGAGGGAAGAACTTATTGTTGTACTCATCATACCTTCCTATTGGGGTTTTCCAACGAAGTTCTATAGTGATCTGAGCTGCATCAAGACGTTTTTCTGGCGCTGTTGTCGGGGAGGCTAAGGAAGGCTTCACAAGGGGAGTCCTTCACAACATTTCTCTTTACTTTGTTTTTGTTTTTCTTAGTTTCTTTTGCCTTGTTTTGCTTGCTTCTTTTTTTATCAAAAACTCCAAAAAAATAGTTTCATTTGGTTTGCTTTTCCTTATCAAAAACACAAAAAATTAGTTTCTCCTCTAGTTGCTGCTGTTGTTGGCTTGCTCCACCTTTGCAAAAATGAACTCTGCTGAGAACACCAAGTTGTGTGACTTCACTAGTACAAAAAACAATTATTTCCTAAGTACACCTATTGCTCCACCTACTCCTGATGCTACCTTCTATGAAATTAAGCCTGCTTTGTTGAATCTTGTGATGAAAGAGCAATTCTCTGGTGCTAGTTCTGATGATGCTATTGCCCACCTCAGTAACTTTATTGAACTTTGTGAGATGCAAAAATATAAGGATGTAGATGGAAATATTATTAAGCTCAAATTGTTTCCTTCCTCCTTGAGAGGAAAAGCTAAATAATGGTTGTTGTCCTTGCCTAGAAATAGTATTGATTCTTGGATTAAGTGCAAAGATGCTTTTATTGGAAAATACTATCCTCCTACTAAGATTATATCTATGAGAAGTGAAATAATGAAATTAAATAATTTGATAATGAACATGTTGCTCAATTTTGGGAAAGAATGAAATCTTTGGTAAAGAATTTTTCCACTCATGGACTGACTACTTGGATGATTATCCAGACTTTTTATGCAGGGTTAAACTTCTCTTCAAGAAATTTGTTGGATTCTGCTACTAGAGGTACCTCTATGACCATTATCTTGGGTGTTGCAACAAAGCTCCTTGATAATATGATGGTCAACTATTCTGAATGGCACACTGAGAGAGCTCCACATGGTAAGAAGGTAAATTCCGTTGAAGAAACGTCCTCTTTGATTGATAAAATTGATGCTATCATGGCTATGCTTGTTAATGGAAAAGCTCATATTGATACAAATAATGTTCCCTTATATTCTTTGGTTGCTCAAGAAGAGCAATTTGATGTGAACTTCATTAGAAAAAACAATTTGAACAACAATGCCTATAGGAATAATTTTGGTAACAATAATAATTATAGGCCTTATCCTTCCAATAATGGTAATACTTATGAAAATTCCTACAACAACAATAGAAGTGCTCCCTTTGAACTTGAAGTCATGCTTAAAGACTTTATTAGTAAACAAACCACTTTCAACAAGACCATGGAGGAAAAGCTTTTGAATGTTGAGAAAAATATTTCCTCTTTGTCTGAAGCACAGTCCTCTTTGATTAATAAAATGGCTGCTAAACCTGAAACCTTGGAAAGTACCTTTGCTGCTACTCATGCAATATAAGTTAATATTGATGAAAATGTTATACTTTTAGCCAAATTACATGCTAAGTGGGAAAGAGAAGTTGAAATCGCTAGAAACAATAGTGTGTGTACCATTACCACCACCAATAGGGATGTTACCAAACCATAAGAAGTCCCTATTCCTCCTACAACAATGCCTAAACACAATAAGTCTACTACTTGTGATGCTAAGTTTGATTTTGATCTTGATGGTTGCAATATCTCTAAAGTTATTATGTTCCTACAAAAGCTTGCTAGAAGTCCTAATGCTAGTGATATGAATGTGGCTTTCACCAAACACATTACAGATGCTCTCATTAAAATTAAGGAAGAAAATTTGAAACACAAAGCTTCTATTCCTAGGAAAGTATAAGATAGTTGGCAACCCATCATTAATATTCAAGTGAATGACTTTGATCTCAAAGATTCATGTGACCTTGGTTCTAGTGTCTCTATTATGGCTATAAAGATTTATGAAATGCTTGATTTGCCACCTTTGGAAGATTTCTATTTGGATGTACCACTTGATGATAATGCTAAAAAGAAACTCATGGGGAGTGTTAATGATGTTCTTATTGTGGTTAATAGTGCCTATGTCCCTGTTAATTTCTATGTTTTGGATGTTGAATACAATGCTTCTTGTCCTATTACTTTGGGAAGACCTTTTCTTAGAACTGTTGGTGCCATCATTGGTATGAAAGAAGGCACCATTAAATATCAATTTCCATTCAAGAAAGGTATTCAACACTTACCTATGAGGAGAGAGAAGTTACCTTATGCTACTCCTTTTAAAGCAAAATTTTATGTTAATGCTTCTTCATTTTAAAATACTTGATTCTTGCTTCTTGTGCCTAACTTAAAGGCGTTAAAGAAAAGTACTTCTTGGAAGATAACCCAATAGTTTTCTTGAGTCTTGGTGACATGGTTATACCCCGCGGGTACATGATCTCAACATACCTGGTCCAGCCCAAGGAAGGCCCATGGAAAATATACGCCGGCACATGAAGACTTTCGGGTGGCCAAGGCCCATGACGCCTTTGGATCCTTGGAGAGCAAGACTATAGTAGATAGGAAATTCAAAGGGGTAAACCCTAAAACCTGTAACCGACTTGATCTGTGCCTGGGACCTACCTATCTCTATATAAAGGCCAGGAGGGCACGGCGAGGAGGCTCTCTTACAATCTCTCGCACACCACCGCATACACACCTCCACGCCAGATTGCATCTGCACACCCCTGTAACTTTCAGTTCCGCCGTAATCAAGAGCAGACAAGCAGGAGTAGGGTTTTCCCTCCGGGGGCCTGAACCTGGGTAAACCTTGTGTCCCCGTGTTGCTTGTTTGGTAACCGTTCCGCAATCTCCAGCATCCCCATCTTCTCTAAAACCCAAGTCCATAATAATGGGCATTGACGAGATCAAACCTCGTCAATTGGCGCCTCTGTGGGAACTGGGGAAGCTGATTGTGCGATCGTGACAGTCCCAACCCGAGCGATCTACAACTCTGCGGCGACGGAGATTCATCTCCTCTTCGGCGCCTCGGCCACCATGAAGGACTTCGAGCCTGTTGGCGACAGACTCGAGATCCTATTCGGGAGCTTCTGCTTCCAGGTGGGGCAGACCGGCACTCTCCGCCTTCCAGAGCGGGTGCCCCTACCATCGATCAGGCCTGATTCATGGGCTCCACACCCTGTGCTACGCATATCATCGTCAACAGACGAGTCCTATGACAGCGGCAGCTGCAACTCCGATCTATGCAATCCACCATCGGACGAAGGGACCTACGGTTCCGGATCCAAAAGCTGCGGTAGCAGCAGACCGATCTACGAGCGCTACCAGTGCGCCGCGGTCATCCAGGATCAAGAACACAATCCGCCACCCAACCTGCAGGGTAGAAACGGTGGAAACAGAAGAAGCCAATCCCCCCACCCAACGGGGAAAACAACAATCGGGTCATCCACCTCAATGAGGAGGGATGGGCTCAAGCACGCGAGGCCGTGGCAGGCAACAAGATCCTGCCCGCCGATGCCTCACAAGATCTACTGATGGCATACCACATGCTCCTCATCGAGGAGCACAAGAAGCAGATAAAGATGTAGGAAGTGCTTGACAAGCGCAAGCAAGCAGCTTCGGAGTCCAGTGCGCGACGAGCTGCACTCTCCGCCATGGGCATTGGCTCCAGCTCGCACGGCAACAACGGCAACAAGCACCATTCTCAGATGGAGAACATGGACCCCAAAGAGCATCGCGAGGTGACCCGAGCCCTCAACGCGTCCTTCATGGAGATGGACGCCGACGGCAACGTCATCCCAAAAACGCCGCAAGCTGCGATCATGGCAGCCACAGCATACCTCGCGTCCCACTCACCTCCGGAGGGGGACCCGAAGAGGGCCATGCACAAGTCCGCGCTTACCGGACTCGGACTTGTTGGAGCTGCGCTCCACGGAGAAGCTCCTACGGAGCCAAAAAAGAAGGATGCGGTCAGATTCAACCGCAGCCCCACACCCTCATCCGACGACAAAGAGCATGACATTCCTCGAAGGCACAAGAGCTCACGCCATCGTAGCCGCGACTACGACGCTCGAAACGAGCTAACGCAGCACAAGATCGACAAAGCGTGCGCCAAGCGCGTATGCTAGACCGAATCCGAGATGGATGAAGACAAAGGAGAACTCTGCGGAGCTCGATGCTTCAGCAGATCTGTCCGATGGACAAGGATGCCGCGAAACTTCAAGCTCCCTTCGGACACTCCGAAGTTCGACGGCACACATGACTCCAAAGCATGGCTCAGCGACCACTTGTCGTCTGTCAAGCAACACAGTGGAAGCAGGGAAACCGCCATGCAATGCCTTCAGCTGCAGCTGACAGGCGCAGCTCGGATCTGGCTAAGCAGCCTATCCTCGGGATCCATCCGAAGTTGGGAGGAGCTAGCGTACAGTTTCGTCCGAAACTTCAAAGGCACCAGCAAGAGGCCTGCCTTGATCGAGGAGTTGCGAGCTTGCACTCAACGAACGGGCGAATCCATTCGCTCGTACATACTGCGCTGGTCCAACACCAAGAACTCCGTGACGCACATCTCCGAAGAAAGGGCTATCGACGCCTTGAAGGACGGCATCAAGCTCCAGGACTTCAAGGAAGAACTTGGGCGCGTCAAGCCCAAGACACTCGACCACCTCATGGACATCGCCAACAGGTGGGCCGACGGCGAGGATTCCGTCCACCGAGCGCACTCGGAGGAAGAGGATGACTACGGCCGACGGCGAGAACACCGTAGCAAGAGGAGATCGCGCGTCTACGACGATCGCGATGGACCCGACATGGTCGCGGCTGGCTATGACGGCCGCCGCAGCGATGGCAACCGCAACAGCGGCGAATACCGCGGAGGCAATTTCCGCGATGGAGGACGCCCAGCACAGTCGTGGCAGCACCGCGGTCGCAACGACGGACCCTCAGCATACGAAAAACTTTCATGCACCATCCACTTCTACACCGACAAGCAGGATGGTAAGAAGAAGGCAAGCCACATGCTCAAGGACTACCGCGAGTTCCATAAACTCAGCAAAAGCATGGCTCAGATGAGGCAGCAAGCCCCAAACCCTGGATTCGGGAACGCACCCGCACCAAGCGAGATAGCGCATGGAGCTCCTCCACCGCCACCTGTAGGAGGCCCGAATCATCCAGTCGCACCCGCACAGAATAACGGTGGACACGGGTATCCCCCGCCGAAAGGAGCGCTGATGATCCAAAAAGGGCGCCCAACGAATAGGGTGCAGAAGAAAATCACCCATCAGATCAACTTGGCCATGACAGCTCCACCCACCATCCCTGAGGACCTCAGCAGATCGGAGTCCTGCATCACGTTCAGCCGTTCGGATCACCCTTGCCAGGTCCCTCGCCCAGGTCATGCTGCCCTGGTGCTTGAGGCGCAGATCGGAGGTTTCGAGATGAGCCGCATCTTCATGGACGGCGGCAGCGGCATCAACCTGATGTTCGCAAGCACCCTAGCAGCAATACGGATCCCGCTGTGCAGCCTGGAACAGTCAGACACAACGTTCCATGGCATCGTTCCAGGAAAGGGCATATTCCCCCTGGGAAATATATGGCTCGACGTCATCTTCGGCAAACCGGATAACTTCCGATGCGAAAGGCTCGAGTTCGAAGTGGTGGACTAGCCATCACAATACCACGCCATCCTCGGGCGTGTAGCATTCTCAAGGTTCCTAGCAGTACCAGACTATGCGTACCTGCTACTCAAGATGCCAGGACCCAGGGGCATCATCACGGTCCACGGGAGCTTCACCCGATCGGACCACTGCGACAGGGACTTCAATAGAATCTCCTAGTCATTCGGCATGCAAGAGGAGCTCGTAAGGCTCCGCGAGATGACGGACAATGGGGCACCCCCAGTTGCACGACAAAACGCACCCGATATGTCTTTTGACTCCACCGTTAACACAAACAAGGTGCAGGTCCACCCGACGGATTCCTCCAAGACGGCGCTGATCGCCAACGATCTCAGCCCCGCATAGGAAAGCGCGCTCGTCGAATTCCTCCGTGAGCGATGGGATATCTTCGCCTGGTGTCCTGCGGACATGCCAGGAGTTCCCAGGGAATTCACCGAGCACGCACTCAACATCTTTCCATATGCCAAGCCCGTCAAGCAGTCCATCTGGCGACTATCTAAGCCCCGTGCCGAAGCCATAGGGATTGAAGTCAACAAATTACTCGCTGCAAACTTCATCAGGGAGATTAAGCAGGTTCATCAGCCGCATGGGCGAGAAAGCACTGCCATTCTACCAACTGTTGCGCAAGGCAGACAAATTCGAGTGGACGCCGGAAGCGGATGACGCATTCGAAGATCTAAAGCGGCTGCTCTCTACCTCGTCGGTCCTGGTCACGCCAAAGGAGCGCGAGCCCCTACTGCTGTACATAGAAGCTACACACCAGGTGGTGAGCACCGTACTGGTGGTCGAGCGACCCGAAGAGGGTAAGACCCATGGGGTCCAACGCCCAATCTACTACCTCAGCGAGGTATTGACGCCAACAAAGCAGAGGTACCCTCACTACCAAAAACTCGCCTACGGCGTGTTCATGATGGCTCATCGGTTGAGCCACTACTTCCAGGAGCACCAGGTGATGGTTGTCAATAAGGCACCCCTAAACAGCATCCTGAACAACCCAGAGGCCACATGACGCGTGGCCCTGTGGGGCATCGAGCTGTCACCTCTAGACATCATCTATGAGAAACGACACGCGATCAAGTCTCAAGTCCTCCTGGACTTCCTTGTGCACTAGATGGAGCTGCAGCTGCCAGACACCCCAGACATGACACAGTCATGGACGATGCACTTCGACGGCTCCAAGCGTGAAGCCGGAGCAGGAGCTGGGGTCATACTGACATCCCCGCAGGGCGATAAGATGAAGTACGTCCTCTGGATGAAGTTTCGAGCTTCCAACAACGAAGCAGAATACGAGTCCCTCATCCACGACATGAGAATGGCAAAGATCTGCGGCGCAATGCGCCTGGTCATCTACGGTGACTCCAACCTCGTCGTCCAGCGGACGATGAACGAGTGCGACGCGCATGCTGCGAACATGATTGTGTACCGCGCACTTTACAACACACTCGAAGGAGACTTTGACGACTGCGAGCTTCGGCACGTTGGAAGAGAAAGCAACGAGGAAGCCGACAGACTCGCCAACATAGGATCCACATGCGCACGGGTGCCACCAGGTGTGTTCCTCGAACAGATCTGCATACCATCCATCAAGCGGAAATTCCCCAAGGGATCACCCGAAGAAGCGGAACACTCGGGGGCTGCGCTACCCGACAGTCAAGAAGGACCAGAAAAGCTGGACATAGAGGTCGCTGTGGTCAACCTGATGCAGGTCATGGTAGTCGAAGAAACTTGGACACGGCCATACCTCCAATACTTGATAAACGGAGAACTGCCTGATAGCCCGACGGATGCCCGGCGCATATCTCGCCGGTCCAAAGCCTTCACCATCATCAATGGCGAGCTGTACAAGCGCAGCATTTCGGGTGTACTACAAAGGTGCGTCACCATCGGCGACAGAAAAACCATCCTCCAAGACATCCACGAGGGCATCTGCGGCCATCATGCAGGCAGCCGCTCCCTTGTCGCCAAAGCTCTACGAGCTGCATTCTACTGGCCAACGACCATGAACGACGCCAAGGACATCGTTCGAAGATGCAACAGATGACAAAGGTTCGCCGACAAACCACACGCACCCGGTTCAGAGCTTAGGACCATACCTTTGGCCTGGCCTTTCGCTCAATGGGGCCTTGACATGATCGGCAAGCTGCAAGGTCCTCGAAAGGGGGACACGTCTACCTCCTGGTTGCGGTTGACAAATTCACCAAGTGGATTGAGGCCATGCCGGTCACTAACCAAAAGGGCAAAACTGCCGTCAAGTTCTTTGAATCCATTTTCTACAGGTTCGGCGTGCCGCATAGCATCATCACCGACAATGGATCGAATTTCATCTCCAAAGAATTCCAGGACTTCTGCGAAGGCCTCAGAATCAATATCACATACACCTCAGTGGCGCACCCCCAAACGAACGGGCAGGTGGAGAAGGCCAACGGCCTAATCAGCGCCGGCATCAAGAAGCGCCTCATGAGCCCACTTGAGCGACTCGTCGGAGCCTGGACGAAAGAGCTGCCCTCCGTCCTATGGATCCTGCGTACAACGCCAAACATCTCAACCGGCTACACGCCGTTCTTCATGGTGCATGGAGCCGAAGCCGTGCTACCAGCAGAGGTACGCCACCAGGCCCCCCGGGTCGTCGCTTATAGCGAAGCCGAATCCACGGCTGCACACGAAGACGTCGTTGACACACTCGACGAAGCGCGAGACATAGCAGCAGTTCGATCAGCGGTGTACCAGCAGAGTCTCCGCAACTATCATAGCCGACGGCTGTGCCCAAGGTCCTTCGTCGAAGGAGACCTAGTCTTGCGACTCAAGCAATAGCGACCGAAGAAATTCGAGTCACCATGGGAAGGACCCTACATCGTCACTGAAGTCATCCGAGGTGGCGCCTATCGCCTCAAGCACGTGGAGTCTGGAGTCCATACTCCAACCCATGGAACGTCGCACAACTGCGACGGTTCTACCCCTAGCTACCTCCCTCTTTTACTTTCAATAAGGCTATTCAGCCAAGGCTACTCACCCGAACAATGTACCTCCTCCATTACAATATGAATAAAAGCTAAGTGTCTCTCCCCAAAATTTTGTTTACTATTCGCATTTTACTCCATACTACAAACGCACTCGGGGGCTTCCCCCACCTCACGACTTCGTCGACTGAGGATAATACGTGTACACCTGAGTAGCTGACCACGTCAGGCTAACGAAAATGACACGTATACGAACAAAGCACTACGTGCTAAAACAACAACCAAACCTTTATAACAAAGGGCAAAACACGCCCAGTCAAATATATACAAATTTTACATCTATCTTTTTACAGGTACTACCTATTCTGAAGAATAACCTGAGCACGCTGCTCAAACAGATCTACGATCTGTTCGGCAAACTGCCTTGCAGCCGCATAATGCGGACGCATATCCCACTCGCCACCATCTGGCCGAAGAGGTGGCCCAGCCGCCACAGCGGACAGATCTACATCAGGACGATGTAACCGCACAAGGGAGAGCGCAGCCTTCACCCCCGCAACGAGCTGATGCCGCACCAGTTCCCTGACATGATGCACATTCCGAAACTTCGATAGCAGAACAGAGAGAGTCGACGGTGCATCATCCAGCGGAAACATTACATGTAGAACCGACGCCAGCGAAGACTTCACCTGACGAAGCACCCGCGATACCTGGTGGACACGATCTTGCACCGTCGCAAGGACCATGGCACGATCACGGTCCATCCAGAAGAACCCGCCGGCCTCCATGTCCTGCTGAGTCAAGCAGTTGATTCGAATAGCAACACACTCCTTCTCCTCCCTTGGAGCAATGTTAGCACCTGCAATACTTGCAAAAGAGTAAGATGAAAGGCCAGCAGGCGCATCCGAAGTAACGGGCAACAGCTCGAAAAACTCACACTGAAGCTGTTCGGACAAACGAAGCAACTCCGCCATCAAGTACTCCTCTCTGGCAGCGCCTCGATCCGCTTTGGATTTCCAAACATCAGCGTGACCACGCACCCCAAGCAACTCTTGCTCGAGGCTACGGATACGGTCTCGAAGAAACACAAGCTGTGACGCACCATCCAGGGATGGTCGCAGCTGCGCCGCAGACAAAGTGTCAACGGGATCATCACCTGAAGGACCCTAGATTAACAGAAAAATAAAGACATGAACAAGCAGACGAAGGAGCACAGAACTCAACAAATTCATTAAGTGCAGAAAAAGCCACTACATGGCACAAGGATCGTTCATCAAAATAATTACAACAAAAGAAGTTAAAACTATCCTACAACTACAACGCCTACGAAGCTGCACCCTGAGTAGCCTCGGAGCCAGACTGCCTCGCCTTGGCTTCTCCCTACTGCCTTAGCGCGTACTCAGCCAACAGATCAATCAGCTGCGGCCCGTAACGCTTACAGCGAGCAGCATAGGTGGCGAAGGCTACCTCGGATCCATCAGCAGTTGTCGGCATCCGGGAAGTGACCTGAGGAAGGTCCAGCTCTGCTCTAGCCGCCAAAGCCATTGCCAGCCCGACGTATGCGCCGATGCCCTTCTGCTTGCGCTTGTACGCCGCAGGTGCTTCGGCTAACAACGCCTCCGCCAGGGCATCAACATCTTCGAGGGCCACGCCCTTGGGGACAAGCTCCTTCTAGAAGCGCCCAAGGACCTCCTTGGCCTTGGCAAGCAAGTTGACAACGGTACTGCAGCGGTCTTCGACCGCCGCAGTAGCATCATCCAGAGCGCTCCCATGCTCCAGAGCACCGCGATCAAACTCGATTACCGCGGCATCTAAGACAACAAAGGAAGCATAATGAATAAAAGCACTGCAAAAGAAAGACAAGGAAATCAAAAAGAGGAAGGCGGAGATACTCACCCGAAGCAGCCTTGGCAGCCGCCATAAGCTTGTCGGCTACCTCTCTTTCGCGCGAAGCCGTGGCAGTGGCGAGCTGCTCCTCGCGGTCCGTAGCCTCCTGCTACAGGAGCTCCTTAGCCTCGGTCACGTTGGCCAACTCTAGCTCGAGGCGCTCCCTTGCACCAACGGCGACCTCGGCCTTTTTCTCCGCTTGACCAAGGCTCTTTTTGAGAGCATTAATCTCACGAAGAGAGGCGTTGTGATCCTATGCAGTAAGCAATACACATGTCGGATCGAAGGACAAAAATGCAAGAAGAAACAAAAGACCAAGGCATAAAAATACCTCGAAGTTGTTTGAGGCTGGCCTCCAACGCCAGGTGCTGCTGCACTAGTTGGTTGGCACCTCGCACAAAAGGCTGCAAAAAAGAACTACTAGTCAAAAGAGTGGCTCGGGGGCTACGCCCAAAATAACGAGCAGAAGCAAGTTACACATACGAAAAATGCTCGGGGGCTCCCCCTGAGACTCGAAGGAAACATGATCAACAAAATACCCTACAGATGCCCGGGGGCTCCCCCCGAGGTGGGAAGAAAAGAAAAATCAACAGATCATCCTAAAATACTCGGGGGATCCCCCCGTGGCAGAAATCAGAGTTACTTACATGATTTAACAGCAACTCTGAAGGTCCGCTCGCAGCCTTCTGAGGCGCAACCACCTGAATCTCCTGCGGATAAGGGTCTGGAGCAGCGCCTTCAGAGGTGGCCACCGTCTGCGGAGGAGGAAGAATGACATTCGACTCCCCCATCATCTCCCGAGCACCATCACTGGAGGAGTCGTCGGAGGAGTGGCTACACAAGGACAAATCAGCACAGCGCAAGGTAAACAGGCAAGAGAAAGCAAAACATGACTGAGGAAAGTTACGATTCAAGCTCGCTCAAGTCTAAGACGGGAGGGGTCTTCCGGACCTTCTTCTCCTGTTTCTTCTCTTCCTTCTTTTCTTCCTTCTTCCGCTTTGCCGGCGGGTGTGGTGCCACAGCCCGCACGGGAACGACAGGAATTGGAGAGGAAGAGCCCCCATGCCCATCACTGTGACGTTCAAGGCACAGTGGGTTCCTAGGCGTCGGTGGAGTCGAGGCATCCGACGACTCGCTGGAGCTCCTTGTCCGCTTGCGAGTGTGATCCTCGCTCGACTCGTTGGCCTCTTCAGCCGGAGATCGCGCCGATGGCAGCTCGGACATGGAGTCCACCACTTCATTGTCCGGTGCAGACGGAAACAATTCGGGAAGCGGTGGTGACATGCCCGGCACCTTGAACTCCTGCACAAAAGAAGCAAATTTGTCAGCAGACAAATAAATACAAGTAAAATGCAGTCGAAAATAGCGCCACATGCACGTCCTAGATCTACACCTGCGGAACCGGACGAGAAGCGGAGAACGGAGAAGTCAATGACTCCCCCGGGATATCCTCTCCAGCCTTGAACTTCAGCAGCGGACGAAGGTTTCCGTCGAGATCCCCCGTGAAGAATTCCTCAGCCGAAACCCTAGTCGGATCGTGGCGACCTGCATAAAGAAACATCGGGTGCGCCCTAGCCTGGAGCGGTTGCACCCGATGTTTGATGAAAGTGCGGATGATATCCAAACCGTTCACCTCCTTATCTGGAATCAGCTGGAGATCCTCCACTCGACGATAGAGAGTCTCTATCTCCGCTACCTCGCCATCCAAGATCTGTTTCTTCCAGGACCTCTTCGGATCGATCTTTTGGGAGGGGTCGAAAGGAGCAAGACCAAAATAATGCCCAGCCACTGTGGAGTCGCGGATGTAAAACCATCGCATCCGCCAGTACTGGACAGATTCGGACATGGAAAAAGATAAGAAAAGAAGATTGGATCGAAGGGAGATGATGCAACCCTCAATGGGATAAACACCATCAGAACCAGATTGCCTCTTCACGAAATAGAGTTTCTGGAAGAGGCCAAACTGCGGCTCGATACCGAGCCAACACTCGCAGAAAGTAACGAAACAAGCAATGTGAAGAAGAGAGTTGGGGGAAAGGTGATGCAGCTGGATGCCGTAAAGAAAAAGCAGTCCACGAAGGAAGTTGTGGACTGGGAAGGAAAAGCCCCGAAGAACAAAAGCGAGGAACATAACCCGAAACCCAGCAGGGGGACGGGGAATTACCTCGTTGCCAGGGAGTTTGATGGCCTCCCTATCCTGCGGGATCAAGCCCTTCTCACGAATCTTGCGGAGATCACTCTCCCGCGTCTCCGATCGCCGCCATCCACCGTCGGTGACACGGGAAGAGACAGCACTTTTCTTGCCCCCAGTAGCGCTGGTGCCAACCGCAGAAGAAGACTTCTTAGGCTTCCCCATTGCGGTGCGGCGGCGCCGGCGGCGAGAACATAGGATCCAAGAAGGAAATGTTCGAGGATATTCCAGCGCGCAGCAAGAACGCTCAGAGAAGATTGGAGCACTAAAACAAGAATGGCTGCGGTGAAAACAGATTAATTTTCCCCCATAAGTTATAAGGACAAAGACGATGCACGACAACCGTCCATCGAGAAGACCTAGTGCCAAATGCAAGATCTGACCGTGCACTTGTCAGTACAGCAGTGAACTGTCGCTCACACGCCGTCCACTACACGCGGAAATCGAGGTGACGCCGTAATTATCTCCACTCCGCGTGTGACCGGTCAATTCAAGGTCAGAAGGTGGGACCCATGTTCGTCCAGTCACGTCATCTCTGGCGCAGCAGACGCTTGAGGTCACCGATCGTCAGCACTGATGTCATCAAATGCTACACTAGCAAAAGAGTACTCACTAAGAGTACTCACTCGAATCTACGATTCGACTAACTACTCGGGGGCTACTCCTATCAGGACCGCTGGCCGCGCACCCGAAAATGAACAAAACACTACAACACTGAACTATTTCTTCGAGTCCTACGTCGAGTCTGCGACTCCACTACGGACTCGGGGGTTACTCCCATAGGGAGCATGGATTCAAGCATCCGAAAAATTTGTGTCCTACGAACCTGAAGCTGAACAACGGCTGAATTAAAGTCTCTGCTCGAGTCTACGACTCAAACAGACACTCGGGGGTCTACTCCCATAGGGAGCGCTGGCCGCGTACCCTATGAATTCTTCGACTGCGATCCTTCGGATCAGCATGTAACTTTTTTTTTCCGGCAACTTTGCCCTAATTAGACGCTGAGTGAGCAACATTCTTCTTGGCCACCCGAAGCACCTCCACGGTGATAAACATTCAGATGTTGTGTCTGCGACGCAAATATAAGACCTACAGATAACATCTGATGGCCTGGCAACGCACACGACTGCGCTCTGCTAGTATGAATCCGTGCCAACAGGCGCGATGAAAAATCCCGACGGACGCATTGGGTACATCATTTAAATTCACTGGAATTCCGCTCCTGTAAGTCCTCCACGGCCTGAGTCGAATTACGCCAGCATATGTTCCGGGTTCGAGTCGAGGGACTCGAACCTGAAGAAGATCGTGTTGTTTTGTTTAAGACAGTTAACTGACCCTGATCCGTCGGGAGAGTCAGGCACACGCATCAACAATCCCTACACATTCTCTTGAAAGACAGAGTTGCACTTGAAGGATTGAAGAGTCCTCAGCCGAATCTACGATTCGACTAAACACTCGGGGGCTACTGACATGGTTATACCCCGCGAGTACATGATCTCAGTATACATGGTCCAGCCCAAGGAAGGCCCACGACAAATATACGTCGGCCCATGAAGACTTTCGGGTGGCCAAGGCCCATGACGCCTTCGGATCCTTGGAGAGCAAGACTAGAGTAGATAGGAAATTCAAAGGGGTAAACCCTAAAACACAGAAACTCGATCTGTGCATGGGACCTACCTATCTCTATATAAAGGCCAGGAGGGCACGAGGAGGCTCTCTTACAATCTCGCACACACCCACACACACCCACCACGCTATATGCACTCCCGCTCAGAAAATTTTTTTTTTGTAATCAAGAAGGCAGAGCGAAGAGAGTAGGGTTTTTTTTCCGGGAAAACAACAAAAAACCCCATGTCCCGTGTTGCTCACACCACACCGCACACACACGCTATTATATTGCATCTGCATCACGTAAATAAATTTCAGTTGTAATCAATCAGAAGGAAGAGCGAGGGAGGGTTTTTTTCTCCGGGCCTGACCTGGGTAAAAAACCGTGGTCCCCGTGTTGCTTGTTTGCTAATCGTTCCGCGATCTCCAGCATCCCCATCTTCTCCAAAACCCAAGTCCATAACAATGGGCATTGACGAGATCAACCCTCGTCACTTGGAAGTTATTACTTCTGTAATAACCTCTCCTTATCTTTTTTGTTTGATTTTTATGCCAAGAATAACCTCTAATGAGAGGGAAGTAAGATTTGGGGAAGTGCTGTCCCAAAACAGATTTTTGTGCTCCACTATAAAAATTATTGAAAAATCTCTGTAAATCGGATTGAGGTGTAATTTTATGAATAAATCCCCCAGGTTGTTAGATAATTTTCATTAGTTCAAAACTTTTTGATTTGAGCAACATAAGGTCTTCGAAAAAATCGGTTTCTACCCACTGGTCTGTTTTGACAGATTTCTGCCATTATTTGCATTTGCTTCTTATTGATTCATTTTTGGATTCTCTTTGGGAAATTGAGATTTTTTAGGGAATTTATACAGTAGCTTGTGTTTCTAATGATAGTTTTGTTGTTTTAAAACTAAATCCAAAGGTCTATTATCTTTTGAATGCACTAATGTTGCTAATGAAGATTGTGTGCAGTTCTGTATGAAGGAAAAATTTCAGGTGTAGAGGAAGAATGATGTAATAAGATGAAGAATGGACAAAAGCTCAAGCTTGAGGATGCCACCCTGTGTCACCCCAAGAAATATTCAAGAGGTAAAAGCGTCAAAGCTTGGGGATGCCCAAGGCATCCCCTTCTTTATCAATAAAAAACTCAGGTCATTCTAGACACTTCGTTTTTATTGTTTCATGCATAGTTGTGTTGTTCTTGGAGCGTCTTAGTTTTCATTTTTGCTTTTCATTTGCTTGAATAAAGTAGTTGGATCCCCGCTTTTTCTGTGTTGTTTCAAATATGTTGATTGGTGTTGGAAATGAGTAGGAAGTTCTTGCTTTAGTAGTACAAGAAGGAGCTTGCTTTGACTGTGACTTAGAATTTATCATGTCATGCTAGATGTTGTTTTAACCTCTTGCTTAGTGATTATTGCTGTAGCATGACTTGTTCCGAATAATTAGGATTGCTTAATGTGCCTTAAAAGAATCATGTGTTGTTTTAGCATACAAAAGTATAGTCTTGTGGTATTCTCCTTTGATGCTTTGTTTGGGTTGACTTGGCACATGCTCACACCATGTTATGACTATGAACCAGTCACCTTAGTCTCTATGATCATTTAGTTTTTGACTTGTGGTGCCACTTTATGCTTTGATTAGTAATGTTTTGTCCCTCTACATGATTATATCCATTATTGCTCTCTTAGTTGGTCGCTCCCAGTCTTTTGCTAGCCTCCACTTGTATTAAGTAAGCTCTACTCATGCATCCAACTCCCAAGAAACCAAGTTATTCTAAAGTGTCCACTATAAATTCCTATGCATGGTGTGTTACACCATTCCAAGTATATTCTTGTTTTATCTATCTTCCAAATTAAACTTGTTATGTGAAAGTTAGTGATTAAAGCTCTCACAAACTTAATGGCACACTTTATTTTTCTTGCCCCTAATAAACTTGAACCATTGTGTCATCTATGTGTATATGCTTGCACTTATAAGTTGGGATTAGCAGAACCATGTTAACATGGGGAACACTTTCAACATTGCATCTGTACATTATACCCAGTTGATATCATGATCTTTTGTTTGCGGATGTCGTCGGTGTGAAATAAAAGGGGAGCTTGTAAGTCCATGGATTTATGTATGTGCGTTAGAGAAACGCCTGGGCCGCTAGCCTAAGCCATGCCTAATCATGGTGGAAACTTGCAGCATCACCATAGTGAGCAATCTATGAAGCATACTTCTTAAAAAAAGAGAGACAGAGACAGAAAAAAGAGATTGAGAAAAAAAGATGAGAAAAGAGGAAAGAGAGAAAAAAGCACCATTTTCCCATGGTAAATAAGAAGATTGCTGAGATGTTCATTGTCATTTTGATATGGGATAACTCCTGTGTCATGGGGCAAGGGGTACCCCGTTGGAGGTTCTCTATGATACACATGTACTTACTATGACAAGAACTTACCAGTGACTAAAGTTGAGTAGCACGAGGAGCGGCCCTCGTACTCAACAGAAATGAGATCGCCAACTTATACTTTGTCAAACATATACTCCATATTTTGTTCACTTTGACCTTAATCACTTCAAGATGCTTATGATAGGGGCAATGAGAGCTGAAATCTAACACGTACCATAATTTTTGGAAGCTCTTTATGAGACTTGAAATCACTGCTTCCCTTTGAAGGGCCTTTCTTCCACTTTTATATTCAGTCTCCACCTTCTATCCTTAGGCACCAATTAAGAGAGCATAGTTGCCATTCTTAGTTCTATGTGCATTGTCCCAAATCTTATTGATTGATTTATATTGTTGATATTGCTTGTTTTTGAACTATTTTATATCTAGTCACCCTTATGAACTTTGAAGGTGTCCTATGCATTTATGTGTTACTCTATGAGGGACAAGCTTAGTGTTACTATGCTATGTTTTCTATATGTGAAACAAACAAACGTCTTTTAATGCATTGTTATTCATGAATCTTTCTTTGTATCCTTTCATGTTGCTGCATAGTTGTTTTGTCTTATTGTTAGAACTTCATCTTTCATGCTCATGTTTAGAGTACTTTGATCCTATCTTTCAATGCTTGCAAATGGTTTGATCTTAATTATGATGGTGCATATCACCTCAAAAATTATTCTTTTATCACTTACCTACTCGAGGATGAGCAGGAGTTAAGCTTGGGGATGCTTGATACGTCATAAACGTATCTATAATTTTTGATGTTTCATGCTTGTTTAGTATCAACTTTGATTTGCTTTGTCTACACTTTGAGGTATTTTTATATGTTTTCTGGGACTAACCTATTAACAATATGCCACAGTGCCAGTTGCCTGTTTTGTGTTGTTTTTGGCTCCAGAAAAGTCATAAAATGAATATTCTCGAAATTGGACGGGACAAAGGCCAAACTTAATATTTCACCGAGGAGAACATGGAGCCAGAAGACGAGACGGAGGAGGGCCACGAGGGGACCACCCCCCTGCCCGCGCGGCTAGGCCTGGTCCACGACTGGGGGGTGCGGCTGCCTCGGGCACCCCCTCGGCCTCCCCCTTCGCCTATAAGAAGCCCCCGATACCTAAACCCTAAGTACTCGATCAGATCTCCATGAAACAGTCCGTAGCTGCCGCCACCATCATCCCTAGATCGGGGGGGGGGATCTGAAGCTCTTCCCGGCACCCTGCCGGAGGGGAGAGATCATCCCGGAGGCCTTGTTCGTCACCATGCCAGCCTCTGGTATGATGCGTGAGTAGTTCCACCTTGGACTATGGGTCCATACAGTAGCTAGATGGTTATTTCTCCTCCTTTGTGCTATCATGTATAGATCTTGTGAGCTCCGTTCATGATCAAGATCATCTATTTGTAATCATGCATGTTGTGTTTGCGGGGATCCGATGGATATTATGATTACCATGTCAGATTGATTAATAATTCCATCTTATTGATTATATCATGTCTGTGTTGTTTGAGATCTTGCGTGCTCTCTGTTTCTAGTAGCTATCTTGGCCAAGTAGATGCTAGTGACTCCAAGAGGGGGTATTTATGCTCGATAGTGGGTTCATGCCTCTATTGAATCTGGGGAAGTGACAGAAATCTCTAAGGTTGTAGATGTGCTGTTGCTACTAGGGAGAAAACAACGATATTTTGTTCATGGAACAATTGTATTGTTTACTTTACACACTTTTTTAAAGCATTTATCCGTTGCTTGCAACTTAATACTAGAGGGGGTTCGGATGATAACCTGAAGGTGGATTACTAGTCATAGATGCATTTGTATGACGGTCTATGTATCTTGTTGTAATGCCTAATCGAATCTCATAGGATTATGAATATCCAGTATTGCATTGTTATGCCTTGCTCTGTCCTGTCAATTGCCTCGTTGTAATTTGTTTATCCATCATGTTATGTTGTTTATCTCAAGGAGAACACCTCTAGTGAACTGTGAACCCCGGTCCAATCTTTACCATTGATATATCTTCCACTGTTACTGTTTACTCTCTACAAGCCACCATTACCTTTCACACCATACTTTTAATCCTTTGTTATCAGCAAACCGGTGAGATTGACAACCTCACTGTTCGTTGGGGGCAAAGTCTTGAGTTTGTGTTGTGCAGGTTTCCAAGTTGCTAGCAACATCTTTGGGTCGTTTCCTTCCTCCTACTAGTTCGATAACCTTGGTTTCTTACTGAAAGAAAAACTTATTGATATAATCATCATACCTTTCTCTTGGGGCTTCCATAGAAGATCAAACGGCCAGAAATGACCGCGGTGAGAATGGCCTCAGCGGGCGGGTAGGCCTTCAGGCTTAAGCCATAGATTAATTACAGTGGTGTTTTTGTAAAGATGAGAATGGGTGTGGTGTTTCTCAAATAGCTCGAAATTGCAGTGACATTTTTTCAATTAACCCTTGTGGATATATTCGTGTTGGTCACTTGCACCATGGCTGAAACCGTTTTTTTAGTTGATTTATAGGTGCAAATATATCTTTTGGGTAGCATTCTGGTTGTGCCATTGTTGCAACTATTTTTTCTTTTCAAATATAGTGATATTTTTCAAATTAGAGGTGTTCCAAATTGATATTTCCAAATTATATTGACGATCGCGCAGTTCATGAACAGGCGATTAGCATTTTCCTATGCCGAATTGCAATAAACACATTTCTCATTGTATAGGGGGGCCCTTTTAGCCAATCTATTTGCAGCCTAAACTCGACCTCGAAGGTATAGCCACATCACAAACTGGCACTTGAGAGGAGCCCAAGCTTGCCAAATCAGCAAAACAAGGAAAAATAGCCTTCCATTTTGTCCGTGTCAAAACCAAGGAAAAATAGCACGGCATAGCAAATAGGGTCGACCATAAAATATGCGATTAAACTATTATATCGTGTTGTAACGTGCTATTAGTGAATTACACTGATTTACTTAACAAGACATAGCTCAGAATGCATTAAAGTATCTCCACTCGTCCACCCTAAAGGGCCCCTAAGGGTGAAATGGGGGCGTCGGCGCAGAAAAACCTGCCTATCCCTCCCCCTCCCAAAACCGAAATGGCGCCAACACGGCCCAACCAAACATCCGGCGCCCCTAGGCCAAACCCAACGCGAGGGGGGCCGGTCGGGGGCGCCGGCGCAACTTGATAAAATTGGCGGGCCAGCCTTGTCGGCTGGACACCAAAATTTGCCCCCCTTTTCCCTCCCTTTTTCCCTCCAGGTCGCCCAGTCCCGCCATTTTCCCCTCCGTCGCCGCCCATTCCTGCCATTTCCCCGACTCACCTCTCCCCTCCCGTGCGCCACCGTCGCCACCACCATGCCGCCGAAGAGGTACCAAGCTCCCCGAGTGTTGGCGCCAGCTAAGAAAGGGAAGGCCAACAAGCAGCACCGGAGGTGATGACCAACGCAGAGTGGGCGTTCGACATCCAACGCCGGCAGATGGAGAACGCCAACCGCCGGCAGATGGAGAACGCCAACCGCCGGCTGAGGGAGAAGAACTCGAGGATGCGCAGGACGGCGGAGGTGCAGGCGGAGCAGACCCGTGCGGCTGCTCTTGCGGCGCAGCGCGCGACCTCCATTGCTGGGATGGTGGCACCGGCCTACAACGCTGTCCTCGGGAGTCAGAGTAGCGACTCCTCCCCGTCTTCGTCCAGCGTGTCACCGTCCGGCCACCCAAACACGATGCCACACCTTCCTCGTTTCTCGCCGAGCAACAACGATTTATACCCGCTCAGCGGCTTCGACCCCAACCGCCTCGCCAATGACACCTCACCGGCCCATCACCGCCTCCCTGGTTTCACGCAGAGGCCTGCCTTCGCTCAGTTTGCCGCGAGCAGCATCCAGAGTGCCCCCAACCTGTTCGGTGCCGGTAGCAGCCAGGGCGCAGCCAACCTGTTCGGTGGATCGCACTACGGCGACCGTGCCACGGGCATAGTCTATCATGGCCGACATTATCAACGGCAGCTCTGCCCTATCTTTCACACGAGGAGGATGACGGTGGAGCATCGGAGGACGAGGTCCACACGAACGCGGAGGTAGCCGAGGAGGAGGATGAGGTGGTGGAGGTACCGGTGACCATCGCGGTCGACCTGAAAGGAAAGAAGAAGGCCATGTAAGCGGACGGTAAACACCCCCGTCGCTGCCCGCTCCCGCCCATTTCAGACTTGTGTGTCCGACTTGTGTTTTTCGTAGATGTGCGCCATGATCTCTGCTTACCACGAGGACAACGAAGACAACAAGTTCAAGTTCATCCATGTATTTACTCGGATTGAGGGGGTGTAACAAGTAGACGGCGACACAGACCTCTATCGCCAAGGCCAAGTCCAACACGTACGACCCGAGGCGGCGCCATCTGCGGCATCGGAGGGCCGGTCCATCGACCAAAGGAAGGCAAAGTCCATGAGGAACGCGGCGCCGTCCATCGAGAAACTACACTCGTCCATCCTAGCTTGCATGGCCGACACCGCCACGCACGCCGCCATGAGGGCGGAGCAGGCCACCAGGTTGGAGGAGATCGCCGCGGCAAGGTGGGCATCGGTCATCGAGCGACATGACATCAAGCTCGCCCTCATCAAGGCCAACATGGTGGCAAAGAAGAGGAGGGAGGACTTGACGATCTTGATGGTTGACACGAAGAACATGGACGCCTAGACAGAGGCGCGGTGTGTTGATCAGCGCGCCCTGATCCTCTCCGAGAACCGAGCGACCGCCAACCATAACAACAGCCCATCACTGGCATCTGCGACCCCGACACCGACCTCGGTCCTCACCCAGGCCAGCACCACCGTTCCTCCATGGGCGACCTCGGAGGTGCCTCCTACCGTAGTGGATGATTCCCTCTCCGTTTGATTTTCGTGTTCCTCCGTATGTTTATTTTGATCACCGACGAACTTGTATTCCGGTGATTTGTAGCGATTGCATCGTTTGAACTATGCAGTGCCCAGTGAAGACAAACTATGTTTAATTTCCGACTTGCAATTGCGATGGCTGAGAGACTGAACCTCGATAACTGCACAAGGCAAAATGCCGGACCCGTATGTGGGAGAGGGGGCGTGAGTGGAGATGGTCGGACCCGTATGTGGGAGAGGGGGGGAAAGTGGAGATGGTCTTAGAGCATCCCCACTCGCCTACCCAGGAGGCCGATCCGGACGCCAAAATTACGTCCCGACGCGAAAATTGGCCCAGTCGCGTACCCAGGGATCTCTTTTCGTCCGGATTTGGACCAACTTTGGTCCGTACTACCCAGGCCGAACCCAGGATCCAGGGTACGCCCTTGAAACGCCGGACGCAGTGAATTGGCCGAGTGGACCAGCCTGTCAGCGACAGAAGTCGAGTCATTGCCATCCTTCCCGCCGTTTTCCTTTTCCCACCCTCGTCGCTACACCCCTCCCGCCCTCGCCGCCGAACTCCGCCTATAAAAGGTGTACATCTCGCCGTCTCTCTTCACAGTCTCTCACACCACCCCCAACTCCAGCGAACTTCGGACGTTCGCACCTTTCTTCCTCCTCAACTCCGCCGAGAAGCCATGACCGAGGGATTTCCCGGCCGACGCACGATGCCGCCGTGGGAAGCCCGGCTGCTCAGCGAGGCACGCTATGCGGCGCCGCCAGACACTCGTCTCCCCTTAGGCTGGCAACTCAGCGCCGACGGGATCCCTGTTCCGCCGGTGCCGACCGAAGAGGACCTCGCCGGAGAGATCCAGGGGGCTATCGCCACCATGGAAGACCTGAATCTCGCCGAGAATCATGGCAACCTTGTCTTCTGGAGGCAGTTCTTCGCCGACAGACGCATCGAGGAACTCGCCCAACACGATGGACCGCCGGGCTCGCCGCCGTCGCCGCGTCACAATGTGGCTTTCCGCCGCCGCTGGTGGAGCGTTCCAGGGCGAACTCTCGCTGGCGTCATGGAGCACATCCAGGCCGGCAACCACCCCCGCCTCGGCTGTAGTTGCGGCGCCCGGCGTCCACCACAGCGGCGGCCTAGTATTAAATTCGATGTAATATGTGCGCTCTTGCCCTATTTAATGAAATTCGTCTATATTCGTCCATATTTTACCGAATTTAACTGAATTTCGCCGAACCTGAAATTCGGCGTGAGTGAAAAAATCGACGCCCAACTAGTAGAGATGGTCTTAGCGTGCTTTTTACCGATATCGCCGGTTTGGCCGGCTTCTCGTTCTTGGGGCAGCCGGCATCCCAAACCCAGGCGTGCAGATGCCACGATTTCAGGTGAGGTGCCCTCGTGTCCTCTCGCCGCCAGTTCCTTCGTGTCCGATGAAACCCCACTGCTCCCAGTGACTCTATCCTCTGCTTCGCACGTGTCAGCTCACATCTACACGCGTCTCAGCGTCAGAGTCCTCATGCCGCGTCAACCTCGACCGATCAAAGACAAGCCGCTTAAGCGGCACCATTTTAAGCGTACCTCGCCATGGCCGAGCAGTCAAGAAGACGCACCACGCGAAGCCACTCGTACACCCAGCACCACAGCAAACTCACTCCACGTACGTCCTAGCTACTCCAGCTTTCCAAGCACAATGGCGTCGCAGCAGAAGAACCGGAAGGACACCACGTCGTCCAAGCAAGAGGAAGGCCATGACCTTGGCCTGAAGGAGATCGGCAAGTACCGAGCGCAGGCGCAGCAGAACTCGGCGGACGCCATCCGTGCCGCCCAGGAGCGGTACAACGAGGCCAACAAGCACCTGCAGGCCGCGGGGCACGGCAGCAAGGGGAACGTGACGGTGACCCAAGCGCCCGGCGTCACGGTGCTCTCCTGTCAGGAGAGTAAGGACCATCACGAGGGCGGCCGCGCGCATGAGACGAGCCCTGCCGCGGCGCACGGGCAAGGCGCCAAGATGGCACAGGAGAAGCAGCACGGCGCGAAGCTGGAGGACCGTGGGCATGCGCATGGCAAGGGCCACGAGGAGACCGGGAGGCACCGCGGCGACGCGGGAAGGCACGACATGGGAAGAGAGGGCGGCGTGAAGGACACGGCCACGCAGACGCTCGGATCCGCGGGAGACCAGGCTGCCGCCAAGGGCGCCGAAGCGAAGGACGCCGCTGCGCACGGCGCAGAGCAGACGGCGGAGAAGACGAAGGAGGCGACGGGTACCGCGACTGAGTACGCAAAGCAGGCCGCCGCGAAGGCGAAGGAGGTCACGCTCACCGCGGGCGAGATGACGGCGGAGTACGCCAAGACTGCCGCCGTGAAGGCCAAGGACGTGACCGCGAGCACAGGCGGGACGGCCGCGGAGTACGCCAAGACGGCGGCCGAGAAGGCGAAGGAGGCGGCGCTTGCGGCCGGCAAGACGACGGCCGGGTACACACAGCAGGCGGCGGTGAAGGGCAAGGACGTGACGCTCTCCACGGGCGAGACGGCCGCCGAGTACGCCAAGACGGCGGCCGAGAAGGCGAAGGAGGCCGCGCTGGCAGCGGGAAAGACGGCCGCCGGGTACACGCAGCAGGCCGCCGTGAAGGCCAAGGACGTGACGCTCACTACCGGCGCGCAGGTGGCGCAGAAGGCGACGGAGGTGACCGCGGACACGGCGCAGAATGTGGCGGAGTATGCCAAGGAGAAGGCAGAGCAGGGGAAGGAGGCCGCGGCCCGCGTCGCTGACAAGGCGGAGGAGCCAGGGTCTGACACGACCAGGCAGGCAAGGGACACGGTGAAGGGATCGGCTGCAGAGACAACCGACAGGACTCGCGGCATGGCCGCGCAAACCATGGACAGGGCCAAGGACACCACTGGAGCCATGGCGCAGAAGGCCAGCGAGACGGCAGCGTACATCAAGGACTCGGTGAAGGGCGCAGCAGGAGGCACGGCGGAGAAGACCCGTGACATGACTGCACAAACCAAGGACACAACCGGAGACATGGGTAATAGGACGGCGGGAGGCCTGACTGGCCAGGTGAAGGACTCGGCCGGAGCAATGGCGCAGAAGGCCAGTGAGACCGCTGCGTACCTCAAGGACTCGGTGAAGGACGCAGCAGGAGGCACCGTGGAGAAGTCTAAGGACGTCGTGTCGCAGGCCGTGCAGAAGGCAGGGGAGGCAAAGGACAGAGCCGCAGATAGCGGCATGAGCGTGGCAGGGGCCACCACCGGCACCGGCGGTGGCACGACGGAGACGGTGAAGGCGAAGGTACATGCGGCGGCGTGGCCTGCCACAAGCGTCCGTCAGTATGGTGTTTGCTTATGTGTGATGTATCCGTAGTTGATATGCTTAGTTGTGAATCGTGATGCATGCAGGCTGAAGGTAGCGAAGGAGACACCACGATAGTGGGCGACGTCCTGGAGGCAGTGGGCGCGACCGTGTACGGGTTAGTACAGCACACCAAGGGGATCGTCGCCGGTGAAGAGGAGCTCATACCTGTCAAGGGAGGAGAGGCGGCGAAGATGGAAGGCAGGGACAAGTCTGATTGAGCGGGTCGACACGTACGTTGCAAGTTTGCTGCGAGTCTTTGGGGGTTTTGCATGCAAATGCTAGTGGAGTTACTTTGCTTATAGTATATATGTAAATAGGGAGTGTTTAGCTGAGTTAAATAAGGCATTCGCTTATGATGCTTATGTAAGTAAGAAGTAGGACCTAGGTTATGATATGAACTTATGAAGCTAATGGTATGTTCCGGAGCGGTCAACTAGTAAAATCTTTGGAACCAAATGCTCTCTCTGTCGCAGCGTGTGGGTGTCAACGTAGATGATTTCACATCCTAACACATGATGCAAAATAGGACACGGAAAACAGGTGATATAAATACATCACCAAAAAGGATATTTTACCTTTTTCATATGATGGTACCCCCTCCTCTTCAAAATAGATATCTTAAATTTGTTAAAATTTGGATGTTATGTACTAAATAGTGTTTAGATTCATCCAAATTTTGACAAATAACATCTATTTTGGGAGGAAGTAATTTTCACGATTAATTTCAGAACAGCTACGGTCACGTGAACCTGTAACATACTAAACCTCTAACATACTAGATGTATAGATTAAAGATGACGTGCACGAGATTCGGCTTAACGACCGGAAAAACGCATGTGATGACGAACTTGGACAGTCGCGCGGAGCTCTTCCTAAAAACCTTATTCGCCCTCTCCTGTATAGGATCATAAAAGCGAGTGGTTCCGAAGACCTGCTCTCCGGCCGCCGGTGCATGCCGGCAAGCGGGATGGAGTAGACTACGGTGGCGGTGCAAGCAGAGAGGATGGAAAGATTGGTTTGGTGTCGTACGCTGTGGAAGCCGCACATGCGTTTATATAAAGCGGCTCGGAAATCCCGTACATAACACGCTAATTATTGACACGTCTGTCTAACCGCACACATTTTCCTAAGCAGCGAAATAAAACTTGGTTCGGCGAGATTCCCGCAATCCGCGGCGCGCGCGTCATGACGAGGCGAGGCGAGGCGTGCGAGCGTCGTCGTCGGAGGAGGAGCGCGCGTGTAGCTCTCTTACTGTCACTCTGTTATCGCCACATTTTGGCCAAAGGAGGAGATGGGCCGTAATCAAGATGGGCTTGGAGGATACATATATGCAACGTATTGCTGGATCAGCTTGTGCGTGGATTTGGGCTAAATTGCCCGTGTATCTGTATATTATGGTAGGTTACGCTTCGGTTTAAGTAAGAGATAGAGTTGTTAGGGTTATTCCAAAGATAGAAAGTCTCCGGACTATAAATATGTACCTAAGGTTATTGAGAAAAGAGGACGATCACGTTCACAACAAACACAATCTCGGCGCATCGCCACCCTTGTTTCTAGGGTTTCTTTCGGGTAAGTGTCATGCTGCCTAGATCGCATCTTGCGGTCTAGGCAGTATCTGCTTATGCGTTATTTAGTGTTACTCGTACTGAAGCCTTGTTGATGGCGAGTAATACTGTTATCATAGATTTGTTTGGGTTAGCATCGGTACCTTTTTGTTATGATTGCTTAGTTATGCTGCCTTTAGTTATCTCGCTGCCTTTGCACCTTTTTCGGGTGTAAGGGCAGCATCTTGCTTGATCTTTATTCAGTTGATTTGATCTGTTATAGTTATGCCTTGTTTTCCAAGGTTTAGTTTGATATCCACATGGTCAGGCCTTGCAAACGGGTTGAACGATCCAGTAGTATGTAAGGATATGGTTTGCCAATTCGAGAGGAGTTGTTCCGGGAATTGACTTTACGTCGGTTGTTAGGCCTTCTCTAGGGTTAGTTTTCTATCATCTTTTGTATCTACCAGGCTCAATTACGTGTAGGATGTTCCAATTATGTGGTGAAAACGTTAAACTGTCGTAGGTCGATTTAACTTGTATTGATGAAGCAAAACCCCATGTTATCGTAGATCTAATGCGAACCATGGGATAATCGGCTCAGAGCCGATTCTGTGGAAACACGGGAGCCGGTCGCGGCTCGAATTTTACGATACTTGTTTGCCATGCAGGAAACTAATCGAAGCAATCCATCACCTTCCTGACCAGGTATAGGTCAGGTGGCATGCCCTTGCATCAGCCAGGACGTGTGCCGGAGTTTTGCGGGCCGTTGCCTGAGGGACCAGGGCCCACCAGCAGTTCTGGGAGCCTCCCGGCTCTTCGTGTTTCTCGTCGCTGCTCGCCGGTGGGTTTTGACAGGCAACACATTCTGGCACGCCCGGTGGGACTTTCAACAACATCTGCATCAACATCTGACGCTGCGATGGGGGACAGACCAATCACGTACGACGATCTGCCTGATGAGCACAAGGCGAAGTATGATGATATCAAAGCTCTCTTCGAAGCCGATCTCATCGGCTCTTTTGAGAGGACCCGTAAGCATGGCATCAGGTGGAAAGGGTTCTCACCCGAAGGTGCTCTTGATGAGGTGGATCTGTCCGTTCCTTCAGAGGAGCGCACCAGAGCTCTACGACAGGAAGGCAATTACATGGTGGCTCATTCTCTTCACCGCCATTCTGAGAGCCTAGTGAAAGCTTTCGAGCGTCGCGGTTCGCGTAGTTCAGAGATCATGAAACATCGATTCTCCGTCGGGCCTACTCTAGGGACTCACCAGGAGAAAGATCGCCTGCACAGTGCCACAGCTGCCATTCACGCTTGCAGCTCCGGAGCCACCAGGGGCACCGGCGTACGTCGTCTACAAGGTTGGAGGTGACCCTGGCGATTGCCAATTCCTGTTTGAACCACCTAAAGAAATCCCACATGGATATGTGTGCACCTACATGCCGGACTGCAATAGCCTGACGCGCACGAACCAGATTGCAACCGCAGGGATTTCTGGGGCAGGAGTTTCTGGAGCAGGGGCTTCGGGAGCAGGTATTTCTGGAGCAGGGATGTCTGGGATGGACGCTGATAAACAGGCATGGCTAGCCAAGTATGCCACCGGAACGAGTCATGAGAATTTAGCCCCTGCAGCTCAAACGGTGGAGCAAATCCGTACCATCTTGAGAGACCAGTTCGGCTTCGTGCCGAAGAGAAGGACAATCGGCTATTCCAAGCCGTACCCCAACGAGTTTGATCTGATTCCGCTGCCACCCAAGTATCGGCTCCCTGAGTTCTCAAGGTTTAGCGGATCAGAAGGGTCGAGCTCGATCGAGCATGTGAGCCGATACCTGGCACAGTTAGGCATGATTTCAGCATCGGATCAGTTACGCGTAAGGTTCTTTGCGCAATCTCTGACAGGACCAGCTTTTGGGTGGTACACCTCGTTGCCACCGGATTCGATCCAGACCTGGAAGCAACTGGAAGAGCAGTTCCACATTCAGTATCATTCAGAAGCTACCGAGGCTGGCATTGCAGATCTGGCGCAGCGGGTAAAAGCGGGAGAAACGGTAGCAGTACATTCAGCGCCAGATCGTCAAGAACCGATGTTATTCGCCTGTTTAATCGAGAAAGAAGCGATCGGTGGCGGTGTTGGGTCTCTCGCACCTATCAAGGATCCGCTTTCAAGTAGAATACAATTCATTGGCGCACATGGCCCAAAAACTGACAATGTATGAACATCGCCACCCTGAGTTGTACCAAGACAAGTTCAAACGTCCGATAGGCCTGGTCGATACAGAAGAAGAGGATCCCGTACAAGACCAGGAGGTGGCCGTGGCTGAATGGGCTCGGGGGGCAGATCCTGTGTCCTGCAAATGGGTAAAACAGCAAGGGCCTGCAAAAGGGTTCGACTTCGATGTGAGCAAAGCTGAGCAGATATTCGATTTACTGCTGAAAGAAAAGTACCGAACCCAAGGCCATAAAATCCCTATGGCTCAAGAGATGAACGGAGACCATACCGCAAGTGGCATCACTGCTCACCCACACCACCAATGATTGCAAAGAGCTACGTCCAGATCCAAACGGCGATAGAACAGGCCGTCGATCCTTGGGCAATTCGCCATGAAAGTAGACACAAACCCGCTTCCAAGGCCAACATGGTAGAACATGCCCACTCCACGAGGCGCCGCTTAGATTTCTGCTCGATGTTAATATGGCAGGGCCTGTACCACCATGGCACATATAAGGGAAGGCGGTCGCCTCGGGCAAAGAAAGAGAGGAGGCTGGTCCACGTGACGCCCGTTATGATGACAGGCGGTATTTAACCGAGGAGCAAGTGAGAAGCGTGCGATATCAGAAGCCACACTCCACGCATCTCCTTAACAAGTATGAGCGTCAGTATGACCGACGTCGTCGGCACGATAGAGATGATGAAGGATATGAGCACCTCGCTAAGGGAAAGTCAAAGGAAAAGGAAGGCGTGGATAAACATTGGGATTGTCCTTTCTTCAAGAATTGCTGGGATGCGGGAATGAGCCGATTGCCTACAATCGACAACTGCCCGGAATGTGGACAGCAGAAGGATGACACAGGTCCAGTTTCAGTGTTCAAGCGTCTAGGGCCTCTCCCTCCGAATGCATAAGAGGAGTCATCTCGAGCAAAAGATCTCGAGGAGCCAAAGGGTGAAGAAGAAGAAGACAGATATCACCGCCAAGGTGGTGTCCCGATGGACTGCACACACCCAAAAGCGTAGAGTTCAGCGATGCGTAGCTTGAGGAAGCCGCGCAGTACCTCCACGCTTTAGGAAAGCACGGCCCGATCGCCGTGAAAATTCGCAAACCTTGGAAACGGAGGCTCGTCCTAAAAGGAAAGAGTGGCGCCCAAACAGAAAAGCCGATGCGAAGACATCGGGCACAAACATGGTGTTCATACTTCCGTCGAGTTTTGCGCCCAAGAACCAAAGAACTACCAAGGGCATGCTTTGATCGCGCCCACGGCCGTTATCTTTGAAAAGCCACGAGAGAAGGGCTACAAACATCTCAAAGCCCTGTACCTGTGAGGTTATATCAATGGGCAACCTGTCCGCAAGAGGATGGTTGACACCGGAGCGGCAGTCAATATAATGCCATACTCCATGCTACGGCGTTTGGGACGCTCCACTGCAGATCTGATCAAAACCAACGTCACGTTAAGCGACTTCAACGGCCAAACTTCAGAAACGCAAGGCATTCTGAACGTGGATCCGACAGGCGAAAAACCATCCCACGTCATTCTTCATCGTTGACAAAAGAACCTACGTTGTCTTCTTTGAGGAGGGATTGATTCACGCTCGCTGCATTCCATCCACGATGCACCAAAGGTGCCTAATCTGATGGGATGGAGATGAAGTGGAGGTCATTCATGCGATGATTCGATCGAGATCTCCATATCCGCATGAACATCTAGGAGGCGAAGACCAAAAGCCGATCTCGAATCAGTCTAGACGGTACGTGAGCGCATCGGCTACAAAAACGGGTGAGGCTGGTCTTATCCATCGCCCGACAGAGTAGCAAAGTCCACGATCGTACGTGGTATGGCCGATCCCTGCGATCGGCCACAAAAAATAAAAAGCAGTAATCTTACGACAAACAGGTCATGCAGTCGTAGTAGGGAGATTCCCTGCCATTGTAGAGCACAAATAAGTTGTAAACCTTCCTTGACCAATGCAATCAAAAAGGGGGCCGATTCCGGCAATCGGCCCAAATTATCTTTGTTATTGTGGCATCCCGCAAACCCACTACTAGAAAATCGCGTTGTTTTTGTGCATTGCATCGTCATGACCGCATGCTCATGTCATCATGCCGCATTGCATTTGAGCATCGTCATCATCTTGCATTTGTTTGCATAAAAATATTTTCGGAAAACCCAAATTGTTTTATAAAACGCCCCGTCTTTAATTCAAAACCAAAACCGGGTCTCCGGAATATTTTTGTTTTGATTAACCACGGTTTGCAAACGGTCCATTTAAAGTAAATAAAATATTAAATTATTTTTAAGTGGGGCAGTCGGACGGGCCGAATGACCCGAACGACCACCCCAGAAAAATACAAAACGGCCCACCCAAAAATCCCTAGTCTACCCTGTCCTAGTCTACCCACACCCCCTCCACATCACCCCACCCAATAGCGAGACGCCACCTCACCCCACCCTTTCCCCTAGCCACTCAGGTGCAGCCACCTCACCCTACCCGACCCGCACACCACACACAAGCACACCACAACCACCCCACACGGCACACGCACGCAGCCCCCTCTGGCCCCTACCGCCTCAAGACCTGCTGCCCATCATGGGACCCGCCTGACCCTCCGTCCTCAACCTCCTGACCCATCTCAGGTCGCTCACCGCGCCAGAGCAGGCGAAGCTGCTTGGCCAGCCTGCCCGCCTCACTCGAGCCTCTGCCGCCGCCCGCCGCTTCTCTCGCCTTGGCCACGCGCCTCACAAGGCCTCGCCAGAGTTCCAGCGGCCGCGCCCAGGCCCCCTCCCCGCCGGCCTCCTCTCTCCCCCTCGCCCGTCGCTGCCTCCGCACCGCCTCGCGCGCCCACCGCCTGGCTCGCCGCCCGCGCCGCTTCTCGCCTGGCTCGCCTGCCCTCCGCCTCCGTCCGCCAGCCTCCTCCCGTGCTCGCGCTGCAGGTTCCCTACGCCAAGGCGCCTGTCGCCGCCGGCCCTCACGCCACCGGCCGCCGCTGACCTCGACGCTGGCCTCCCTCGCCGTGTCCCGGACCCCGCCAGCAGAGCCTCGCCGCTTCGCCTCCGCGTTCTTGCCGCCTTCGCCGCCGAGCTCCGTGAAACCCTCCGTGACCTCCGCGAAGCTCCCGGCGCCAGCAGCAGCGACCACCGCGGGTCGACCCTGCGTGCCCGCTGCCTCTGCCTCGACCCGACAGGTCTTCAGCGCTCGCTCGATGTGTTCAATCTTGTGTCCTTGAACCTGCCGTTGGTGTAGTTGCTGTGTATGATCCTGCCAGGAGCACAACGTCAAGGACCTACACCGAAGAGGCCACCGATTGTATCGTGTGGTGTTGTTAAAATGGGGTTGCCCAAAACCAAGTCAAGGAGCCATGTGCCGATGCACAAGTCCAAGATCTGCATCACTTATGTCGCGGCCAAGACCATCCGAGGATAGATCTTCCCGGGACCGACCCCGGCGCCCGAAGCCGAGAACCCCGACAAGAACCACGCCACGGATACACCGAGTTCGCCATCGAGGAAACCAAGGTCGTCGACATGGAACCGATGGACGCCAAGTACTCCTTCCCGGATGCGATGCTCGAGAACCCGGACGGTAAGAACACCGACGCAGAACGCCAAGTGCTTCACCCCGAACGCCAAGACCGACCCGACACGAGGACCCGACAAGACCTTCGCGACAACAAGAACGGCGTCGACCCGGAAGAATCCGACGCGCCCCGACACCGACCCAAGTCCTGCTTCCTCGCGGAACGCCAAGATCTGCCCCGTCGTTTGAGAACGTTCCCGCCGAGACCGATCCGTCGAACCCTGAGACCGACCCCGAACCCCGGAACCCCAAGACCGTCGAGACCCCTCAATGTGTGACCCTCACCCGAGAACCCTATTTTAAAATTTGCCAACGATATAAATTGTTGCATATTAATTGTTCATGCATGCATCTTTGTCTGAGGTTTGGGGGCCTTATGCCGATTCACTGCATAATTAAATATGGGGCCCATATGCGGGCAAATCTAGTCTCATATTGGCCTCATTTAAATTTGTGTAGCGAACCGGTGCTATCTTTTGTCTTGATAACGCAACATTTAAATTGCGGGGGTTCTAAATAACTTGAACCGTCTAATTAATTGTCGGGACCCCGGTTCCACTTAATATGACCTAATTGCATCGCACCTTTGCCATGTCATGCATCATGCATGCATCATGCCGATCTTCTGCCGTTGTATTAAATATTGCATCCGGTGTTTCTTCTAGTGTTTTGCTTCTTCGCGGATAAGACCGTTGAGTTGATGTGAGCTTCGCCCCGATCTTCGGATGAACCTTCGGCAATGTTTTCAGGCGAGCATCTCCCCCTTTCTACCTATCTTACATTTATAGTATTTATTCCCTCCTGTTGATCTATTGCTATCTGTGTTGCGATGCTCTAGTTTCCGTACCCGTACTATCCCTTGCAGCCGTATATTGCCTTGGACACATCCTATTACCTGTTGTTTGGTAGATAGTTGGACTTGCGCGTCGTAGTCGCTTGCTCAAGTGCTGTTGCGTGTCGTCCAGTGCCACAGTTGTTGATGTATTGCCGCATGTTGTTGTTGGAGATGATCCTAGTTTTACTTATCGTTCACTTTAATTCCTGTTTAACAACTAAAATTGAAGTAAGCAGAGGCATCGGTGGGTGATAGAAAATATTTGGTTTCCGAACGCCCACTTGTGTCCCGTAGGACCCCGAGTACTTGATACCTGTTCCTTGATTTATCACGCTATCCACATCCGGGAGGTATATGGGACCCCCCTGAGCCAGAGCTTGATTCAGTCTTATTTCTTGGGGCCACAAACTAGTTTGAGGTTTTATTTATGATCCTGTACTTATGCCATGCTACTTATGTATTTACGATTGTGCGAGGAGCACACTGTACTGTTTAGGATCAGGACACGATTCATGTGTCGGCAAGCCCAGCCACACTTCGGGTTCCCGTGCTCACACCGTCTACCCAAACCTTGAGTCCGTCTCGAGTCACCGGGCTTCGCTTGGTCTACTCAATGGGGTGGCCCTGAAATATTTCTGAATCCTGTGATTGTTCACCGTGAAAGCCTCGTTGGTTTTGTTTTGGTTTTTCCGAGGTTGATCGAGCGTGTGTTGCTATTGGTGCACCGCCGGGTAAAACTTTAAAGCCGTGTCCGCGGATATGGACGACTTGGAGCACAGTATCTCGACCATAGACAAGCATAACTAAAGTTTATTGCTATAAATTTGACTTTATAATGACTAGTAATCAGCTTCACTATAATGGAATGGCTAATTAATACTGCCCACAATTGCTTGTTTGGAGTGTCATTTGCGACCATTGTATCTGACTAGTAAGTATTGCAACCACAACGGAATGGCTAAATAAAAGTACCAACAACTGCTGGGTTTTGGGGTTATCTCATGTTAACTGTATCTGACTAGTAAGTGTTGCAACTATCACGGAAAGGTTAACTAAAAGTACCCACTGCTTACTTTATCAGGATGATTATCTAAACCTGACTAGTAATTGCTGCAACGAAAACTGAATAAGTAAAACTGCCAACTGTGTGAGTTCCTCGGTTGACTTCCTCGTTTGGTCTCGAGGGGGAAACGCCAGGATGGGTTTGTTTGATGATAGTATCAGGTTGGATCCGAATAGGTCTGTCTTACCCCTCTCTGATGGCCGCCAGTTGTATCGAGTCTCTATAGGTTGTTTAGTGCACGCTGCCGCTGCCGCTTCAGTCCACCATACCTATGTAGGCGAGGACCGCCGAATTCTAGCCTCGCCGTGTACTGGCCTCGATCGACGCCTCTTTTTTCCTTTGCCCTTTGTCGGCACCTTTGTTTAAGCAGGTTTTGAGATCGACGTCGTTAGTAGGGGTTACCCTTCCGCTTGGCAAGGTGGTTATGGACGCCATTGGTTATTCTTCAGGGCTCTTAGCCCCATTTGCATCTTGTCCGTAGACGGACGCTCTATCATTTTTCAAGGTGATTTGGATATTTGTATATTATATCTGTATTCTTGACTCAATGAGTCGCTGCTGTATATATATATCTGTTCTGTGGGTCCCATCGAGGACTGTTGTGTAATGTTATTACTTCGTTTTCCATCCGCACGAAAGTGCCTGGTGGGCACCTTTGAATCGTTTCTATGCGGGTTTGGCGGGTTTCGCTAAAACTTGCATAGGTCTGATTCTGAGGGTGTTACAGTTATCCTCACCAACTGTTTGCCCCGTGTTTAGCATCGATTTAGCAGGTGACGAAAAGCTAGGGTATGGGTTTACCTCCGCTGATGAGCTAGAGGAGATTGACATCGGTCCTGGGGATAAGCCGCGACCAACATTTATCAGCAAGAAGTTAGATCCGAATCTGCGGGGTCCGATGATAGCTTTGTTGAAAGAATATCCATCGCTTTGCTCGGGACTATCTGAGATGCCCGGGTTAGACAGAGCATCATTGAGCATCGACTCCGCTTAAAGGGTTTCGCCATTCCAAACGAGCACGACAGATGAAGGACGAAATTTTGGAAGAAGTCAAGAAAGAGATCGAGAAAATGTTGACAGCTAGGTTAATCAGGCCATGCAGGTATGCTGAGTGGATTTCTAGTATCGCACAGAGAGAAAAGGATGATACGGCGTGTTGCCATAGATTTTCGGGATCTCAATAGAGCCACTCAAAGGATGAGTATCCGATGCGTAGCGTAGACATTAATCAACGAATCGCTGGTCATAAGGTCTTGAGCTTCATGGATGGCAATGCGGTTACAACCAAATTTTATGGCTCGGAAGATATACACAAGACGCATTGAGTCCCAGGTTCGGGGTCGTTTGAATATGTAGTCATGACGTTTGGTGAAGAATGCGCACCACATACCAAAGAGCCATGAATTACATTTTCCATGATCCGATCGGCAAGCTGGTGGAAATTTATATCGATGACGTGGTGGTCAAGTCTGCTTCAAGATAAGGACACTTGGACGATCGCAACGTCCCGGACCGAACAAGAAAATTCGCCACGGATGAATCCAAAGAAGTGTGCCTTGATTGTGACGGCGGTCGGTTCTTGGGTTTCTTGGTCCATGAGCGGAATTGAGATCGGCTGAAAAAGTCGAGGCGCGAACAATGAAGCCACCTACCACGAATAAAGAACTGCCTCTCATCGGCAAGATCAACTTCGGAAGATTCATCTCCAATCCGGAAGAATAGAGCCGTTCATGGACTGTGAAAATTAAATCGATGAGGAGTTCTCATGGGGACAGAACAACAACGAGCCTTCGACGAGATCAAAGAATATCTAACAAAGCCGCCATGTTGGTTCCCCCACCGGATAGGCCGTTCTACATTTACTTGTCGAGTCGACACGCCCATCGCCTCGGTGGTGGTGCAAGTTTATGATGGTGGAGCGAGTTGTGTTTTACATTAGCGGAAGGATCTTTGGATGCGAGACAAGGTATCCCGAGATCGATAAGTTGTGCCTCGCCTGCTTTTCACTGCACCAAGCTGCGCCACATCTTGCTCTCCGGAGATTATCATTATATGCAAATCGATGTCATAAAACATATGTCGGCTCCTATGTTGAAAGGCCGACTCGGCAAATGGATGTTTGCATTATCGAATTTGATATCCGGTATCAACCCGAAGCGGTTAAAGGTCGGCGTTGCCGACCTTATTGCTTGAAAGAATCAACACCGATATAGCAATACTGTCTGACGTGGGCTATGTTTTTCGATGGATCGGTTTGTGATGATGGTTGAGGCATCGGCATTCTACTCGTGTCGCCGGGCAACATATTCCTTCTCCATCGGCTATCTACCCTCGCACCAACAACGTCACTGAGTATGAGGCGATACGCAAGGGAATGGAGTTGCTCATCGAAGCTAGAGCAGAAGCAGTGGAAATTTTTGGAGACTCCAAATTGGTGATCTCCCAACTCACGGAGGAATACAAGTGCGAGAGCGAGTCGCTCTTCCCATTATGGTTGCAGTGCCGTGAGCTGATGGCACGCAGTACATAAACATTAACTGGATCCCGCGATCGCAGAATACCGAGGCGAATGATCTCGCACAAATGGCTTCAGGCTACAAGGACGTAGCAGAGGGAGCTGATGTTCAGGTACAGTTCCTGGAGGCGGATGACTGGAGAGCCGATATCTTCAATTACTTGAAAGATTCGGCTCGGGGGGCACCTAAACGGATAAGGTACAAGGCCATGAAGTATGTGCTTATTGGGGACGACATGTTCTACAGGACTCTGGAAGGGTTACTGCTCAAATGTCTGGGGCCAACCGAGGCCAATCGGCTCCTACACGAGGTACACGAAGGCGCCTGTGGAACTCACCAATCGGCTCACAAGATGAAATGGTTGATCAGGCGATCAGGTTTTTTTTGGCCCACCATGCTTGAGGACTGTTTTAAGTACTACAAAGGGTGTCAAGCATGTCAGAAATTTGGAAAAATTCAGACGGTACCCGCGTCAGCAATGAACCCCATCATCAAGCCTTGGCCATTCCGAGGTTGGGGCATGGATATGATTGGCAAGATCAATCCTCCATCAAGCAAAAGCCACATGTGGATTTTGGCCATTACGGATTATTTCACTAAATGGGTGGAAGCCGTCCCTATGAAGTCAGTGAACTCGAAGGATGTTATCAATTTTGTGAAAGAACATTTCATTCATAGATTCGGGATTCCCTAAACTATCACGACCGATGGAGGTTCGGTCTTCATTTCTCACGAGTTTAGAAAGTTTTGTGAGGACACGGGAATTAAGCTGATCCGATCATCTCCATACTATGCTCAAGCAAATGGGCAAGTGAAGGCCCAACCAGAGCCTTATCAAGCTGATCAAGAGGAAAGTCGATGAGCACCCTAGGCGTTGGCACGAGGTTTTGTCAGAGGCTTTATGGGCTTATCGCATGTCATGTCATGGAGCGATAAAAACCTCGCCATACCATCTAGTCTATGGACAAGAAGCCGTATTGCCCTGGGAGATTACGGCTGGATCGAGACGTGTCACTTTTCAGAACGATCTAACAACTGAAGAATATGCGGCCCTGATGAGTGACAGTGTTGAGGATTTAACTGAGCTTAGGCTGTGGTCGCTTGAGAAAATCAAAGAGAACAAGGCCAAGGTAGCTCGTGCATATAATAAGAAGGTGAGACCAAAGGAGTTCCACGTTGGCGATCTGGTATGGGAAGTTGTATTGCCATTGGGGACTAAGGATGCAGCATATGGTAAATGGTCTCCAAATTGGCACGGGCCATACAGGGTCGATCAAGTTTTAAGGGGGAACGCGTACATGCTTGAGGAGCTGGACGGCGTGAAATTCCCAGTGGCTGTCAACGGTCAGCATCTCAAGAAATATTTCCCAAGCATGTGGGATGATGGACAGTGAAATATGGGGGCCGATACATGAAATCGGCCAATAAAAAAATAGCCGATGCACAGCCATCGACTCTAGAGGTTCAAACTGTTACGAGCAGGTGTCAGTTTACATGAATAAGCTACTGAAGGAATGCCTCGAAGGCGTGGAGGGCGTCAGCACGGACACGATCCACCTCGGCGATCTCGGCTTCGTCATCTTCGTCCTTGCCCATCACTAGCTGCTTGTTCAGGGCACGTATTTCCGCCAGATCAGTCTTCAGTTGAGCTTTGAGGCCTTCTGCTTCGTCTTGGGAGCGGGCGATGAATGCTTCCTTGTCACGAATGAGCTGTTTAGTCGCCCGGACCTTCTCTTCAAGATCTCCCAATTCCTTTTTCAAGGATGCAAGCTCGGCGGTACTGACAGAGGTGTCAGTTTTGGCATCCAGAGACGCCTTTTTCTCGTTGAGCTGCTGACATTTGTCTGCAATATTGGCCTTCAGCGGGAGTTGGGCGCGGCGCAGATTAATCCTCTCACGAGCCAACTTTACCCTTGACCCGTAGAAAGACAGAGTTACAACTGGCCAAAGCTTCACCTGCAATGCTACTGGGAGTTGGTCCTTGATTTCGGCAAGAACGCTCTTCACCTCTTCAGGACCCTCGATCAACTCCTCGATCGGGGAGGACAGCAAGGCTTTGAGACGCTGGAATTGAGGTAGAACAGCCCTTGCTCGTGGTTCATCGTTGGCGGAGAGAGAGTTGGTTCGATGGATTCGTGGTCGAACGTCGCAGTTCTGAGATATCACAACTGGCAGGCGAAATGGCGTCGATGTCGTCAACATAGAAGGATGAGCCGAACGGCTTAACGTACTCTCCTAAGATCAAGGGGATAGCGGATGGCGAGACAATCGGCTTGTGTGTGTTGCTGGGGGCTTGGCCAAAGTGGTAACCGTTTCATCTACACCTTCGGGATTACTAGATCCAGCCTTGAAAGGCATCGGCACTTCCGGCTTTCCCACTAGAAGTGTCGATTGCGCATGGAAGGTGCTTAGCCGATGTAAATAGTGATGAATCGCAGATAAAAAACAATTGGTAAGAGCATGGAGGGTGACTTTCAAACCTCCCGGATCGACGAAGAAGTTTGTCCCTTGCGAGCCCTCTTGGGGCATACCGCCCCGCCTCGAATGATGCTCGGGCGAGGGTTCAGAACCGCCTTTTCCTGGGAGCCGATGGTGGCAAATCTGGCTCGGTGTGGTGGTCCTCTCAGAGTCTGTTGGGCCCGATTCTCCTCGATTGGATTGTGTGTCCCCGCTGGAGGTGTCTTCGATGGAAACCTGTAAGAAAAGGAGAGCTAGTAAGCACAAGCATGTTTGCAAGGATGAAAGAGATCAACCAAGGCATGGATCAGCGTACATGCGAACTTTCTGGAGAAGGGCTCCGGCGCCTCAAAGTCTTCCTGGCAGCTACCTTCCTCACCGCCGTTTTTGTTTTAGTTGGAACTCGAGAGGCGGCTGACCCAGAAGTTGCTTGGCTCTTGGAAGCCGATTGTGGTGATATCGGCTGGTTCTGCATCACGACCTTTTTCAAAGGTGGCGAGTTTTTGCAGAAAAGGACCACAGGAGCTGGTGGGAAGAATTCGAAGGGGGAGCCATCACCGTGTGTAGGTTCAGGACCATCTTGTTGCTGCAAGGAGACAGAGCGGGTTATTAGAAGAATCATTTGTGAGATGCATCAAGAAAATTTACAAGTAGTGGTACCTGTTCTACGGGGATATCATATTCAGCATCGAGCTGTTCCAGCAACGGTCCCAGAGCTCTCCTGAAGGCATGAGTCTTCCACATCGACCACCAGTTCTCAAAACCATCGGTTGATGAAGCGAAGGTGAGGTTGTTAGGAATTGGGATGGTCAGAGCATCGAAGAAGGAATAACACCTTTGACTGGTGAGAGGATCGGGCAGGTCAGCTCTGCTCTCTGTAAGATGGTGGAGAAAGAAATGGGAGGTACTTGTCCAAGGCCAAATTGCCGAGCCACTACGACCGGCTGGTAGAATTCGTATCCAGGCTTGATTATTCTGTTGGATGTGCTCATGCCAACTGGAAGGAAGCAGGGACGGATCACAGTGGAAAATAGCTGCCGAGTGCTGGTGTCATCGGCAAAGTTGTCTAGCCTGAAGGAGATTGGATTTTCAAAATGTTCCGATTCTTCCGTGTAAGGAAAGAAGATAGGATTGTCCAGGCCTTGGAAGAAAATGCTGAACCACTTGGATGCTTCCTGAGGGATCGTTTACTACCAGCGTCTATATAGAGCTTGGCCGTAGTGGTGCATCGGATCTGCTTCCTTTGGCATCCGGAAAGGTGCAACTCGCCAAAAGGGAAGTTTGGGACATGGTTTTGAAAATACATGAGACCATAGCTGAATGAACCACCAAGGACCTCCTGTTTTGATCGCTATGCCGAGAATAGTTTGATGACATCAACCGGAGATATCGATAGACTTCCCAAGGAACAGTTTGCCGATGCCAAGTTGAGTGCCTCTGCAAGTTCGTGAGGCCAAGGAGAGATAATTCTTGGTTGGAGCAAGGGAAGGGCAGAATATGAAATGTTCCAGCCAAGTTGAGGAAAGCCGTGTTCTTTCTCCGTGATGTGGCCTTTAGTTTTCATGTGGCTTTGAAGATAGGCACCCAGATTAAATGCGATGCATTTTGGAAGAAAGCTTGTAGGGGACCTTTGTCGACTTAAAAGAGAGTTGGGTGATGTAACGTCCAGACCAGTAATCATCACCACGTCTAACAGAGTTGGTGTCATGGGGCCATGACCGAACATGAAGCAGTTCAGAGCATCGGACCAAAAATAGCCGATGGTTTTTAGAAGATTTTCATGTTTCTCAAGGGGAGACAATGACAAATACAAGGCATCGGCTATTCCCGTGGTTTCCCATTGGGATTGGTAAGTTTTGGCTACCCTGCTGTACCAAGAGACCCAATGTTCAGGAGGATTAGGCCAGGCTCGCAAGCAGTCGGCCCAAGAAGGCAAGCAGTCGGCCCAAGAATTCAAATCTAGGTTTTGGCTTACGAAGGGGATTCTGTTTGCCTCGCAAGAGATCAGATGGGCAGGACTAGATTCTGTACGGGGGCCAAGACAGAGAGAATTTGGGAGAGAAGGATGCGGCAGCAGAATGTCTGAAACCTAAAAATTTAACGGTGGAATAAAGCATTAATTCAGGTGTTTGCTATTAATTCTAGCACCGTGTTCAGACTGCGAGGAGCAGGCGTACCTTCAGACCAGAGACCGCTGTGTTGGTATTGGACGATTCCGCCATCTAGTTTGCCGGCGGAGATGGATCTATGCGATTGGGGATCGAGGGTTCTTGTCGCTGTAAGCTCGATCTATTCGGTGAGGCAATTGGAGATCTGGGTTAGCCTTTTTGAAGAGGGTCGCAGGCTACCGTTTGAAATTGGAAAGTGGCCGCTCAGATTTATCTAAATATGCGACCAAATTTGACCTTGTCAACGTTTGTGGGGAAAGTCGATGTGTTACCATCGGCTCTTTGGGCTTTGACTTGGTTGACCATATGAGCGTAGTATGGTGAAAGCCGATACATTACTATCGGCTTCTGGAACGTTGACCTATTTTGACTATCGGCAAAATCGAATTGGGAAAGCAATCTTTGTTGATTCAAAAGACGGTTGTTTACAATGAAGCCGATTGCTTACAAATGGAAATCTACTACTAGTACTACTACTACTAGTTCCTAATCTAGAAGCCGGTGTCGTCGCCGCTGTCTTCGCCGTCGTCGTATTCGCTGTCATCGGCGCTGCTGCCGGCGTAGTCTTCGCCGCTGCTGCTGAAGTTGTCAGCGGGGGCCTCCTCGTCCTCGTCGTCGTCGGTATCCTCGCTGGACCCGGCGCGGAAGCGCTTCACCGGCGGGTATTCGTCGGAGGAGGTGTCCTCCTCCGCTTCCTCCTCCTCGTCGGAGGATTCGACGTCCTCGTCCTAGGACACGGCGTCGTCGGCGCTCTCCGCCTCCAGTTCCCCGTCGACAAGGAACTGGAGGCCTCGCCGCCGTCGTGGGACTCGTCGTCCTCTGACCAGGCGGCGAAGTCCCAGTCCCTCTCTTCCCACCATTGTGGGGCGAGAGCCTCGTACGCCGCCATTGGCGGGTGCTCCGGCGTCGGCTCCCGGTCGCTCATTGTGTTGGAGGATTGGAAGGAAAGGCCGGATGATTTGGAGATTCTGCTCTGCAACGCGTAACCCGATAAAAAAACAGAGTGGTTTTGGAATTATTATTGCCAAAACCAGGGGGCATGTGTTATCGCCACATTTTGGCCAAAGGAGTAGATGGGCCGTAATCAAGATGGGCTTGGAGGATACATATATGCAACGTATTGCTGGATCAGCCTTGTGCGTGGATTTGGGCTAAATTGCCCGTGTATCTGTATATTATGGTAGGTTACGCTTCGGTTTAAGTAAGAGATAGAGTTGTTAGGGTTATTCCAAAGATAAAAAGTCTCCGGACTATAAATATGTACCTAAGGTTATTGAGAAAAGAGGACGATCACGTTCACAACAAACACAATCTCGGCGCATCGCCACCCCTTGTTTCTAGGGTTTCTTTCGGGTAAGTGTCATGCTGCCTAGATCGCATCTTGCGGTCTAGGCGATTCGCTATGCGTTATTTAGTGTTACTCGTCTGAAGCCTTGTTGATGGCGAGTAATACATTATCATAGATTTGTTTGGGTTAGCATCGGTACCTTTTGTTATGATTGCTTAGTTATGCGCCTTTAGTTATCTCTGCCTTTGCACCTTTTCGGTGTAAGGCAGCATCTTGCTTGATCTTTATTCATTGATTTGATCTGTTATAGTTATGCCTTGTTTTCCAAGGTTTAGTTTGATATCCACATGGTCAGGCCTTGCAAACGGGTTGAACGATCCAAGAGTATGTAAGGATATGGTTTGCCAATTAGAGAGGAGTTGTTCCGGAATTGACTTTACGTCGGTTGTTAGGCCTTCTCTAGGGTTAGTTTTCTATCATCTTTGTATCTACCGGCTCAATTACGTGTAGGATGTTCCAATTATGTGGTGAAACGTTAAACCGTCGAGTCGATTTAACTTGTATTGATGAAGCAAAACCCCATGTTATCGTAGATCTAATGCGAACCATGGGATAATCGGCTCCAGGAGCCGATTCTGTGGAAACACGGAGCCGGTCGCGGCTCGAATTTTACGTATACTTGTTTGCCCTGCAGGAAACTAATCGAAGCAATCCATCACCTTCCTGACAAGGTATAGGTCAGGTGGCACGCCCTTGCATCAGCCAGGACATGTGCCGGAGTTTTGCGGGCCGTTGCCCGAGGGACCAGGGCCCACCAGCAGCTCTGGGAGCCTCCCGGCTCTTCGTGTTGCTCGTCGCTGCTCGCCGGTGGGTTTTGACAGGCAACACACTCACTTATAAAGTCGTGTAACACTCCACCTTATAAGGTGGTGTAACTCTCCTTCAACTTTCCATGTAGGACTAAAATTTAGCTCTCACTGCTCTTGCCACACACATGTGAGCTGCCACGAACTTGAGCCAAATCACACATGGGTTTCCACATACATGGGCTTTGAGAATTAGGGAAAATCTGAAATTACACATGAGTCTAATGATTTAGCCCATTATTTTTAACAATTCCCACCAAATCTCAAATGCCCATTTGAAGATTTGCAATCCTCGCTACTTGTTTATATACCAGTGTTTCATCAGAGATTGTTAAGTTGAACTTCTGCCTAGAATCTTGAACTACGTCTATCAACAACTTAAACAATGGACGAACCTTGAATTGCAAGTTTGGTGCCAATAGATTTCACTCAAAATCATAACTAGTACTTGGTTGCCAGTAGGCTACCCCGCGGGTTGGAGCATATACGTCATACTCCCTGGTCTCTTCATGAGTTTACTAGAGATCACCCAAGTCTCATAGACCGCGACATTTACAGTCGAGCTCATATAGGTGTGTTCTTTCAAGAATGCCCTGTAGGACGGCATCTTTGCTAGTTAAAGCCAACATAAACACATTAAGGCATGTTGTCAACCTGCCTTACAAATTATGAGAGTTATGCATCTTCACATGGAGAGGGTTACAAAATACTCTCCTCGGTCCACTCACTAGCTTGTTCTTCCCAGATCTTAATTCACGGGATTTTTAATCACATAGGTTGGGTTACCACTAGGTGTGACATCCATGGGTCTCAACCTCATCTCCCTCGATGCACTTTCTATCATATTTCATGATAGTCCCTTTGTAAAGGGATCTGCCATGTTTTTATCTGTTTGAATATACGTAATAGTTATTACTTCGGAGTTTCTCAATTTCCTGACAGATTTCAAACGTCTCTTCACGTGTCTTGATGACTTTGCGTTATCCTTAGAATTGTTCACTTGACAATAACAGTTTGGTTGTCACAAATTCAAAAGGATTGCCGGCATAGGTTTCTCAACCACAGGCAAGTCCATCAAGAGCTCACGCAGCCATTCTGACTCAACAGTGGTTGTGTCTAAAGCAGTAAGCTCTGATTCCATAGTTGACCTCGTCAATATGGTTTGTCTACGAGATCTCCATGACACTGCACCACCTCCAAGGGTAAACACATACCCGCTCGTGGCGTAGATTTCATCAATGTCAGAGATCCAGTTCGAATCACTATATCCTTCAAGAACAGCAGGTGACCTGAGTAGTGAATCCCATAGCTAATTGTACCACATAGATAGTGCATGACCCTTTCAAGTGCATACTAATGATCAATACCCGGGTTATACATGAACATACTCAACTTTCTCACAGCAAAAGAGATATCGGGTCTTGTAGTGCTTGCTAAGTACATGAGAGAACCAACAACTTGTGAATATTTCAGCTGGTCTGTTGGTTCCTTCTTATTCAATCATTAAATCCAAATCGGGATCATAAGGTGTTGGAGAAGTATTTCCATCATTAAATCCAAATCGGCTCAAGACCTTCTCAATATAATGAGATTGCATTAAAGTAATCGCATTCTCGTTCTTAATAAGCTTGATGTTTAGTATCACATCAGCCTCTCCCAGATCTTTCATATCAAAACTCTTTGACAGGAAAGACTTGACTTCTTTTATCACTTTCATGTTTGTACCAAAGATCAGAATGTCATCCATGTACAAACATAATATAACGCTATTGCCCCCACCATGGCGATAGTAAACACACTTATCATCCTCATTAATGACAAAGCCAACAGAAAGTAGAGTTATGTCAAACTTCTCATGCCATTGCTTAGGTGCTTGTTTCAGGCCATATAAAGATTTTAATAACTTGCACACCTTTTTCTCTTCAAATTTTAACACAAACCCATCCGGCTGATCCATATAGATCTCCTCTTCCAACTCTCCATTAAGGAAAGTTGTCTTCACGTCCATTTGATGAACGGGAAGACCATAAGAGGCAGCCAGGGACAGTAGTACTAGAATGGTGGTTAGTCTAGCAATAGGTGAATATGTGTCAAAGTAATCTTTGCCTTCTTTCTATGTGTAGCCCTTATCTACAAGTCGTGCCTTGTACTTCTCAATAGTACCATCAGGCCTTAGCTTCTTCTTAAACACCCACTTAAAGCCCACAGGTTTGCAACCATAGGGTTGTTATGATAATTCCCAAGTTCTATTAGAAAGAATTGAGTCCATCTCATTTTGGACAGCTTCTTTCCAATCATCTGCATCAGGAGATGCATATGCCTCTACAATGGATCTGGGAGTATCGTCCACAAGGTACACGATGAAATCATTACCAAAACATTTTGCAATCCTCTATCTCTTACTCCTCGTGAGAGGTTCATCGTCATCCGTCTCAAGGACTTCCTCATGTGATTGTTCAGAATTCTCAATATATGCACTAGATTCAGGAAGTATTTTAGAAGAAATTCTACCAATGCTATGCATATATTTCATAGGGAAAATATTCTCAACGAATGTTGCATCACGAGATTCCATTATAGTCTCAACATGCATATCAGGTACCTCAGATTTAACCACTAAAAATTTATAGCCTACACTCCGTGGATCATACCCTAGAAAGATACAATACACTGTCTTAGGTTCGATCTTGCGTTTCTTGGGAATCGGTATGTTGACCTTTGCCAAACACCCCCAAGTGCGCAAATACGAAAGTGATGGTTTTATCCAAGCCCACTCCTCATAAGGGGTCTTTTCTTTATTCTTGTTAGGAACTCTATTCAGGACATGACATGAAGTCAACAAAGACTCCCTGCACCATTCCTTTGATAAAACAGTAGTGGCTAACATGGAATTCACCAAGTCAGTCAGCGTGCGGTTTTTCCTCTCGGCAACCCCGTTCGATTGGGGCGAGTAGAGAGGAGTCCTCTCATGAATAATTCCGTGTTGAAAGGTCATGTATGCCCCCATGTGTGGTTTTGGTAATTAATGACAATCTCTATGGACTAATATTTAAATTGAGTTTAACTTGTAGGTTTGTACATTGGCATCGCTTGGGCCATGTGTTTGTCTCAAGGTTGAAAGATGAAGAAATGTCCAAGGGCTTTGTGCCATTGGAATCATGAATAAAGAAGAAGCTTGAAGGTTGATAAATACAAGTGCAAAGAGTTGCATCAAGATGGATCAACCTCAAGAAGGGATGAAGAAGGGCAAGCTCAAGATGCGCCATCTCTAGAAGATCTCATGCTTGAAGCTTGACATCCTCATGATCATGGAGTGATGAAGACAAGTTCAAAGAAGAGGCTTCCCCATGGAGTATGGGGGAGAAATTTGCAAGTCTTCATCTTCATCAAGCAAGAGCAAACAAGAAAGGTGTTCCCACTATCGAAGAACAAGACGGTCTACATCAAGTTCAAGTGGTTTTCTCAAGGCAAATGTATGTTCTTGATAGGTCTTCTCTTTTGCTGGTCTCGTGTTGTTAGTTGGGAGACCGGGTTTAGTATAGATAGCCGTTCTATCAAGAGGCGCTCTCAAGCGGGTGTCTCGATTGCATCGTTTGGAGAGAGCTCAAACCTTTGCATTCATAGCATCATCTTTATTGGTTGTTATTTGGTTCTTGTACATGAGAGGATCTAGAGCTTGTGGTCATCATCATAACAAGCTCTAGTTCATCATCTAAGGATTTCCCTTGCATATCTTGTTGCGGTTTTTGATCTTAGTTTTACTAATCCACACCTTGTTGGGTTCTATTCATCATTATCTTTCCAACAAAATTGGTTTCATCTTGTTTGGAGTTCGGAAGCAAAAGTTATTGCATTTCTGGTTTCTAGAATTTCCCTGACCGGAAGTTCCGGCTTCTCATCGGAAGTTCTGCTAGGGCATTTTGCCATCGGAAGTTCCGATGGAAGTTTCGGTTCTTCTTCCGCTCACGTACTGTATCCTCTCTATTTGGTTTGTTTTATTTGATGGAATTCAGGCTGAAAGTTACAGCGCTAATACCATCGGAACTTTCGTTTCTTCTTCCGCTCACGTACTGTATCCTCTCTATTTGGTTTGTTTTATTTGACAGAATTCAAGCCGAAAGTTACAGCGCTAATACCGCCCCCACCGGAAGTTCCGGCCAGGGACCAGAAGTTCCGCTTGGGCCTAGTTGCCGCCAGAAGTACCGACTGAAAATCAGGATCTTGTTCCGCTCATGTTCAGTAACCTTCTGTTTTGGTTGTGTCTATTTGACGGAACTTCAGTTGGAACTTCCATCGGAAGTTCCGCTCCCACCGGAAGTTCTAGTGGACCGGCGGAAGTTCCAACCAGGAATCACGTTTTCAGTTTATCGCTTCGCAGTTTTTGACTGTTGGCTGAGTGCCACCGGAACTTCCGGCCTCTCACCGGAAGTTCCGGCCAGGGTCACGAATGCCCATAACGGGCAGATCTAGGAGCCCTTTAAAAGGGGATCCTCTTCCCCTTCGTGGGCACAAGCTTTTCTTCTTGGTTCTTGGCTTTCTCTCTCTCCTCCATTGTTGACCTTGAAGAAGCTTTCCCTCTCCCTTTCCCTTCCTATGATTCTTGCATCTTTTTGAGGGATTTGAGAGAGATCTAGATCTACAATCCCCCAAGCCAAATCCCTTCTTTGTGAAGGAATCATTGGGATCTAGATCTTGGAGAGTTTTGTATTCTCCTCTTGTGTTCTTCCTCTCTTATTCCCCCAATAGCTTTTGTAGTTTTGGTGGAATTTGAGAGAGAAGGACTTGCCTCTTGCATTTGTTGCATATGTTTTAGTTCTCCTCAGAGATTCGGCGAGTACAAGCTTGTGGGCTTGTTACTCTTGGGTTCTTGGAACCCTAGACGGTTGTGTGGTTGGATTGTTGACCTTTTATGGTCTTGTTAACCTTTTGTGGTCTTGTAGCCTTTTGTGGCTTTGTTGGCCTTTTGTGGCATTGTAGCCTTTTGTGGCTTTGTTGTTGGGAGCCTCCAATTGAGTTCTGGAGTAAGCCTCAATCTTGTACAGGTTCAGTGACTGCCCTCAAGCGTCCCATAGTGGAGCGAGTGCCCGCCTTTTGTGGTGCACACTCAAGAGAATAGGGTGAGCCTTTTGTGGCGTCGGTGAGTTGCGTGCTTCCGCATCCGGGGTGAGGCCTTGTGAGGCGTTGGGTGAGCATAGAGCCATCGCACCTCGAGGTGAGCCATTTGTGGCGTTCAGAGAGCATTGCGCCATCGCACCTCTCCAACGGAGACGTAGCTTCTTTGGAAGTGAACTTCGGGAAACAAATCTTTGTCTCCGCGTCCATCGGTTATCTCTCAACAGAGCCCTTTACTTATTCACTTTACATTGTGATAGCCATCATGCTTGAAGTATTTATATATTGCTATCACCTTGCTGTATTGCTTAGCATAGGTTGTTGGTGCACTTAGGTGAACTTAGTGGCTAGGTGTGCTCAATAAATTAAACGTTAGTTTTATTCCGCATTTACTTGAGCCTAAACCGTAATATTTTTCAAAGCCTATTCACCCTCCTCTAGGCGAATTCCTTTGTACTTTCACATGTTCCTCACAGAATTTGTCAAATATTTTGGGAAAATACTCACCACCATGATCCGACCTAAGACGCTTGATCTTTCTCTCTAGTTGATTTTCAACTCCGGCCTTATAAATTTTAAAGTAGTCTAAAGCCTCATCTTTAGTTTGCAACAAGTAAGCATAGCAGAATTTGGTAGCATCATCTATCAACGTCATGAAATATATCTTTCCACCTTTTGTCAACACACCATTCATCTCGCATAGATCAAAATATATGAGTTCTAGAGGTGCTAAGTTTCTCTCCTCGGCAGCCTTGTGAGGCTTTCGAGGTTGCTTTGGTTGCACACAACTATGCACTTAGAACCTTTGGCAATAGTGAAATTCAGAATTAAACTCATACTGGACATCCGAGACATCAAACCAAAATTAATGTGACATAAACGAGAATGCCAAACACTGGTATCATCATTAACACCACCACAAATATGATTCACGGATTTATTACAAAACTCTGAAAGTGAAAACCGGAACAAGCCTCCGAACTCATAACCTTTACCAATAAATTGTCCATGTTTTGAAACAACGACTTTATTGGACTCTAACACAACCTTAAACCCATCTCTGCATAGAAGGGAGCCACTAACGAGATTCTTGTTCATAGTAGGGACATGTTGCACGTTCCTCAGCTGCACGATCTTTCCGAAAGTAAACTTTAGATGCACCGTGCCAACACCACGAACAGAAGCATGTGATCCATTCCCGATTAGGACAGATGAATCCCGAGTGATCTGATAAGAAGTGAACATAGAGATGTCAGCACACACATGAACATTAGCACCCGTATCAATCCACCAACATGGTGATTGAAATACTGAAAGGACGGTAAATAAATTACCATACCCATCAGTGTTGCTAGCGGTCACGACATTGACAGTCTTTCCACCTTTCCCTCTATGATCTGCACGTTCTGGGCAGTCCTTGGAAAAGTGACCGAGCTCTCCACATGAGTAACAATATAGCTCGGCCTTGTTCGGCTTCTTCTTCTTAAAGGTTGTAGTCTTTTCAGGCTTGTTGAACGAGGGCTTATAGTTCCCTTTGTTCTTGTCGAAGGTCTTCTTCTGCGCCATGTAGGCTCTAGACTGACCCTCGCCTGCTGCGATGATCCGGCATACCACTGCATGATGTAGTACACTATAGTCGTTGACATAACACCAATGAAACACCGTTCACTAGTATTACATCCCTCGGAGTGGTACAACAGAAACACAGCAGGTCCAATACATGGCTAAATATTACAAATCGAATCTTTACATAAGATCCAGAGGACACTCTAATTTAAAAAGAGAGAAAGAAATTTCTTTCAAATAAGACTCAGAAATAAACAACTAAAAAATTATCCTACTACTAAGACTATTATCTGAATTATTGGTTTGGCGTTGCTACCAATGCAATATTCTATGGAAATAGGTTGTAGGGTTAGAGATTATATTCCTATCTAATCAGCATCTTCGTCTTCGCTTGAGTTTATGTATATGTTGGCTTCCTTCAATTTATTAAAGAACTTGAGCTTTTAATGATGATTCCTGGAGCATAACTTGATCTAGACTTCGTCTTATTGATTTCAGAATCTAGCAAGGGTTAATAAGATACGTTGAGTACGAGCGTACTCAGCAAGTTCACTAGAAAAGAGTGTTTGATTCACTATATATACAGCCATAGACCATAGGTCGTAGGCAATGCAGGTTTTTGTAAACATTTCTTCAAAGGTTGCTTTTATTCTGAAAAGCTATGTCCGTCAGCCTTCACGGTTTTACCAAAACTTCCATGGAGTTCCTTTCCCGCCACCTTCATAGCTCCTTCCCGGAACAGGGAGTAACAAGTTACAGTTCTTACACTCTGCAGATGTGCGTTACTTTTCCCATGAGAGATCAACTCCTCGTTGCACAACCGGGCAGCTTACCCGTCCATAATTCCATGTTGTGGGGCCCAATAGATGATCCAAGCCAATCACTGCCCTCTCCGCGATCCATATGTCTGCACGATCCTTCGGGGCTGGCTCACCTCCGTTAAGCCCCCTTTCGGGCAGGCTAAAACCCTGATGAGTTCACGAAGACTCTATGAGCTGGTGGTGCCCCTGGTAAGTACCTTATAGGTCCGGCTAAACCTCCGGTAGCCACTCACAGATAATTTAGACACCAAAAACATGGGGCCTAAGGGTGCCCACCCATATGTTGGATCCGCACAAGGAATCACAACGTCACGTTAAGGTAGTCTTGCCTCCATACGAAAGGAAAAGGATACAACTGACTTCTCCGTCCCATTCCAAATCTCGTGGTCAACGCGTGATATACTAGCGACATTGGTTGTTAAGTCCTAGATGATATATTCCTGAGCAGTGGTATTCCAACTACCAGATTTAGTAGATTAGATGATCACCCTGGATCAGTAACCAATAGTTCACATTATTATCAAAAATAGTGTTTTCTGACCTTTTTGAAATGCAGGTGATTGCAACACTGGATTTGCAAAATACTTTACAGAAAATAATCAAAGGACATGAGCAAGTGTGAACTTGCCTTTTGTGATTACAGGATTATGCACTCACGGTCTTCGAGATAATATAAGATCCAATATCTGAAATCAGCATCATTGGTCCGGTAAGGACTAATGTTTAAAGAAGCAGGCTGCTATTATGTATAAGTAATGTAATGCAATTTGGTAAGTTCATATTCCTAGAATAAGCGTTGATCTAGGGTTTGGGAACTGGAAAGGTTTCTTTGGAATCTGTTATATTCTTAGATAAGTTTTGTACTTGTGCTTCTTATTAAGACTGGTGAGAGTGTGTGAAACCGTGTCTAACTATAATATCATACGACCAATAATGTATACAAATGAGGAATGCTACGTAAGGTTGCTCATATAAGAATTATTTTATCTTTAAATCTTACTTTATAATAATAATATTTATAAGGAACTTAGGTGTTAACAATCCAAAATATACAAGTAAGGTTTAAAACAATGTGATTATGATTAATTGTCATCTGCTGATTATGATAGAAGTCTTTGAGTTTAGTTGTTAAGTGTTGGATACATTATTGTAAGATTTGTTATTGGAAGTGGCAAAAAGAATAACATTTGAAAAAAAGATTTCTTTGCTAAGGTTTAAACAACCTTGATGGCTTTTAGAATGTGATTGATAGAATGTGATTGATGTTATCTATACTTTGCTTAAATGGTTTGGATTTGAGATGCTTTATGCCTTAATTAAAACAGACCAAAGTTAACTATAAAATACATAATAAAGTCTTTAACATTATTTTTAAATTCTTGTAGACTAAAGTTAACTCTAAAAACATAGATGGACTTAAGTTTCAATGCTTATGACCCTTGTACTTTGTTTTCTCATAATATTTATTTAAACCTAATTAGAAGTGGTAGTACTTTTATTTAAGTAGTAATTTCTTATTATTATACTAGAATGGAATCATTTACCTTCTTACAAAGGTTTCTCATAATATTTCTTCAAACCTAATTAGAAGTGGTAGTACTTTCATTTAAGTAGTGATTTCTTATTATTATACTGGAATGGAATCATTTACCTTCTTACAAAGGTTGGTTAATAGTAGTGGTTATGGTTGGTTAATAGTAAACAATATTACTTAGCTACTTATGAATCCACTATAGTATCTTAGTATGTTGTTAACTTGTGGTTGAGAAAGAGAAATAATTTTTATTTAGCCACAATTATTCTTTGAAGGTTTAATATTAGAATAAGATTTATTTAGAGATATTCTACATTTATAGTTGAATGATAATTCAATAAGATTATATTTAAATTGTGTTGAACCATTTTTACTTCATAATATCAATATTTAAGACTAATATTATTATTAGACCTTAATTGACTAATTTTTAAAAATATTAGCAAATTTTACTTACCCTTATATGAATTATTAAGTAAGGAAATTAGATTAAAATTTAAGTTATTAGGGTACTAAGTTTTTATTTACTTCAAAATTGGAATGTTATATTTTTAACATGTAAATATAATTTTTGTGATCATTTTGGTATATTACATTTATTTTTGTGATTTATAAATAATAAGATATGACTTTTATAAGATTTAACACTTTATAAATACTTAATAAATAATAAATACTTAATAAATAATAAATATTTAATTAAGTGAAATAATAACATTTTATTATAAGATTAAGTTTTAGTTCTTATTTTTCTAGGAATTTTAGTATATTATTTATATTTTTATCATTTACCATTATTAAAATATGAATTGTCAAAGATTTACTATTTATAAAAACTTTATTAAATAATATTTATTTAAATAATTAGATTACTAATGTTTGATAATAAAGTTAAATTATAGATTTTATTTTTCTAAACATTTTCATATATTACACATATTTTTCTGAATTACAAAACAAAAGTTATTAATTTAACATGATTTAATACTTTTATTTAATGCATGGAAATATTTAAATTTAGTCTTATAATATTTTACTTATTTCCTAAATAGGAAATGACCTTTTACACCATAAACAGAGTTACCCTAGGTCACTGACCAGTGGGGTCAGGGCCACGTCAGTATGCCACATAGGCATGGACTAGTCAAATGGAAATGGTGGACTGGGTCAATGGTGACGCGAGCATGACATCAGAATGACATTAGCGCGGCCTCACTTCGTCGGCCACCACCAGATGGTCGTCGGAGCAGGCGTTTGTGAGCGCGCGCGGCCGAGCGAGACTACATGTTCGAACGAGTGTTGCACGGGGAGTCTACTAGTGGTGGCGCCTCCCCTGATTGGTCATCGGAACCACTGTAACGACGACGACTGACGACGGCGTATGGCGACGCTACGGTGCGAGCATGCTAGAGAGTCTGCCAGGTTTCCTACGAACTGCCGCAGAAATGAACGGCAAAATTCGCCCTCCCCAGTGCTCCCCTTGATGCTGGACTCCACCTAGATGATCTACGGAGCACGGGGCTTCTCCATGGCTACATGGAAAGGAGTAGGGAGGTGCAGCACGATAGCAAGGTTAGATAGGGTTTCGGCCTCGAGGAAGAAATCGAGTGAGAGAGCTTCAGAGGGAGAGGGAGTGGATGAGGATGAGGCAGAGTTGCATCATCGTGGCCTCCTTATCCCCTCTGGCGGTCGGCGGCACGAATCTCCACGCCGGAAAGCGGCGGCGCTGCTGCCAGCGAGCTGCTTCGGGGCGAGCACGAGGTTGACGATGGCGATTAGGTGGGCAAAGGGGTACGTGGACCTGGGACGGTGTTGGGCTTCGATGAATCGAGCGGAGTAAGCTGGCTGCGACCCGCGAGCGATGGATAGGCAGAGGAATTGATGGGCCGGCCTGTTGTTCAGGCTAGATCCTCCTTTTCTTTTTATTTCCTTTTTCTATTTTCTGTTTTGATTTTAGATTTGAATTTGATCATTTAATTTGAATTTTATTTATAGGGTTTATTTTCTGAATGGTTGCATCAATAATAAAGTGTATTAAGGCTCTTTTATGAGTTTTTAATATAATGATATTTATTTCTTATTTTTCTTTATATATAAGTACTTTTGTTATGAATCTTTATTTTCGTAAAATACCTTGAATTTAATATTAAATCTGTTTCAAAATTTCTTGTTTTAGGATTTGAATTTATTTAAACTCAAGCACATAAGAATGGCCATTTTAATAATAGAAAACAATTAATCCATTATTCTAGAGAAAATAATTAAGGGACTTGTATAGATTCTTCATAGTTATCCTATATTTCTATGATTTTTATCAAGGCATACTATTGGTAGAAATGGTTCATTCTAGGGTTTATATTCTTGTTTTATAGATGTGGATGATCATTATGGTTGAAGGCATATTGCCCTTATATTTGTGATCATTAATGAGATCATTATACAAGGTAAAGTATTAGAGCTGCTCTTTCTAGAATGACTTAAAAATGAGGGTTGTTAATCACGATTCCTAGGCACTTATAGTGTTCATGTTTTGAAATAATAAGATATGCTTAAGTGCTTGCTATAGGAAAATATTCCTATAAATAATTGTGGAAATAGGATGATAAGTCAATTGGATCAGATGGTATTATGTTTAGTTAAGGATTTAAAGCCGAGTCTTTACCAAGAATTCCTAACTTCCATATTTCATAAGTTTGGACTCCTAATTAAGGAATTCCTTTTCTAGATATATTACTTCTTCATATACATCATCATGGTTAACATGATAAGCTTTACTTCACAAGAGCATTATTATTAACTATTCCACCTTCTAAATCCATTATTAATTCAATGATCTTGACACAAAGCTCAACATGATCTCCCCATAAGGATCATCCCTTATTCTAAAGTGTTTCTTATGAACCTAATTCTACTTGAATGATCATCCTCTAATTCATTTAGTATTTGCTTCTAATTCCCTTTATATACTTCCTTTATCCTTCATTACTAACATTACTGCAATAACTCCATGCTACTCTAACTTCAAAGTAATCATACTATCTTATATCTACTTAACTCCAGTACCTTATATTCCAACTTCACATCTTAGTATGGTGACTTGTCTTGACTAACCTAAGATAATATATCTATACTAAGATGTAATCATGTTTTATCCATCAATGACCCTCATACATAATTTAATCAATCACACTTAGTGACCTCATCATGATCATTATAATTCTTTGAACATTTATGGCTTAGGTTTCCAGTTGGCTAACCAAGGCCTTCATCAATACCATTACAGTTGTATTATAATTATCCACTCAATATCTTTTACTAAGTAAAGTATATTGTTTATTGACTATACCTTCTTAATCCAATAGGATTACTCCTTATAACTATCTTCAACATTCATCCTTGTAATCCTTTTTGTTACCACCTATACCTTTATTTCAAATAACTCTTATATCCATTTAGAAGTGACTTAACTTCATCAATTTTCATATTAGTTCAATTCTCTTCAAACTCTCCTATTATATAAATGATATTTGTAAGCTAGAATTACCACTTACCTCTTCTTACTTCTTTCTCTAAAGGACTTTAAGGTGAAAGCTATGATATGGTCCAGAGTTGGTATATCAAGAATTGATAGGTTAAGAATTGGTGAATCAATAGTTGATTACTCAACATTTTATGAACAATAGATATTAGAGTATGATTCATATATATAATAAGGATTGATATGGAAAGAAAGATATATGGTGAATGTTCTTGTCTTGGTTTCTTTCCTACTCATCCTCTCTTAAGAGTTAAGGTTAGGTATTACCATGATACTCATGGTATAAGTAGATAAGATTAGGATAGGTTAAGATTTGGTTGTTACATTCCTATAATTAAGTTATATTCATAACTTGGTATTCATGGTTTGTTGTAGTGAATATTATGATATGATCCCTTAAGGTTATGATACTAATCATTATACATTGTTTTGTGGTTTATTTCTATTACATTTGATCTACCCTTAGGTCAAATCATATTTACCCAAATCAAGGTTGTAGCAAAGGACATATTGAAACTTATCACAGTCAACTTGATGATATACTTCAATACCATCAAGTTAAGAAAAGTTTCAATCACTTTGACAAGTTTCGTTCAAAAGCGCGAAATTATTAGGATTTTCTATGCATGAATGCAATGCACACACCTGGGTTCAACTTATTTCTAAACTCTAATGCTGGGATGTTACACCTGCTCTCTCAGCAGTGTTCTTAGCCCGAGCCTTCTCCTCAACATCAAGAGATGCTATCAGGTTTTTAACCGATATCTCCTGTCTCTTTTGTTTGAGAGTTGTGGCGAAGTTCCTCCACGAAGAAGGCAACTTTGCAATGATGCACCTAGCCACAAACTTGTCGGGTAAGATACACTTGAAGATTTCAAGCTCGTTGGCAAAGCGCTATACCTCATGAGCTTGCTCAAGTACAGAACGGTTGTTAACCATCCTGTAATCATGAAAGATCTCCATGATGCACAGCTCACTGCCAGCATCTGCTACACCAAACTTAGCGTTCAGTGCATCCTAGAGCTCTTTTCCATCTTTGATGTGCATATACACATCAAATAGCTTGTTGTCAAGAACACTCAGAACGCATCACACAAATGCAAGATTGGTTTCCTTGAACTTGTTCTGAACCTCGTCAGATATAGTTCCTTCAGGTAAACCCTCGCTGGCCTCTAATACTTTCAGAGCTTGCAGCCACAAAGTGGTCTTATACTGCCACCTCTTAAAATGAACATCGGTAAACTTTTCTGGCTTCATAGAATCGGCCAAGTGTCCCATGTTTAATTCAGGAAATTTCCTATAATAAGGTTTTTGGATTGTTGGAATATTAGGCATAATTTCCACGATTAATTCCAGAATATAAATCATGACAACAACAACAGCTATAATCACGTGTCTAACATACTAGATGTATTGATCAATATGAACAGTAGCAGATTATACGCACTAGCAGCCATAGTAAAACAACAGATCTGATGACGGTGTACATACTGATCGGTTGTCCATGTAGTCATCGTTGGTGCAGTAGCCTGTCGAAGAAGTCGGCGTTGAAGACGACGTGCACGAGATCCGGCTTGATGACCGGGAAGACGCGCCGTGATGACGAACTTGAGCAGTCGCGCGGAGCGCTTCCCAAAAACTTTATTCGCCCTCTCCCATACAGGATCACAAAGGCGAGTGGTTCCGGAGACCTGCTCTCCCGATCGTCGGTGCATGCCGACAAGCGGGGTGGAGTATACTACAATGGCGGCGCAAGCAGAGAGGATGGCGAAACCCTAGACTGTTTAGGTGCCGTACGTTGTGAAAGCCGCACTGGCGTTTATATAGAGCAGCTCGAAAATCCCGTACAGGACACGAAGTGGACCAAGTACACGTCGCACACATTTGGGTCGGTTACAGATAGCCCATGACCCGGGAGCAAAATAAATCTCTCGTCCCGAATCCACTACCTACTGACACGTATGTCTAACCGCACACATTTTCCTAAGCAGCAAAATAAAGCTCAGCTCGGTGAGATTCCCGCAACCCGCGGCGCGCGTCGTGACGAGACGAGGCGAGACAAGGCGAGCGTGCGTGCGAGCGGCGGCACCATTAGAGGAGGAGCGCGCGTGTAGCTCTCTTATTTTCACTCACTTACAAAGTGGTGCAACACTCCACCTTTTAAGGTGGTGCAACTCTCTTTCAACTTTCCTTGTGGGACTAAACTTCAGCTCCCACTGCTCTTGCCACACACATGTGAGCTTCCACCAACTTGGTCCAAATCACACATGGGCTTCCACATACATGGGCTTTGAGATTTACGAAAAATCTAAAATCACACATGGGTCTAATGATTTAGCCCATTATTTCTAACATGTTGGACATATGTGATGTATAATATATCACCTGTACTAGAAATTCATTCAACATAGGTGATGTATAATAGATCACCTGTACTAGAAATTCATTCATCTTCAACACGCCAAACTTTAATTTGAATGAAATTCATTCATCTTCAGCATGCCAAACTTCAAATTCAATGACATAAACTTAAATTCGAAGACTTCTAATTCATTTGAACGGTTCGATACACATAAAATCGACTCCGACGTAAATAGAACTTCAAATTCGACATTTGAACTTCGATATTCACATAAAATCGACTTCGACATATATAGAACTTTAAATTCAACATTTAAATTTAGATTCCACATTTACACTTTGAGATTTCAACTTCGACACCTAATATACACTTCAACTTTGACACCTAAACATCTCCACCCACATAGAATTAAACAGGGACCCAAACTTAAAACTCATCGTTGCCCTTGTCGCTGGTGAGGTTGTTCCAAAAATCGGAGGACAACTCGTCGAGGAGCCTGACGAGATGCCAATAGTACCGGGGCATTCCGAAGTCGGTGTCGCAGCTGTAGCATCCTCCTCATCCTACTTCTTCGTGGCATCCCTCGTCGTGAAGTATGTTATCTCGTACTGCAAGATATCTGGTGATCATCACGCACCTTCTTCTTTTTTACCTCGTCGAGGTCGTAGGACCAATTATGCAAAAATGCACGGAAGTTCCCATTCTCCTACTCGCGGGTGACCATCTGCACTAGCAACATGATCCCCTTAGCCTCCATGAAACTTCACACATCGGGGAACGGCGAGGGCGGCAAGCCTAATTGATAGGTTCGCTACATGGAAACCAAGAAATCTCCTACAAACGAGCAAGACGGAAGCCATCAATATCTGATCTACAAGATGCAAGTAACGAGAGATGTATCTAATCTACTTACCCTCGAAAATTATGATTGTTTAACAATCAAGGGATCGTGGATAATGTAGTCGTTCACTTACGTTGGTTGAAACCGGTGAAGACCTTCTCCTCCTTGACCCTAGCACCGCAGTGACGACACCTCTGTGGTATCTGTCATGGTATTGCCGACGAGTACACCATGGAGGAATCCTCACAGAGCATGTTCAGAGACGTGGGGGAAGGCAGCAAGTTGGTGGGTACGAGGTAACACAGCTTACCCAGGTTCAGGTCCCATGATGGTGGCGGAACCCTACTCCTGCTATAAATCACTATAAGGGCAATACGCTGAGTTAAAGAGATTGGTTCGCTGTGCGAGGTGTGTCAATCTATGACCTAAAGGCTTCCAGAGGTTTGGCTTATAAATATGTCAGAACCTAGGGTTATAGGGAAAGGTCCTAGACGGACAGGTTATAGAGTTCTACATAGATACTAATGATGACTCCTTGGTGGCGCCAGAGAACTTGGTGCTTGATGTGGAGTCTTTTTGGGAACCCCAAGAGAAAGGTGTGAAGCAGCACAGCAGTAAGTTTTCCCTCAGTAGAGACCGAGGTTATCGAACCAAAAGGAGGAAGGAAACGTCACACAAGTGTTGCAAGCAACGCAGAGACCTGCACAACACAAACTCAAGACTTTGCCCCAACAAATCAGTGAGGTTGTCAAGCTCACCGGTTTGTTGTAACAAAGTATTAAACGAATGGTGTGGAAGGTAATGGTTTGCAGCAAGTAAATAGGTAACAGTGGAAGATATATCAATGGTAAAGATTGGACCGGGGTCCATAGTTCACTAGAGGTGCTCTCCTTAGATAAACAACATGGCATGAAGGGTAAACAAATTACAGCAGGGAAATTGACAAGAACTGAGCAAGGCATAACAATGCAATTACTAGTTAGAAAGATCCTATGAGATTCGATTGGGCAATACAAAAAGATACATAGACCGCCATCCAACTGCATCTATGACTAGAAGTACACCTTCAGGTTATCATCTGAACCCCCTCCAGTATTAAGTTGCAAGCAATAGACAACTGCTTTAAGCAAAGTGTGTAAGGTAAACAGTACACATATTCCATGAACAAGAGACCGTTGTTTTCTCCCTAGTAGCAACAACACATCTACAACCGAAGAGATTTCTGTCACTTCCCTTGGAAACTAGAGGCATGAACCCACTATCGAGCATAAATACTCCCTCTTGGAGTCACTAGCAATTACTTGGCCAATATAGCTACTAACAACGGAGAGCATGCAAGATCACAAACAACACATACATGATAGAATCATAAAGACAAAACCATTAATCAAACCAACATAATAATATCAATATCCATCGGATCCCTGCAAACACAACATGCATGATTACAAATAGATTAGATCTTGATCATGAACGGAGCTCACAAGATCTATACATGAAAGCACAAGAAGGAGATACAACCATCTAGCTACTACATGGACCCATAGTCCAAGGTGGAACTACTCACGTATCATACCGGAGAGAAGGCCTTCGGGATGATCTCCCCTCAGGCAGGGTGCCGGGAAGAACTTCAGATCCCCCCGATCTAGGGACAACAGTGGCGGCGGCTACAGAAGGTTTCGTAGAAATTTGATCGGGTGCTTAGGGTTTCTGCATCGGGAGATTCTTATAGGCGAAGAGGGAGGCCGAGGAGGCGGCCAGAGGGGCCACACCCCTCCCAGGCGCGGGCCCACCCCTAGCCGCGCCTAGGGGGGGTTTGGCTGCCCTGGCCCGCTTCTCCGTCTCCCCTCTGGACTTCTTGTTCCCCACATAAAGTAATTGACTTTGAAGTTTGTCCCGTCCAATTCCGAGAATATTTCTTTACTAACTTTTCTGGAACCAAAAACAGCAGAAAACAGGCAACTGGCACTGTGGCAACTTGTTAATAGGTTAGTACCAGAAAATATGTAAAAAGCACCTCAAAGTGTAGACAAAGCAAAGTAAAGTAGAACTAAACAAGCATGGAGCATCAAAAATTATATATACGTTTCCGACGTGTCAACTAACTAGTCTTTGTGTCTTGCACTCCAAGGCTCCCGGTTGGTCGATGACTACACCTTAGCCTTCCTTTATCTGGCATGGGCCTACCTTCTGGATCCATCTAACTAGGCCGCCCAGCAGGCCATGGGCCTTGCTACCAACTTTGGGCCACCTGGTTTAGTCGGATTAGAGACATGCAATGGTGATACCCATTTAGCATATCCCCAACAATAGCCCCTAGAGAACTCCAAGATCTTGTGCCGTCTTGCCTCTGTAGTTTGAATGCTTCGTCCAGGTGATGTCGGCAATTATTCAAGCAATATCTTATAGTCCTCCAAAGAACCCTGCAATATTCTCCATCTTCAATACATAAGTCAGAGAATCTCTAAGTCTTCCACCTTACTCTTCTCGTAGCCGGACAGAATCTGTCCATGCCGGAATCTTCCAATGAGATTGTTCGTCTGTATTTGTCAGTAAGATGACGTAGACCAAAGTTAGCGTCGCCTCATAACTCACACTGAAACGTCAAACAGTGGCGGTGGGAATGTGGTGAAATCTCCACGCATTTTCGAGGACACGTTGTCCATGCGTCGAGCGTTGGATCAACCTGCACGAATCTTAATGTCGAGGATATATATTTTTAATTGTGTGGGTCAATTTATTTTTACCCTCATTCGCACCCGCATCGTCTTCTTCATCTCGCCAAGATTTTCCTCGAGCTCCTCGCGCACAGAGAAAACCCTAGCCCCTCTCCCAGCATCCAGTCCACCTCTCCCTTGCCAATGGCCAACAATAGCAGCACTCCTTCATCCATGGCGGCATCCAACAAGGCTTTGGTTAAGCCTTAAAGCATGGTTCACGTCCCGCTGGAGGGGGTGGTGGTGACGTGTTTCGTGGTGGTGGAATCCACCGACGGCGACCATATTCTAGCGGCGCTCGAGCCACTAGAGGAGGAGAGAGACTCCCACAAGGGAGAATGGTGCGGCTAGGACATCACCGATGGTGACATCAAGGAGACGATATCTGAAGGATATCTCCCAGTGATGGAGGGTCTTGTCTGGCGAGCGACGCCGGCAGGCGAGGTGGTCCCTTCTCCCCAATCCAGATAAAAGGTATACCTCAAAGCCCAGCTAATGCGCGGCATATCCCTGCCGATATCCGACTTCTGCATCCAAGTCCTCAAGAACTTCCGGGTTCAACCTCAAAACCTGTCCCCCAATAGCATCCTAGCACTTAGAAACTATGCAGCTTTGTGCGAGGGATACCTAGGGATTAGGCCTAGGTTAGATCTGTTTGTCTACTTATTCACTGTCAAGAGGGAAGCCAGAGTGAGCAAGGAGGTGCTCAGGAACTGCGGAACCATTATCTTCAAGATCCGGACTAGTCGGCGGTTCCCCAACATTTTGGGACATGAGTCCTACAAGAACTGGCAACAGACGTACGCACTTCTATGGCCCAGATATCCCTCTGGCTAGCAGAGAAGGAACGTACCCGGACTTTGTCGACGGGGCCGCTGCCGAAGCCCCTACATGGAGGTCCAAAGCCCTCTTTCCCTCTGACGACGAAGCCTCATGTGATGTAAGGCGGATCGAGTGGCTCATTGACATAGGTCTGACCGGCTTGGACCTAGCCATGTGCTGGTTCATAAGGTGGATCCAACCTTTTCAACACCGCGAGAAGATGATGTGTCAGTACACCAAGGATAGAAAAGATACCCTCAAATTTTCCGAGGATAACTTTTTGACTCCATCAAGCTCCGCCTCAAGGACATCGTCAAGGTGAAGGACTGGAAGCGTGGCTTCGCCATCACCTATGACATGTTCGAGGACAAAAAGTGCCCAAAGTTAACTTTCACTTCTTTATATTGCTTCGACATATACTCCAGCTTTTCCAACTTTGACACATCCGTCTGTCTAACACTTTTGATCACTTAACAGCTAGGGGACTTGGATGAAGCCGACATGCCTCCTCAAGTCTATGACCCCAAGATGAAGGAAGTCACTATCGTGTCCGATGACGAGGTACCGCTACGTGAAAGCAGAAGAGCTTCACCTCTGATGTCGCCGGTGGAGGCAAGAAGACAGAGAGCAAAGTCTCCAATAAATCCACCTCCTCCCTAGAGGCGGAGAAAAGAAAGCTAGTTGGCATCCCCTTAACTAAGGTGCCAACTATTGTGTAAGTCTCTTTTCCTCCTACATTATTGTTTTAATTGCTTTTTCATGTACTTATACTTTTTATGTTTCAGGAAAAAGTATAGTTTGAGTTTGAAGAAGACCTCCAAGACTACTAGGGCTTCTAAAAACATTCGTGATATGTTTGTCCAATCTTGTCGCGCCATCGCTCCTCCTACTCCCGCCGTACAATCCTCTACCGTTCCCGTCGGATCTCCGACCACGGCGGCATCTAAACCCTCCGTCATGGAGGTCGACGTCACTCCTTCTCAGGAGGTCCTAGATGCTGCCGAGATGGTCGTCATTCCCAGTGACCAGGCGACGCAAGAGAGCACCTCCTCCCAAGTGGCTAAAACTCCGGCTAAGGATGTCACCAAAGGGGGAAAGGAGTTGATGGGGGCGGATCTACGATGACCATGAGCCAGGCCGAAGCCCCTAAGATTATAAGCCCGATAATCATTTTGAGGGCCTCTGCCTCGGCTCCTGGTGTAGCGTCGACTTCTCCAACATGCGGCCCTGAGGAGATACTCAAGAAGGCGGAAATCATTCGGCTAAACATAGTTGCCTTTGGCAAACTGTACTCAGAGGCCGCCAATAACCTCAAGATTATTGCCTATGTAAGTTTTTTATGCTTTTGCATTTCACATATAATATTCCACTATAACTTCCGAGGACTTAGATGGAAAACCGTAGGTCTTTTGGTATGAGTGCTCTAAGAGTGACTAAGTAAGAAACTTTGTGCTGGCCCCCAAGTATGTAATTTGAATGAATAATTCTGACTAGATACTTTTAGAGTAGCATATGCAATGTTTGTAAATTTCAATACTGTAGACCCTAAGCCTCAAGTTGAAACAGAAATAGTTCCGACTAGATGATTAAAGAAAGACTGAGCATAACTTTGAGTTAAAAACTCGCACTGTAGCCCCAAGCTTCTAGGCAGAACCAAATAATTCCGGCTAGATGCTCCAAGTAGACTAAGTATTTTACTTCTGTAGAATGAGAATGACCGGAGGGTTACCGCCAATGATAAGTTTGCCAAGATGTGCAAGGATCCTAAAGTTGAAAAGGGTAAAACCACCTATTTGAAGAAACAGATCACCAACAACAAGAGTCTGTTTTCTTTTCAGTTTCCTTCTTGACTTGGTCTTGTGCCTTCATCCTGCGACTACTCATTATGCTTTGTTATTTCTCTAATTTGCAGAAGGTGTTGCCAAGGCCATGGACATTGTTGAGAAATCCAAGCATATCCAGGACCTCGACAGTGAAAACAAGATCTTGAAGCAGGAAAGGGCTAATACTCTTAAGATGCATGAAGAGGCGCTGATGGCCGTGCAAGAATCTGCCAACATGGATATGAACCGCCTTAAGGAAGAGATCGTGATCCTCAAGGAGCAGAAGAAAGCTGCCGATCAGCAAAATACTCGCAACCTTGAGGCATACAAGACTCTCTGACAGGATCAGGACTCCTTGGTGGAGGTTCTCCAGCAAGCCGAGAGCAGAATCTTTGGTAAGCTTCCTCCGTCTTCCATTTATGTAAGTCAGGTACTTTAAACTTATTTGTTGTACTCATGTTCTCAATTTCTTTGTCAGAAATGCAGCTCCCATTGGCCTAGCCAACCTGGGTGACAGTGCTCCTCCGTCAAAAGAGTGCATGGTTCTTGCTGGCAACTTCATCAACACTGCCATCGCCTAGGCCAAAGAGATCGCCAAGCCCTTGGACATCAACATCAAGGTGGTGGACTCTGTCATGAAGTACTCGGAAATCCTCCATCTAGCCCCCAAGCGTATCGTAAGCTGGAAAGCTTCTTGTACCTGGGTTGGCGCTAGGATGGCCTTGGCCATGGTCAAATCTTACTATGACGATGCCGACATTGACATGGTGACTGCTCGTCTCCCCGACATGAATGACGACGAACAGAAAATTGACAGCGATGCGATCTGGTCCTTTCTCGCCGGCTATGATACCAGGGTCGCCCATTTGGTGAAGGCGGACATCTTTGTGACTCTAGAGGTAATTGATGCTGACCAAGCTTCCTCCGAGTCCTTGAAGACTACTAACTTCATTGATGAACAAGATGTATCTCATGTTGCCGACGATGCGGCCTCGAAGTCCCCTGCACTAGAAGAATGATTTTTTTTTGTAATATTTGTCTCTTATGGTAATGTAATACACGGAAAACAACGATGTTTGTAAGGTGGAAAACTTGGCTTCAAGCCTCCATCTACGTATGAACTAGTTCCAGGATGTATGGTTGTATATTTATAAGCAAGTGTTGGCTTATCCATTACTCCGACTTTTATGCTTGACCTTTCATGAGTTGTAAGACTCTTAGTCACCATGCACTTAACTGATGATCCCTATGGCATCGTCAAGAACCCAAGTACAAAATCACCGAATCTGAGTGCCGGAAGTCACTACTCCATAATCCACATAAAAACAACAAAAAACATGTAGACCAGAAAACTTAAGCTAACGCCCGTAGGATAATTTTCACAAGTGCAATTGCAAAGCTTGTGCATAAAGGATTTTACATGATCCAAAAATGAACACTAAAGGAGGTAAAAAACTCAAGCATATGAGTGAACAAAAAGCGTTATTTCATTGATCATATAAGAGGTACACAGTAGATAATAATTATACTAAGTGTAAAAAGGACGTAGTTGTGCTATATTCCATGGCCGATCATGCTACGGGTAGTCATCATCCAGGTCACGTCTCTTATGCTTATGATCCTCATTTGGCCTATTTTTTCAACTCATGATTATCAATGAGGTAATAGGAACCATTGAGTAGCTCCTTGCTTATGATGAATGGTCCTTCCAATGGCAGGGATAATTTGTGTAACTTTTTCCGCTAAGTCGGAGCACCAGGTCCCCCTCTTTAAACGAGCGATGCCGAACGCGGTGACTATGGTAGATGTGTAGCTTCTGTTGGTAGATGGCAGATCTCTGGCATGCCAGCATGCGTTCCTCGTAGAGCATGTCCACATCCAAGATTTGGATTCTTCGGCGTCATCTTCATCGTAGGAATCAAATCTTTGTGAATCGTGGAGGATGTTGGAAGGTAGGACTGCTTCTGCTCCATAAACCATGAAGAACAGGGTGTAGCCGATACATCCGTTGGGAGTAGTTCGTAAACTCCACAAAAAGATGGTAATTCCTTTGCCCAAGCTCCAGCTGATCTATGTAGCGATGCTTCTATACGTGGCTTTATTCCCTACATAATTAGTCCATTGGCCCGTTCAACTTGACCGTTAGATTGTGGATGATCCACAGATGCTAGGTCAAAGAGGATGCCTTTCTCATAATAGTAAGCCTCTACTTCTCTAAGTGACAAGTTGCTACCGTTGTCGGTGATGATGCTAGGTGAGAGACCTAATATCACCACTAGATCCCAAACAAACTTAAGGGCAGTTGCTCCATCAAGCTTTCTAATGGGTTTAGCTTCTATCTATTTTGTGAATTTGTCAACTGCTACAAGCAGATGCGTAAAACCACAAGGCACCATTTGCAGCGGTCCAACCATGCCAAGCCCCCAGACTACGAATATCCAAGTTATTGGTATAGTTCGCAATTCTTGAGCTGGTACATGTGGTCACCGTGCATAATATTGACACCCAATACATTTTTCAACTATCTTATCGGCGCCCGCCTTCACGGTCAGCCAATAGAATCTTTGTCGGAAGGCTGACCAACGATTAGGGAGCGGCATGATGCACGCAATCGCCAAGATGGATCTCACGAAGGATATCCATACCTTGTTGCTAGGAAACGCACTTTAGGAATACATCCGTAGTGCTTATTTTGTAGAGCTGCCCATTTATTATTGTATAGCCCTTTGCTCGATGTACTATTTGCCGACTTTCAACTTCGTCGATGGGGAGAGTTTTATGTTCGAGATAATCCATGAATGGTTTTGTCCAAGCCGGAGAGACTATTGTTACTGCATTAACAAATGAGTCAACTCTATCCAAATTCTCGGGTTCCGCTCCCTTCATGGATGGGGTCCAGATATGCTCTAGAAAAATGCTTGGCGGAATTGGTTTGCAAGCAGATCGAAGCTTTGACAACCGATCTGCTGCCTCATTTTCCTCGCTTTTGACGTACTTGACTTCGTAGTCTTTGAAGCACTTGGCTATCTCATCTACTTCGTCTCGATATGCCGCCATCATAGGGTTCCGTGCAAATATCATAACCAGAATGAACATGAGCATAAAGTAATTTCAAGCATCCTTGGATTTTTGAAATTGTTCTTTTGGAAATAAGATGGTAAAAAACTTATCAGTAAAAATATATTAGGAAAACAATACGTTATTTATCTTCGAACATGTACATATGATTACAAGAAAATATAACTAAGAATAGAAAGGACGTAGCGGTGCATTATTTTAGGGATGGTCTAAGTCATCCGGGTCTGTACTACCACCAGCTCTCTTCCTCTTCTGAGTGTCAGGTCTTTCCTTGATTGGTCTCATATCGGTTAAATAATATGACCCGTTATATAGAACACGGCTGATCATAAAAGGTCCTTCCAAAATCTGGGAAACTTTGTGATTTATCTTTTGCACGAGTCGGAGAACCAAATCACCCTTCCTAAATGAATTATTTTGTACTCTTTGACTATTATACTTGCGTAACTTCTGCTGATAAGCTATATATCTCTTCTCAGCAACGACGTGAACTTCTTTGACTATGATAAAAACATCTTGTCGAGATACTTATGCATCTTCTCCCATATACGCTTTGACTCTAGGAAATTGATGAATTAAATCACTCAAAAGAACTGCCTCTACACCATATACCAAGAAGAAAGGATTATATCCGGTTGAGCTATTAGGATTTATATGCAAGATCCATATCACAGACGGTAATTCTTCTGCCCAATCCCCCGTGGCACGACGATAGTTCTTCCTAAATGAGACGAGGTCAGAGTCCTTGTAAAATGAGATTGTTTGCTCTTTCAACTTGTCCATTGGCTTGTGGATGTGCAACCGATGCAATATCTAGTCGGATCCCTTGTTCTTCACATAATTCAACCAATTCTCCCATGGAAAAGTTGCTCTCATTGTCGGTAATTATACTGTGCGGTTATCCGAATCTGATAATCACATCCTCGACATTTCTAGTTGTGGCTCCATCGCAATTTGTTAAGGGTTTAGCCTCAATCCATTTGGTAAATTTATCCACCATAACTAGTAGGTGAGTAAATCAACATTTTGCTGTTTGAAATGGCCCTACAATATCAAGCCCCCAGACCGCAAATTGGCCATGCAATAGGGATTGTTCGCAGCTGATCAGCCGGAACGTGTGCTTCACAGACGTACTTTTGGCAGCCTTTGCATGTTTTGACCAGTTTCTCGGCATCCGCCTTAGATGTGAGCCAAAATAATTCGTGTTGAAAATCTTTTTATACTAAGGATTTGGCTGCAGCATGATGACCGCATTCGCCTTCGTGGATTTCTCGTAAGATTTCCACTCCTTCTTCCAGAGAAATACAACATTGGAAAACCCTAGAAACACTCCGCTTATAGAGCTCACCATTAATTATTGTATAGGCTTTTGATCGTCGGACGATCTGCTAGCCCAGAACTTCGTCTTCGGGTAATTTTCCATCTATAAGGAAATCCAGATAGGGTTTTGTCCATCTAGGGATTACAGCCAGCACTCCTACTAAAGGTGAGTCGGATTTTGTCGGATAGTCCTCATCGACTCTTGTTATGGAGGGAACTTTTAGGTGCTCTAGAAAAGCACGATCCGGTACTAGTTTCCGTGCAGAGCCTATTCTTGATAGAGCATATACTTCCTCATTTTCTGTTTGAGGGATGTGTTGAACCTCAAAACCCTCGAACGATTTAGACAATTCATCCATAACAGCCTTGTATGCTGCCATGTGCTTATTTGCATTGCAGATATCGGATACTTGTTGAGCAATTAAATTCGATTCTCCATAACACATAAGTCGGGTGATGCCAATATGTTTGGCCATATGTATTCCATGTAACAGTGCTTCATACTCGACAATATTATTGGTTGTCGTGAAGTGTATCTGTAATAAAATAAAATAGTTTATCTCCTTGAGGTGACTTGAGCACCACACCAGCCCCCGAGCCCCCTCGTTCTTTTGATCCGTCAAAATGTAAGGTCCAAAATTTTGAGTCTGGAGGACTTGTGTTTTCTGCCATCTGTGTCCAATTAGCAAAGAAATCGGTAAGTGTTTGGGATTTGATTGTTGTCCGTGGATTATTCTCGATGTTAAAAGTTGCAAGCTCTATTGCCCACTTTGCGACACGTCCTGTGGCATGACGATTGTTGATAATATCTCGTAGGGAGCAGTACACCACTTTGATCTTGTGCTCTTAAAAATAGTGTCGTAGCTTTCTGGCAGCAAAGAATACTCCATAGGCTAGCTTTTGGTAATGTGGATACCTTTGCTTCGACTCTGTTAGGACCTCGCTTAAATAATAAGTTGGACGTTGCACCTGATGCTCATGATTTTCTTCCTCGCGCTCCACTGATGTTACTACACTTATGACCTTTTTAGTCACTGCGATGTAAAGTAACATAGGATCCTGTGGCTCTGGTTCTACGAGAATTGGTGGATTTGAAAGTAGATCTTTCAAACTCTGTAGAGCAACATTGGCTTCCTTGGTCCAGACAAATTTGTCGGTTTTCTTCAAGAGATTGTATAAAGGTGCAGCTCTTTCACCAAGCCGGCTGACGAACCGTCTCACTGCTGGAATGCAACTGGTGAGTCTTTGCACGTCCTTCAGGCGAGTCGGCCTGGTAATGTTTAATATTGCCTTGATTTTGTCTTTGTTCACCTCGATGCCTCTTTCAGACACGATGAATTCTAACAATTTTCCGGCTGGGATTCCAACGAAGCATTTCTTCAGATTTAGCATTATGTTAAATTTTTGTAGACTAGAAAATGTTTCCTCTAAGTCGGAAAAAAGTGTCTCCTTCTTTTTCGACATTACTGCTATATCATCTACATATACATGGACATTGTGTCTGATTCGATCATTGAGGCACCGCTGCATGGTGCGTTGATATGTATCTCATGCGTTCTTTAAGCCAAAAGACATAGTTTTGTAGCAGAAAGTTCAAAAAGGAGTAACAAAAGACGTCTTGAGTTGATCCGATTTTTTCATCGGTGTTTGGTGATATCCAGAATATGCGTCGAGCAAATAGAGTAATTCTGACCCTGCTGTGGAGTCGATAACTTGATCGATTCTTGGTAAAGGGAACAGATCTTTGGGACTAGCCTTGTTCAAGGTAGTATAATCAATGAACATCCTTAAATCAATAGTGTCCTTTTTAGGGATGAGTACAGGATTTTCCACCCATCTAGCATGGATGACCTCTGCGATAAATCCGGCTAATTCTAGTCGGGATAATTCCTTAGCTATAGATTTACGCTTTTCATCATCAAAACTGTCATAAGGATTGTTTGACGGGTTTAGCATCAGGGTACACATTAAGAGAGTGCTTGGAAAGTTCCCTAGGTACTCCGGTCATGTCAAAAGGTTGCCATGCAAAGATATCTTTATTAGCTTTGAGGAACTCGACGACACGCTTTCCTATGCAAGGTCTAAGCCTACCCCTACATTTCTCGACTTGGAGGGATCATCTTCCTTCAGCGACATGTTCTTCGTCTCTTCTGATGCCTTGAACTACAGACTCGGCTCCAGCACCTCGTTCTTCATAGCGGGCATCTCGGACGGATTGGTGTTATTCTTGATCTCTTGGTACTCCTGGGCGTGTAGCATGACTTCAGCAAAGGCGGCATATCCTTCCTTGCAATCTCTTACTTACTTCAGGTTTCCCTAGATAGTGATGACGTTGTTGGGACCTAGAAGTTTCATCATATTGTATATGTAGCTAGGACGGGCCATGAACGCCCAGTAAGCTGGACGTCCAAATATGGCGTGGAAGCACTTTTGAACGGTACCACCTCGAAGGATAGTGGCTTAGTCCGGTAGTTATTCGGAGTTCCGAATGTCATGTACCGTGTGATCTCACCCAAAGAATCCTCCTGTCTTCCTGGTACAATGCCATAAAACGTCACATTGTTGTGGTTTAACTACCTTTCATGAATCTTCATGCGGCGGAGCATTTCAATGTAGAGGATATTGATGCTGCTACCACCATCCATGAGAGTTTTTTAGAACTCATAGCCGTCAATAAGAGGATTGATGAACAAAGGGTACTTTCGCCTAAGATGTGTTTCTTTGGGTGGTCGCTTCGGTCAAAGGTGATGATTACGTTTGACCAATCCAAAAATTGGGGGACAGCCAGAACAGTGGCATTGAGCTCATGTTGAACCGCCTTTTTTACCTTAGCCGGCTGAGTTCCAAGGAAGCAGACACAAGTGTATTTCTTTGTAGGATAATCATTCTTTCCATCCGACTTGGGTTGTGCGACATCCGCTTCTTCCGTATCGGAATCTTCCTTGGCCTTCTTGTCTTTCTTTGAATTTTTCTTTCCTTTGTGTTGCTTAGCCATGTAGCCAGCGGATTCGTCTCTCTTGATGTCGTCATTGAAACGACACTCAGCATTAGTGTGGGTAGAACCTCCATTCCCGTCTGGGTGATGTACACAAGGGTTGGTGGCAATGTCGGCCCAGGAATACAATTTTCTGGGCTACTGTTCTCCTCTACCCTGGACTCGGGAAGTTCCACGACCTCGCCCTCGGCCTCCTCCGTTCCCTCCTCATCCTTCGGATCTGAATGTTGCATTGACAGTTGCGTTGTATGGAGACGGTTTACCTTCAGAGGTATTCTTGTGCTTCTGAGTTTGTTGTTTCTGCTGCTTGGCCGCATGTGGATTGACCAGAATATTCAGCAGTCCATCTGAATCGTCATCAGTGTCGGTATAATTGCTTGTTGTTCCTATCATCTCTCCCAAGTCTGTGATGCAATAATCTGACTGGGAGTCCTGCAATGAAGGCTTCAATCGCGGTTTGCTCGTTTACTCCCTCACATGAGTTCTTCGTAGCGATCCAGCGTCCAAGGTAATCCCGGCAAGTTTCTCCGAGTCTTTGAGTGCAACGCTGCAAGTCTTCGACTGTGTAGGGCCTCCTGTATGTTCCCTTGAACTTTGAAAAGAACGCACTTTGCGTGTCATACCAGTTGTGAATAGAGTTATCTGGTATTTCATTGATCCATGATCGAGCCATCTTCCACAACATAAGTGGGAGATATCGGACTGCAACCAAGCCGCTTCCTCCTTTGGCGATGCAGCAAGCCTGGAAAAAATCTTGGAGCCGTCGTAGGGTTGAATATGTTTGGCTATGCCAATGTCAACCAGAAACTTTGTTTGACGGATACGTGGGCCAAAGCATTTGGGTCCCACATACACGTATTCCTCATTGTATCGCCATGCTTCTATATTGGACTCAATGCGGTGGAGAGCTTCATTGGGCTAGAGAGGCCTACTCCTTGAGGGCTCGCCGCTTCTGCGTGGCTGTGGAGTCGGATTCCTGCTTCTCCTTCCGCCGCTGCCACCTCCGCTCCTGCGGCTCCCATGGCTGCAATGAGATCCTTCATGGTCACTACTGGGCAGAGATGGTGGCTCTGGTGGGTTATTTTTGGCTAAGCGGCACGGTCCCGGAGCCTCATTATGATGGTTCCGGGGTTGATTTTGTTGGGATCCATCCCTACTTGACTCAGGCCAATCCGGGTCATTTCTTCATCCGACGTTGTCTTTACGACGAGGCTTAGACGTACGGCTGGGGTGACATCCTTAGATGATCTTGTTCTCGTTGGTGGCGCACCTCTGGGTCTTCCCTGTGGCGATTATTCCGTCGATGATGGGTTTGGTGAGGTACTAATGCCCTGATGGCATCTTGAGACAGAACCGAAATAACTCCCAACCAGTATCGCGCGACCCTACGATGATGACTGTTTGATCTGGTCCTTGACTTTTCTTCTTCCTGAGGGATAGGTCGATGACGATGATCCGTATCCCTGCGGGGTCTTTCTTCATCTTTTTGGCCCATGTCTGTGTGGCAAAATTCCGACTTTAATGCTAACTTTCCACTGAACGATGCGGCCATCTTCTACTGTTGCAATCCTTTGTTGAGAAATTCTATGCATTGCTGGACTTGTTCTGGAGACGGATTATTGGCGAGGAATGTACGAGCAGCTGCAGCGTTCTCCACTGGCGTGATGTAAACTCGGATCTTCTCTGTGGTTTTACCATCAAATTGATCTCTGTGGATATCCAGTTCCTATTAGCAAGAATTGGTCCACCTCTTGTCTTGTTTGCAGTCGCTTGAATTCTGACTGGTACTAGGTAGGATTGTTATCTATCTGTTGTCTAAGCTTGATGATGCATGCAGCTTCTTCGAGCAAAAACAAGCTTCTAGGTCCTCGGACCTTTTCTCTAGCTCCTCCGGAACAAGATTTGAAGCAGTTGGGATTGGCATCATGAGTGTGTCTCCGTATATTTCACGTGCACCCTTGGTGACAACGTGGCCATCCACAGGAGGATCAATCGGTGTGGTATTAACCGGATCTCTGTCCTGGTTCTCCATCTCGATCTCTTTGTCAACTTCTTCGTCATTAGCTTCCTCTACCGGCTCTGCCAGTGTTAGGTTTGTGTTGTTGTTCTTCTTATTTGACTGCCCAGTAGCCTTTACATGTGTACCGGTGGCAAATACGTCTTCTGTTCTAGTACCGGGAGATAGACTTCCGTCGGTACTTTCCGTCATGGTTGGTTTCTAGACCTCGGACAAATCTCTGGTCTCCATGTCATCTTGCGAGGTGTAGTCTTTGTACGCTGCCATATCCTTCTCGAAGTCTCAGAGTTCCTGTGACGTTAGTGATTCCTGAGGGGAAGCAGGTAAGTCAGTATTTTATTCGATCACATCAAGAACCGAGTCGTTACCGGCTCTAGCGTCGACAGAGTCAGATCCAGAGCCGACGTAGGGTACAAAGCAATGCTTCTTTTTCTTCATGGTCTCGAGGTAGCGACACAATTGGGTTTCCGCCTCTGCCATCTCAAAGCTCTGCTTGATATTAGCGATTGCTTCATAGTCGATGTAGGGGTGCTTCATCATCTGATTTACCATGTGCCTCAAGAGTGTTTTTCTGCTCTAGCATTGGTAGAACCGAATCAGAAGCGAATATATTCCTCATCCGTGTACCCAATCTCAACAGGGAGATCAGATATAGATTTTTTCCCACCACTTCTTACACTATAGGAGCAGGCTGGGTGAGTTCAGGTTTTTTCGGGATCGTAAACTCTTCTGCCTCCGCGAATAGAGAAGATCCGGATTTTTCTTCCGCCATGGTCATCACCTCATGGTGGGTTAGGCGGGATCACCAAAACCGATATAAATATCGATCTTGCCAATTGGCATGATTGTGAAGGTCATCACAGGATCCTTAGCTGGAATCCAGGTCTCATCGAGAAGAACGAGAGGGACGTCACTGGCATAAACCACGCGACCGATGGCGATTGTTTTTCCGATTCCTGCACCCGTAGATTCCACCCGGAACGAAGCTCCGAAGGTCACCTGACTACGGTGGATGCCAACTATCATCGGATTGTCGAGAAGTACGCCATAGGGGTCTTGAAGGAGTTGAGAAGATGGGGTGTGAGCCGTACGGTGTTTCGGGAGCGGTGAGCACAAGTTTACCCAGGTTCAGATTTGACTGCGGTGATCAGATCCTACTCCTTCTAGCAAATATATCGGGGAGAGTCGGATGTTACAGCGGATTACAAGAGAGGTTTTCCTGTGCGAGTTGGTTGTGGTTGATCTATGATCTGGTGCCCTAAAGGCTCCCTTAGGTCCAGTTTATATAGTCACCGAGACCTAGAGTTACAGGAGAGACCTATCCGGATACGTTACAGAGCCGGTAACTAAGTACAGCTTGGACTACAAGTAATAATATAGGCCTAAGTCGGTAAGTCTTTTGGGACTTGTCGAAGCTGGAAGTGACTCCTCCTCTTTCTCTGACCGAGCCGCCCGTGAAGCAAATTTTTAATCCGTTGGTGGGCCACCCTGGTCAGCAAGTCATGTGGGTATACCCGGAAAGTATATCCCTAACAGTTGGGGTTTCCCCCTGTGATATCCACCGCTTCGATATAATACTGCAACCACGTAGCTGGCCGGGCAGTGCCGTCATAGGGCTTGATCGTCTTGTCAATCCAGATGCCTTTGGGGTAAGTTTTGGCCTGTATCACATGGCCAAAGCAACGTGGTCCCAAGTATTGTCCTTCTCAGGCCTCGTGGATCTTGTCCAATCATGAACGTGCATCGTATGGCTCCGGGTTTGCTTTTTTTCTTGTCGCCGCCATGGGGAGGGATGCGTGAGAGATGTGGTCCTCCTCTGCCATGGTGGCTACTGGGTGGTGATGGTGGAAGAGGTGGCGGTGGGTTGCCTTCTTGCTATTACCCTCATGTGACCCCTCGCGCCTGTCATGGTTGCTTGCCGGACATGGAGGGTCATGGTCTCCACTGCACTCTCCATCATGCCGCCCCATGGTCTCCACTGCACTCTCCATCATGCCGAGGATGCTCCAAATTGTCGCGGATGACGATGTCGCCCTGGGGGCGTCTTGGTGGATGCATGCACGTGCGATGGTGAGCTTTTGGGTCTTTGTGATGTCGGGAATGTAGGGGCGGTGGGGGAGAGCGACGAGGGTGAGCCTTGCCTCCGTGGTCGGAGGATATGGGGATAGCATCAGTCATGTTGTGTGCATCCCTCCGTCTTCATTCTGATGAACCTGTTTGAGATCCACATCATAATGAGATCTTGTCATGTGCTGCTTAGGAGCGGTAGACTGACAATATGTCGGGTCAGACTCCAGCCTCTGACAGGTGTCCTTCTCCTGTTGTTTGAAGGCCTTAGCGATGAGGTCATAGACCTGATCCACAACTGCGGGTGATCTATCCTGCTCCAGTAGAGTCTTGGTGACGGCCAAATTGAGGGCGGGCATGGGCATGGCTTGCTTTCAATCTTGGTCAATGTATGGCTTAGCTTGTGTTGGCTTCGAAAGAGCCCACCCAAAGTTGCGTCGTATGCCAGGGTCATTGACGACATGAGCTGGAGATTTATTGTTCTTCTGCTGCTTGAGAAGATTCTTATACTCAGTCTCCATGGCTTTTGTCGCCTCGATTAATTTTTGCGCCTTGGCCAGATCTCTATCTAGCTTTGTGCCTTGCTCCGTGATGGCCTACACCTCCTCCAGTAGATGTTGGCGCTTCTCACCGAGTTGGACAACATTCCGTATATGGGACACGGTCATGGGCTTGACGAACAAATTGACATACATCACTCTATCATCTGGAGTGATTTGGGAGGCCGCAGACATAGATGGTGGTGGCGGCAGATTTGCGGGATTAGCGCTGCTTGGCCCGGTGGCGAGTTCATGTGTATGTTGAACTAGGGTAGCCGAAGGGGGCATGGACTTTGCCTGACCATCTTCGGCGTTGTGGGATGGTCCCTTCCTAGTGTTCCGCGGCTTAGGCGAAGTTGCTCTAGTTTGACTAGCACCTGATAGGAAGTGAAGACCTTGTCGGCTCGATCATCATGGTTGATCTCCTCCTTCATGGCAGAGTCAAGATCTTCGGTGTTGACGTCGATATCCTCCGAGTCTACGCTGATGTCGGTGTAAAGTGCGCCCAAAACAGAGTCAGAGGGTGCAAGAGCTTCTTCGATGGCGGAGGACGATGCTGAGGAAGCGGGACCATTGGGCAGCGGTGGAGGTGGCCCCGGTAAAGCGATGGGACTGGCCTAGTCCACATCATCCGTAGAGGCTAAACTGTTAACAATGTTGACCATCTGGTCAAAAGTGAGGGTCACAGTGGCATGTTGCCTCCTGAGCGCATGCCGGAGAAGTGTGTCGCGCGTAAGCCCTTCGACAAAGTGGTAGATTGCGTCATTGTTTGGATAGCACTCCAGGTTAGCCCATATCCGGAGACATCTGGCGAGGTAATCTCGAGGGCTCTCACCTTCTCTATGAATGCAACGGGCCAGATCGAAGATGGTCATAACACCGACAAAGTGCGATCATTGCTTTCTAGACGGACGGGTCAACCCAGTCGATTTGCAGTGATCTTCCTCCATTATATCCTGCATAGGGGCGGTTTGGGTGGGCCTTGAATTTTTCCAATCTAAGCCGGCAAACTCCATAGAGAGATCTAACTTCAACCCTTCTAAAAACGTGTCATGCCCGGAGGCGGTCCATGCGGGCCTTGACGATCCTCTGACTTCCAAGGAACTAGTGCCCGAGTCGGTTTCACCGATGAAGAGGTGGATGTCCCCGATTGGGACGATCAAGCAGCAGGTGGGGTTCGTCTTCGTCGAGATCTAGAACTCGTCAGGAGGGATGATCATAATGTTGCCGGAGAAGAGAACGCGACTGATGGCTACGGTTTAGCCGATTCCCGTGAAGAGCTTGGACCTCGCCTGTTGTACAGCTTGAAGCACCTCTTGCCCCACGGTGGGCGCCAACTGTTGTGGTCTTGTCGACGAGTATGCCATGGAGGGGTCCTCACATAGCGTGTTTATAGAGGTGGGGTAAGGCGGCAAGTTGGTGGGTACAAGGTAACATAGCTTACCCAGGTTTAGGTCCCACGACGGTGGCGAAACCCTACTCCTGTTATAAATCACTATAAGAGAAATACACCGAGTTAAAGGGATTGGTTCACTGTGCAAGGTGTGTAAATATATGCCCTAAAGTATCCCAGAGGTCCAGCTTATAAATACACCAGAACCTAGGGTTATAGGAAAAATTCCTAGCTGGACAGGTTACAGAGTTCTATACAGATACTAACAAGTCTTCGTGTCTTGCACTCCAAGGCTCCAGGTTGGTTGGTGACTACACCATAGCCTTCCTTTATCCGTAATGGGCCTCCCTTCTAGATCCATCTAACTAGGCCACCCAACAGGCCATGGGCCTTGCTATCAACTGTGGGCCACTCGGGTTAGTAGGATTAGAGACATGCAATGGTGATACCCATTTAGCATATCCCCAATAGTATCCACACATTCATATCGACTCTATATCCTCCTTGATCCAGCAAGGTGGGGTGGAGAGGTTGGTGAGATCCTGGCAGCACAGCGGCGTGATCCTAGAACTATGGTGGAGTTTCTGTAGGGCTTCGCCTATGCCAGAGTAGTTTGGTGGAGAAGCGTATGATAGGGAGAGGGGAGGCGACGCCAGGAGGAAGGGGTGATGCATCCTGATACATCCAAAATGTATCTACTTTCCCAAACACTTTTGCTATTGTTTATCCTCTAAACATGTGTGATTTGGATACAACTAAAACAAACTGACGCTGTTTTTAGCAGAATTACCTTGGTGTCTAGTTTTTGTGCAGAAAATCAACTATTAGGAAAAATCCCGGAAAATATGCCAAAAATCCTATTTCACCAGAAGACTCACGGAGCTAGAAGACGAGACGGAGGAGGGCCATGAGGGGCCCACACCCCCTGGCCGCGCGGGCTAGCCCAGGTCGCGCCTGGGAGGGGTGTGGCCGCCTCGGGTACCCCCTCGGCCTCCCTCTTCGCCTATAAGAAGCCTCTTGACATAAAAACCGAGGGGGGTTTGACGTTTTTCCAGAAAGAGTTCTGTTGCGCCACCACAACAGAAACCGCGATACGGAACCAGAAACTCCATTCTGGCACCCTGCCGGGACAGGGAATTTGGAGGGGATCATCGCCATCATCATCATCGACGCCTCTCCATCAACCATCCATGTTTCCCCCATCCATGAGTGAGTAATTCCCCGCTGTAGGCTATGGGGATGGTAGGGATTGGATGAGTTATATCATATAATCGAATAAGATTGTTAGGGCATGGTGCCTAGTATCTCTATTAGTGCTATTTGACTTTGTTGCAACTTGTTGTGCTTAATTCTTGTCACTAGGGCCCGAGTGCCATGATCTCAGATTTGAACATGTTATTGATTCATGATGATAATATTGTTTGTGATATTATCTGCAAGTTGTGTACACATATCATAGTCCGGATCTAAAGGCCCCGAAGTGACAGAAATTGGGACAGCCACAGGGGATGGCTTTGATGTTAGGATCGCATGTGTTCACGGAGTTTTAATGCTTTGCTCCAGTGCTCTATTGAAGGAGTACCTTAATTTCTAGTAGATTCCCTTGAGGCCTCGCTGCAACGGGCTGGAAGGACAAAATATGTTGTGCAAGTTCTCATTGCGAGCACGTATGACTATATATGGAACACATGCCTATGATTCTTTAGTACTTGGATGCTTTATCTTATTTATTTGCAATTGCCCTAGATCTTGAAGTTACATGTTTAGACTTGTCCATGCAACGTCCGTCCATCTATCTCTATGCCTACCGCACTCATATCCTACTATTTGCTACTATTGTTGCTACTGCTCTTGTTTTACTACTTCTATTGCTTTGTTATTTGCTACTACAAAACTGTTGCTACTGATAAACTACTGTGAGAAAGACTATTTCCAGGTGCAGCTGAATTGACAACTCAGTTGTTAAGGCTTATATTCTTTGGCTCCCCTTGTGTCGAATCAATAAATTGGGTTATACTACCCTCGAAGACTGCTGCGATCCCCTATACTTGTGGGTCATCACATCCCAGCCCTAGCCCCTCCTTATATTGGGGGTGGGGCAGGCGTCTAGCCCTCTCCCCTCCTCCAAGAAAGAAGGTGGTAGCCAGGGGGGAACCCCTCCTCCAAGTTAGGGTCGCCCCCAAGTAAACTCTAGACCAATAAGGTTGGCCGCATGGGCCCTTTGTGCTGTGGCGCCCTAGCCCATATGTAGGCTGGGGTGCCTCCTCTTGGTCCTATGTGGCCCCTCTAGGCAGGTGGGTCCCACTGGTAGACCTGTGGAACCTTCGAGATGCTTCACGGTACGATACCCAAAAATCTCAAACTTTTTGCAGAACCCTAAAATAACTTTTCGATACATGATTCATAATCTCCTGACCATTCTAGAGCTCCCAATGATGTCTAGGATCCCATTCGAGACTCTAAATCAAAGTTCGATATCAACATCTATTTATCTCACTAAACCCTAGAGGCTTTGAATGTTAAGTGTGTGTGTGTGACCAGACGGATTTGTAAGTAAGTGGACATGGACGAGACACCTCTCCGACCAATAACCAATAGCGGTACCATGGATGTCCATAATGGTTCCCACGAATTCTAGGAGGATCTATCTAGTATTCCATTCCTTCTATCTCGCGATATTTTACTCACCCAAGATTTGATCTTCGATGTCTCCATACTAGTTCAATCTCATTACCGGTAAGTCTATTTACTCGTTCGGTAATATTATATCCTAGGACTAACTCTTAATCTTATGCTTGCAAGCTACTTATGATACATTATAACGGAGAGGGCCCAGAAGATATCTCTCCATCATATAGAGTGACAAATCCCAATCTTGATTCATGTGACTCAACAAGCACCATAGAAAATACCTGAAATCCACCTTTATAATGACCCAGTTACAAAGTGATGTGTGATGTCCAAAAAGTATTCCCCCAATGCCAGGGAGTGACACAACATCATTGTCTAAGGAATTAGATACAAGACAATTTAAGGTATGGCAATTATAACTTAGTGACACAGTCAAATTGCTAATATTTATTTTGGTCTATCCATCACATAATTATCCTCATGATATGACTTTACTATTAATAAACATCACATGTTCATGGTTAAGAATCCTTAACTGTCATTTAATCAATGATCTAGTTAAGTATAGGTTCACAAGGTACATGGTGTTGTTTATAAATCCACACTTGTATTATGATTCCAATCGATATAATTATATCATGGAGAATAAACATTAATCATGAACAAAGAAATATGAATAATAACCACTTTGTAGCCTCTAGGGCATATTTCCAATAGTCTCCCACTTGCACTAGAGTTAATAATCTAGTTTACATTTGGTGACAATCTAATACCCATGGAGTCTTGGTGTTGATCATGTTTTGCTCGTGCAAGAGGTTTAGTCAACAGGTCTGTGACATTTAGATCCATATGTACTTTGTAAATCTCTATATTTCCTTCGTGGACATGTCCATGTAGGATTTGAAAGTAGCGCTTGATATGCTTGGTATTCCTGTGTGCATTTGGCTCCTAGGCAAGGGAAATGGCACATGTGTTGTCACAGTACAAGGCTAGTGGACGCAATTTACAAGGAACCACACCTAGCTCGGAGAGTAACTCTTTCATCCAAACTGCTTCCCGCACTATTTCTGAAGCAGCTATATATTCCGCTTTAGTTGAAGAAGTTGCTATCACGCTTTGCTTGGAAGTCCTCTAGCTTACTGCTCCCCCATTCAAAATAAACATATATCCGGATTGAGATTTGGAGTCATACGAATCAGTGTCCCAACTAGCATCAATGTAACCCTTTACGAGAAGCTCTTGATCACCTTCATAAACAAGAAACATATCCTTAGTCCTTTTTAGGTACTTAAGGATATTATTAACTATTGTCCAGTGTTCCACTCCTGGGTCACTTTGGTACCTGCTAGTCAAACTAAGAGCAAGGCACACCTCCGGTCTAGTACACATCATGGCATACATGATAAAAACTATGGTTGGGGCATAAGTGATGTTGTTCATATTTCTCTATCTTCTGCCATCACCAGACCCTAAGTCTTACTCAAATTCTTACCTTGCAACATTGGCAATAACCCCTTCTTTTAATTATCCATTCTGAACTTTTATAGAACTTTGTCAAGGTGTGTACTTTGCAAAATTCCTATCAGGCGTCTTGACATATGTCTATAGGTCTTGATGCCTAATATATACGCAGCTTCACCAAGGTCTTTTATTGAATTTTTTTATTTAAGTAGGCCTTAACACTTTCAAGTAGTTCTATGTCGTTTCCAATCAGCAATATGTCATCAACACAATATTAGAAAATTGACGTTGCATAAGTACCTAACAAAACAGCCGTAATATCCAACAAACTAGCTAGGGAGCTAATGTTGTGGGAGGGGAATGGAGGTAGTGCTTACATCCATGGTTGCATATGGCAATGACCTGCTGGAGCCAGAGAAGACGATGACAGACGCGAAAAGGACAAGTCGGTCTCGCGGATCTGCGAGGCCATAGTAGCTGGTGCAGGAGAAGATGGAGTGAAGGACCAGGTGTCGGAGATGTGCATACACACCAGTATTCGGTGGCGCGGATATAAATCATCGTTGTTACTGCCAAAGTCGTCTCCTAAGAGGAAAATGAGGATATTTGTTTTCCTGTGGGTAGTGATAGACTAAGAGGAATGTGAGGCTACTTTTCACGCCATCCTGCACAACCATGTTTTTGCCTCGCGGTATCTCCGTGCTGGATCCCCGTGCATGTTGTTCCTCTCCACGCGCTTGCCACAACCCGTTCCCATAAAAAGGGTCGATTTGGGAATTCTTGCGGAGCGAGGATTTAGGATGCTTTAAGACCCGTTTTCAGCTAAGTCCGCAGAATGTGACGACTGACCAAATGGACGTTTCGTGTACCGCTGGATGTGAGAAACACCTTCGTGGGCAACCAAACACACCCTTACTTATGTGTATGTAGGTTGGGAGATCTCATACCCATTGGGTAGAGCGGGTATGGGTATGGGTTGCTATAACCCATACCCATGTACCATATATCCGTCTAAAACTATGACGTGTGATCCTCTCGTATAGTAGCCTAACATATTAGCTTTATGTAGTATATTTTGTAGCCTTATGGACAGTAAAATTATCTATGTGCTTTGTCATGAGTTTGTGTGTATAACTTTGTATTGTTGTTTATGACTTTGTATTTCTGTTTATGAGCAAGTATTGGTGTTTACGAGAATTGGTGTTCACTAGTATCGTGCATTTATATCTACAACTAAGATTATATGTTGTTGTTTACGAATATTTTATAGTGAATTTGATGTTCTGTAAATGGGACTTTCTACCATGTGTATCCATACACCATATCTAGAACGGCTATAGGAAAAGTTATACCCGTTCACAGATGATGGGTAATCTTGGTGGACACACGTAAGGGTAAGGATACGGGCATGCGGCAATTTTCTTAAAATTATTCTACAATTTTGAAAAAAGGAGAAATGGAAATCTGCTTTGACTCAATATAGTGGTCTTTAAAAAAACAATCCTTAGTAGTTAATCCTAGTCCTTTTATGATTTATTTATATATGATAAGATGCCGTTACGGCTTTGTCAATCCTAAGACTATGTGTAACTGTTAAACTGTCATACTCTATATGTCTCAAAGTATTGGTAAAAAATAGCACTTCTTTTGTAGAACTGTCCAAGTTAACACCAAAATTTGCTAATTTAGAATTAATAACTTTGGTAGAAAATAAAAGAAAGGATCTAGATAATTTTTTCATATCAGATTTGTCAAGATTCTTTTTTTCCTTGTGTGGCATCCCTTTAGCCAAGGAATCCTCATCGATCGCAGAATCCCCACCAACGATCGATTACCCTCTGGCGCAACTTTAGCTGCACAGTCCGCCCCGCCTCGCTCGACTCCATGCACCGTCTAGGCAACCCCTCCTAGGTTGGAACCTTGTGCCGCTCAACTATCCCCACCTAGGCCGGCATGTTGTCCGCCTAGGCCCCACATGGCATGATCCGACCCAACACATTAGGCCTACATTGTGCTGTCGAGGTTGCCTTTCGTTGGCCACCGGTCGTAGCGTTACTGGGGAGATACCTTCTACACATGATCAGTTGCCCTGAAGACGAGGTCGCTGCCAAGGCCTCATGAAGCTGCTCCGGCGTGACACATGGCGAGGGGGTGGGAACGGCTTGAAGATCATGTGGAATGGCATCCACAGATGGATAACAAACATCTCTCAAGGGAGAATAGGTAGGTAATGCATCCACCATTCCGATCCCTCGAGGAGTGGTCGGGTTGACGTTGAAAGGCGTGACTATGATCATAGTATAAATAACGGCCTAGATGAAGAAGGTGCTGAGTTTCCATGATCCTGTTGTTGCAACATCGACACTTCAAAAACTGTACAATGAGGAATGGCGCGGTAGTACTTTCTGATGTGTCCATAGCATCGTCTCCATTCTTCCCCTTGCCATCATCCTCAGAATCATCACCATTGCATTTCCAAACAAAAGGCACAAAATATGGCTCTAGAATTTACCCCTCGGGTTCTGTCCTGAAGCAGAACATTTGCAGGAGGAGGAGCTTAAATGGTACCAACGATCCAAAGCAAAACTCAATCTGGAAGGAGAGTCCAAGATACTTCCACGGTGTAGCAAATGGTAGACACCGGAAGAAACTTATTAATTCTCTAGTACAAAATGAAGGTACGGTCGAGGGACATGAGAAACTCAAGTTATATATCAAAAATTACTACAAAGTTGTGCTCGGGGCCCCAGAGGAAGGAAGCTTCTCGATGTATGAGGGACGGACGATATACCTTAGGTTTCCATTGAAGAAAATAACTTTTAAACTACCCTTGCACTAAGGAGGAAGTTAAGAAAGTGGTTTTCCAAATGAAACACAACAAAGCACCATAACTAGATGACTTCCTGGCAGAATTCTATCAAAATTTCTGGGATATCATTAAGGTATACCTTCTAAATTTATTTGACTTTCTTCATGATGGACAACTAGCCTTGTTTAGACTGAATTTTTTTGAGATAATTTTATTACCTAAGGTTAATGAGGAAAAAGGATACAACAATATAGACACATATGCTTACTTAGTATTAGTTTTAAAATATTCACTAAAGTCACCACAATCAGGCTAAACTCGGTTGTTGACTATGTAGTTCGTCCTACACAAACTTCTTTTATGCAAGGAAGAAACGTCCTCCATTAAACAGTACACGAATTACATAGTAAACGTTAAATATGGTATTGTTTAAAATTGATTTGGAGAAGTCCTATAACAAAATTAAGTAGTCTTTCCTTCAGCAAACACTTCGTATGAAAGTTTTTCCTGAGGAGTAGCGTGATCTAATCCATAGTTTTTTGACTGGAGGTAGTGTTGCCATCAATGTTAATGTTGATGCTGGTAATTACTTCCGGACAAAGAAAGGATTGAGATAGGGTGACCCATTATCGCCTATACTATTTCATATAGTGGCAGATATGTTGACTATCTTGATCAAGAGAGCAAAGTCTGATGGTAGATTGAAGATATAGTCTTGTGGATGGGGTTATCTCTATACTTTAATATGGTGATGATACAGATATTCTATTTATAAAACATGACTTGGAAAAATCTAAGAATCTGAAACTAATTTTATCAGCATCCGGACAGCTTTGCGGGTTGAAGATAAATTTTTATAAAAGTGAGTTGTATTTTTTTGGCGAGGCATAAGATGAAGCTCACATGTATGTCCATATTTTTGGATGCAGGCAATACCAATTTCCAATCAACTATTCATGAATCCCGGTCCATTATCGAAGACTCGCAAATGCTGAGTGAAAACACGTCAAGAAAAGATTACAAAAAATACTTAGTAGTTGGAAATGAAAATTATTATCTCTAGGTGGAATACTTGTTCCCATAAACTCGATACTCACTAATATGGTATTGTATATGATCTTGTTATTCCAATTACCGGAAGTGTCTTGAATAGATTGGACTATTTCTAATCGAGATTCTTTTAGCAAGAAGATAGTGATAAAAATAAATATCGACTAGCCCAATGGTGTGTGGTTTGCCCACCAAAAGACCAAGGTGGACTTGGAATTCATGACCTTCGGGTTTAGAATACTACTCTACTGGGTAAATGGCTTTTTAAGTAATTAGTGAGGACCGTGTTTGGCGAACTCTCTTTTGGCGGAAATATGTTCGCTCGAAAGCATTATCTCAAGTACTATGGAATCCCGGAGATTTGCACTTTTGGGCTAGATTGATGTCTTCAAAGGACTTTTTCCACTTTGGCACCTTTAATATCAAGGATGGATCGGAGGTTCTGGAAGGATAAGTGGCTTTGTAAGACTACTCTTCAAGAGCAATATCCCGCTCTATACAATATTGTGTGAAACAAAGGAGATGCAATTTCCACGGTGCTGGAAACATCACCTCTAAATGTGACAGTTCAAAAGAGGCCTTATTGGATCTAGACTTGCATCATAGAACGATCTTCTAAAATGGTTAACAAAAGTGCAATTATCAAAGGATCCGGTGAGTTCCGTTGGAATTTGATAATGGTAAATTCTTGGTAGATTTTATGTATAAAGCATTGGTCCAACATGATATTCGGGTTGATGATAATAATAAAGTCAGCTAGTTGGTGCAATCAAACCAACCCGGCCCGTCCGATCCGCAAACTGTGATACTGATTCAAATAGACGTGCTCCCACCTCCAATTAATTGGACTTTTGAGGAAAACTCCCTAGACTTCAGTTTGACGTTCCAAGCCCTCCCTAGAACTACAAGTCCTTCCCCAACAGACAGTTCTCTGCATCGACTTTCTAGGGTTGCGGCAGTCGGCTCCCTTTCACTCCTGGCGCCCTCTCCTCTGAGAGGATCCTCCCATGCCGCTATGCATTGAAGCTCTCTTCGAGTGTACATGATGTATGGGTGACGCAGTCCGATCATATCAGTGTTAGCAGCTGGAAGGAAATTCAGATCATGACCGCGATCCTTTTTGGTTGTTCATGATCGTTCTCTCATTCCCGAGATGGAATTGGCATGGTGGCTCACACGAGAATGCTTATACTTACATTTGATATACGCATATGTAGGGCATGTGGCATGTAATCTATCTATGCATTAACACAAACCTATGGACAAACCATCCTTGAAAAACAATCTTTCAAGATTATTGAAACAATAACATGCGACTGAACATGAATTAGTTGATGTAGCAGGCTGGTGTCAGCCGCTCCGCTCTTGGGTGAACTCCCGCGATCCGGTGAGTAATGACCTCGCGGTGTCCTCCAGTTCCCACCGTGTACTCGAAACTCGTCTGCGACTTGCCGTTCAAACTTCAAACCTCTGCCCTACGAAGCGCACACATCAGATCGGCATGGACCTAAAGACACGCAGCAGGTATACACCGCTGTAGAATCTCTTCCATGTCACCCGTTTGGATCCTGCAATTCTACAGGAGGGACTGAGAGAACGATCGACGCACAGAACGACCTTTTGGGGAAGAATTGGGACTGATCAAAACATAAGATTAAAGTGTAGGGAGTTTTCCTAAAATGTCTAACAGCGTGAAGATGGGAGTGCGTCTAGTTAAATCAGGGCTACAATTTACAGATCGGACGGGACACGTCGGTTTGATTGTAGGATTGCAGCGCCAGCATGATTGCACGGCATATGCTCCTAATAATAAAATTTAAAAGATAAAGTACCACTAAAGACGGAAATAGTCGCATGATACTTATATCGAGGGCTAATTCTTTCAAAGGATAATCTTGTTAAATAAAATTGTCATAGAAGTAAACAATGCATCTTTTGTCATCACGATGAGACAATTAAATATTTATTCTTATAATGTAATTTCACTCGTTCTACATAGTCAATAATCCAAGTAGCTTATGTTCTATCTCATCCTCGTTCTGTGACCAATGTATTTGGTAATTGGTTACATGAGTATTGATAAAAGGTACATAATTTGTTAAGGGTATAGGCGCTTGCCAATATTTGATTCCTATGGCTATGTAGAAATAATAATATTTTTAACAAAGAAACATCTTCTTTCATATAACATCGCTATGCTCCGCTTATCTTTCTTGCTACAACGTGTGGAATTTCTAGATCTGTTTACGAAAGACTATACATGGTTAGAGAATACGGTGAGAAATATTTTCTTCTTGATATAGATGGCAACCTAATTTGAGGATTGGACTCCCATCTTTGCAGGCGTTTTGTACTATCCGAGAATTACATGCATTTCGCCTTGTTGCTCTTTTATCTTTTCATGTTATGGTGTACATCTTGATTATGCAGAGAACGAGTGCTATACTTAAACCTTAAGTAACATCACATGTGCTTTGGTATCCCCCTTAGGGCAATCGAAGAGAAAAACCGGGTCTGGGTGGGGTTCTGGGTGGCTGCTGGTTGGGCACGGACCAGTGGAAGTCGTATTAGCCGGGGTGTGGGTATACGGTCACGTGTACACACGAGTGTATCAACGTACGGTATGGTTGAGATGTCATCCTCCCCCTTCGTATATAAGCAATACCGAATCGTCCGCCCCCCTTCGACGTTTCATTCCCCACCTAGATTTGGCAAAAAATCTCACCAACCACCCACTCTCACCACCCACACCCAGCACTAGCCACCGGGATCGCCTCGCCGCATCGGCTCCTCTCCAACTAGGACGACAATGGAAGGCCGCGCCCGTGCCGTGTCCGCCGCGGATCTGCAGCAGAGGGAGGAGAAGGGCGAGGCTGTGGTGCACGAGGTGGAGGTGGTCGTGGCGGTTGCGGAGGAGAAGGAGGCTTGGGTGGAGGTGATGGCGCCCGCTGCTGATCTGGAGCGGAAGCGGGTGAGGGAGGAGGATATGGGGGCTCTTCTTCTTCCAAGAGGAAGAAGGAGGCGGGAGACGAGCTGGAGGTGGTGCCGCAGGAGGGCGGTGTCGAGTCCGCTCTCGGTGCTGATCTGGAGCAGGTGGTGTCGGAGGAGGCCCGGGTGGTCGTGGATCTGGTGGTGGGCGACGATATCCTGGCGGGCGTCGATCTCGTTGTGTTGGATGGGAGGCACAGGTGGCGGTGCAGGACGTGGCGGAGGATGCCATGGAGATCACTTCCGTAGAGGTGGCTGTCGTGGCTGTGCCTACCGTGGCGGTGCCTGCCGTCACGGAGCCTGCCATCGCGGAGCCTGCAGTGCATGTTGGCGAGCCTCAGGTGAGTTAAATTTGACGGTCTCTTTTAGATTGTAGGGTTCGTAGTTAGGGTTTTGATTTGTACTTAGGGTTTGTGGTTAGGGTTTTGATTTGTACTTAGGGTTTGTACTTAGGCAGGGGCGAATCTACTGGCTATGCTTTGTTAGCCTAGAGTGATTGAAACCAGAGTTTTTCCCCTTGCACTTTTATTTATCTATAAGCCGCGTGATCCGGAATCAGTGATCTTTTAGATGATGGAATTTCCTATTGTAAGGAAAATGGTTGGATTGGATCAAAGCCAGATTTTTTTAAATGATGTAATGTGATCTATTTTTCATTTTGGAGTTCACAGTAATTCTTAAAAATAGCGTTTGAAGCCCACTTTCGGCTATCTCTGCATCGTCAGAGGAGCAAATCCCACTATTGAACCATCCTATTTCCATATGTTGCTAGATATCTAGAGTAGATCCTTGTGATCTGTCTATGTAAACTTAGATGAATTGCTGCTACACACTTGATCGAGCTAATCAACCTGTTGTTGAATTGTAGCTTGTTCTTTTGGATGTTGAATAGCCTACTTCTTAAGGTTATTGTACTTCCCCTAGATGTTTGGCATGTTTCCAAGTTTCTCTAGCTCACCATCTTGCTCTAAATCAATTCTTGGGTGTTCCTAGTGTTCTTATTGGTGTGTAGATGGGAAACCTTGCTTTCGAAGTCTCTTGTATGGCCAGTGTTGCTTATATGTTGTTCATGATGTTTTCTCTAGGTTGATGCCTAGATAAGTTGCATGGTTCTTGTGTGTTTCTACCACGTGGTCCCATGTGATGCAAGTTACCACATGTCCTAGTTTACTCTCCCCTAGTGGTTTGTTTCATATGATGCATGTTTATCCATGTTGAGCTAAATTTTGTGGGTTTTGAAGTGGAATATGTGATTGGTTTATTGCTTAAAGCCTCTGATTTTATCTATGGGCTTGTCAAGATTATCCTTTGATAGTAAATGCATATTATTGACCAATTATGTCCATATAGATTAGTGTTATCCATTTGTGGCTTTTATTTAATGAACTTAACTAATATTTGAGGGTTGTTATTGTTGTCTATTGTTGCCTAATCATATTGAAGGGATCCAATCATGCATTGTTGCCTCCTTTGCTCCGTATTGCCTCAGTTGTTCCTTGTGGCATTTTGTTGCCATATGTTGTATTACTATGCAGCTGCCAGTGTTGTCTTTGTCCATTACAAGTTAAACTACTGTAATGTAAGCAATGGCTTTACATCATCTTCACTTGGTCAAGTTAAACTACTGTTTATGAATTTGTTTTTCATATATATAGTTTATTCCAAAGTGTAAAATAATTAACTTTGCATCTGTTTGTTTTAATATGAAGGAGGTAGAGTACATTGATCCATATGAGTTTCAGGAGGATGGAAGCCCACTTTCGGTGATACATTCAACTTTTTCCATATTACATTGCACATTCATTTTGTAATATATTTTTTTTGCATTTTGTAAGATTGAATCTTTGTTGTGTGCATTGTAGTTTGACTCGCAGGACAGTGTTGAGTCCGTGGACAAGAGGAATGAAAATTCCTTCATCTAGAAGGAAGTGATCCAGCTGCAAGCAAACAATCGCGACACATATGTGGTCAACAACATGTACAGGTGCCCATACCATCCAAGGAAGCCTAGGGGTGGGAAGCTTGAGAACCTGCTGCAGCACGTTCAGCAGCTCACCACGGATTGTTCAGATGCTCATGAGAAGGCTCAGCATAAGGCTCTGTGGGAGGTGCTTGTCCAGGCAGACTTGGTGTAGTTGTTAGTTATCGAATATTTGGAATGTTATATATGGTATGTAAGAACATCTAGGCAATGTTTGTTAGTTCTGGACATGGCAGGCATGATCTTTTGGTGCACTTTCCTGTGATGAAGGTGCTCTTTTGCTCTGGATGTTGTGAACAATCTAATCTTTTAGTTATCTATGTCAGTCTGAATCTGTCCTTTTAAAATGTGTGTGAAAAATACTTGTTATTTTGCACTTTTGCCATCATGTTTGAAATTGTTTTTTGAAAAATATATTATGTTTTTTGTGAATCACACATGGCGACCTTGCTGAATCCTAGTAGCAGAACGAGGTAGCATATTATCTTCGGGGCAACAGACCACACCAGCATCCTAGTAGCAGAACGAGGTAGTAATAGTCACAGCCGAGGCTCTAGAAATAAACTCTTGTTAGAGCAACAAACCACACCAACAGCCCCTTTGGTTGCTGAGGAAGGTGTTGTCTGAATTGAATGACGATTTGACCTTTGTCTGAAGGACGCAAAGGGGCCACTTATTTCATATATAATGTTTTTCAAATTGAAAAGTAGGTGCATGTAAAATAATGAAAAATCAGTTAGCCAGAACCATCAAATAGTTTTGAAAATATTGTTGGAGATATTCCCAAGAGGCAATAATAAAGTAGGTTATTATCATATCTTCATACTTATGATAAATGTTTACATACCATGCTATAATTGTATTAACAGGAAACATTAATACTTGTGCGATTTGTAAACATAAAAGAGTCCCTAGTAAAGCCTCTTGTTAAACTAGCTTGTTGGTTAATATATGATCATGGTTTCCTGATCATGAACATAGAGATGTTATTAACAACAGGGTCATATCATTAGGAGAATGATATGATGGACATACTCCTATAGTTAAGCGTAGCATAAAGATAAAGTCATTTAATATAGTTCATTTGCTATAAGCTTTCTGATACATATTAACCTAATTCCTTCGACCATGAGATCATGTTAATCACCATCACCGGAAGGATGCTTTGATGACATCAAACACCACCGTGAATCGGGTGGCTATAAAGGTGGCATTGAGTGTTCGGAAAGTATGGGTTGAGGCACATGGATCAAGAGTGAGATTTGTCCATCCATATGACGGATAGATATACTCTGGGCCCTCTCGGTGGAATGTCATCCAATTAGCTTGCAAGCATGTGACTGGCTCACAAGGGATCACATATCATGGGAATGAGAAAAGAGTACTTATCGGTAACGAGGTTGAACTAGGTATGCAGAGATACCGACGATCAAAACCTCGGATAAGTAAACTATTGTGAGACAAAGGGAAATTGGTATCGTATGTAAGTGGTTCATTCGATCGCAAAGTAATCGTAGAAATATGTGGGAGCCATATGAATTTCCAGATTCCTCTATTGGTTATTGATCGGAGAAGTGTCTCGGTCATGTCCGCATAATTCACAAACCGTAGGGAGACACACTTAAGGATTCGATGTTATTGAGTAGTTATGGAATGATGAGTAAGAGACCGAATGTTGTTCGGAGTCTCGAATGGGATCCGGGATAACACGAGGAGATCCGTAATGGTCCGAAGAATAATATTCATATAAGGAAAGTCCTATTTCGGAGTTGGGGAATGATTCCGGTGTTTTCACCGGGAATGTTCTAGAAGGGTCTGGAAGGTCCGGCACTCTGTGGGGAAGGGTACATGAATGTGTCATAACAATTTGTAATGGTTGCATCATGTACTAGGTGTCATCGCTGAGCAAAATAAAGGGATAAATCAAATCCTAGTTTGAAAATTCAAACACCAATTTGAAAAGTCAAACGGCAAGTTTGCTTGGTGGAGGGAGAGTAGGAAACCTACTTAGGGAGGAAGTCCTACTCCCTCCACCCGCTGTCCAAGGAGGAGGAGTTGGAGGAGGACTCCCTCCTCCCAACCGCTCCTCCCTCCCACCTATAAAGGAGGCGGGTGCCCCTCTTCCCTACACCTCTCTCCTCTAAACCCTAGCCCTAGCCGCCGGCCTCCACCAAGTCGCCGCCGCCCCTAGGGTTTGCCTAGACGCCGAGTTGGGGCCATCCCCTTGCCCTAGACGCCGGCCTAGACCTCTCTCCTTGGTGCCTCTAAACCCTAGATCTCCAAGGCCTCTCTTGTAGTCCACCATACTCGCTCCGGCTTAAGGCGAAGCCTTGCGGGATCTCCCCTCTACTTTCGGTACCACGCCGTCGTGCTGCCAGAATCACGAGGAGAGTGCTACAACCTCCGCTGCCTGCTGGAACAAGGGAGAGGAAGGTCTTCATCGAGTACCGAACGTGTGTGAGCGAAGCCAGCTTAACGCAGCGCCGGAAGGATCGTCTACGCGATCTTGAGATCGGCAAGAGTACGACTACATCACCCACAAGAATCTGCTCTCGTTAACCGCTTTGGAATCTTCGAGGGTGAGTTCCTCTATCGACTCGTTGCTACAATCTAGTAGATAGATCTTGGCTTGTTTGTTTGCATGCGATAGAAAATCTTTGTTTTCCATGCTACGAACCCCTATAGTGGTATCAGAGCCGTGTCTATATGTAGATCTGTTGCACGAGTAGAACACAATGGTCATTGTGGGCATTGATGTTTTTGTTGTCGATTGCTTCTTGTGTACTTTGCATCTTGCGGGATGGTGGGATGAAGCGGCCCGGGCTAACCTTACATGACATCGTTCATGAGACTTGCTCCACGCTTGACATGCAACTTGTATTGCATAAGTGGCTTTGCGGGTGCCTGTTTCTCCCAGCATAGTTAAGATTCAATTTACAATGGGTGATTGACAATACTAGTATCAATGTTGTGGTTCTTGTTTGTAAGTTAGAGCGACACTTACTGAAATCCCCAAACCATGTAAAATATGCAAAGAAAATTAGAGGCGTCTAACTTTGTTTTGCAGGGGTGTGTTGTGATGTGATATGGCCATGATTGTGATTATATTTGATGTATGCAATGTTCATTATTGTAAGTTGGCAACGGGAAACCATATGGTTGTCTTTAAATTCATTAAGACAGCGTGTCTATTCAAAGTAGTTGTAATAGTTGAAGCTGGTGGACGACAACCATGGAGCGGCGTCATTGACCTTGATGCAATGCCGGTGATGATGGAGATCATGTTCGTGCTTGAAGATGGAGATCGGAAGCACAAGCAGAAAGGCCATATCATATCACATATTTTGAATTGCATGTGATGTTAATCCATTATGCATCTTGTATTGCTTAGTTAACGATGGTAGCATTATACGATGATCCCTCAAGCACATAAATTTCAAGTTTTAAAGTGTTCATCCTTAGTAAGCACCGTTGCTAAAGCTCGTTGTTTTGAAGCACCACGTGATGATCGGGTGTGTTAGATTCTGCGAGTGTATACAATGTGAGCAAGCCAGATTTGCTCATGCGGAAGCTAAGGTTTTATCTTGACGAGCCTAGCATGTACAGACATGGTCTCGTAACACGGATCACCGAAAGGTAAAGCATGAGTTATATAGTAGATATGATGGACATGTTGATTGTTCGCCATTGAAGCTACATCAACTCTCGTGATGATCGGTTTTGATGTGGTGGATTTGGTTCGTGTGATCACTAAAACAATGTGAGGGATATTGTTTTGAGTGGGAGTTCAACGGCAATATGATTAAAAGTTGAACACTATTTATCATAAATTAAATCAAAGTGAATTTGCATAATTGTTGTAGTCATTGGCATCCGTTTACCACCTTGCGCTTAGTTATAATTGAGATGATAGAACTCTAGAATTCTGGTTAGTTACTTTACGAACTGGTATCGTATTGTTTTGAAGTGTTAATCTAAAGTTTAAAAGTCCTATTTCAAACTTTCAGTAAGTTCCGGTTACTCCATGAAGTTTAATAATTGGTATTAACACAAGAGTGACAATTCCAGTGTTAGTGTATAAGTATCATGTTTGTCTCCATGATTCTTGATATTCGAAAGATAGTTTCAATATCAAGGTAATCTAGGAGTTGAAAGAGTTGTTTCAGAAACCATGATGTGTGAAAGATATTGTGATATCTGAAACGAAGTTTTGGTTGTAACATGATAAAGTTTAATATGGCAAAAGTCATGTTCTCATATTTGATGAGAATTTGCAAAAGGTTGGAGATGTTGGTCGTCTTAATTCTCCAAAAGGTTTTGGAGAGCAACATTATAATCGTGATTCACCGTTATAAGCTAAAAGTAGCTTGATCATGGATAATTCCATGATAAGGGTGAATATCTGATGTAGGTAAAATGTTTACTACACCAAGAGATCACTAAAGAAAGGAATTTGAAAGAACACCAAACATTTGATGATGGTAATCTACTTCAAAGTGCAAGTCCAAAGACATTGGTATTTAACTATACACGCTTTGGACTATGTGTCATGTGTATGGCTCCACTATTGATGTTGATAGATTCTTTCAAACAGAAAAAGAAATACTGAAAGAGAATCTCATAAATATATGGCAGAAAAGAAAAGACTAGAATTGTTCAGTTTAGGTATATAAAGGATATACGTGTTATGGATATATTCTTTGCTTGTTAAATAATGTGGTTCTTAAGTATTGGATACTGAATTTGTTGGTATGAATCGTCATATGAAACAACAGAATTCATGAACTACAATGGCCTAAGTAACTAGCAAAAGAATATGTGATGATGTTCATCGAGAACAAATAATGGGTTATTGTGTTGCTCATTAAACATCAAAGCTTGCCTTCAAGATTTGTTTTATCAGGTATTATGAGAACAAAAGGGTTGTTCAAATAATTGCCGTAATCCATAAAAGATGGATGATTTACAAATCTCATTGGAGAAATCACATCCATAAAACTAGTGCTAAAAATGTCGAAAGACAAATTGATTGAAAGATCACTTAGGAAGTGACATCGCCGTTTAAATTATATTGGAAAGAAAACATGAAGAAACTCCATGTGGATGGAATTTTGGAGTCTTTTGATCTTTGATCAAATGACGCTTGTGAAACTTTCCTAGAGATAATTAAAACTTCGTTCATAGGCCAAAAGGGAACGAATTACTAGCTTATTGGAACTTGTACATATTGTTGTACGAAGTCCATTATATGTAGTCAAGAGCGATGGATTTCAACTTCATATGCTTTCTCCGAAAATTTGAGTGAATATATGAATATTTACTTAATAAGGATGAAGTATGAAACATTTGAAAAGTTCAAAGACTTTTAAGATGAAGTGCAAAATCATTGTAACAAGAATATAAATAGTTTATGATAAGATCATAAAGGAAGATATTTGAGTTACAAGTTTAGCATAATACCTAAGATTTAAGGAATCGTCCCGTGGATTTGCATGTCCCGAAACACCATAAGAGTATGGAGCGTTCGAGATATGTAATTAAATCTTGTTTGACATGGTAAGATCAAAGGTGTAATTCATAAAACTGCCATTATATTTTAAAGATTAAAAGTTTTAGAGACTACCGGTTTTCCACTGAAAAGAGCTCCATCATAATCCGTTGAAATGACACCATATAAAGTTATGTTTTGGGATAAAACCCAAGTTGTACTTTCTTAAACATTGGTATGCTATGCATAAGAAAGATGTTTGCAACCAAAGTCGGATGAACCTGTCTTTGTATGTTATTTCGAATAACTGTTAAGTAATCCTCCATAACATCGGAGACAAAAGTGTTTGTCACTTAGAAAATCAAGTTTCTTTGCGAAGGAATTTTTCGTGAAAAGATAAGTGGGAGGACAATAGAACTTTGATAAGGTTAAAAGAACCTTAGCTATATGTGCAAAGTTGCGCAGCGCCGAAAAGTGTTCCGGAGGCAGCGACAATGCTCATGGCTCACGTGCCTCAAAGGTTGTGGTTACGAAGGTCAAAGTTTCTATTGAACCAAGTAGGTCGAGTAAACAATCAAATACCAAGATTTGAGGGTTGAATCATTATTTGAGAATAATGAACGGACTACATGCAAAGAAGTGATGACGGGCCCTGAATCTGTAAAATGGCTTGAAGCCATAAAATCCGTGATAGTTCCATACACGAGAAATCAAGTTTTGAACTTAAAGGACCCTCGAGAAAGGTGTAAGACCTTACAGTTGTGTTTGGATCTATAAAGAAATAGACATGGATGTTGCACATCTATGAAATAGTCGACATGTTGGGAAAGAGTTCACAACAATGTTCAAAGGTTGACTATGACAAGATTTGATCTTTCATAGCGATATTTAGTCTAGACGGATTAATGTAGCAACCACTATATATAGTTTTGTTATGTGATAGTTGAATAAACAAAACAAGTTCTTCTAATAGAATTGTTACCTAGGACATGTGCATAACACGGTCCATATGGTTTTGTTAATTCAAAGGATGCTAAAAGCATATGCAAACTTCAATGGTTGAAGTAAGCATTGCGGAGTTGGAATCTTCACTATGATGAAACTATTAAAGGATTTTATATTCGTCGGAGACGATGAAGATGCTTGCATTTTCAATAAATTAAGTGGGAGCGCTAAGACATGTTTCTAATACATTATGTGGAAGACATATTGTTGATTGGAAATGATGTATATTTCATTAACACATATTAAGAATTTCATCCCGATGAAAGACTTAGGCAAAACCCAAATATTTGGCATCAATAGACGCTAATATGGTGTAACACCCTCAGAATCGACCCTATGAAAGTTTTAGCGAAACCCGCCAAACCCGCATAGAAACGATTCAAAGGTGCCCACCAGGCACTTTCGTGCGGGTGGAAAACGAAGTAATAACATTACACAACAGTCCTCGATGGGACCCACAGAACAGATATATATATATACCACAGCGACTCCATGAGTCAAGAATACAGATATAATATACAAAGATCCAAATCACCTTGAAAATGATAGAGCATCCAGCTACGGACAAGATGCAAATGGGGCTAAGAGCCCTGAAGAATAACCAATGGCGTCCATAACCCGCCTGTGCCAAGCGGAAGGGTAACCACATAACGACGTCGATCTCAAAACCTTCTTAAACAAAAGGGGTGCCGACAAAGGGCCAAGGAAAAAGAGGAGCGTCAGTACTGAGGCTAGTACACGGCGAGGCTAGAATTCGGCGGTCCTCGCCTACATAGGTATGGTGGACTGAAGCGGCAGCGCAGCATGCACTAAACAACCTATAGAGACTCGATACAACTGTCGGCTATCAGAGAGGGATAAGAAAGAGCTATTTGGATCCAACCTGAATCTTACACCAAACAATCCCATCCTGGTATTTCCCCCTCGAGACCAAACGAGGAAGTCCACCAAGGAACTCACACAGTTGGCAGTTTTATTTATTCCGTTATCGTTGCAGCAATTATTAGTCAGGTATAGATAGTCATCCTGATAAAAATAAGCAGTGGGCGCTTTTATTTAACCATTACATTGTAGTTGCAACACTTACTAGTCAGATACAATTAGCATGAGATATCCCAAAACCCAGCAGTTGTTGGTACTTTTATTTAGCCATTCCGTTGTAGTTGCAATACTTACTAGTCAAATACAATTGTCGCAAGCGACAAACCAAACAAGCAATTGTTGGCAGTTTTATTTAGCCATTCCATTATAGTGAAGCTGATTACTAGTCATTATAAAGTCAAATTTATAGCACTACTTTAGTTATAGTTGTCTATGATCGAGATATTGTGCTCCAAGTCGTCCATAACCATGACACGGCTTTGAAAGTTTTACCTGCAGGGTGCACAAATAGCAACACACTCGATCAACCTCGGAAAACCAAATCAAAACCCAACGAGGCCTTCACGACAAAGCAATCACAGGATTCAGAAATATTTCGGGGCCACCCATTGAGTACACCATAGCGAAGTTAGTGACTCGAGACGGACTCAAGGTTTGCGTCAATGGTGTAGAACGATCGGGAACCCAAAACTGGGCTTGTTGATACAAAAACACTACGCTTACCTAAAGATGCAGGTGCTATCCATCGCACAATTTAAATAAAGCAAGAAAGCATGGCATAAGTACAGGATCGTAAATAAAACCTCAAACTAGTTTGTGGCCCCAAGAAATAAGAATGAATCAAGCTCACAGCTCGGGGTCCCATAATCCTCCCGGATGTGGATAGCGATAAATCAAGGAACAGTATCAAGCACTCGGGTCCTACGGACACAAGTGACGGTTAACAACCAAATAACATCTATTGCCCACATGTGCCTCGCTACTTACTTCAAATTTTAGTTTTTAAACAGTAATTAAAGTGAACGATAAATAAAGCCATGATCATCTCCAACATCAAACATGCGGCAATACTCCAACAACTGTGGTACTTGACGACACGCAACAGCACTTGAGCAAGCGACTACGACGCGCAGGTCCAACTATCTACCAAACAACAGGTAATAGGAGGTGTCCAAGGCAATATAAGGCTGCAAGGGATACCACGGGTACGAAAACTAGAGCATCGCAACACAGATAGCAATAGATCAACAGGAGGGAATAAATACTATAAAAGTAAGATAGGTAGAAAGGGGGAGATGCTCGCCTGAAAACATTGCCGAAGGTTCAACCGAAGATCGGGGCGAAGCTCACATCAACTCAACGGCCTTATCCGCGAAGAAGCAAAACACTAGAATAAACACCGGATGCAATATTTAATATTACGGCAAAAGATCGGGCATGATGCATGTATGATGTATGACATGGAAAGCATGCTATGCAATTAGGTCATATTAAGCGAAACCGGGGTCCCGACAATTAATTAAATGGTTCAAGTTGTTTAACTACCCCGTAATTAAATGTTGTAATAATAGGGCAAGATAAGTTACCGGTTTGCTACTCAAATTTAAATGAGGCCAATATGAGACTAGATTTGCCCGCATATGGACCCCATGTTTAATTATGAGGTGAATCGGCATAAGGCCCCCAAACCACACAAATATGCATGCGAGTATGACAATTTAATATGCATCAATTTGATATTACATTTATAAAATAGGGCTCGAGAAAAGGGGCACACATTAGGGTTCGACGATCTTGGGGTTCCGGGGTTCGGGGTTCGGTCTCAGGGTTCCGGGTCTAGGGTTCGGCCTCGGCGGGATCGTTCTCGGATAACGGAGGTAGATCTTGTCGCACCCCGGAAGAAGGACTTGGTTGTGGCGTCGGGGCGCTTCGGATCCGCCCTGGTCGGTGCCGATCGTGTCGCATTCGTGGCCTTCGGGTCCGTGTAGACGGTCGTGGCGTCCGTGTAGAACTTGGCATTTTGCGTCGGTGTCGATCTTGTCGTTGCGACGATCTTGTCGGGATTGGGCTTCGGAATCCGTGAGGCGATCTTGGTGCTCCGAGGGTCTTGGTGTTCGACGGGGCTCGGTGCGCCGGGATCGGTCTCCGGACCCATGTAGTAGACCTTGTCAGTTCCATGTCGACGGACTTGGGGTTCGGCGGGATCGGTCTTCGGGTTCTTTGGGTTTTCCCAAGTGGCGGTCTTGACGTCCGGGCATCGGATCCTCGAGGCCGGGGTCGTCGGTTCCCTCTCGACAATCTTGACGAAACAAAACACCAAATGGATGGAGACCTCGAGTAGAATACACACGCAGCAACCTCTCCCCTCAGTGCACATAGTCATTCTTGACTTGACCACACACGTCTTCACGAGCCCGTTGTAGCACCAATAGTACATATCCCAACATAAGAACATGAATACAGGGCGAGGTGATGTCGACGTGGGGCCGCCTGGTGCTGGCGGAACCACGGCAGGCCGAGTGAGGCGGAGGCTCGGGTCGGGGAGACGCAGCGGCTCGGCGGAGGTGAAGGGAGGTCGGTCGAGCCTCTGCGGGACAGGGGTGTGATGATGGCGGCGATGGTAGGCGGCCGTCGGGGAGAGGCAGAGGGCGGTCGCGGCAGCTGCGGGGGCACGGAGGAAGCGGATCGGGCCGCGCTTGCGGTGAACAGACGAGGGGAGGCGAGGCGTTAGGTGTCGCTGGCCACGCTCAGCGGCTGGCGGCAAGCGGGCGGTTGCAAGGAGAGGCGTGGCGGCACCAGGCCCAGCGACGGCCCGGCCAGCGAGGCAGCGGCCAGGGAGGCTCGAGGTCGGGAAGGAGGGCAGCGGCTGGCGCTGCTTCCGGAGGCGGGTCAGGCGTCAGACGGCGGGCTTCAGGAGGAGAAGCGGCGGCGGGTGAGGCCGATCTTGTCGAGCTCGGGAGAGGGGGTCAGCCGGCGAGATGTGAGGCGGGCCGTGGTGGTCGAGGGCAGCGGTCTCATGGGCGGCAGCGGCGCTCTGCGAGGAGGAGGCGGTGGAGGAAGGTGTTGGCAGGACCTAGCCTCCTCTAGCCTGCCGTTGGCGCCTCGCGATCGACGCTCAGGTCCGATGCCAGGGGAGGGGCCCGGTGAGGCGGGGTGAGCGAGGTGGGAGCGAGGGAGAGAGAGGGAGGCTGCGGGGGAGACGATGTGGGGAGAGGAGCGGGGTTCACGGGGTGGGGCCGGTGGGTTGAGTGAGTGGGTGGGGGCCAGCTGTCGGGGAGAGAGAGAGAGGGGGGTAGATGGGGCTGTGTGAGAGAGGGAGTGGAGGGAAAGAGAGAAGATTGGTGTGGAGGTATGGGGGGTAGGGATTGGGTCCAGGGGTGAGCTGGCGAGCTGGGATAGGTGTGTAGACTAGAATTGGGTGGGGGTAGATTTAGGTGGACCGTTTATTCTGGGGGTGGTCAACTGGGTCGGATCGGCCCGGTTGGCTGCCCCCACTAAAATAATTAAATATTTTATTTAATTAAAATCGGACTTTTGCAAACCGATAGCGGACAAAACAAAATAATACAGAGACCCGGGTTTTGTGTTTGAACAAGGACGGACGTTTAGAAAACAAAAACAGGTTTTTCCGCAAATAGTTTTATGCAAGAAAATGCAAGATGATGACGATGCTCAAATGCAAGGTGGCATGATGACATGATCATGCAGTCATGATGATGCAATGCACAAAAACAACGCGATTTTCTAGTAGTGGTTTTGCGGGATGCCACATATGGTTGTGCCGAAAGTACATAGATGATATATTGAATGAGTTCAATATAGAAACTACAAGAAAGGTTCTTGTCGCACAGAAAGGATTGAATGAGTTCAATATTGATGATATATTCAAGTGTATTGACACTTGGTAAGTGAAACAAAGATTCAAGTATAGATTGATACTTGATGTATGAAATCACAAAGAGTATTTATATCAATCATACTTTGATATGTACAAATCCAGATATGTCCTATGCTCTAAATGTTATGAGCATATACCAGAATGATTTATAAGATGATCATTGGACGATAGTAAGGATATTCTTATGATCTTTTGGAAGAACTAAGAGTATATTATTTTGTAGAAGTGGCAAATAGATGATTACTTCATTATAATAGTACTACATTGATACTAGTTTTGTCACAAAGTACAAATTAAGTTTATCTCAATCTAAACTAAGGATGGCACAATATAATGGAAAGTAAGTTCCATAATGAATTTGGATGAGTTCCAAAGTTAAGACATTATGACAGATACTACAACAAAAGGCTAAGTATATGACTGCTATAATAGTAGCTATAGAGGGCATTTGTGTCAAGTAGTTTGTTATCAAACTAGGTGTAGTTCACAGTGGGATAATACTATGAAGATATATTGTACGACAATATTATCAACATGTTTTAACCCCAAAGAACTAAAGGTCTCACCAAAGGACCAAATTTATACAAAGCCATCTCATTAGAGAATGAGTGATGCGTAGAGACGCAAAGACATGCAATTACACACGGACCTGGAAGTGTCAGATCCGGAGATCAGTTGACCACTAGCAATCGTGTAATTACAACACCGAAAAGCCATAGGTGTTGAATACACAAAGGTTTGAAACTAGGTTATTGACTCTAGTGCAAGTGGGAGACTGTTGGAGATATGCCCAAGAGGCAATAATAAAGTAGGTTATTATCATATCTTCATACTTATGATAAATGTTTACATACCATGCTATAATTGTATTAACAGGAAACATTAATACTTGTGTGATTTGTAAACATAAAAGAGTCCCTAGTAAAGCCTCTTGTTAAACTAGCTTGTTGGTTAATATATGATCATGGTTTCCTGATCATGAACATAGAGATGTTATTAACAACAGGGTCATATCATTAGGAGAATGATATGATGGACATACTCCTATAGTTAAGCGTAGCATAAAGATCAAGTCATTTAATATAGTTCATTTGCTATAATCTTTCTGATACATAGTAACCTAATTCCTTCGACCATGAGATCATGTTAATCACCATCACCGGAAGGATGCTTTGATGACATCAAACACCACACCGTAACTGGGTGGCTATAAAGGTGGCATTGAGTGTTCGGAAAGTATGGGTTGAGGCACATGGATCAAGAGTGAGATTTGTCCATCCATATGACGGATAGATATACTCTGGGCCCTCTCGGTGGAATGTCATCCAATTAGCTTGCAAGCATGTGACTAGATAACAAGGGATCACATATCACGGGAATGAGAAAATAGTACTTATCGGTAACGAGGTTGAACTAGGTATGCAGAGATACCGACGATCAAAACCTCGGATAAGTAAACTATCGTGAGACAAAGGGAAATTGGTATCGTATATACGTGGTTCATTCGATCGCAAAGTAATCGTAGAAATATGTGGGAGCCATATGAATTTCCAGATTCCTCTATTGGTTATTGATCGGAGAAGTGTCTCGGTCATGTCCGCATAATTCACGAACCGTAGGGAGACACACTTAAGGATTCGATGTTGTTGAGTAGTTATGGAATGATGAGTAAGAGATCGAATGTTGTTCGGAGTCTCGGATGGGATCCGGGATATCACGAGGAGATCCGAAATGGTCCGGAGAATAAGATTCATATAAGGAAAGTCCTATTTCGGAGTTGGGGAATGATTCCGGTGTTTTCACCGGGAATGTTCTAGAAGGGTCTGGAAGGTCCGACACTCCGGAGGGGAAGGGTACATGAATGTGTCATAACAAGTTGTAATGGTTGCATCATGTACTAGGTGTCATCGCTGAGCAAAATAAAGGGATAAATCAAATCCTAGTTTGAAAAGTCAAACGCCAATTTGAAAAGTCAAACGGCAAGTTTGCTTGGTGGAGGGAGAGTAGGAAACCTACTTAGGGAGGAAGTCCTACTCCCTCCACCCTTCGGCCAAGGAGGAGGAGTTGGAGGAGGACTCCCTCCTCCCAACCGCGCCTCCCTCCCACCTATAAAAGGAGAGGCAGGGGTGCCCCTCTTCCCTACACCTCTCTCCTCTAAACCATAGCCCTAGCCGCCGGCCTCCACCAAGTCGCCGCCGCCCCTAGGGTTTTCCTAGCCGCCGAGTTGGGGCCCTCCCATTGCCCTAGACGCCGGCCTAGCCCTCTCTCCTTGGTGCCTCTAAAACCTAGATCGCCAAGGCCTCTCTTATAGTCCACCATACTCGCTCCGGATTAAGGCGAAGCCTTGCGAGATCTCCCCTATAATTTCGGTACCACGTCGTCATGCTGCCGGAATCACGAGGAGAGTGCTACAACCTCCGCTGCCTGCTGGAACAAGGGAGAGGAAGGTCTTCATCGAGTACCGAACGTGTGAACGATCATGGAAGCGCCGCCGAACAGCCGGGAAGGATCGTCTACGCGATCTTGAGATCGGCAAGAGTACGACTACATCACCCACGAGAATCTGCTCTCGTTAACCACTTTGGAATAGGGTGAGTTCCTCTATCGACTCGTTGCTACAATCTAGTTGATAGATCTTGGCTTGTTTGTTTGCATGCGATAGAAATTTTTTGTTTTCCATGCTACGAACCCCTACAAATATAGTGATGAAAATTCAGTTATGGAATTAGAGAGTTGTGTTTGTCATAATTGCATGAGGTTTTCACCATTGTTTGAAGGACTCAAGGGGCCACATTTTTTATATATAAATTATTTTGTGATTCAAAAGTAGGTGCATGTAGAAATTTTAAAATACTAAATAACCTAAAAATCAAATTTGAATTTTGAACAACCAAACTTTTAAATTTTGAACAAGAATTTTTTTGAACTAGAGCTACATAATTGGAACACATTTCATCTTTTGTTGTGAAGGAAGTATAAAATTTAAAGTTGAAACCTTTGTTTCAGCAACATGGTTAGGTAGAAGGGGACATTTGGTGGGAACATAACCACTTTGTTAGTCTTTAATATCTATTTTTCTCAATTTGTACCACAAGTCAAAGTTTGGTCAAATTTGGTAAAAACATGGAAAATTTGAACTAGAGCTACACAATTGGAACCTCAATTTTTTTGGGAAAAAACATTTTTAGGTCCACAAGATGTGTTTTAACCATGGATCTATTGGTAGATCAGCTAGGTTCATCCATATGGCTCCTGGGTGTTCAACGCAATTTTGACCAGACTTTGACCTGCCAGTCCAAAATCACAGAAAATCAAAAAATAGTGAAACCTTGGCCATTGGTCTTAGATTGTACCCTAGTTTGAAAGAAAAATAATAAACCTTGAGTTTGTGGAAGCAAAGATGAGTTTGCTATCTCACTCTTGGTTTCAAGTGTGAGTCTCATGGGTGTGTACCCAAATTTCATAGGACATGACCAGCTCCATGTCATAATTTCTCGGAATTGACTCAAACTTGGCAGGGAGGTGTGTCTTGGCATGGTACACATTTCATATTTTGGTGTCTTTGACCAAGTATACTTTCAAATACCATTTTCCATTTCAAAATTTCAAATTTAGCGATATTTTGTGAAGGAAGTAAAAAAATTAGAGTTGAAACCTTTGTTTCAGCAACATGGCTAGGAAGATGGCGACATTTGGTGGGAACATAACCACTTTGTTGGTCTTTAATATCTATTTTGCTCAATTTGTACCACAAGTCAAAGTTTGGTCAAATTTGGTAAAAACATGGAAAATTTGAACTAGAGCTACACAATTGGAACCTCAATTTTTTTGGGGGAAAATCATTTTTAGGTCCACAAGATGTGGTTTAACCATGGATCTATTGGTAGATCAGCTAGGTTCATCCATATGGCTCCTGGGTGTTCGACGCAATTTTAACCAGACTTTGACCTAGCAGTACAAAATCACAGAAAATCAAAAAATATTGAAACCTTGGCCATTGGTCTTAGATTGTATCCTAGTTTGAAGGAAAAATAATAAACCTTGAGTTTGTGGAAGCAAAGATGAGTTTGCTCTCTCACTCTTGGTTTCAAGTGTGAGTCTCATGGGTGTGTACCCAAATTTCATAGGACATGACCAGCTCCATGTCATACTTTCTCGGAATTGACTCAAACTTGGCAGGGAGGTGTGTCTTGGCATGGTACACATTTCATCTTTTGGTGTCTTTGACCAAGTATACTTTCAAATACCATTTTCCATTTCAAAATTTCAAATTTAGCGATATTTTGTGAAGGAAGTAAAAAAATTAGAGCTGAAACCTTTGTTTCAGCAACATGGCTAGGAAGATGGCGACATTTGGTGGGAACATAACCACTTTGTTGGTCTTTAATATCTATTTTGCTCAATTTGTACCACAAGTCAAAGTTTGGTCAAATTTGGTAAAAACATGGAAAATTTGAACTAGAGCTACACAATTGGAACCTCAATTTTTTTGGGGGAAAAATCATTTTTAGGTCCACAAGATGTGGTTTAACCATGGATCTTTTGGTAGATCAGCTAGGTTCATCCATATGGCTCCTGGGTGTTCGACGCAATTTTAACCAGACTTTGACCTGGCAGTACAAAATCACAGAAAATCAAAAAAGAGTGAAACCTTGGCCATTGGTCTTAGATTGTATCCTAGTTTGAAGGAAAAATAATAAACCTTGAGTTTGTGGAAGCAAAGATGAGTTTGCTCTCTCACTCTTGGTTTCAAGTGTGAGTCTCATGGGTGTGTACCCAAATTTCATAGGACATGACCAGCTCCATGTCATACTTTCTCAGAATTGACTCAAACTTGGCAGGGAGGTGTGTCTTGGAATGGCACACATTTCATCTTTTGGTGTCTTTGACCAAGTATGCTTTCAAATACCATTTTCCATTTTAAAATTTCAAATTCAGCTATATTTTGTGAAGGAAGTAAAAAAATTAGAGTTGAAACCTTTGTTTCAGCAACATGGTTAGGAAGACGGGGACATTTGGTGGGAACATAACCACTTTGTTGGTCTTTAATATCTATTTTGCTCAATTTGTACCACAAGTCAAAGTTTGGTCAAATTTGGTAAAAACATGGAAAATTTGAACTAGAGATACACAATTGGAACCTCAAATTTTTGGGGAAAAATCATTTTTAGGTCCACAAGATGTGGTTTAACCATGGATCTATTGGTAGATCGTCTAGGTTCATCCATATGGCTCCTGGGTGTTCGACGCAATTTTGACCAGACTTTGACCTGCCAGTCCAAAATCACAGAGAACAAAAAATAGTGAAACCTTGGCCATTGGTCTTAGATTGTACCCTAGTTTGAAGGAAAAATAATAAACCTTGAGTTTGTGGAAGCAAAGATGAGTTTGCTCTCTCACTCTTGGTTTCAAGTGTGAGTCTCATGGGTGTGTACCCAAATTTCATAGGACATGACCAGCTCCATGTCATACTTTCTCAGAATTGACTCAAACTTGGCAGGGGGGTGTGTCTTGGCATGGCACACATTTCATATTTTTGTTTCTTTGACCAAGTATGCTTTCAAATACCATTTTCCATTTTAAAATTTCAAATTCAGCTATATTTTGTGAAGGAAGTACAAAATTTAGAGTTGAAACCTTTGTTTCAGCAACATGGTTAGGTTGATGGGGACATTTGGTGGGAACATAACCACTTTTTTGGTCTTTAATATCTATTTCTCTCAATTTGTACCACAAGTCAAAGTTTGGTCAAATTTGGTAAAAACATGAAAATTTTGAACTAGAGCTACACAATTGGAACCTCAAATTTTTCGGGAAATATCATTTTTAGGTCCACAAGATGTGGTTTAACCATGGATCTATTGGTAGATCATCTAGGTTCATCCATATGGATCTATTTTTAGCTAGTAACTTCCAACATATGGATTTTAGAAGACAAAGACACAAATGAATAAATATGAAATATTTAAAAGACAATTTAAATCTTGGCCAATCCGTAAGAAAATGGAATGAAAGTAAATCAAATAAAATAAAAAGAATAAATGATTGTTTGAAAAAAATATGGGTTTGAACCATATTTAATTCTATTTGAAAAAAGACAAAATTCCTAATCATAAATAAATATTAAATCAGAAGAAAATTATAATTAAGTGGATTAAATAACACAGTAAAAAATAAGATGAAACCAACTGAAAAGGTTTAGTAAAGGTTTGAAATCAAATTGAGTTTTGAAATCATTTGATTTGAATTGAAACAGGAATTAGAATGGAAAAATAAAAACAAATAAGAAGAAAAATAAAGAAATGTACCTGCCAACCAGCCCAACCTAACCTACTGGCCCAACTCTCGTGCCCGTCGCGTGTGCCGCATCTGGTGGGGGAGTAAATCGCCCGTCTACAGCGTCTTTAGCGGTGACGACGTGGGTAGGATGTTTAGTCCCACCTCTCTAGTTGGAGGCGAGGACGACCGACTTATATACCCTGTACGATGCTCACCCTCGAGCTCCTCTCAAAAAACATATGTGCCGAATTCACTCTCCCCATGACATGACCTCTAGGGCCGCTATGCAGTACTACTCGGGTCTAGTTCACTTGTAATGGGCTTGAGCTAGGCTCGTGTGTGGAACCCAACCCCCAGAGTGTTAGGTTTTTTTCACTTGGTTTTTTTACCAATATTCTACATTTGCGAATTTATCATTTTTGTTATGTTATCCAGGAGTTCAAATTTTATTTAATGAAATTTGGCAAATTTTATTAATTTCAAAATTCTTTCTATTGTACTGTATGAAAGAAATTTTTACGCAATTAAAAAAAGAGTTAATTGGGCCGATGAATCTAGTGCATACCTCGGCATTAACTAGACCTTTAGGGTCGTTTGCACATATTTTTTTAGTCAAATGCGCAGCGACGTGGTTCAGATAGGCACGACCACGTCGTGGCTACATCGTCGCCCTACCGCCGCCTTCTCTGTCCCAGTTTACAATCCCCTTCGAGTTGACTCCTTCGCGAGGTGCGACGGTCTCAACCTTGCGGCGACTCTGCAGGCGCTTTGTATAGACGTTGTCATCCTTCGGCGGAGTGCGCCATTCGTATAGCGGCGACGCGCGGGAGTAGTACTGTGGCGGTCCATCAGGTATGTCCACCATCTGATCGCTTGGATCAGTGAGGTGACCATAGATTTGATTGCTTGGATCTATGATCGCATGTAACTACCATGGAATATCGACTGTTAACTACATCCTTCATCACCCCACTATTTAATTGCATCTTGATCGGTTTAAAAGGAGAAAAGGGAATTCACATGAATCTATGATCGCATGGATCTATGATCGCATGTAAGTAGCTCTGTGTACGTAGATCTATGATCGTATGTAAGTAGCATTGATATTTTTGTACACGTGTGCAGTGGCGAATCTAGGATAAAAATCAAGGGTGGGCTTAAAAGACTAAGTCACTTTGTTGATTTTTGTTGATACATGTATAGTACCTACAATATGATATGTGGTATGGATGGTCACATAAAGAACACTTAATATCTTAAAGCTTTTTGTGAATAGATTATCACGTGAATCATGGATATCAATGTAGAGGACCTAGACATATGGCCCTTGATGCATTTGTTGATCTGTAATATATACATTATATATATGCCACCAATTTCCATTACACATTATAAACCTTGTTTCTTCAGCAAAGTATAAAGCCTGCTGCTACATAATCGCCTGTGAGCCTAGCAAAACTAACAATGCACCCCATTTTATTTAGATAAAAAAATGCATTGCATTTGTGCCGATGGCAATTGCCTTGTTGGGACTTGCAGCAACCACAAGTCTATAGGCACAAACTGAGTTGCTTCCTGCTAGTTGATATCTCACTTATTGTCTACAAGCGTGCCCATTTAGAGCAAAATTAATAGGAGAGCCGGCGGTCGACTCTAAGCCCATGTCATGTCACATACAGTCAACATAAAGCCAACTCATATAATGGGCTAACTATTAGACTAGATGTTAGATGGGCTCTAATAAATATGGTAATTTAGTGCTTGCACTACACATATGCATGCAGCTCATGTTCGCACTGCATTGTTTGCTTACTCCGCATGTATTAACTTTGTCTAACTTAGTCCACATTGTTTATTTTTGTCATGGTGATTTTTCTTGCAGCGTGATGGAACTGGATGGTGATATTGCTTTCTTTATTGAAACATGGTGTAGACATGTGGGCAATTTTAGAAGTCAACAACGCATCAAATTTATGGAATCAAATATGCGAAGTATGTTGCAAATTTCACCAATTCAGATGCGAATTGTCTTGCTGCATTACATGTTTCATATTTATGATCATGAGTCTAGCACTTTTGTCCTGCCTAATAAAGGAAAATTTGCATTGACTGCACAAGATGTAGAGTGAATTTATGAATTACGAAACTATGGTCTGTCCGCTAATCGTATAATTGATGAGGAAGGTGAAGAAGGAAAGTCTTGTATTCCACCATATTTTCTCAGCGCAACTACTGGCAATATTGTTATTGAAGATTTAATAGTTGATATTGTCATGAGTAAAGCTGCGGACGATGACTTCCTTCGCAAATTTGTCCTTGTTCTCCTTGGGACAGTGCTGGCGCCTATGACTAAGAGGATTGTACCGAAGGATTATTTGGTACTAGTAGAGGACCTAGACCGTATGTCTACCATTAATTGGAGTGAGTTCATGGTAGATCATCTCATTCTATACTTCAGACTTGTAACTAGATATAAACAAATTAGGAAGTGGCCTAAGGGAAATTTATCTTTAATACAGGTATTAAATATTTTCTCTATATTATTTTTATTAAAACGTTTTTTATGATGCACTAACATTACACTTGGTTCAAATACAGTATGTTTATTGGAAGAAGGTCAAGCATATAGATGATACTTGTAGGATAAATCCAAGTTTGTCCTTGAGACCACTCATGCGTAATTGGACAGATGATGCTGCTAGGATTAGGGATACAATGGACTGTGAACATGGTCGGGATGAAGGCCCTATTCTGCTAATGGTCCATGTTTCTAATATCATCTGTATATATATCATCTGGTTATTTTAAAAACCTTATGCCTATACTGTGATTAATAACGTTGAGTTGTATTAATATGTATGTATCAGGTTGAAGATAATATAACGTTGCAGTATAGGATTGAAATGCTAAATAAACCGGCTCCTGTTCTCAAGCCAAAGGCAAGTTCGGCTAGGAAGGATGTAGCCGAAAATTCAAACAAAAAACTACTAAAAACGTTCAGGAGGTAGTGACAGAGTCAATGATGGAGTGAGTGATGGATTGAGTGATGGAGCGAACAATGAATAGGATGGAGTCAACAATGAAGAAAATCGTCAAGAAAATGATGGACTCGTATGCACAGGTAATCACCGTGTTATTGCATGTACTATAGGAAGTTTCTATTTTTATATCTGATAGCCTACGAGTACATTATCTATTTCCATTTAATTTTTCAGGAATTAATTATCAAGTTGAATAAAAATGGCATTATGTACAAAAGCAAAGAAGTTGAAAATGTAGATGACAACCTATCATTGAATAATGAATCCTCTTTTCCCGGTAAAGAATTTTGGTATGAGAAAGAGAGTGTCGGTGCTTATGTTGATCAGATTATTAAGGAAACTATTCATTCTATAAAACACGCTGGGTTGAATGGTAATACAACGCCCGAAGATGGCGCACATAAGGATGCTTGTAAAGACGCATTAGGCAGCACACATTCCAATCCAGATTTAGTGCTTGATGTTTTTATAAAAGTTATGTCAGACCTTCCATCGGAAATGTACGAAATTAGCAAAAATGGGAAAGAGCTGGATGGAGCAACTGCGTCAAGACGATTCCAACAGCATCGATAGTAAGTTGGACGTGAACAATGAGCCGAAACAAGGTTTGGTAAAACGTAAGCGCAAAATTTCTACAAAAATTGAAGGTTACGTGGGATATAAGGACCCGAAACGTCGTGCACTTAAGAAAGGTACTACAAATCGATTGACAATTATTTTATGTGTACCTACTATTTACGTCTTTATGTAGTTATAACTAGTTTTTTTACCATTTTATTAGGATTGTTTGTAAACCAAGATGACGTTTCAGGTGTCTTGGCTGCTCAGTAAATACAAGCAGCCGTGACATTGGTTGAAAACGCATGTAAGGATGAATTAAATGGTAAAAAGGTTGTTTACCAACATGCAAATGGAATTATGTTGAATTCATTAAAGCTTAAAGATGTGTTGGACCATGAGTGGGTTAGCGATCGTGTAAGTTGTATTGTGTTATGATTATTTTATATCATGCTAATACATAATAATGTTACCACTCTGATAAAAATAATTCCTCTTGTTGCTACAGCTAATAGACAGTTACATTGGAGATTTGTCACTTCGTGTGGAACATGATCGGTACCTTTTCAGTGCATTAAGAATAACGTTCCTTGAATCAGGATACAACTAGGGAACAAGCGAAAAAATCTAAGCATAACATGGACTTCACTATGTCCAAAAGTGGATCAATTGGAAGAGTCATGGATAAATATTTCTTGCGAAATAAGGTAATTAGAACGTACATCATTTTTATATGTTGAAAAGTGTTATGTTGATTACATTCTTCTATTTCTGTAGGTATATTTCCCTCTAAATATAAATGACGCGCATTGGACGACAGTTGTCATTCATATACCGAAACAAGAATTTCAAGTTCTACACTCTTTGTACTCTTTATCTACAACGAAGAAAATAATTGAAACAATGGTAATTTAATCTCTTAACTTTATCGTGTACTACCATAATACTTGTGTACATTACACTAATTTTTTCATTTTTCAGAGATATCAAATAGCGTATGACATAAAACAAACTAACATGATTACAAAATCACAATATCCGGCATATCAAAATGGCCTATAAAACGTTATGAATTGGCTTGGCAAAGAGATGGGTGAGTTTGGTTTACTTTTTTTTGCCTTGTATATTTCATGTTATCCCTCATGCAAAATAAATTTAGTTCTTGTCCTGTGTCCCAGAAATTCATGTGTCTTATTTGTGTTGGAGTGTATGGAACACTGGGATGGCGATAAAATGACTAGGAAAATTTTGCAGGTTTGCATATTATTTTAACTATCACTATCCGACCAGCTGTAGCAAAAATATTTGTACTTACCTAAATTTGTCAATGCAGTCCACAGTGAATGATAACAGAGGACTGAAGGTTGCTCAGGTTGTTCTGTCTCCTTCAAACATCAGCAGTGTCAAAACCAAGGTTCTTGAGGCGGCGAAGCACATGAAAGCCTAAGAAACGAATCATGGCTTATAGGTTGGGTTTTAGTCCCGTAGAAGGTTTCCCACCCTATAGGTTTTTTTTCTTTCTATGTTACCATGACATGCTTGTAAAATATACTGAATATTTTGTGTTTATACTCAATATTTTGTGTTTATTAGTCCTGGTGTGAACATACTCAATATTTTTGTGTTTATTAGTCCTCCTAGTTTACTCTTGGTTAATTCGGATTAAAAAATCATTGTTTGAGTCCTGGTTTGCTGCGGCAGAGAAACATCCACTTTTCCTGCCGCGACAGGTCTGGCGAGACATTTTTTCTGCTGCGGCACAGAAAAGGTCATTTTTTCCGTGGCGACAGGGCTGCCATATTTCTGCGGCGGCACGATTTTGCCCTCTGTGAAGCTCGCCATCATCGGTCAGTGGGTCAGCCTCTGCCCTCCGGGGATAATCTTGATGGGTGTACGCGTCTGCGAAAGGCCAGAGGTTTGTATGCTCGGTACGGAACCTTTCTATTTCAAACGGTCGGTAGGAGAACGGAACCGATCAGTATCATGGCAATGCAAAGCTCCATGCCTCCATCTTCTATTTCCACAAGGCTAGCTACATGATTTTGGCAGGGATTTGGGCACTTGATTGCTTGCACATCCGCGACAGCAAAAGTGGTGGTGACAACGGCATCGTGTAGAAGGAGAAAACGGATTATTACTGGAGTATTTATCCAGGAGCAATTTCATTTTTTGCCGCGACAATTTTTGATCATTGTTTGAGTCTTGGTCTGCCGCGGCACAGAAACACCCACTTTTCCTGTCGCGATAGGTCCTGGACGCTCAGCCAGGCAACAAATTTTTTCTGTCGCGGCACAGAAAAGACTGTTTTTTCTGCCGTGACAGCGCTGCCAGATTTCTGCCGCGACACGATTTTGCCCTGTTTTTTTGCCGCGACAACTTTACACATCAACTTTTGATCATTGTTTTTTTTCAAACTTTAGCCACAGCCATTCATACATAGACATTGTTTTCTTCAAAATGGATTGCAGGCTCAATCCAGCTTAATTTCATGCAATAACCAATCAAGATAACCAAACATGATACCCACATGTCGCTATTATGTCCCTAATCAAGCCTTACATACCGCTATTCAGATAACCAATCAAGATAACCAAACAACATTCTCATAAACAAAATAAAATTCACAAATACTAATATGATCTATTCCACTTCCGGATAATCATGATGATGAGCTCCCTCTCGTCTGCATACTATGTTACTGTTGCTCACGTCGAACTAACATTTCTGCAAGATACCTGCAGTTTACAAACAAAAAAATTATAAATAACTACATTACAATAATTAATGCCGAAATTAAATATAGCGGTTACCTGTGATGGAGTTTGTATTTCATCCTTTTTTTGTGTCTAGGCGTTTTGCAAGCGCTACACAATTTTTACCATTTTTTAAGAATCGTGCAAGAACAATACACCTTGGTAGTTCAACCAATTTCAGTTCCGTCAACATAAACAGAATATGCTTACAAGAAATGCTTCTACGTACCATCCTCTGACATGTGCAATCTATACTTTGTGCTGGATTGTTTGGTGTATAGTCCACAGAAAAATTATGGCGTCGGTTATTTGACCATGCCACAAGATACCTTACCGAATATTCTATTCCCAAACTTTTTTCTATAGTCATCATGCCTTCAATCTTACGAATCTCATCCTGCAAGATATAAAAATTCGCTGGGGTGAATGTGTTGGCCATTGCTATCTCAATTTGCTGCCATTTAGTAACAATCACAGGCATAGTCTGTGAAGCCGTGCAGTCATCTCGCGCCTCTGTTTCTCGGATACGTACAATGACATTCTCATAGTGCACAATTAAATCCACAAGCGTCATCCCATAATCGAGGTGAAGATGAAGGAACGAGTTGAGACTTTTACTGCGTTGGTTGCTTTTCGTCCCTAGCCAAAATCCATCTGCGAGGTAAGCAACCGTCCACATGTGCTTCTTCTTGTACATTCTACTTAGCCACGGCTTTGTCTTATTTGTCTTCCATTTTCTCACATATGCGTGCCATCCTTCCTCAAACTTGGCCTTCGTGGTGAAGTAACATAATAGAGACTGAAACTCTGGCAATGATTTGGAAATTAGGTGCTTGCACATGTTCTTTTCAATGTGCCATGTACAAATACGGTGCCACACATCTGGCAATACACTTCGTATCGCTCTGATCATCGCAGCATCTGCATCCGTGATTATAGACTGTGGCCTCTTCTGACATATTGCTTTCAAAAATATTTTCAGGAGTCAAGCATAATTATCTTCGGTCTCGTTTGATATGATGGCACACCCGAATACGGTAGTCTTCCGGTGATTGTTCAGGCCGACAAACGGAACAAAAGGCATACTGTATCGATTCATCTTGTAGGTGTTGTCAAACACCAAAACGTCACCATAATCTTGGTAGTCCTGACGTGACTAAGAATCGCACCAGAAGAGACATTTCAAACGTCCCTTATCGTCAAGCTGATGATCATAAAAAAAGTCAGGGTCCTTTTCCTTCCTGCTTTGCATAATGCCGATGGACGCGGCCGCATCGCCGCTTGAAAGTAGCTTCCTTTTCTCTCTGGCACACATGTTATACAAATCCTTTCTCGTGAATCCAACTTGATTGTATCTACCGTAGTTGCTGATGAAAGAACTCATGATCATATGCTTTCTAATCCCACTAGCTGCCATTGCTAATATCTCTGCCCTTTGGAAATCTTTGATCTTCCTGTGAGACTAAAGAAAAGGCACCTCATCAGGTCTAGCTAAAATATGATTGTGCTTGTCATCAAACTTCTCAACACACCAAACACCTTTAGATTTATCTAGCTTCACGACCAGTTGTGTTGTGCATCCACAATGAGACTATGCTCTTGGCTTGTATTTTCTGCCTTCCAAAGACAAGTATTTGCTACTACGTTTCCCTTCCCTGGATCATATGAACTGCCTCTTATGTATATCATGTGATGCCTTTTCGTTTTCCTTATATCTGCCCTTTCTTATGCTGAATCCATGGTCTTTAGCATAGCTGTTGTAAAAATAATATGCCGCAGGTTCAGAAACAAAAGTCATGTCCATTATTTTCTAATACTTCTCCCACTCTTCACCTGGATACCCAATATCCCTGTCACATTCTCCCTTATATTCTTCCTCTTTAAAAACATTCCCAATCACCTACAAATTCATAACATATAACACATAAGTTATTAGTACAATGGTACAGCTTGGGTACATATATCACATAAAATATGAAACACATACCTCAACATTATCACATGTCTCCAAGTCTGAATCACCATAGTAGTCAAAACTTTTATCACTCCCAACTATTAACTGCATAATTTAATACGAAAAAAATAGTAAGTTATATTTTCACGCAACTAATTTTATCCACATATATACCTACAATAATGCACATACCTTATTCACGTACTCACAGTCCAATACCTCAGAATCGTTCTCCTCATTAGCAACTTCTAACTCAATCTACACAACACAAATGACTTCATTGCAATTACTAGTACACCACATAAAATCAATGTCACTCACATTTTTGTCTGATGCATCATCAGGATGGACGTGCCCATCTACATAAGAATCTGATCCATGGTGGTGAGAGGACTCGGCCTCATTGTCCAAGTACTCGTCATCTACTTCCATCATACTTGAACCACCGCTATCCACCATTATCTGCAACCACTAGAAACCCTGAGAGTCGAAATTACCTTACGACAACACGGAGGAGTAGGAGGAGGAGCCGTCACCGAACCCTAGCAGCCGACGAGATCTCACCTCTGACGCGTAGATCTAGACTCGTACGATCTGGAGGTGCTCCGATCTCGAATTTGTCTAGAGGAGAGGAGCGGCGATAAGGTATGTCCCGCGTCTTAGGGTGCCGCCGTGTCTAGAGGAGAGAGGAGCGGCAATGAGGTTACGCCGCCGGTCGATCGACGTGAATCTCCCAAGGGCGCTACTCTGCGTAGAGGTTCTGAGTAACCGCACGACTAGTGTAGGGGTTCGTAGCATGGAAAACAAAAAAATTCTACCGCATACAGACAAACAAGTCAAGATCTATCTACTAGATTGTATCAACGAGTCGATAGAAGCACTCACCCTTGAAGATTCCAAAGCGGTTAATGAGACAAGATTCTCGTGGGCGATGTAGTCGTACACTTGCCGATCTCAAGATCGCGTAGACGATCCTTCCGGCGCTGCGTTCTGGCAGCGCTTCCGCAGTCGGTCACACGTTCGGTACTCAATGAAGACCTTCCTCTCCCTTGTTCCAGCAGGCAGCGGAGGTTTTAGTTCTCCCCTCGTGATTCTAGCAGCATGACGGCGTGGTGTCGGAAGTAGAGGGAAGATCCCGCAGGGCTTCACCTAAGCTGGTGCGGGTTATGATGGATTAGGGTTTCCTGGAGATCTAGGGTTTAGAAGTCCAGGAGGAGGAGGAGGTAACGGCGGCGGCTAGGGAGGCGGCGACGAACCGGCAGCGGCGCTAGGCGACAGCGCGGCGGCGGCTCGGGTGGAGAGGGGCTAGGGCTTGTGGTGTTGGGGCAGCCCTCCCCCTCTATTTATGAGAGGGAGGGCCAACCTTGGTAGGGGTGGGTTTGAATCCAAACCCAAACCCAAGTTGGATTGAGAGAAGGATTTGTTTCTTCTCCCACTAGGAAACCATTGTTCCAGTTTGACTTTCAATTTAGAGCTTTATTTCTCTCTTGCGAATGCCAACACCAAGTGACCTTGGGTATGATCCAATCATTCCACATATCCATGACACATTCATGGACCATTCCCCTTCCGGTCCGGTGAACCTTCTAGACCCTTCTAGAACCTCTCCGATGAAACCATCGGAAACTTTCCCGAACTCCGAAATAGGACTTTCCTTATATGAATCTTATTCTCCGGACCATTCCGGATCTCCTAGTGATAACCCGGATCCCATCCGAGACTCCGAACAACATTCAGTATCCCTACTAACATTCCATATCTACTAAACAACATCGAATCCTTAAGTGTGTCTCCCTACGGTTTGTGAATTATGCGGACATGACCAAGACACTTCTCCGATCAATAACCAATAGAATAATCTGGAAATTCATATGGCTCCCACATATTTCTACGATTACTTTGCGATTGAATGAACCACTTACATACGGTACCAATTTCCCTTTGTCTCACGATAGTTTACTTATCCGAGGTTTTGATCATCGCTATCTCTGCATACCTAGTTCAACCTCGTTACCGATAAGTACTATTTTCTCGTTCCCGTGATATGTGATCCCTTGTGAGCCAGTCACATGCTTGCAAGCTAATTGGATGACATTCCACCGAGAGGGCCCAGAGTATATCTATCCGTCATATGGATGGACAAATCCCACTCTTGATCCATGCGCCTCAACCCATACTTTCTGAATACTCAATGCCACCTTTATAGCCACCCAGTTACGGTGTGGTGTTTGATGTCATAAAAGCATCCTTCCGGTTAAGGTGATTAGCATGATCTCATGGTCGAAGGAATTAGGTTACTATGTATCAGAAAGCTTATAGCAAACGAACTATTAAAATGACTTGATCTTTATGCTACGCTTATCTATAGGAGTATGTCCATCATACCATTCTCCTAATGATATGATCTTGTTATTAGTAACATCTCAATGTTCATGATCGAGAAACCACGATCATCTATTAATCAACAAGCTAGTATTATAAAGAGGCTTTACCAGGGACTCTAATTTAGTTTAAAAATCACAAAAGTATTAATGTTTCCGTTTAATACTATTATAGCATGAATGTAAACATTTATCATAAACACAAAGATATAATAATAACCACTTTTATTATTGCCTCTAGGGCATATCTCCAACAGTCTCCAACTTGCACTAGAGTCAACTAATCTAGATTACATGGTAATATACCGAACACCCATGAAGGTTTGGTGTTGGTCATGTTTTGCCCTCGGGAGAGGTTTAGTCAACGGATCCGCCATATTCAGATTTGTGTGTACTTTGCAAATCTTTATGTCACCATATTGGACATGCTCTCAAATAGCATGAAAACGTAGCTTGATGTGTTTCAGCTTCTTGTGTGACCTTGGTTCTTGCGCATTGGCTATTGTAACACCCTCAGAATCGGACCTATGCAAGTTTGAGCAAAATTCGCCAAAACCCGCATAGAAACGATTCAAAGGTGCCCACCAGGCACTTTCGTGCGGGTGGAAAACGAAGTAATAACATTACACAACAGTCCTCGATGGGACCCACAGAACAGATATATATAACAGCGACTCAAAGAGTCAAGAATACAGATATAATATACAAAGATCCAAATCACCTTGAAAACGATAGAGCGTCCGGCTACGGACAAGATGCAAATGGGGCTAAGAGCCCCAAGAATAACCAATGGCGCCCATAACCCTGCCAAGCCGGAAGGGTAATCCCGCTAACGACGCCGATCTCAAACCTGCTTAAACAAAAGGTGCCGACAAAGGGCAAAGGAAAAAGAAGGAGCATCGATCGAGGCCAAGACACGGCGAGGCTAGAATTGGCGGTCCTCGCCTACATAGGTATGGTGGATCAAGCGGCAAAGATGCACTAAACAACCTATAGAGACTCGATACAACTGGCGGTGATCAGAGAGGGATAAGAGGGACCTATCCGGAACCAACCTGACACTATCATCAAACAAACCCATCCTGGCGTTTCCCCCTCGAGACCAAACGAGGAAGTCAACCGAGGAACTCACACAGTTGGCAGTTTTACTTATTCAGTTATCGTTGCAGCAATTACTAGTCAGGTTTAGATAGTCATTCTGATAAAGTAAGCAGTGGGTACTTTTAGTTATCCATTCCGTTATAGTTGTAACAGTTACTAATCAGATACAGCTAGCATGAGATAAACCCAAAACCCAGCAGTTGTTGTTACTTTTATTTAGCCATTCTGTTGGAGTTGTAATACTTACTAGTCAGGTACAATGGTCGCAAGCGAAAAACCAAACAAGCAATTGTGGGTAGTATTATTTAGCCATTCCATTATAGTGAAGCTGATTACTAGTCATTATAAAGTCAAATTTATAGCAATAAACTTTAGTTATGCTTGTCTATGATCGAGATACTGTGCTCCAAGTCGTCCATATCCGCGGACACGGCTTTCAGAAAGTTTTACCCGGCCGGGGTGCACCAATAGCAACACACGCTCGATCAACCTCGGAAAAACCAAATCAAAACACAACGAGACTTTCACGACTGAACAATCACAGGATTCAGAAATATTTCGTGGGCCACCCTTAAAGTAGACCCCAAGAAGTAAGCAAGCTCCGAGACGGACTCAAGGTTGTGGGACGGTCGTGAACGATCGGGAACCCAAAACTGGGCTTGTCGACACAGGAATCATGACACGATCCTAAAGACAAAGGTGCTATCCGTCGACAATTTAAATACATAAGTAGCATGGCATAAGTACAGGATCATAAATAAAACCTCAAACTAGTTTGTGGCCCCAAGAAATAAGACTGAATCAAGCTCTTGCTCGGGGTCCCATATACCTCCGGATGTGGATAGCGCGATAAATCAAGGAACAGTATCAAGTACTCGGGGTCCCACGGGACACAAGTGGGTCGAAACCAAATATTATCTATCACCCACCGATGCCTCTCGCTTACTTCAATTTTAGTTGTTAAACAGAATTAAAGTGAACGATAAGTAAAACTAGGGCCATCTCCAACATCAAGCATGCGGCATTACTCCAACAACTGGCATTTGACAACACGTAACAACACTTGAGCAAGCGATCACGACGCTGCAAGTCCAACTATCTACCAAACAATGTAATAGGATGTGTCCGAGGCAATATAGGTAGATCACGGGTCCGGAAACTAAAGCATCGCAACACAGATAGCAATAGATCAACAGGAGGGAAGTAAATACTATAAAAGTAAGATAGGTAGAAAGGGGGAGATGCGCGCCTGAATACATTGTCGAATGTTCATCCAAGATCGTAAGCTCACATCAACTCAACGGCCTTATCCGAAGAAGCAAAACACTAGAAGAAACACGGATGCAATATTTAATACAACAGGAATATCGGCATGATGCATGTATGATGTATGGCATGGCAAAGTGCGATGCAATTAGGTCATATTAAGCGGAACCGGGGTCCCGACAAGTAATTAGGTGGTTCACGTTGTTTAGCTACCCCACAAATTAAATGTTGTCATAACATGGCAGAAGATAGTACTGTGTTCGCTACACAAATTTAAATGAGGCGATACGGCTAGATTTGCCCATATGGGCCCCATATTTAATTATGAGGTGAATCGGCATAAGGCCCCAAACCACGTATAAGGATGCATGCATGAACATTTAATGTGCAACAATTGATATTTCCTTTATAAAATAGGGCTCGAGAAAGGGGTCACACATTAGGGGGTCTCGACGAACTTGGGAGTTTCGGGGTCGGTCTCAGGTCCGTGGTTCGACGGATCGGTCTCGACGGGATCGTTCTCGGATAACGGGGTAGGTCTTGGCGTTCCGGAAGCAGGACTTGGTTCAGCGGTAGATCTTGTTGGTCCGTGAATGCGTTCTCGAGGTCGATGGCGAACTTGTCCGGTACCGGGGTTCTTGGCGCGGCACCGGGCACGGAATCGATCTTCGGGTTCGGGGATCTCGGCGAACTGGGCGTGTCGGGGTGTGGTCTTCGGGTCCGTGACGAGGAACTTGCCGTTTCGATGTCGGGGTCTCGAACTCCGTGAAGAGAGCCTTGTCGTCCTTAGGCGAAGAACATGTCATCCCGTGGGTCCGTGTAGAAGTGCTCGATGGTCCATGACGGAGGTCTCCGGGTTCGGCTTCGTTTTCCATGAAGGAGATCTTGGGGTCTTCTATGTCGACGACCTTGGGTACCATCTTGTTCGCCGGTGGCGAGCTTGGAATCTGCGTCGGGGCCTTCGCTTTCCACCACGTACATTCCTCTAATCCAACATCATCGAGCCGATCTTGTCGACAAGGGGAACTTGACGCTTGTCATCCTTCTCCGAGTTTGGTTGTCGGACTCCGCATGACGTCGAGGATCTTGGCGACTTCGGAGGGCCGGTCCGAGCATGCCCCGACTTGGTGCCAGGGGGACCAAACGGCACATGCCTCGAGCTGGCCCTGAACAAGCAGACGCCAAGACGGAACGACAGCGGCCACTGGCGACTCGGGCGGGATGGGCGCACGGGCTTCAGGGAGACAGCCGGAGGAGGGGTCGTCGGCGAGCTGGGACGGCGCGAGGAGGCGGCGACGGCCGAGGCAGAGGGGGACCGCGGGCGAGGGTCAGGGTCGATCGCAGAAGTGAGCGGTCTCCGCCGAGCGGGCGGCCGGTGCTGGACCCGCGACTTCGCGAGGGCGACGGGCGACACAGGCGTGGCGGGCGTGAGCGGGCCGTGGAAGAGGAACGCGGCGAGGCCCAGGAGAGGGGCGACGGAGGGCGGAGCTCGGGGCCAGGCGGGGCGGAGCGGAGGATGAAGGCTGTAACACCCTCAGAATCGGGCCTATGCAAGTTTGGGCAAAATTCGCCAAACCCGCATAGAAACGATTCAAAGGTGCCCACCAAGCACTTTCGTGCGGGTGGAAAACGAAGTAATAACATTACACAACAGTCCTCGATGGGACCCACAGAACAGATATATATAACAGCGACTCGAAGAGTCAAGAATACAGATATAATATACAGAGATCCAAATCACCTCAAAAACGACAGAGCGTCCGGCTACGGACAAGATGCAAATGGGGCTAAGAGCCCTGAAGAATAACCAATGGCGTCCATAACCCTGCCCAGCAAGGAAGGGCAACCTCGCTAACGGCGTCGATCTCGAACCTGCTTAAACAAAAGGGTGCCGAAAGGGCAAAGGAAAAGAAGGAGCGTCAAGATCGAGGCCAAGACAGCGAGGCTAGAATTCGGTCCTCGCCTACATAGGTATGGTGGATCAAGCGGCAGCGCAAAGATGCACTAAACAACCTATAGAGACTCGATACAATGCGGTTATCGAGAGGGGTGAGGATGACCTATTCGGATCCAACCTGAAGCTAACACCAAACAAACCCATCCTGGTGTTTCCCTCTCGAGACCATTCGAGGAGGTCAACCGAGGAACTCACACGGTTGGCAGTTTTTATTTATTCAGTTATCGTTGCAGCAATTACTAGTCAGATGTAGATAATCATCCTGATAAAGTAAGCAGTGGGCACTTTTAGTCAACCATTCCGTTGTAGTTGCAGCAATTACTAATCCGATACAGATAGCATGATATAAACCCAAAACCCAGCAGTTGTTGGTACTTTTATTCAGCCATTCCGTTGTGGTTGCAATACTTACTAGTCATTAAACAATTGTCGCAAGCGACAACCAAACAAGCAATTGTGGGCAGTATTAATTAGCCATTCCGTTATAGTGAAGCTGATTACTAGTCATTATAAGTCAAATTTATAGCAGTAAACTTTAGTTATGCTTGTCTATGATCGAGATACTGTGCTCCAAGTCGTCCATATCCGCGACACGCTTTCGTAAAGTTTTACCCGCCGGGTGCACCAATAGCAACACACGCCGATCAACCTCGAAAACCAAACAAAACCCAACGAGGCTTTCACGATGAACAATCACAGATTCAGAATTATTTCAGGGGCCACCCTTTGAGTAGATCCCGAACGGAGTAAGCAAGCTCGAGACGGCCTCAAGGTTGCGACAATGGTACATGGATCGGGAACCCGAAAGTGTGGCTGGGCTTGTCGATACCGCGTAAACATTCCGATCCTAAATAGTACAGTGTGCTCCTCGCACAATTTAAATACAGAAAGTAGCATGGCATAAGTACGGATCGTAAATAAAACCTCAAACTAGTTGTGTCCCCAAGAAATAAGAATGAATCAAGCTCTGGCTCAGGGGGGTCCCATATACCTCCCGGATGTGGATAGCGCGCAAAAATCAAGGAATGTATCAAGTACTGGGGTCTTACGGACACAAGTGGGCTCGAAACCAAATATTTTCTATCACCCACCGATGCCTCGCTTATTCAATTTTAGTTGTTAAACAGAAATTAAAGTGACGATAAGTAAAACTAGAATCATCTCCAACATCAACCTGCGGCAATACATCAAGAATCGTGGCATAAGGCGACACATCAAGACTTGAGCAAGCAACTACGACGCGCAAGTCCAACTATCTACCAAACAACAGGTAATAGGATGTGACCAAGGCAATATAAGGCTGCAGGGGATATCACGGGTACGAAAACTAGAGCATCGCAACACAGATAGCAATAGATCAACAGGAGGGAATAAAGACTATAAAAGTAAGATAGGTAGAAAGAGGGAGATGCTCGCCTGAAAACATTGTCGAAGGGTTCGACCGAAGATCGGGGCGAAGCTCACATCAACTCAACGGTCCAATCCACGAAGAAGCAAAACACTAGAAGGAACACCGGATGCAATATTTAATACAACGGCAGAAGATCGGCATGATGCATGTATGATGAATGACATGGCAAAGATGCGATGCAATCAGGTCATATTAAGCGGTACCGGGGTCCCGACAATCAATATATGGTTCAAGTTGTTTAAACCCCCACATATTAAATGTTGTTTAGCATGGCAAACGATAGTACTGGTTTGCTACACACGTTTAAATGAGGCCAATATAAGGCTAGATTTGCCCGCATATGGGCCCCATATTTAATTATTCGGTGAATCGGCATAAGGCCCCCAAACCAATGCTATGCATGCGGGAATGACAATTTAATATGCAATCAAGTTGTTATTATGCATTTATAAAATAGGGTATCGAGGAAAAGGGTCACATTTAGGGTTCGACGATCTTGTTAGGGTTCCGGGTTCGGGTCGGGGTCCGGGTTCGACGGTCTGGGGTTCGGGTTCGACGGATCGTTCTCGGCCGGGTTAGGGTCTTGGCGCAACCGGGTCTCGGTGTCCGGGTGAAGCACTTCGGCGCCTCGAGGGAGTCCTTGTCGCCATGTGTCCTTCGGGTTCTATGTCGATGATCTTGTCGCCGAAGAACTTGCCGGGTCCCACGGGTCGATCTTGCTGCGAGGGTCTTGGCGGGTCCGCGCTTGGATTCCGTGAGGGTGATCATGGCGTCGGTGAGGTCGATCGCCGGTTCCACGGTGTTAGTTAGCCGTTAGCCGGACTTGGCGTCCGGGGTTCGCCGCCCGCCTGTGGGACGGTCTTGAGGTCGATGGAGTACTTGAATAGCGACACCGAAGTTCGATAGGGCCCTTCGGATAATCTTCAACCTCGATGGTTTCTAGTGTCGCCTTTTTTTGGCTCCATCTTGGCGTTGGCCCTAAGATTTGGTTTGCGCTCTCACCAATGATTAGTACCAACTTGGTACTACACGTAACGCAAGGTTGGAGGCGGATGGCCAGCGTCGTCGGTGTGGGTCCCACGGGAGGTGGGTCCAAAGGGCCATCTGCCGCTGAAGGGAGGCGAGGGCTCGGGAGGATAGGCGCGGGCAGGCGATGGCGACGGCGAGGCGGGTTGGCAGTGGCGGCTCGAGGAGGTAGCGGACGTGGCGGCGGTGCTTGCCGGAGCTCGGGCGGCAGCGGGTGGCAGGCATGGGCAGAGGACGCGGAGGAGGCCGACTTGGCGAACGCGGGCGAGGAGGAGTGGCGGGTCACGGCGGGACGAGAGGGCCGGAGGCGCCGCAGAGCTCGACGGGGCAAGCGAGGCGGAGAGGAGGCGTGGCGAGGCTGCTGGTTGAGGCGGCCGCGGGGCAAGGCAGCGGGCGAAGCTGGCGGCGGCGCATGATGTGGAGGCCGGATGGAGAGGCGGGTCGGGCAGCGAGGGAGGAGCTCACGGGCGCAAGGGGCGTGACGGGACCACTGGCGGAGGCGGTTCGAGGCGGAGCGAGGTGGCGGCGGAGGTGGTCGCTGCATGGAGCGCAAGGCGAGGGCGAGCAGCGCTAGCGGGAGGGGGCCATGATGGATGGCGAGGGCGACTCGGGCGCTAGGAAAGCGGCGGGTGAGGTGCGAGGCGGGCCGGCGTGGTCCGCAAGGGAAGGAGGCGAGGGCGGTGCGTGTCGCGTCTGGGAGGAAGGAGGGTCGGGGGCAGGCGTGGCCGGGCGGGTGGGGCCAGGTAGCAAAGGTGTGGGTGTTGGTGGGCTGGGTGTGTTTGGTCTTGGCAGTGGTGTGTGTGGTGTGTGTTTGGGTTGGTGGGGTGGGGAAGGTGAGAGAGAGAGGGAGGGTGAGGGGTGAGGGTGACGTGGCGGGGTGTGATTGGAGGGGAGGGAAGGTGGCAAGGTGGCAGGATACTATTGGAGGGAGTGAGGTGGAGGGATGGTTGGGTAGTTTTACGGGTAGGTCTAGGATTTAGATGGGGTGGACCGCTTTAAAAGAACAGGGTGGTCGTCGGTCAATCGCCTGCTCGATTGCCTCGCAAAAATAAATATAAATTTTATTTGTTTTAAAAACACCATTTGCAAACCGATAGCAACAAACAAAAATAATTCCGGAGACCCGTGTTTGGCGTTTGAATAAAAGGCAGGCGTTTAGAAAACAAACGGGTGTTGCGAAAATAGTTTTGGCAAACAATGCATGTTGATGACGATGCAATGCACAAATTCAACGCGATTTTCTAGTAGTGATTTTATGGGATGCCACAATTCGACACCACTAACAATGGATCTCGCCCTCGAGATCCGCCTCATGGTACCGGAAGGAAGGCGGCGTCTTCGCTTCGTGTAGATCCTCGCGACACCACTAACGAGGGTTTTCTTCATCCGGAAATTGGCGACACCACCAACAAAGGGTCGTTGATCCCGATCAACGAGATCACCGGAGAACAAAGGACGGTAGAGGTATCAAACGATAAGGCCACCTCTAACTTCCATTAGATGAGGAGAAGTTACCTTGATTCCCAGTTCGATGTACGAGCTAACAGAAGAGTCGGTAGGGTGATCAGTCCATCCGGACCCAACTATCAACTCTATACATGGGTAGGAGAATCGACAACTCAACTCTAGATTTGGGTGAAGATCTTCTTAGGCGTATCCGAACAAAGGGATGATGCCAAAGCAGGAATCGTATGAAAGGCACAATGATGAGGTTCCGCGATGGTTCCATTGGCATGAACAACACATGCTCAAGGTATACTCCAACTTCACCAATGCTCGTCCTTCTCATATGTTTTTCAACGACACTGACAGCCAGCAAGGAACACATATGGATTAAGATCTCAAGAACAAAAGATCGGATGAAGGGTACAACAGACAAGTTGCAGATTGATGATCGTAGCGCCTCCGTTACAAAAGGAAGAAAACGAAACCCTGAAGGTGCGACGGAAACCCAACCACGAGAAATCCTGGACTCGAAGAGAGAGAAGAGAGCGGATTCAAAACACGTAGAGGTAAGAGGGGAACAGCAGAGGGTAAGGAGTAAAATCAGACCTAGCCAGAACTATCCAACCGATTTTGCAAAATAGTTTTGACACTCTACTTCGGCCGTTAGCTAGGTTATCCTACAGGCTGGACTTGTGGGGTATCGCAACCGAGCTCGATACCACTCAGAACACCCTCGATCGGGCCTATGCAAGTTTGGGCAAAATTCGCCAAACCCGCATAGAAACGATTCAAAGGTGCCACCAGCACTTTCGCAAGGGTGGAAAACGAAGTAATAACATTACACAACAGTCCTCGATGGGACCCACAGAGCAGATATATATAAATGACTCAAAGAGTCAAGAATACGATATAATATACAAAGATCCAAATCACCTTGAAAGCGATAGGCGTCCGGCTACGGACAAGATGCAAATGGGGCTAAGAGCCACGAAGAATAACCAATGGCGTCCATAACCCTGCCTGAGCCAAGCGGAAGGGTAACCCCGCTAACGACGTCGATCTCAAACCTTAAACAATAGGGGTGCCGACAAAGGGCAAAGGAAAAAGAAGGAGCGTCGATCGAGGCCAAGACAGCGAGGCTAGAATTGGCGGTCCTCGCCTACATAGGTATGGTGGATCAAGCGGCAGCAGCATGCACTAAACAACCTATAGAGACTCGATACAACTGGCGGTTATCAGAGAGGGATAAGAGGGACCTATCCGGAACCAACCTGACACTATCATCAAACAAACCCATCCTGGCATTTCCCCCTCGAGACCAAACGAGGAAGTCAACCGAGGAACTCACACGGTTGGCGGTTTACTTATTCGATTATCGTTGGCAATTACTAGTCACTTTAGATAGTCATTACGATAAAGTAAATGGGTACTTTTAGTTATCCATTCCGTTATAGTTGCACAATTACTAATCAAATACGATAGCATGATATAATCCCAAAACCCAGTGATTGTTGGTACTTTTATTTAGCCATTGTTTGAAGTTGCCATACTTACTAGTCAGTACAATGGTGTAAGCGTTAACAACCAAACAAGCAATTGTGGGTAGTATTAATTAGCCATTCCATTATAGTGAAGATGATTACTAGTCATTATAAGTCAAATTTATAGCAATAAACTTTAGTTATGCTTGTCTATGATCGAGATACTGTGCTCCAAGTCGTCCATATCCGCGGACACGGCTTTCAGAAAGTTTTACCCGGCCGGGGTGCACCAATAGCAACACACGCTCGATCAACCTCGGAAAAACCAAATCAAAACCCAACGAGACTTTCACGACTGAACAATCACAGGATTCAGAAATATTTCAGGGGGCCACCCCTTTGAGTAGATCCCGCAACGGAGTAAGCAAGCTCCGAGACGGCCTCAAGGTTGTGGGGACGGCTGTGAACGACTGGGAACCCAAAACTGGGCTTGTCGACACCGCAGAATCGTGCCACGATCCTAAACGATCTGATGTGCTATCTCGCTGAATTTAAATACATAAGTAGCATGGCATAAATGCAGGATCGTAAATAAAACCTCAAACTAGTTTGTGGCCCCAAGAAATAAGACTGAATCAAGCTCTTGTAGGGGTCCCATATACCTCCCGGATGTGGATAGCGCGATAAATCAAGAACAGTATCAAGTACTCGGGGTCCCACAGGACACAAGTGGGCGTTCGAAACCAAATATTATCTATCACCCACCGATGCCTGCCTTACTTCAATTTTAGTTGTTAAACAGAATTAAAGTGAACGATAAGTAAAACTAGGGCCATCTCCAACATCAAGCATGCGGCATTACTCCAAAACATGTGGCATTTGACAACACGTAACCGCACTTGAGCAAGCGACTGCGACGCTGAAGGCCAACGATCTACCAAACAACAGGTAATAGGATGTGTCCAAGGCAATATAGGGCTGCACGGTAGATCACGGGTCGAAACTAAAGCATCGCAACCAGATAGCAATAGATCAACAGAGAGGAAGTAAATACTATAAAAGTAAGATAGGTAGAAAGGGAGATGCTACTTTGAAAACATTGTCGAAGGTTCATCCAGAAGATCGGAAGCTCACATCAACTCAACGGCCTTATCCGCGAAGAAGCAAAACACTAGAAGAAACACCGGATGCAATATTTAATACAACGGCAGAAGATCGGCATGATGCATGTATGATGTATGGCATGGCAAAGGTGCGATGCAATTAGGTCATATTAAGCGGAACCGGGGGTCCCGACAAGTAATTAGGTGGTTCACGTTGTTTAGCTACCCCACAAATTAAATGTTGTCATAACATGGCAGAAGATAGTACCAGGTTCGCTACACAAATTTAAATGAGGCCAGTATACGGCTAGATTTGCCCGCATATGGGCCCCATATTTAATTATGAGGTGAATCGGCATAAGGCCCCCAAACCACAGACAAGGATGCATGCATGAACATTTAATGTGCAACAATTGATATTTCCTTTATAAAATAGGGCTCGAGAAAGGGGTCACACATTAGGGGGTCTCGACGAACTTGGGAGTTCCGGGGTTCGGGGTCGGTCTCAGGGTCCAGGGTTCGACGGATCGGTCTCGACGGGATCGTTCTCGGATAACGGGGTAGGTCTTGGCGTTCCGGAAGCAGGACTTGGTTCAGCGGTAGATCTTGTTGGTCCGTGAAGGCGTTCTCGAGGTCGATGGCGAACTTGTCCGGTACCGGGGTTCTTGGCGCGGCACCGGGCACGGAATCGATCTTCGGGTTCGGGGATCTCGGCGAACTGGGCGTGTCGGGGTGTGGTCTTCGGGTCCGTGACGAGGAACTTGCCGTTTCGATGTCGGGGTCTCAAACTCCGTGAAGAGAGCCTTGTCGTCCTTAGGCGAAGAACATGTCATCCCGTGGATCCGTGTAGAAGTGCTCGATGGTCCATGACGGAGGTCTCCGGGTTCGGCTTCGTTTTCCATGAAGGAGATCTTGGGGTCTTCTATGTCGACGACCTTGGGTACCATCTTGTTCGCCGGTGGCGAGCTTGGAATCTGCGTCGGGGCCTTCGCTTTCCACCACGTACATTCCTCTAATCCAACATCATCGAGCCGATCTTGTCGACAAGGGGAACTTGATGCTTGTCATCCTTCTCCGAGTTTGGTTGTCGGACTCCGCACGACGTCGAGCATCTTGGCGACTTCGGAGGGCCGGTCCGAGCATGCCCCGACTTGGTGCCAGGGGGACCAAACGGCACATGCCTCGAGCTGGCCCTGAACAAGCAAGCAGCGCAGGGCGACACGGCGCGGCTGCCGGCGACTCCGGCGGCGGGCGCAGGCGGCAGGGAGGCAGCTGGAGGAGGGGGTCGTCGGTGAGCTGGGGACGGCGCTGGAGGACGAGCGGTGGCGAAAGCGGCCGAGGCAGGGGACCGGCGGCGGGTCGGTCGGGATCGCAGCAATGAGCGGTCTCCGTCAGCGGGCGGCAGTCTTGGACCCGGCTGCTTGGGCGCGGGCGACAGCGAGCCGCGGCGAGTGAGCAGCGCCGTGGAAGAGGAACGGGCGAGGCCCAGGGAGAGGCGGCGGGCGGAGATCGAGGCGAGGCGGAGGCGGAGGCGGAGGATGAAGCGGGCTCGGCGGGCGGGAGGCACCAGCGTGGCGAGGCGCGGCCGGCGTCGGGCAGCGGCGAGGGCAACAGGAGCTCGGGAGGCGCAGGAGGGGAGGAGAGGCGGAGGAGGTTGGGGCGGCAGTGGCCGAGAGCGTCTTGTGGCGAAGGAGGCGGGCGGAGGAGGCAGGCGGCGGGCGTGAGCGGCAGGCTGAGGCAGCGGTGAGGCGGCGGGGCGAGCTCATGAGAGGTAGGGGAGGAGGAGCGGCGCAGCGGCGGGGACCGAGGTCGGGGGTGGGCGGCGCTGGCGGTTGGTGTGGGCGAGGGCGAGGAGGTGAGGCGGGGCTGGCGGGTGGTGTGGGCGAGGGCGAGGGGGGGAGGCGGGCGTGGCGGGCGGGAGAGGAGGGAGCAAGCGGCGTGGGGCGACGAGGAAGGGAGCCAGAGGAGGAGAAGGGACGCGGGGAAGAGAGGCGTCAAGGGAGGAGAGAGGAGGCGGCGTGGGAGGCGTGGGCAGGGTGGGTCCCAGGCAGGTGAGGGTGGACCGGGTCCAGGTAGCCAGGCGTGGGGAGGAGGAAGGGAGAGGTGGGACGGGTGGGAAAAGAGAGAGGGGGAAAGAGAGGATTGGTGAGGTGGCGGGGTGGGTAGGTTTTGGGTGAGAGGGAGGTGTACGACGATTTGGTTGGTGGGTAGATTAGGATTGGGTGGTTTTAGGATTTAGGTTGGGCTGTTTTAAATGTGTGTGTTTGTTTGGTTCTGTTCAAATTAAAACAAAGCCACTTTGCAAAATAGTTTTTAGGAAAACAAAATATCCGATACGCTCGGGGTTTTGCCTTTTAAAATAAAGAGGGGGTATTTGTATAATCAAAACTAGGCTTTTCAAAATAATGCAGCTAACAATGCATGATGATGACGATGCAGAGCACAAAAACAACGCGATTTTCTAGTAGTGGTTTTGCGGGATGCCACAGCTATGGCGCCCATGTTATCACAGTAGATAGACATTGGGTCCAACGCACTTGGAACCACACCGAGCTCTGTAATAAACCCCTTCATCAATATCGCCTCTTGTGAAGCCTCCGAAGCAGCTATGTATTCCGATTTAGTTAAAGATCTCGCCACAACGCTTTGCTTTGCACTCCTCCAGCTAACTGCTGCACCATTCAAAGTAAATATGTATCCGGATTGAGATTTAGAATCATCCGGATCGGTGTTCCAACTAGCATCGGTGTAACCATTAATAACGAGTTGTTCATCACCTCCATAAGAAAGAACCATATCCTTAGTTCTTCTCAAGTACTTAAGGATGTTTTTGACCGTTGTCCAATGATCCACTCCTGGATCACTTTGATATCTGCTAGTCAAACTAACAGCATATGCAATGTCGGGTCTAGTACATAGCATGGCATACATAAGAGATCCTATGGCTGAGGCATAGGGAGTCTTACTCATCCTTTCTCTATCTTCTGCCGTTGCAGGACTTTGAGTTTTACTCAAGGTCGTATTGGGCAACATGGGCAAGAACCCTTTCTTGCTATCTTCCATTACAAACCTCTTTAGAACTTTGTCCAAATATGTACTTTGTGATAATGATATTAGGCGCCTTGATCTATCTCTATAAATCTTTATGCCTAATATATAAGCTGCTTCGCCAAGATCTTTCATTGAAAAACTATTATTCAAATAATCCTTGACACTATTTAGAAGGTCTACATCATTCCCAATCAACAATATGCCATCTACATATAGTATTAAGAATGCTACAGAGCTCCCACTCACTTTCTTGTAAATATAAGCTTCTTCATAAGTTTGTATAAAACCAAAACTTTTGATTACCTTATCAAAACGTTGATTCCAACTTCGGGATGTTTGCTTCAATCCATATATGGACCTTTGAAGTTTGCATACCTTGTTAGCATCTTTAGGATCGACAAAACCTTTGGGTTGCATCATATACAACTCTTCATCAATGTCTCCATTGAGGAACGCCGTTTTGACATCCATCTGCCATATCTCATAATCATAATATGCAGCGATTGCTAACATAATCCTCACAGACTTTAGATTCACTAATGGTGAGAAAGTCTCATCGTAGTCAACACCTTGAATTTGTCGAAACCCTTTTGCGACAAGTCGATCTTTATAGACAGTAACATTACCATCAGCCTGTTTTCTTCTTGAAAATCCATTTGTTCTCGACAGCCTTCCGGCCATCTAGTAAGTCCACCAAAGTCCATACTTGGTTTTCATACATGGATCCAATCTAGGATTTCATGGCTTCTTGCCATTTATTGGAATCTGGGCTCATCATCGCTTCCTCATATGTCGAAGGGTCATCGGTGTTGTCCACCAACATGACACTCATAACGGGATCATACCAATCAAGAGTGGTACGAGTTCTCGTTGACCTGCGAGGTTTTGTAGTAACTTCAACCGAAGTTTCATGATAAACATCATTAGCTTCCTATCTTATTGGTGTATGCGTCACAGGAACTACTTCCGGTGTTGTGCTACTCGCAAGTTCGAGAGAAGGTTCAACAACCTCGTCGAGTTCTACTTTCCTTCCAGTCACTTCTTTCGAGAGAAACTCCTTCTCTAGAAAGGATCCATTCTTGGCAACAAAGATTTTGCCCTCGGATCTATGATAGAAGGTATACCCAATAGTTTCCTTCGGGTATCCTATGAAGACACATTTTTCCGCTTTGGGTTCAAGCTTGTCCGGCTGTAACTTCTTTACATAAGCTTCGCAACCCCAAACTTTAAGGAACGACAATTTAGGTTTCTTCCCAAACCATAATTCATACGGTGTCGTTTCAACGGATTTAGATGGTGCCTATTTAAAGTGAATGCGGCTGTTTCTAATGCATAACCCCAAAATGATAGCGGTAATCTGTAAGTGACATCATAGAACGAACCATATCTAAGAGAGTTAGATTACGAGGTTCAGACACACCATTACGCTGCGGTGTTCCCGGTGGTGTCAATTGTGAAAGTATTCCGCATTTCTTCAAATGCTCGCCAAACTCGTAACTTAGATATTCACCTCCACGATAAGATCGTAGAAATTTAATCTTCTTGTTGCGTTGATTCTCTACCTCACTTTGAAATTCCGTAAACTTCTCGAAAGTTTCGGACTTATGTTTCATTAAATAGATATACCCATATCTACTCAAGTCACTCATGAAGGTAAGAACATAACGATAACCACTGCGCGATGCTACACTCATTGGGCCACACACATCGGTATGTATGATTTCCAACAAGTCTGTAGCTCTCTCCATCATGCCAGAAAATGGAGTCTTAGTCATTTTATCCATCAGACATGCTTCGCATCTTTCAAGTGATTCAAAATCAAGTGATTCAAGAAGTCCATCGGAATGGAGTTTCTTCATACGCTTCACTCCAATATGACCAAGACGACAATGCCACATATAGGTTGAGTTATCGCTCAATTTCAAACGTTTAGATTCAATGTTATTAATGTGTGTATTACCACATTCGAGATTCAATAAGAATAGACCATCTATCAAAGGTGCATGTGCATAAAACATATTACTCATATAAATCGAACAACCATTATTATCGGACTTAAACAAGTAACTGTCTCGCAATAAACATGATCCAGATATAATGTTCATGCTCAACGCAGGCACCAAATAACAATTATTTAAGTATAAAACTAATCCCGATGGTAGATGAAGAGGTAGTGTGCCGACCGCGATCACATCAACCTTTGATCCATTTCCAAAGCGCATCGTCACCTCGTTCTTCGCTAGCTTCCGTTTATTCTGCAGTACCTGTTTCGAGTTACAAATATGAGCAACCGAACCAGTATCAAATACCCAGGCACTACTACAAGTACTATTGAGATACACATCACTAACATGTATATCGTATATACATTTCTTCTTGATGTTTCCGTTCTTCAAATCCTCCAAGTACTTTGGGCAATTCCGCTTCGGGTGACCTTCTCCCTTGCAGTAAAAGCACTCAGTATCAGGCTTAGGCCCATCCTTGGTCTTCTTCGCCGGCACGGTAACTTTCTTACCGCCCTTCTTGAAGTTTCCCTTTTTCTTAGACTTGCCTTGCTTCTTGAATTTGGTGGTATTATTGACCAACAACACTTGGTGCTCTTTCTTGATCTCCACTTTTGCAGATTTCAACATGGAGAAGAGTTCTGGCAACGTCTTGTCCATGTTTTGCATATTGTAGTTCATCACAAAGTTCTTGTAACTTGGTGGTAGTGATTGGAGGACACGGTGAATCCCCAAAGCATAAGGAATCACTATTCCCAAGCTTTGAAGCTTGCTTGCGTGCCCAGACATCTTAAGCACGTGCTCACTGACGGAGCTGCCCTCTTCCATCTTGCAGTTAAAGAACTTTTCAGAAGCCTCATAACTCTCAACTGTCGTGTGAGCCTCAAATATCATTTTGAGTTCACGGACAATATCATGTGGGTCATGGTTCTCAAACCTTTTCTGAAGCTCCGATTCCAAACCATACAAGATAGCACACTGAACTGTGGAGTATTGATTCTTCCGAGCGAGGAAAACATTCTTTACCTCATCGGTAGCAGTAGATGCAGGCGGGTCACCCAGCGGTGCATCTAGCACATAGGTCAAATTACCAGCATTGAGGACAATCCTCAAATTGCGGAACCAATCCGCGAAGTTGCTTCCATTGTTTTTCAACTTTTATTTCTCTAGGAACGCATTAAAATTGATGGTAGGGGCCGCCATTGATCTACAACATATTTGCAATAGTTTAGACTAATTTTATGACAAATTGAGTTCTAATTAATAGTTAAATTAATCTAGGTGAACTCCCACTCAAAAAAATATCCCTCAAATTGTTCTAGTGATCACACGAACCAAATCCACCACATCAAAATCGATCATCACGAGAATTGATGTTGGTTCAATGGCGAACAATTAACATGTTCATCATATCTACTATATGACTCATGCTTTACCTTTAGGTGATCCGTGTTCCGAGACCATGTCTGTACATGCTAGGCTCGTTAAGATCAAACCTTAGCTTCCGCATGAGCAAATCTGGCTTGCTCACATTGTATACACTCGCAGAATCTAACACACCGATCATCACGTGGTGCTTCGAAACAGCGAGCTTTAGCAACGGTGCTTACTAAGGATAAACACTTTAAAACTTAAAATTGTGTGCGTGAGGGATCATCTTATAATGCTACCGACGCAAACTAAGCAATACAAGATGCATACAGGATTAACATCACATGCAATTCATAATATGTGATATGATATGGCCTTTCTTCTTGTGCTTCCGATCTCTATCTTCAAGCACGAACATGATCTCTGTCATCACCGGTATGGCGTCAAGGTCAATGGCGCCGTTTCATGGTTTTCGTCCAACAGCTTCAACTATTATAACTACTTTGAATAGACACGCTGGTCTTAACGGAATTTAAAAGACAACCATATGGCTCATGTCGGTTGCCAACTTACAATAAGGAACATTGCATACATCATATATAATCACAATCATGGCCATATCACATCACAGCACACCCCTGCAAAACAAAGTTAGACGCCTCTAATTTTCTTTGCATATTTTACGTGGTTTGGGGCTTTCAATAAGTGTCGCTCTAACTTACGAACAAGAACCACAACGTTGATGCTTGAACTTTCAAGTGCCCGTTGTAAATTGAATCTATACTATGATGGGAGAGACAGACACCCGCAAAGCCACTTATGAAATACAAGTTGCATGTTAAGCGTGGATCAAGTCCCATGAAAGATGTCATGTAAGGTTAGCCCGGGCCGCTTCATCCCATCATACCGCAAGATGCAAAGTACACAAAAAGCAATTGATAATAAAAGCACCACCGCCCATAATGACCATTGTGATCTACTCGTGCAACAGATCTACATATAGACATGGCTCTGATACCACTGTAGGGGTTCGTAGCATGGAAACCAAAAAAATTCTACCGCATGCACACAAACAAGCCAAGATCTATCTACTAGATTGTAGCAACGAGTCGATAGAAGCACTCACCCTCGAAGATTCCAAAGCGGTTAACGAGAGCAGATTCTCGTGGGTGATGTAGTCGTACACTTGCCGATCTCAAGATCGCGTAGACGATCCTTCCGGCACTGCGTTCCGGCAGCGCTTCCGCAGTCGGTCACACGTTCGGTACTCGATGAAGACCTTCCTCTCCCTTGTTCCAGCAGGCAGCGGAGGTTGTAGTTCTCCCCTCGTGATTCCGGCAGCACGACGGCATGGTGTCGGAAGTAGAGGGAAGATCCTGCAGGGCTTCGCCTAAGCCGTTGCGGGTTATGGTGGATTAGGGTTTCCTAGAGATCTAGGGTTTAGAAGTCCGGGAGGAGGAGGAGGTGTTGGCGGCGGCTAGGATGGCGGCGACGAACCGCCGGCAGCGCTAGGCGGCGGCGCAGCATGCGGTGGCGGTGGTGGCGGCGGCGTGGCGGTGGGTTGGCGGTGGCGGCGGCTCGGGTGGAGAGGGGCTAGGGCTTGTGGTGTTGGGGCAGCCCTCCCCCTCTATTTATGAGAGGGGGCAGCCTTGGGAGGGATGGGTTTGAATCCAAACCCAAGTTGGATTGAGAGAAGGACTTGTTTCTTCTCCCACTAGGAAACCATTGTTCCAGTTTGACTTTTTAAACTTCCCGTTTGACTTTCAATTTAGAGCTTTATTTCTCTCTTGCAAATGCCAACACCAAGTGACCTTGGGTATGATCCAATCATTCCACATATCCATGACACATTCATGGACCATTCCCCTTCCGGTCCGGTGAACCTTCTAGACCCTTCTAGAACCTCTTCGATGAAACCATCGGAAACTTTCCTAAACTCCGAAATAGGACTTTCCTTATATGAATCTTATTCTCCGGACCATTCCGGATCTCCTCGTGATAAACCGGATCCCATCCAAGACTCTTTTGATCGTCGGTATCTCTACATACCTAGTTCAACTTCGTTACCGATAAGTACTCTTTTCTCGTTCCCGTGATATGTGATCCCTTGTGAGCCAGTCACATGCTTGCAAGCTAATTAGATCTGTTCAAAAAAAAAAAGCAAGCTAATTAGATGACATTCCACTGAGAGGGCCCAGAGTATATCTATCCGTCATATGGATGGATAAATCCCACTCTTGATCCATGCGCCTCAACCCATACTTTTCCGAACACTCAATGCCACATTTATAGCCACCTAGTTACGGTGTGGTGTTTGATGTCATCAAAGCATACTTCCGGTGATGGTGATTAGCATGATCTCGTGGTCGAAAGAATTAGGTTACTATATATCAGAAAGCTTATAGCAAACGAACTATTAAAATGACTTGACCTTTATGCTACGCTTATCTATAGGAGTATGTCTATCATAATTCTCCTAATGATATGATCTTGTTATTAATAACATCTCAATGTTCATGATCGAGAAACCACGATCATCTATTAATCAACAAGCTAGTATTATAAAGAGGCTTTACCAGGGACTCTAATTTAGTTTACAAATCACACAAGTATATAATGTTTTCGTTTAATACTATTATAGCATGAATAAAACATTTATCATAAACACAAAGATATAATAATAACCACTTTTATTATTGCCTCTAGGGCTTATCTCCAACAACTAGAACGTGGGACCTAAACTTTTTTCCCCTAAACACGCCCTATACAAAACGGATACGTACACCGATACAAATAATATACAGCACTAAACCGGCTCCTAAACTAACCCGGAACATACCGTCGAACCACCCATACCCGGTTTTTCTCTTTCGATTGCACTAGGGAATACCGAAGCAAGCCTCAACTAATAAATAAGAGAGGCTTGACTGGAGAAACATGTGAGCAGCTTGTTTGGTGGAGGCGACATTAATTTCTGGGTTCCAGAGTGGTGCGGTAGCTTCTACAATGAGCATGTGTCTTTTTGTCCCTCACTGGTTGTGGTTTCGATAACGATGATAAGTACACTTGGTAGCTATTCCGAAATCGAGGAGGAGCGGTGCTGAGTTCTTGTGTCAGAGGCGCCTTACGCCGTGCACAAGCCCCTTCCTAAACCCCGAGGCTGAAGTTGACTCCTGGTCTGTACTACTGCAACGTTGGGACGAGCCTGACACACACAGGCTGATGCTCCGATCCAGATCAATATACTTGCATTTCGTGCCTCGTCGCAGATCTCCACGCAGAACATGTCGCTTTTTTTTCTCCACGCGGAACATGTCGGTTCGTATGCGTTATCTTTGCCTTCCCTCAGGCGCTTGACGTTGAAGAGACCCAAAAGAAATTGAGTTGATCACATCAACCAGTTAGGGCAGAGAAGATGTGAACAGGAGGCCGATCGAGAGAGATTGTAAGCGTCGCCGTCGTTGGAACGGAATCTCCCCCCAAAATTTCCGAAAGTCAGAACACTGCAGCGGATGAGCTAGCGGATCACATCGCACAACTGGTGGCACCGCCGGCAAAGCGCGACAACGGTCCTGTTCGTTCCCACTCAGCTCGGCCAGATTCGATACTACCAGAATCCACATGGCCTGCTACGCGCGGGTGCGTATGGGTTTAGTGGCCAAGTATGTATTAGTGTATACGTGTGCTGTCTGAGCTTCACGTATCATGTACTCCCTCCGTTTTAAAATATAAGATGTTTTAAGTTTGTGAAGAAAGTGAGTCTAGACTTCTTTTAATGTTTAGATTCACCCTAAAGTTGAGTGAACCTACGTACTAAAACAAGTCTAGATTCATTTTTTTCACGAACCTAAAACATCTTATATTTTAAAACGAAGGGAGTAGATATATATAGGAGTATTAATTATACACGTGCATATAACCATTATGCAAGATTTTACTAGGATTAAAATTCAATTAACACTAGTTACCCTCCCATTGGGGAAAAAAAACCTAACCTTCCCGAGCCGCCCCCAGGCGACTCCGGCGGCTCCGGGGGCCTCCTCTCCATCCTCCCCTAAGAACCCCCCCCCCCCCCCCTCCCAACCCTCTCCGCATTGGTCGTTGTTGCTGCCGGCTTCGGCGGCGATGGCGGCGCCCCGTCCATCTAAGATGGGAGGCAGGAGAGGGGTCTATGGGGGAGGTGTGGCGCTAATTGTGGGCTTGGTGCGGTGCTGCCATATTGGCCAGGGCCTGAGGTTCTCCGACGGCCGGCGAGGGGATGGAGGCTTGCCGCTGCCGGGGATGAGGTTGTGGCCTAGCCACGCCGATCTCATGCGGTTGTTGCCCTCTCCTCCTCTATTGGTGTTGCACGGAGACGACAGGCGACGTGGGGGCCTACTCGTCTGCTGAATAAAGGCGGCGGTCCTAAGATTTCTCTCACGCCAAGACGAGGATCTATTTGTTGCTTGCCCTCTCTGATCTGGTCGAAGTGGCGAGTTTCAAAAAGCTTCACCGGGAACTCCCATGGGAGAATAATGCCTGGAGATTATCGGATTGGAGGGATTCGGTCGTGTGCACCCATGTTTTACTCTAACTGTTTGGGTTCAGAGGAAGCGTTTCGAAGCTTTGTTGGCTGTTAATATCATGGAGCATGTTTCTCGTTCCATGGTTCTGACGGAAAATGTCATGAAGACTGAGATCTGAGGACTGGCAATGGTGGTTCGAGTCTGGGTGGTGATGAGGAATTGGCTTGATGACTCGTGACTTGGAACAGTGTCATGCAAGTGGGGGCGACTACACAGGAGAGGTTCACAGTCCTATTTTTCAGGGTGAAAATCTAAGGTCTTGTCTTAATTAGTTGTGTCTGTCAATGACCTTGTTGAAGGTATTATTTTGAGAAAGTGGACTTTTTTCAGGGTAAAAACCTAAGATCTATGATCAGGCGATGATTGTGTTTGTGCGCTGTTTGTTTCTTGGAAGCGTCTTTTTTGGAGAAGCTGGACTTCTGGTGTTGTCTTGATGGTGGTATACCGTTGTTTCAACAAATGAGTCACTGTAGTAGGACTTTTTCTTTTTTATATTTTTTTCTTTTTTTTTTGACCGTGTGCATCCGTATGATCGCTAGAACAATGCGTTGTTACAAAGGCCACGTGTAATTGGTATCCCGTGATCTTAATATATATGCTTCTTTAGAAAAAAACTTTTACTAATAGTACACAAGTTCTAGACTTCTGGTCTCGAGATGTTTTTCTTTCCTTTTTGAATCCCACGAGTACCTAAACCATAGGTTCATTTACCCAAATGGCACACGCTGATTTGTGCTAATTTGACCGGGTCCGGGTGGCGTCCAACACATAGCACACTTGTCAAGAGCCCAGACCCAGAAAGATGTATGTGTATAGTGTAATATACACATGCCGTTCTTTTGGGAAAAGCATACTACGAGGGCACTTTGTTCTTTTGGACGGGTCCAAGTGGCAACCACTTTAACAGAGCACAGACATGTAAAAGTTGCCAAGCACAAAGACGAGAGGAGCAAACCCTTCTGGAATCTCTTCTTTTGTTCAATACTGTAGTACTGTATTTACCACTGTTCAAACTTTAAACAGATCTTTCGTCTGTTTAGTCGCAACGGGATCTCTGGGCAGTCTGAGTAACCTGATGCGCCAACTACCAAACAAATCAAGTACTCCTGCAGAAGAAAACTAGGGAAGTGCGAGTGAACCACATGGCATACTGCACTAAACTAATCCCACGAGCTAGTGTAGATGATTAGTTTCCGACCTCCACTTGCTTGCACAATTATCAAGTCTCCATCCATGTTCTCGCTTCTTCGGCGACGATATCCGCTACCGATCCTCCTTGTCTTTCCTTCCATGTCCAGCAAGCCATGAAGCACGGCTACAGCTTATTCTCGAGCTGCTCTTATTCCCCACATGTAGAGAGCAAGCAAGGATGAAACAAATTAATTTTGGCTATTATTTACAGATACAGACATGGGTGCATGTTCATAGACAGCTAACCATATGCTCTAGATTAACATCAGCCACCCATGTTAGTAGCAAGAGAATCTTCACTAGTTTGTCCACTTCAAATTAACAAATATTTGACAGCCTAAACTTTTCCCTCTCATATTTGAACTTACTCAGCGCAAGATGCAATGTCATCATTTCACGGACAAAAAAAAAGATGCCATGGCATTAAAATCTTTCCATATATACCATATGAATTAACTTTGTCAAACCTTTTTTCTTTACGTTCATAACGAGATACACGAGAGAGAACACTTCGCCGCCGCGAAGCGCGGGCTTAATGCTAGTTCCTGTGCAAGAATGCACACCAGCGGGGGGAAACCAGAAGCTACTCAAAAATACAATCAGTATCGTATTCCCCAGAGGCAATATCCGTAACCGTGGTGCGGTGTTCATTACATTTTACATTTATAACACCTGACGAATAAACAAAATCGAGCTTTTGATATCCCCTATCCCACCTCTGTACCCCACTTGCAATGAATTCAATCAAATGAAAATATACATGTATGCAACGTTATGGAAGAACTACTTTCCTTGCTCCGGTTCTCGGCGCACTATTCTCAGACGCTCTACAGATGCAACAACGCCGGAAGTTGGAATGCTCACGAGGACTGGACGATAGGTTGGTCCGCAAAGGGGCCGTATAGCCAACCCTTGGCGATGTGACCATAAGCAGCCTCTGTCAAGTGGATACCGTCCCAGCTCCAGTGGGTCGTCGGATCAGCACAAGCAGTAGCCCCAGGCTCGCCGCATTTGGCTGTCACGTTGAAGTTGTAAGCGGCTTTCTCAACTGACCCAGGAGCCCCACAGCATGCCCTAGGTAGCTGCTTAGCAAATCCTGAAATGAAAAGCAGAAATGGTTAGGCCACTGCATCATGCCACACTTTCTTCAACACTAAAGCATATGCATACTACAGTATCTCTCCAGTAGTTGAGACAGACACATCTCTGCTGTCAGCAAGATTAGGTTGGCAAAGGCAAGCCCTAACTACTAGAAGGCAACACTGAAATGGATATTCTAGAGAAGAATACACGTTATCTAGGTATGACAGGGACATGTATCAAGAAACGCACTACCATCCAGCTTTCTTAATTAAAGAAGATACAAGCATAAAGCATAAAGAAGGTTCACCGCCAGCAAGTTAAGCAAGAAACAGATGAAATTTCCAGTTAAAAAAATAACGCATGGCGACGAAAGTAGATTACCAAATAAGATGGATCAGCTAACTTGGATATTCACAGATGTTTGTACTTCCCGCAATAATGACTAGTTGAAATTAGTGATTAGCAAAGTTTTGTCTTATCTGTGACAGATTGTACTTTGTAGACACTTCCCTCATTGTGAAATGCCTATCTCAATATCATCAGGAGAAGTATACAGGCAAAATTGACGTCTAATACACGAAAAATATGTGTATAGAATTCATGTGCATATGCTTTGAGTTGTGCATAAGCAGCCTTGTAAAAGGACAATAACCTACCAAAAATGCGTTAGATGGAGACAATGAAAAACATGACTCCTTTCAAGCAGAACTATAAACAACCAAAAACAAGAGTGTCTTCATGACCATTATTTTAAACTAGGTGAGAGTATGGTATCTGGTGTGACTGACTGCTCGAACAATGACAAAAATGTTGTGGTGCCGAGCTTGCATCATAATCGAACCATCCTAACTGTTACCCCCACATGACCACTCAAGAAGACACCTAGCAGTTGGGAAAATTTTGATAAAAAAGAGTACTGATTGAAGTGATAGCTCTTACTAGCTAGTACCCCTTTACAGACTAGATAATCGATCCTAAATGGGCATGAGATTAGTAACCTTGCTTCCAATATACTCTGAACATGAGGTGCTCAATTGATTGTGAGGCTGCAAGTTGTGTCCTGACATTTTTGTATTATGCCATCTCCTACAGTGCTAGTATAGATGGCTAAGGCATCTGTGCCCAGATCTGAACTATCTAATTATTATGTATTGCTCCTTTCAAGGAGGGAGAACAAAGGAAATCGTGGACTTGATATTAACAGTTGACTTTGCATCACAGAAAAGTAAGCAAATGCACACTAAGATCTGTCTCAAGGTAATTGCAGCAGTAAGAACTAATCAAACAGAATTATCAGCTGAGAAAAGCCAATTTTAAGTAAGGATATCAACATATGCATGCAAGCAATTTACAAATCACTCAGGTATGATGCTTCTTGAGCTAGCTATGTCACAAGTTGAGGAGTTTGAGAACTAACCAAACTTCTCAGGGTGAAGCATGAACTGGACAACTGGTGTGTAGTAGTCGCCGTATATGATCCGTGCATTGGGGTACTTGGGCCGGAGCTTCTCTAGTGCCCTCTTGAGATGTGCATTGTGCACCCAGGAGAACGTGTTGTAAGTACGGATGCACCCGCTGCGTGCGCCGTACTCGTGGGCTGGCATATCGAGCATGTTCAAGTACACGGGGAAGCACCCAGTGGGCATCACCCCTGGCACAATAAGATCCACCGCCCCCTCAGCGATCAATGCCTGCACCACAGCATGAACAATCGTGGTTGGAATCACATTCGATGATGCGACATTGAACAGATAGATGAACTCAAATAAGCAATCAGTACCTCGACGCCATCAGAGATGCCCTGGATGACATCCGGCATGAACTTGTAGGCCTCTGTGAGGCCCTTCCCTGCGAATAGGGGCGCATTGTAGTCGTTGCCACCAAACTCGCCAACCACGAAGAGCGAGTTGGCATAGAACTCCTTGCACTCCTCTGCAAAAACATCAGGAGAACCAACGGTTCAATACAAAATCCCAAATATGTTGGATACAGAGGTTAGCTGTGTGCATCAGTCGATGCAGAGGCCGGGACATCCCCCTCTTCGTCGAAATACATACATGCTAGCTGCAAAGGTGTGTGGGATTTTGACATTTTACCCTTGGTGGAGTTGCAGAAGAATGGCTTGAGGTCACGGAACCACTGGATTTGGGTCATGAGGGCGCCGGAGTTCCATATGACGGCGCCGAGCCCCCTCTCCTCGAAGTAGGGCGTGTCAAGCGCCGTGGCGCCGGTGATGGCGAAGTTGGCCCCGTGGCTGAGGTCGGAGCGGTTGAGCTTGGACGGCGGCAGCAGCGGCAGCCCGAATTCCTGCGCTGCAGCATGCAAGCAAGGCCAATCAGGACCGAATCTCGGGAGGGAGGGGGACCAAAGAAAAGCAGGCAAGAGAGGTAACCAAATCGAGGACGGCACCCCCCTGATTACTTACCCAGGTGGTCGATGACGAGGCGTCCGTCGGAGCAGCGTCCGGTGGGCTTGCCGAAGTAGGTCTGGCCGTAGGGCAGCCTTGCGGTGGCGAGGATCTCCGGGACACCGTTGGCTATGAGGTTCCCGGCGTCGGCGAGCGAGTCCCCGAAGTTGAAGAGCGCGCGGTACTTCCCCTTGGCCTTGCCCGCCTTGGCCGCGTCCGCGGTCCCGGTCGTCGCCGCCGCCGCCGCGAGGACCACCACCAGCGCGAGAGCGAGAGCCGCGCGTCCCCCCGCCATCCCTGCCGCTGCCCGTGTGAGTCTCCGCGGGACGGAGGTGAGGAGGAAGAGGAGAAGTAGGAGGAGGAGGTGGGTGGGGCGGGTGAGGGTGGCCATCGCGGTTCCGGTGGGGGGTTCTTGTAGGAGAGCGAGGGATGCGCTGCTGGCCGGTGTGGTGGCGGCTGCTGGCGAGTTGTTTTCTTCTCTCTTAGCTTCAGCTCACTCGGCTGGGGGTGGGGGGGGGGGGATTAGTTTAGTCGCTAGCGTCGCGGGCGTGTGGAGTTATTGCGAAGGTGGGGAGGGGGAGCAGGAGGAAGATGGAAGCGAAGCGACCGCGAAGCTCTGGCTGGCTGGCCAGATGTGGCTGTCGATTCAAGACGAGACAGCTACCGCCGCGAGAAAAATGTGGTACGGTACGCGGTTCAACTTGGAACCATTTCTTCGGTTCGGCAGGTTTGGTTTAAGACTCCAGAATGACCGACGCTCCGGCGGGTCTTTGCGCGTCTACCCATTTTTCTGTGGCGTCTCGGATCTTGTTTTCTTCTGCGCAAACATTAAGTTTGGGGAAATTTGGGCACAGACCACAGACAATGTTGAAAGTCCGGGGTATGTTGTATGTTGCTTACTACACGGTGGGTCAAAGCTATCGGCTTGGGTCACATCACACTGGTTTCTAGAGTGTACTATCCTATTTAGCAGAGTCCGGGGTGGAAACTGACAGTGCGTATTTAGTAAATTGAAAATGATCATGGTAATATCCAAATCCTGAGGAACATAGATATGGACGTGGTAAATATCTGGATGCATTTTGCAAAAAAATAATATATATATGCTTTTAAATTTTGAAGAAAATTTGGATACAGATAGACGTATCTGAATAAAATTAGATTAGTCTATTACAGTAATTGTAGTCCGATGTTGCAATTATTCAACAAAAAACTAACAACATGTTTTTATATGATTGATCTTGAAACTATTGTGTATTATATCAATATGTTTATCTCAATATCGTTATATAGTTGGCTGACTATAGGACACGAGTCTATTATTTTGTTATTCGTATATGTTTTGTATTGAGAAAAAACATCCGATTTGTATTCGTATTCGAGTAACATTCGCTCTGTATTCGTATTCGACAACATCTATATTCGCATTCATATTCGTTTTGAAAAATTGAAAACAAGTATGAGAAGGGCACTATTCAATCTACATCCGATCTATTTTCATCCCTATGGAGAGTATCCTTGGATCTGCTTGATATGCATGAACTTTCCTAGAAATAATTTAGTTCGCAAAAGGTTAGGTTGGTTTCAGACCCAAGAACGATGGATGCTCTGGTGGTTCTTTGCACTTCTACCCATTTTGGGTGGCGCTGAAATTTGGATCATGCATGTATGCATCTCGGATTTTGTTTTCTTCTGCACAAACTTAGGTTTGAAGGAATTTGGGCACAAACCAGACAATGTTTGGAAGTCTGGTGTATGTTGCTTAATTACTAGCGATGTTGGTCAAACATATCGGCTTGGGTCACATGACACTGGTTTCAATAATGCACTTAACCTATTAAGCAGGGTGCATGAGATCTGCTTGATATGCACGTATTTCGCTAGAAATAATATAATTCATACAACAGTTAGGGAGAACCGACAAATGGAGGATAAGATCCAGGGATGTTGCTATTTTTAAAACAAGCATGTCATATTTAAAAGTTTCAAAAAACTGATTTTTGGTACACATATGTGAAGATAGTTTATGTGAAGATATTGTCAAAAAAATAGTTTACATGAAGATGTAAAATCTTGTTTTAAAATACTATTTAGGCTGCAATAGAACATATAAATATGGCTCTAAGTAACAACTAAAATATTTAATTTTGGTCTTCACAATTGTTTTTTGTGTAGGCGTCAAATAAAAAAATAATTTAAAGAAACTTTGCACGTGCATAACAGACATCCATATGTACTTGCATATTTGTTTTCAGAATTTCGTAGCGAAAATAAATAAATAAATGTGATTTTTTATTTTTCATTAAGGGCTCCCTACCTCCATTTGGAGTTTGCGGGAAACAAGGGCACATATCAAGTATTTCCACCATTTCAAAATATTTGATTGTTCATATTTGAGTTTCAACCATAAATTTCTCAAACGAGATTTAGCCAATGACACAAAGTCACAATCATATGGAAGTGGTTCGAATACGAATCTAGTGGTGTGTATACGTTGTGTAACATAGACTGTACAGATTGGACTGTACTTGTCACGGTGCTTCGTTTAGTTCTTAAAATCTGCTAGTACTTGTGTGGGATGATAAACAAATGACATATGGTTGCAAAATTTAAGATCACATATAATTCAGCACCAGTAGAAAAAAAAAGCATGCTACCAACCATGAACCAATAGTCCATTTTCTTTTCTTTCTCTTTTTTTTAGAAACAAAAAGTCCCTTTCCAAAAGAAAGAAAGAAAGAAAGAAAGAAAGAAAGGAAGGAAACGGTAGCGGGTGACATCAATTCGCGGGCAAATGAGTCAAACACAAACTTGGTTGGTACGGAATTTTTAGGTGGATAATGATTTTCCTACTTAGCTGCCATGCACGGTGCTCTAACATGGGCTAGCTCTTGACGAGCCACCCGCCATCAGAAAAAAAAAATCCCAATGCATGTGTCGCTCCTAATCTCGTGCAACTTAACGGTTGTTGAGAAGTCAGCAGCCATAGCCGGCACCAAACCCTTGCAAAGCGAGTTGGTCTAACCATAAAAAATTTGCGTAAGGGAGTGGTTTCCTCTCGAAACATTGTTGTCAAGTTGTTGGAGAAATATAAAAATACAGGATACCGATTTTCTAGCGGTTCTATAGCATGTGCACTTCATTTTTTTTTTTTAAAGAGAATATAGCATCTCAAAACCTAATCTGGTACGTAGCTATGAAGTGGCCAAATGATTGATGCATGGCATAAGGTTTCTTATTAGAGTGAGAAAGTTGTGGAACTAATGCAGCAGCAGCAGCAGCAGATGGTGAGATCCCGGTGGCAGCAAAGCCTTTTGGGGATTGTAGTACCGACCCTTGATTTACTCCTTTGCTTTGCTTCTTTCTCTCTTCTTCTTTAACAAAAAGAGCTTTCACTAGTAGTACACCGATTAGCGCAGGGTCGAGGTGCAAATTTTGTATTCCATAGTGTACTAGTAGCAGAGAAGAGTTCCTCAACACACACTAGATGAGTGAATCTTCCGAAGTACAGTGTTTTGACGATTGCGGGTCGAAAAGATTAATGTTGGGTTGCCTTTGCGCGAGAATATAAAGCTGTGGCTGCTGTCCATAATTCTTGCTTTACTACCTTGTAGGCATCGCATAACGTGTGGTCTGCATTCCTCGCAAAGAAAGCACGTTACGTAGTAATAAACCAACAAAATGTTTCCGTGATTCTTTTTGCAAGCAGTACCCCAACCCAACGCAGGTGGCGGCATGGTAGCGTCGCAATCCCAATCCCAATCCCAATCCCAACCCCAACGATGTAGCACCACGTTAGCGTGCCCCAGTTTTGGCCTATCAGCGCGTGTAGTCTACTACTGGTACTAGTACGTACGTGGACACTGCTCAGCCATCGTCGTTGTCCTACAGGGGCGGCGAACCGGGAAGAGATTGGGCTGGACATAATTGGGGAATTGGATCCACTTGGAATAGGTATCCAACTTGCTGCTATAGTACTACAACTCGGTACAGCTGTCGTCCAGATCCCACGTTTGCAGCAAAGCTCCATAGATTATGGTCCTAGTACTAGTAGTATTTGGTTGCTCGCTAGCAGCCTCACTTGACCACCTCGATACTCGATAGATTAAAACGGAACATGCATATGGCGACCGAGTTCAGGCCACCACGCTTTTGAAAAAAATTCAAATATGGCACCCGGCTTTTCAAAATTTCATACTACTCCAGATTACAACACAAAGTTGCTGCTGGACCATCTACTATAATAAATGTCATTAACAGGGATTACAAAGAAACAAAAATATTCAGAGTAGACCCATATCAAATCTATTGTTTGCCCTATATTGCCACACAAACAGTTGCCTTTTCCATGTAGGCATTAAAAAACAGGAAATATTCCTTGATGAAATTTTACATTAGCATGCATGAATGTTTTTCAGTTTCTTTATAACTTCACAGAAACATTTTGGAATGTCTGAAGATACTGGGCTTCATGGAGCCCAGGAGCCAAATTATGCACTCAAGAAAAGAAAAGAAAAAACATTACACGTGCCAAGGCACAACGCTAGCTGTTCAGGTAACCATAGGCCAGTTCGAATGTCACCAATTAGGATTTAGAACCAAGCAGGCTTCTAAAAAGCCTCAACAAAGGTGGCAGCAGCAGACAACTTCCACCAAGAAAACACCTGAAGGGATCATACCCAAGCAGGGAAAGAAATTTACATCAAGTGCCGCAGCACTGCAAGTTCTGACTAGATAAAAACCAAATCGAACCATCATGAGCATACCCACCCAGAAAAAAAAAAGGCAGAAACATCCCTTACACTTGCACAGCACAATCATTTCCAATGAAGCACACCACCAGGAAATATGGACCGACAATCAGCAGCATGATGATAATGTGGAGGACGTCAAAAACACTTATTGTCCCAGTCAAGAACTACTTAAATATACAACACACACAGTCCATGAACAACAGCTGACGCTAAGACAGTAACAGTCAGACCATTACCTGCTATATCAGAAATACTGCCAAAACGTTCAATAAGTGGTGGGATAATAATAATATGGCTTATCAATGCAGACACAGCAATCACCTTCCTAAACATAATGCTCAATCTGCGCCTAATGTACAGACTATAGAACTCCAGAGCCAAGTTACCTTTTCTTCAGCTGGGGAACAGCAAACGTCGGTACAATACTGTCTTCATCTAACATCCCAGCAGCTACTTAGAGGACAATCCTAAGAAACAAGACAAACATGTACAGTCTTAAGGAGGCATTTCTCATGCCAAATACAATTAGACAGTTATTGTCTACTGGATGGATGGAGTTCCTGAACCTGCAAAGCAGAAAAAGGTAATCCCGATCAAAAACAAAATCTCCTCGAGAAAAATACAAGAACCTTTTGAAGACTATAAGCTCAAACAAAGCAGATATGCAACAGCCCATACTGTCATAGTAAAACAAAAGAATTTCCATGGAACTGTTGACTTTCAAATAGCAGCAAGATATGAAATATGTCTGACTAGTCAATAGCAGCACTGCACAAGAAAACTACAGGGCTGTGGGCAAGTATGTTCCACTCTGATATTGACTCCTAATTCTGTCCAAACAAATTTGGGGCTACAGGAGATCACCCAAAAATATGCACCGCACTGATGATCAAGCAACTGTACCTTTGTCTGTTTAGCATTGGTGAGATCATGATCTTTTCTTTTAAAGAAGCTACCGGCAACAAATATTTACCCAAGAGAAGTGCTAGTGTGTATTTTGAACTTTCCAACATTTGAAGTAAAGTTCTACTTTTTTTTCTCCCAAATAGGCAGCTCCTCTCGAACCATGGTATAGGATGGGCTGGTGTAGACCACAACAGTATCCCCAAATGTAGGTTAGAAGCAAATTGGTAACAGCTCTTGAAGACTCTAGAGACCAACTGGAGGCAATGATGACAAATTGAAGATCCAAGGCTCAGCTTGATGCCATCAAAGCGCTCAGAATTCAGAGCCGAAGTGAAGCAACAAAAGAATAATTAACACAAGCCCAATGTTATACAGAGGTCACCTCAAGATGGTAACTAAGGCCTTTCACAATGGGTGTATCTTAGCTCTATATCCTAGGCAATTTGCTTATGTGGCACCATAGTTAATGAAGAAAGAGAGTGATGTTGTATCTTAGCTAAGCTACACCTCCTGCACGCAACCATAGGCAAAAAACTTGGCTAGTCCAATCACACACATGCATGAGCACAAAATCATTAAATACAACATCTCTAAGAAACCCCTTCTAGGATACACCCCATTGTGATGGTTGTTTCTTAAGTTTTAATATTTCCTATGAAAACGTGCTAAGATACACCCCACTGGAAAAGGCCTAAATGCCAGTTTGTCCAAAGAGTAGCTGCAAACAAGAGCTAGAGACAAAAAATAGAATATTCTCCAAATCTTGTTCCAGCCAAAAATAAACCTACAATTTTTCCCTACACTTTACTCTCTACACTGCTGCACGAATGGAAATTATGTTCATGGTGCCAACAGATCAACCCTTTGTACACTGGCAGAGCTAGAGGGGACAACAGCCATGAGTACCCTTGCCCAGGGGCGGAGCCGGCTGTCTGGCAAGGTTTGGCAGCCACCGTATCTAAAATTTAACGCGAGTACTAGGTATATATATGCTTCAGGTTGATTTTTTCTGTTGCCATCGATGCGCATCGCTGAGTTTGAGGCCAGAAACGATTAAGCCGGTAATGATCAGTCCCGTGTTGGGTCTGCTGACTCTTGGGCCTGATAGGTAAAGCATTTGAGCTGTGCGCTCATCGCTAGTCGCCACTCGAAATTGATCCACACACTTATCCTGCCTACAGGTGACAACTTCCCTGTTCTGAAATCACGGAAACCCTAGCGATTAGAGGCGGCACCGCGTCAGGGTGCAAGCGCACAGCAGCAACCAGAACCGTGGCAGCTGGCCAATGAGACGAGGCCGCGACCGGCAAGGCCATGAGGGCGAGTAAGGCTATGGCGCCGAAGAAGAACACCAAGTACATAATGAAAGGTATTTGATTTCGGAACAGAAATTGCACTTTGAATTCTGAAACCAATCATGTAGTTATTGACTGAAATAAGCTCCAGTACAAAGTCTGCTATACTCCTCTAAATGATTAAATGATGGGTTCTCTTCTTTCTCTGTTTCCGCTGATCATTCGTTTGATTGGTTCTCTTCTTTCTCAGTTTCCATTGATCATTCGTGTGTTCAACTAGTTAAAATTGCTTATCGGTTATTCATGTAATTTTCATTCAGTGGGGTATTTGAGTACAAAATTAGATTGTGCCTGTTGAACACAAAGTAATATATATCTAGTGGAGTCTTGCATTCTCTCATTTATCGACTCCGCCACACCTCAATTTTATTCCTGCCTCCGCCACTGCCCTTACCCCTATTTTCCTTCCCTATAAACAACTGTGAGGCGCCACCATGGATGAAGCCAGGAGCTACTTCCAGAGGATGAAGCAAAACATGCACCTGGGCTTCTGGCCATAGGGGTAACTTATGGAGTCTGGACCAGCCCATTCTGGATGCTAAGCAGGGATGGATGCCTTTGAGGAGGTTAGGGTACGATGAATATAGGGTGAACAGTGCGCCCAATGTTGGGCGAGGCTAGCCACCGAAGCAGAATGTAGACACAGCCTCGCAGTACCCACAGACACCACACCAGCCTTTAGGACGATTTGTTTGTACATGAAGGTATGGCCAAGTCAGGTACTACTACCTACTGATGGTGATGGGCTTCGAAGCCAAACTGAAGCTGGGCTACAGATAGAGAAGTTCACACATCTACCAGCTCACACGTGGGTATGTTCCTACTTCCTACTTTTGTGTTTATGGGCATGTTCAAGTGTGCAACATCCCTTCCAGGTGAACATACATGGGTATGATATAGTCCCACCCAATCACATCTCACTAGTTTGTGTGACATGTGGTCCAAACAAAAATAGACACTGATCTTACTTCCCTACCGCACACGAACTAATTAAAAATAAAATAGCAAAGGGGCTGCTTAGGCCGGGCAAACAAGCCTAACCTGTAACCCCATTAACTCATGACTATCTGCAAACACTCATACATAGAAGATGGGGAGGACAATCAGCACTGCCGCCATAGCAGCATTGTCACACTACATACAACACGGAAGAGTAGAGGAAAGACAAGAAGTTGAGGTAGCAGTAGCCAAATCACCAATCAGCCAGCCTCCATTCCAACATTCAGAAGACATACGCCTAGGCGGTAAGCGAGCTGAGCGATGGCCTTCCGCTTCGGTTCTGGCCTGAGTGTTCAATTACGCGGGACAGAGAATCTGGTAGAGGAAACTAAGCAGGGAAGGAGGGGTTGCAGGAAAGGAGGGGGGCGAATACGGGGAGGGAGGTGCGGAGGCAGAGAATCCATGGAAGAGGAGCTGGGAGCAGGTGAGAGAAAGAGATAGGAGAGAGTAGATGGAATGTGAAGATTAGAGAACATAAATTGTTCAGATTGAGCTGGTTAGGCTAGGGTTTCATATAGGCATTAATGGGCCAATATTGCATTATACTAGGCCAATATTAAAGGAAGATTGGACCTTATATGCGACGAAAAATGCAACCGGTTGTCCCTCCTGCCATGTTCGTCCAGAACACTTAAGCGCGCTAAGCAGTGGCCTACCGCTCGCTTAGCGCTCAACACTTTTTTGAACCTTGCTCTAGTCCCATCTGCACCATTCCCGAATAAAATGGACTCAAGCCTGTCGCCGCGAGCCCATGATGGCCTTTTATGCAAGTGCGTCATTCGCTAGCACAGTTGTTACTAACCACATATCATAGCAGCATCTACTATAAACTTTAGTGGGCAAAGGAAGCCCAATGAGCACCAGATCCCACAGCACCTGGGCCATGATCATGGACTAAATATTACGCTGATGGCAAGTGGTGTTTATATGTTTAAAAGTGACAAATAGCCTTGGCAAGTGTTGTTTATGTTTGCTAGTGAGGAACAGCCAGTGGTATGGGCAAGGTTAAAAAAGCGCTAGGCATTAATTCCTAGTTTTGCCTGACGCCTATCTCACCTAAGCGCAGCATAGCGCGATTAAGCACTATGCGTTTTTCTGTCACGTAGCGCCTACGCGCCCTTAAGCACACACCTAGACATGCCTTTTTTGGGTATGTGTATGCTCCCGTACTACCAGTGCCCAAATTGCTCCTGCGCCAAGCTGCAATCCATAAGCTAGAACATTTGTGTCAACTTCTCGGGCTTCTACCCAGAAGACCAAATAGAACCAGCTAAACATGGCTATCTATAGGAAACCTAAACCTTTTAGGAAAACTACATCGAATAGAGGAACAGTATAATAGATGGAAACTGATTGTTTCCTCAAGTGTACCTAAACTTTACATCTTTATAATTTTCCAGGTCCTTGGTCTTATCAAATTCCAGCTTGTTATCCACATTTTTCTTGCATCGTGTGAGTAATAAAGAGAATCCAAGGGGTATAGAATCAACAATATTAAGTTTACAAAAATAGAAATCAAGGTATGTATCAGGATATTTTCCCATTGTATGTACTTCATAACTTCTTCAATTTCATGAGAATGTTTGGTTGTCCCCATAGTTGGTGGTGTACAACAAATAGGTTCTCTCCCATTTCACTTCTTGCGCAAGCAGGGTTAGCCTTATACATGTTGGATACTCCCTCCGTCCCAAAATAAGTGACGTGGCTTTGTCTAGATAAACATGTATCTGGACATAAAACACATCTAGATACATCCGAATCTAGACAAAACCACGTCACTTATTTTAGGACGGAGGGAGTGGATAGATTGTATTAAACCTCCCTGTTTTGAGAACAATGTGATTTACCATAAACGTTTGATCAGAAAATTCAAGATTTATGAAGTGTAGAAAATCAATGATGCAAAATAATAACAGGCAGGTGATACCAACCGATATATATCAAGGATACCAAGCTACCATTATTTTATTTTCAACAACAGTATTGGTGTTATCTACAAACAACTTATGAATAAAAACACACAGGAATGAAGAAATACACAGCCACTGAAGACATAATTTTCACTCTTAATACCACAATACCTACCGTTAATTCACTAAACAGTCAAAAAACATGTGCTATTACTGACACCTACCTATGCTTCAAGATGAATTGGCAGCAGCATTTGATCCATCTGTAGAAGAGCTGTCACTGTCCGAGTCTGCGAAACGATCATTAAATGATTAGGCTATACTGCCATAATGTAGTCTGGCCATTTGCTCAACAAACTTAAATGTAAAGTGCCTCCCTGTAGCAGTTATGGACTAGTCAATAGAAAGGGAAAAACCAGTACAGGAGAAAATATTACCACTAGAAGAGGAATCTGAATCACTGCTTGAGCTGCTTGAGCTGCTAGATCTAGTTGCATTTGGTCCATTATTATTATTTTGCTCTGGCACAGGAGTTGTTAATTGCTCGCTAACCATCAAATCTGTGCATAGGAAAAGTTATAGTTTTATAATCACCTTCTCCTAATGTGCTTTTACTTTTAGGATAGGATGAATTAGGGCAGAAAAGTTCTTACTTAGCTTTGGAGATTTTTCACCAATAGTAGGTTGCTGACTCTGTAAAGCAAAAAAAAAATGTAATTCAGTGCAAATTACAGGATTTCCTAGTTACAGAACTATTGCAAGATTCAGAATGATCGAATGCTCATACTGGTTGTTGTGCAGCATGCAGTGCACGCAACTCCACATCTTGCCTTGCAAGCATTGCACGCTCAGCCTTCCTCTTTTGCTTGCTCAGGTTCTTTTTGAAATTAGCCACAAATCTATCGAGCTCCCAAAGTGTCTCCGCATCCATGCTATCTATCTCAACCTCAATCTCATCTTCATGCTGCCTAACTGAAAGATTCTTGTTCTTAATGATCTGCACAATAATGTCAAGTTTTTCCGGAGGCAAGTTCTGAAGATTATTGCTAAGTTTACGCTTCTCATCTATTGTCATATCTCTCTTGTTTAGGTCCTTCGCCTTTGGCTTCTTCAATGATGGAGTGCGAGCACCATAAGTGGGAGTATGACTTAATGGCCTTGACTTGGAGTCCAGTGCCATATGGTGCCTTAAGGAATCTGACCTCTCTAGCAAGCGCAAGTCAAGTGGGGGAGGTGGAAACTTCTTCTGCATCGGCGGGCACGACGCAAGATACTCAACCTCAGCCTCAATATCAGGCCACTGAGCTTCAAAGATTCCTAACAACTGCTCAGCCATGAAATGCACATCCTGCCCCTTGGGATTATAGGTCATGGCATTGTGAAATGTTAGCCTCACATCATTGGCAAACTCCTTTGGGTTCCTGTACTGCCCACGGGTAAGCTGTGCCTTTATAGTGCCAAGATCCATTGGGTGCTTAATAATCGTAAAATAGTCATGCAAACCAAGCGCAACAGGGTCGACGGGCTTGTTAAATACCCACCCAAATTTGTGCTTCATTAGTCGGGACAGCAGCGACGAAGACTTCTTAAATGGATGCGCATACAGTCGCTGTTCAGCGTTGTAACTCGCTGTCGAGGACCGGTGTTTCTTCTTGTGGTGCTTGGCTTTCTTCCGTCCATGTGAATCTGATGGCGGTATCCTATCTTTGGCAAGCAAGAATTCCGAATTTTGGTATAGCTGATTCGCCTTTGGTGTCCGCTTCTCCTTCTCAAGCGGTTCTGTGTGAACTTCGGGCACAATTAGGCGGCGTGGCAGAAACGAGCGGACTGAAGAAACGGGGGCAGTGAGCTGCGCCGGTACGGGCGTCAGAGCACCACCACCTGAGAACTGGGGGTGCCCATATCCAGAAGTCAGCAGCAGGGGTGGCGGCTCCACGGCCAGAGGCGCGTGCTCGGAGGCTTCGGCTGCCAAGGCCTCACCAGCCGCCTTCAGCCGCTTGGAGAGCACGCGTACCTGGTCGAGCTCTGACGCGAGCTGCCGACGCAGCTCGCTACGCTCCCTGCGCTTCCGGGCCTTCTCGTCAGCAGCCGCCTGGATGTCCGCATGGCCATTCGGAAGGGCGCCCCCATCCGGAACATGCCCCGAGGAGAAATCGTTGGAGGCAGCAGCCGGTTCCCCATGCGGCGGCGACGCAAGAGGGGGATGAGAAGGGGAAGTCGGTGCGGCCGGATCGGCCGGCGGCGCAGCAACCTCGGCCTCCGAGCGACGAATCGAGCGACGAAACGAGGCTAAGGTTTGAGCAAGGGGGTCGGGATTAGGATTGGAGCTAGGTTCTGGAGGGGGGGTGGATTTGGGGCTAGGTTCTGGAGGAGGATTGGAATTGGGGCTAGGTTCTGGAGGGAGATTGGAATTGGGGCTAGGTTCTGGAGGAAGACTGGATTTTGGGCTAGGTTCTGGAGGAAGACTGGATTTTGGGCTAGGTTCTGGAGGAAGATTTGATTTGGGGCTAGGTTCTGGAGGAAGATTGGATTTGGGGCTAGGTTCTGGAGGAAGATTGGATTTGGGGCTAGGTTCCGGAGCTGGACTGGGATCGGGGCTAAGGTCTGGAGGGGGTTTAGGGTTTTTGCGAGGGTTCCTGCGGCTATAGACCTTGATCTCCGGCGCCCAGCGGGACATCACGGGGGCCGATGCGCACGGGAGATGCGGCGGAATATGGGCGGGGGGCGGCGGCGGGGGAGGGGTTGGGGGCGGGCGGCGAGGGGCGTCGGCGGTGATCCTGAGCTGCCGCACGGCAGTGGTAGACTACGCGAGATATTTTCTAGAGCTGCATTGGGTCGGGTTGGAGCTTGGGTAGGTCGGAGCATGAGAGATAGGTCAGGTGAGGAAGAGGAAAGCACGGGATGGTGGAGGGGAAATTTTGCTGTGGAAGGGGGATTTTGACTCGGGAACGGGGAGGAATACTGATTTGGTTATCTTCTGTTAAACGAAACAAACTACTGTTACCGGGTCCACCGAACAGGAGAACACCCTATAGGCCGTATTTGAAAGTAAAATGTTTAAAATACTCCGTTCTGGCCTTCTGGGTCAGTCTGTCGAAAACTTATTAATACTAACTCCATTTCGATTTATGAGATAAATATGTATTTTAAGAAAATAGTTTGATAGTAAATTTGGTCAACAAAATATAAATTATATTTCATAAAAAATATATATCATTAGATTCATATTTAAAATATGTTTTCAGTGGTATAATTTTTGTCACATATTCATATATTGTTGATCAAATTTACGATTAAACTATTTTTTTAAATTACGTATTTGCCTTATAAACCGGAATGGAGGTAGTAATAGGCTTAATTTTGACTAGATATGAATGCATCTAGTTCAAATATTTAACTAGATACGTATAAATTTAGATAAAATTAAGATCATTAATATGGTCCGAGGGAGTAATAGAAATGTTGAGGTTTTAAATGCTTTGAAGTGATTTGGTCTAACAAAAATTGCGGTTTATCCAATACTACAGTTTTTCAGTTCTACTAAAAGAGCCCCAGTTTTTCTTAAAGTGAGAAACACCTTTTTTTAGTGATAACATACCATTGACCTCATAGTAAATTAATAATGTGAACATCACAAAAGGATACAAGATGTTGAACGCACCTTATAAGATAGGAAAAATGCTTTTGACCACCTAAGGATACTGGGTTGGCGTCCTCTGCATCAAGCGTTTGCACGCGTCCCTAGCGAGTGGTGGAATCATTGGAGCTCCTTGTTGCATACACCACCTTCTCCTCATCCCCACACTTTACACCGGTTATGTCCTTGGAGAACCTTGCCATAAGGCAAGTGGTGACGACCTTGGGAGTAGGGGAGTCGTCAGAGTAGTCCTTGGTGTAGTCGTAGGTGAAGAGTGACCTGGGTTCGGCAAAAGACAAATTGGCCACACCAACAACCTTCTCCTCATTCTCGTCCTCCGCATCGGATATGTATTCTTGACCTAGGAAGCCTTTGTCATCATGCTTTTTGTTCTTATCGTATCTTTTGTTGATGGGGTTGGGCTTCAGTCTTGGCTTGGCACCCTCTTCATACTTGGGCTTGTCAATTCTCTTTTCATATGGACACTTATCAGCGAAGTGGTTCAATTCATCACAGTTGTAGCAAGTCCTTTTCTTCTCACTTAGTCCGGTTGAACTTCTCCTTCGAAACTGCATGTTCTTGGTGAAGAGAGCGAGTTGGGAGAGCATCTCACCAACTTCACCCATTTGATCACTTTCACTCTCTACTCCACTTTCTTCATTCACTTGCACATGCCTATCCTTCAATGCTAGTATATGGGAAGACCCAATAGCACAATTAATCTACTTCATCTTTTGTCCCTCGTCTGCCAAATTATCCATGGCAACAATGAAAGAACATTTCATAATCCCTAGTATTTTGTGTGTTAGATAACAATATCAAGGAATATTTAATGTGTGTTGAAGTGCTGCAGATCTGTACACTGAAAAGGAAAGGAAACTGCTTTTTGGGGGGCGGATAATCCGCCCCTCCCAGGGGAGGATAATCCGCCCCAACCCTTTTCCAGGAGTGCGCAACCCCCAGAGAGGGGGCAGAGTTTTTGGCCGGATTTTCTGGCCTGGCTGGATAGTCCGCCCCTTGGGGGCGGATAGTCCGCCCCCTCGAGGATTTTCTTCAAGCCAAGGCCTGCGTTGCTCTCTGTATGGGGGCGGAGTTTCCCACGGACTTTCCGGCCCTGGGGAGGATTTTCTCCCTAGGGCGGATAGCCCGCTCCTAAGGGGGGCGGATTATCCGCCCCCTCGGGAAATTTCTTCAAGACAAGGCTACGTCACTCTCTGTATAGGGGGCGGAGTTTTCCCCGGAGTTTCCGTCCTGGGGGCGGATTTTCTCCCTAGGGCGGGATAATCCGCCCCCAAATTTCTCCAACGGCTTGTTCTGGGCAGGGGTATTTAAGCCTGTCTTCCCCCTCTGGCCAGAACTCTTGGTTCATTCGAAAAAGTCAAGTTCTGATCTGCAACTTTCATCCAAGAGAGCTCCACCTATATCCACCCAAAGGCCCCGTCCCTTGGGGAATCGAAGGAGGAGGACTCGATCTTCAACAATTACAATCAAGCGCTTCATCTCCTCTCCATTCATTTGGAGAATCACCAATCTAGTATTTCTTGCAAATATCTAGATCCTTGTTTTGTTTATATTGATAAACCTTGTTCTTGTGACAACTTGTTGTCATCTCGGGAGCCCCCAATTCAGCTGTGGGTGTGTGCCCCGGTAGAGTTGTAAAGGCACTGTTTCCCGCCTCGAAGGGTACCAATAGTGGAGAAGTTGGATCAGGCCTTTCGTGGCGAGATCCATCAGAGAATAGGGTGAGGCCTTTTGTGGCGTGGTGGTCTTAGAACCGCCCACCCTTCCAACGAAGATGTACTTCCCTTAACAAGGAAGGAACTGCGGTAAAACAAATCCCTGTGTCTCCGCGTGCTCCACTACGGTTTCTTCGCTCCTCTATTTACGTGCTTAGTAGCTAGGTTTGCATATAGGTAAATTCTCGTAGTTGCATATCTAGAGAATTTACTTTGTGTCAAGCCTAAAATTTAAAAAGAACTAAAAAAATGAGTAGCACCTATTCACCCCGCACCCCCCCCCTCTAGGTGCCCATACGATCCATTTTAATTGGTATCAGATCCCCGGCTCTTAATTCAGGCTTAACCGCCTAAGAGAAGTATGGGTTCCAAGGGATATGGGAGTGATTCTCCGGAGGTAGTCACCATGAACGATCTCAAGACGTTGGAAACAACCTTGGTTGGTTCCATGGAGGATAAGATGGAAGAGATGCATCAATTGATAATGCGTCTCTCCACACCCGCAACATCACCTCCATCTAACTCTGAGGCTACCACTCCGCAATCCAAGGAAACGGGTAAAGCCGATTCTAAAGATAACGAAGTGGTTGGTGATGACACTAACAAGAGCTCCTCCTCGAAAAAGTATAGTGGTAAGGAAGGATACAATGAGGTTTCCTATGTGTATTCTCCTGATCCACCTATTCCACACCCACATATACATAATAGGGGTGATCCACCCAAACTTTCAGCATCTACTTTTATTCAATGGCAATTTTTGATGAAGTCTCATGTGTGCAGTTCCTCCATTGAGTTGTGGAAAATCACCGAGAATGGTCTTCATGTTGTAAATCCCAACAATCTCACAAGAAGAGAGGTTGTCGATAGTCAACTCAACGCTACAGCTCTACACATGATACATCTTGGTGTGGGTGACAAAGACATGCCACACATTCAGCATCTTAGTACAGCTAAGGAAGCTTGGGATGCTCTCACCGAGCTCTTCATCAGAAATGAAAGTATGAGAAGGAATAGATATGATGCTTTGAGCAATGAAGCTGAAGGATTTTATATGTTGGATGGAGAAAACCATGAGACATGTATAGGAGGCTCAAGGCAATAGCCACCACTTTCAGGAATCATGGTGCCTCTCACGTTGATGATGCTTGGATCAAGCGCAAGTATGTTAGTGCTCTTATGCCATTTGAGCCTACAGATTTGAAAAGTCTCCAAGGTAGGCATAACTACCACCTCATGACATCCAATGAGGTAATGCAAGAAATGGCCGCTTTCAAAGTGGCTGCCAAGAATGCCGAAGATGCTCGTGCACGAGCTATGGGGATGTGAAAGGGGGTCAACATGGCCTTGAAGACTAGTGTGATTGATCATGATGAATATGCCATAGAAGGTATGGACTGTCCTGAGGATATAAAAAGGATCCACGGACAATACCTGGCTCTTTATGCTAGAAACTTTTGGAAAGACCCGGCCAAGGCTAAAGCTGAACTAGAATGCAAGAGTGGAGCTTATGGAAGAAAGGAAAATGGTCCCAAGCTAAGAACATGTTTCAACTCTGAAGACCGGCCGCACTTTGTAGCTGAGTGTCCATATCAAAGTAGGGAAGATAATGGAGGAAGACTTATTTTCAAAGACAAGTCAAAGGCTCCATGCAAGAAACAGTTTGTAAAGAAGAATGCTCCTTTCAAGAAGCAACCAAAGATTGTTCTAGTGGCTCAAGAAGAATATTCTTCGGGAAGTGAAGATGAGGACGAGGATGATAGCTCTCAAGAGGTGGCTGCCATAGTCACCACATCTACATCAACATCTCTCTTCGACTCTCCGAACGAAAACGTCATCAACAAGAATGCTACCTTTCTCATGGCAAGAAGTTCCGAGGTAACTACTTCTAACTCTTCCTTTCCTAAGGCTATGATTGACATGGATGATCCTACTAGTCTTAAGGTTAAAGAAGATATTATTGCTTTGGACTATTTCTTCACTAACTTGCAAGGTGAGCACAAAGTATGTTTTGAGGCTCTTATGGACCACCTGGCCCAAAATGAAGCTCTTCTTGAAGAAAAGGGCAGAATTGAAAGGGAGGATGCAATGGAAATTGCATCCTTAAAAAATGCTCTAGAAGAAGAAGAAGAGGCTCGGGTTTCTCTTGAAGAGAGGCTTGAGTCCATTGAGGAGTCACATGAAGAAATAGTGGCTAAGCTTGTTAAGGAACGTGACAACGCAGTCGCCAAAGCAAAGAAGTTAAAGAAGGAAAAGATTGGCTTTGGGGATGCTCATGATAGACTCTCCGAGGAATTGGAGAAACTTGACATCGCTCACAAGGCGTTGAAAAGTGAATTCTCCGTTCTCAATGAGTCACATGATCAGATCCAAATTCGATTGACCAAGTATGATGTTCCTAGCACATCTAAGTCAACATATATTCACAAGGAAAGTGCTACCGTGGAAGAAGGGTTTGTCAACGACATCTCTCCTAAAGATAAGGGTGTTCTTGATGAGGTTCTTGGCAAGGAAAGCTCAAATCTTGGTAAAGAAGGACTTGGTTATGTCACCAAGTCCAAGAAGAAGAAGAACAAGAATAAGAAGACCAAGAATGTACAATCAAAGACAAGCACCGCTGAGAAGAATATCACAAAAGATAAAACTAACAATATTGGTTTTGCAGGGTCTCACAATCCAAATTATGAACTCTTTTGTGATTATTATGGCAATGTTTGTGCTTATTATGTTGGTCCTTTTGATGAATATGTTGCTTGGTCTATTTGGGTTCCAAAGACCCTTGCTACTAACATGAGAGGACCCATTGAAAAATGGGTACCTAAAACCAAGAAGTAATTCCCTTGTAGGGATATGCTTCCGGTGGGTCGAAATGGGTGCTGGATAGTGGATGCACTAGTCATATGACCGAAAGCAAGGAGATCATCATGGAGATGCGTCCCAATCATGATAACATTACAGTCTCCTATGGTGATAAGTCTAAATCTCAGGTACTGGGTCTTGGCAAGGTTGTGGTTGCCCACGATATCTCTCTCGTGGACGTCATGCTTGTTGAGACCCTCGGTTACAACCTTCTTTCTGTTCGTGCTCTTGGCAAGATGGGTTTTTCTATTTTCATTGATGATGATTTGGTGGTACTCTTGTGGAGCAAGTCTCTAAAGATTGCTTTCGTTGGGTACGTCGAAAATGACCTGTATGTGGTGGACTTTTCGGGGAAAACCACTTCGGGTCCGATGTGCCTATTCGGGAAGGCCGATGTGGGCTGGCTATGGCATCGCCGTTTAGCCCATGTCAACATGAGAACTTTGCAAAGTATCCACAAGGGTGGCCACATCCTTGGACTAAAAGACAATGTCTCCTCTGCCAAAGACCATGTTTACAGGGCTTGTGTTGAAGGAAAAATGCATGACTCTCCCCACAAGAGGAAGACCATTGTGTCTTCAAAGAGATTTTTGGAATTACTTCATGTGGACTTATTTGGTCCTCCATATCATGCCAGTCTTGGTGGGAAGAAGTATTGTTGGGTCATTGTTGATGACTACTCAAGATATACATGGGTCTATTTCTTCAAGCTAAAGAGTGAGACTCAACAAACGGTCATTGACTTTGCCAATGAAGTCCAACGTCAACACAATGTTCCTATCTTGGCAATAAGAAGTGACAATGGCTCCGAATTCAAGAACTACACTTTGAATGAGTTTCTAAGTGAAGAGGGTATAAGACATCAATATTTCGCTGCGTACACCCCTCAACAAAATGGTGTAGCCGAGAGGAAGAACCGCACATTGATGGATATGGCAAGATCAATGTTAGCTGAATTCAAGTCTCCGTACAATTTTTGGACTGAAGCCATATCCACGGCTTGTCACTCATCTAACCGGCTCTACCTCCGGAAAATCTTGGACAAGACTCCATATGAAATTCTTACCGGTAACAAGCCCAACATCTCATACTTCAGGGTATTCGGGTGTAAGTGTTTCTTTCTTATCAAAGGTGTCCACTTGTCTAAATTTGAGTCCAAGGCTTTAGAAGGTATTTTGTTGGTTACGGTGTCGAATCCCACACTTATAGAGTCTACAACAAGATCACCGGGACTGTTGTAGAATCTTGTAGTGTGGAGTTCGATGAAAATAACGGCTCCTATGTGGGGCAAGTTGATGTTTGTGATGCAGATGTTGAAATAACCCAAGATGCCATAAGAAGAATGGGCGTGGGATTTTTCCGCCCCATTGAGGAACCCCTTGTAGCGGATTGGGAAGGACAATGCTCCACTCAAGTGGATCCCTCATCTACACAAGATCAACAAGCTCCTACTGCTGGAGAAAACTCTGCACCAACACCTCAACTTTCTGAATCTCATCAGTCTCCTGTACAGAATGGCAGTCCCAGGCCGGATTATCCGCCCCCTCCAAGGGGCGGACAATCCGCCCCTGGCACTCCAACTCGTCCCAAGGGATCAGAAGAAGAAGAGATCAGTCAAGAATACTCCATGCCGGATTCTCCGGCCCCCAAGGGCGGATTATCCGGCCCTGGATCTCCCAGCTCTATCAGGCACTCTTAGGAAGAGGTGTTGCAGCCGCTTCACACAGGCCGGATAGTCCGGCCCCACCAAGGGGCGGATTATCCGGCCCTGGAGAAAATGTTCTGCAGCAAACTCCTGTTGTCAACTCGGATCAAGATCAAGGGCAAGATCAAGATCAAGGGAAAGGTCAAGATCAAGGGCAAGATAGTGGACAAGACAAGGATACAATTGTTGAATCAACTCCTCCTAGAAATAATAAGGATATTGAGGCTCGTCGCAAGGCTCGTGCTGATCAGAACCTTGAGCTAAGAGGACACACTCTTGACAAGGTTGTCGGTGATCTTCGAAGAAGGGTGTCTACTAGAAGAGAACTTGCAAGTTTCTGTGATCATCAAGCTCACATTTCTATGGTTGAACTGAAGAAGGTCTTTGATGCTCTTGAAGATCCCGATTGGGTTGCTGCAATGCATGAATAATTAAATAACTTCGAGAGTAACAAAGTTTGGAAGATCATAGAGAAACCCAAGGAATGCCGCAATGTTATCAGCACTAAGTGGATTTTCAAGAACAAACAAGATGAAAATGTCATTGTTGTGAGGAATAAAGCAAGACTCGTGGATCAAGGATTCTCTCAAGTGGAAGGAATTGATTTTGGTGAGACTTATGCTCATGTGGCTCGTCTTGAGTCCATCCGTATCCTTCTTGCCTATGACGCCCATCATAATTTTAAATTACAGCAAATGGATGTTAAGAGTGGGTTTCTTAATTGTCCACTACATGAGTTGGTATACTTCAAGCAACCCCCGGGGTTTGAGGATCCCAAATTTCTGAACCATGTATACAAACTTGATAAGCCGCTCTATGGCCTTAAACAAGCCCCACATGCGTGGTATGAGCACCTCAAAGAGCTTTTGTTAGACTGTGGATTCGAAGTTGGGCAAATCGATCCCACTATTTTTACTAAGAAGGTTAATGGGGAGCTTTTTGTATGCCAACTATATGTAGACGACATTATTTTGGGCTCTACTAACCAAGCTTTTAACGATGAATTCTCAAAGCTTATGACTGACAGGTTTGAGATGTTTGTGATGGGGGAATTTAGATTCTTTCTTGGCTTTGAGATCAAACAACTTAGAGAAGGAACATTTATTAATCAAGCTAAGTACATCCAAGACATGCTCAAGAGGTTCAAGATGACGGATCTCAATGGCGTTGTTACTCCAATGCAAACAAAGTGTCATCTTGAGCTTAATCCCAAGGGTAAAGACGTGGACCAAAAGGTATACTGATTCATGATCGGATCTCTTCTTTACCTTTGAGCATCTAGGCCTGATATCGTGTTAAGTGTAGGTGTGTGTGCAATGTACCAAGCCGCTCCTAAAGAAAGACACTTAGTGGCGGTCAAACGAATCTTCAGATATTTGGTTCATTCCCCAAATTTTGGTTTGTGGTATCCCAAAGGTTCTAGATTCTCTCTATGTGGTTACACAGATTCAGATTGGGCTGGTGACAAAGATGATCGAAAATCAACTTCTGGTGCATGTCAATTCTTGGGCAGGTCTCTAGTGTGTTGGTCTTCAAAGAAACAAAATTGCCTACCACTCTCAACTGTCGAAGCTGAATATGTTGCTGCTGCAAGTGCTTATACACAATTATTATGGATGAGGCAAACTTTAAAGGAATATGGTGTCAATTATGACAAAGTGCCTCTTTTATGTGATAATGAAAGTGCTATCAAAATTGCTTACAATCCGGTGCTGCACACAAGAACAAAGCATATTGAGATTCGCAATCACTTTATTCGGGATCATGTTGCTCGTGGCGATATTGCACTATCCTTTGTGAGCAAGAAGAACCAACTTGTTGATATCTTCACTAAGCCTCTTGATGAAGCGAGATTTTGTTATTTGAGGAATGAGCTAAATATCATAGATTCAAGGAGCTTGGCTTGATGACCCTTGCACACCCACTTAATCTTTTTCATGTATTTGGTTTATATGCAGGCATGGATATAGGGGAGTGTGGTCCTAATTGATTGGGCTAACCCTCCCCCCATAATGCTGAAAGCAAGAAAAATCATTTCCCTTAATATCATTTTGTGATATGTGGGTTATTGATGAGCATTGGTTTTGAACTCAAGATACATCTTCGCGGTGTCATGCCATGCGCTCCGACATGGTGTCTTCGGACACCGCCTCTTCCTTCAGAAGAGTTGGTTTCTAATGGCTCTCTTTGGTTTTTCTTGCTTATCTCTTGTTCTTATGGAAAACACACCCAACTTTGGCTTTTGTTAGATTTGTTCTTGCAACTTTGGGTGCGTAGTACCATCACAGTTTGTTAATCTGCACCCAAGCCTCTTTCTCTCCTTGAACCATCTATTCTTGCACACAAGTCCTCTATACACCATCGAGGGGTTTTGCTAGGATGCTCCGGCCTGATTCTGTCTTTCCAGAAAAAAATAGAGGGGGCGGACTATCCGCCCTAAGTGGGGGCGGATTATCCGCCCCGGGCTTTTTCAGCCTCTAAAGGGCTGGGTCGGGAGAGGACAGGCTCAAACAGAGCAGCCAGCCCTCCCCCACCCTTAGCTCTGCCCCTAGCCGCCGCCGGAGCTTCTGCCCCTCCCCGGAGTCGATTTGACCACCGGATTCTCCACGCCCTCCCCGGATCTTCTTCCCCACGCCTCCGGGTACCTTCTCCTCCGAGCTCTTCCTCCAATGAGTGAGGGTAACTCCCTCATCCATCTCTTTTGCTTGAGATTCATTGTTGTGGTGGAAATCTCGTAGTAGATGATACTTGGTGTTTCCCTTGCATGTTAGAATCAGTCGAAATACTCCCCTTATGCCCGATCTGGTGTGCCTTGGTAAATCTAGGCCAAACCAGAAAAATTTCACCAGGGGCGGATTATCCGCCCCTCTGGTCGGAAAGTCCGGCCTGGAGACTACTTGTCTGGTCTGGTTTGGTTCAGATTTTCTCACATGCATTCTTCCGGCTCATGGACTGTTTTCCTACTTATTTCTAACATGCCTCCTGGACTTGTGTGTGTGCTTATCCCCATGCTACCTCTCCCATGCTTTTCACAGGTGGCTCTCGCACTTCTAAGACCTACAAGCATCGTCCCCGTACCCGTTATCTCAGGCCCACTGCAGAAGGCACGCTTATTGATGAAACAGAGGTTCACAGGTTAGCCAGAGAAGCTGAACAGATGGCAGAGGCAGCAAAGAAAGCCAAGCGGGTTGCATCTCGCAAGGTCAAGGGTAAGGGTAAGGAGGCTCGGCCTAATTACAAGGCCATGGACAACACTGATTACTCATCCATGTGCCAGACAGATTACTATGCAGATGCTGACAGTGATGGTGAGCCAGAGGATTCTATGTTTTGGTGCTCTCATTTTTGGTATATCCATGATGATGTCTATGTTCCTCTCAAAATTCGCCCCATGCACCCTCTGAATATGCCTGAGGCTCAATCAAAGGCTCGCCTTCGTGAAGCTTTGGATGTGACTTACAAGATGGGGCTTCATCCACTTATGTCTCTGCAGTGTCACTATGATTCCAAGATCGTGAAGCAGTTTTTCTCCACTTTGGTTATCTACGGCGATGAGCTTCGTACTATGAAGTGGATGACAGGGACATCAATGATCCATTCTGATTTCCGCACCTTTGGCTAGGTTATTGGCTATGCTTTTCACGGGCGGGATACCCCTTCAGGACATCACATTATCTCTCTGCTCAGGCCATCCAAGGATATTGTGCTTGCTCCATGTTTGTCACCCAATGGCGTTGCTGGGACCTTCGCTGGCCTTTCGCCATTGTATGCCACCCTTGTTGGCATGTTTTGGGACAACATTACTCCCAGTGGAGGCAACAATGACAAGATCCGCGGTCACCTGGTTTCTCTTCTTGCCTTTGCTCATGAGTGTGCCACCAATGCTGGCTCGTCGACAGGATACAAGTTGGATGTTTCATCTATCATGAGATGACCAATGCGATGCTCAACAGGATCTCCATCCCATATTCTCCTTTTATCATGATGCTCATCAAGCATATGCTGCCACATGAGGACTTTGGCACTGGTTTGGATGGTTTGCACAAGTCAAAGAAAATTTACAACAAAGCTCAGAAGACCTCCCACCCCTCCACTGCCCTTGAGTCCTTTATGTGTGATGCTCGAGCTAGTGGTCGCCGTCATGCAGAGTCCCCAATGGCTCGCGAAGTCAAACAGCTCACTTGGTTCCAGCGACACATCCTATGCATGGGCATAGACACTCACAAGGGCCAGTATGAGGAGTATCGGAGGAGCCATAAGATGGCTCATACTCAGCAGGTTATTCTTCACCACGTGTCCGGTGCTTCTGGCCTGCCTCCTACTCCAACTACTCCGGAGCCCTATGCACAATGGAACAGTTCTGGTTTCAGCTATGGCAAGCTTGAGAGTCACTTGTTTCCTCCACCTCCGCGGGCTCCTACTCCTACAGCCGATGACGATGATGAAGAGTATGATGAAGAGGAAGGGGACGGGGATGACTACGACGAGGATGAGGAGGCGTGATCTTCTGGGGCGTTAGCATCGCTCTTCTTCCTTTTTGGCGTTTCGATGCCAAAGAGGGAGAAGTAGTTCTATTAGGTCAACGGATTTGCATGGCTCGGGCGCAAGCACTTGCTTTTCCATTCATTCGTTTTATTTGCATGCTTGTGCCCCTTTAGCATTAACTTATTTGCTATTTGTGCTTGGTTAATGTAAGACTCTGTCGTGCTTTATTATGTATGGTCCTATGGAATTCTGGATTTATATTGTGGACCTACTCTCATGGAATTCTGGATTTATCTATGGAGTCTGACATTCTATTTGATGGCATATGGAATCATGGGATTATCTTATGTATGCATCAATTTTGTGGGATGTGCTTGGAGCCTGACAATCCCATTAGTTTATTTGGCGATATCCACATCACGGTGGTATGACCTTGTTTACTAACTCACCTTGTTTTAATTGTCTTTGCTATAAAAGTTGCGTTTTCTCTAGTGTGTGCATTTGTATTTCAAAGGCAAATTTTAAATATGCATACATCTAGGGGGAGCCTCTTTCATTTAATTTAAAGGTGTCGTTGGTAGTCGTTTGCAAATCCTAGTATTGTCATCTAACACCAAAAAGGGGGAGATTGAAAGAACATTTCATAATCCCTAGCGTTTTGTGTGTTAGATAACAATATCAAGGATTATTTAATGTGTTGAAGTTCGGAACATTACAAAAAAAAAAAGAAAAGAAGGGGGGGGGGGATATCCACCCCCCCCCCCTTTTTTTTCGAGAACCTGCAGAGAGGGGGCGGAGTTTTTGGCCGGATTTTCTGACCTGGACGGATAGTCCGCCCCCTCGAGGATTTTCTTCAAGCCAAGGCCTGCGTCGCTCTCTGTATGGGGGGCGGAATTTCCCACGGACTTTCCGGCCCTGGGGAGGATTTTCTCCCTAGGGCGGATAGTCCGCCCCTAAGGGGGGCGGATAATTCGCACCCTCAGGAAATTTCTTCAAGACAAGGCTGCGTCACTCTCTGTATAGGGGGCGGAGTTTTCCCCGGAGTTTCCATCCTGGGGGGCGGATTTTCTCCCCAGGGCGGATAGTCCGCCCCAAAGGGGTATCCGCCCCCAAATTTCTCCAACGGCTTGTTCTGGGCAGGGGTATTTAAGCCTGTCTTCCCCCTCTGGCCAGAACTCTTGGTTCATTCGAAAAACTCAAGTTCTGATCTACAACTTTCATCCAAGAGAGCTCCACCTAGATCCACCCAAAGGCCCCGTCCCTTGGGGAATCGAAGGAGGAGGACTCAATCTTCAACAACTGCAATCAAGCGCTTCATCTCCTCTCTATTCATTTGGAGAATCACCGATCTAGTATTTCTTGCAAATATCTAGATCCTTGTTTTGTTTATATTGATAAACCTTGTTCTTGTGACAGCTTGTTGTCATCTCGGGAGCCCCCAATTCAGTTGTGGGTGTGTACCCCGGTAGAGTTGTAAAGGTACCGGTTCCCGCCTCGAAGGGTACCAATAGTGGAGAAGGTGGATCAGGCCTTTCGTGGCGAGATCCATCGGAGAATAGGGTAAGGCCTTTTGTGGCGTGGTGGTCTTAGAACCTCCCACCCCTCCAACGTAGATGTACTTCTCTTAACAAGGAAGGAACTACGGTAAAACAAATCCCTGTGTCTCCGCGTGCTCCACTACGGTTTCTTCGCTCCTCTCTTTACGTGCTTAGTAGCTAGGTTTGCATACAGGGAAATTCTCGTAGTTGCATATCTAGATAATTTACTTTGTGTCAGGCCTAACATTGAAAAAAAAAACTAAAAAAATGAATAGCACCTATTCACCCCCCCCCTCTAGGTGCCCATACGATCCATTTCAAACAAGATATGATACTAGATCATCGGGAGAAAAGTGTCTAGATGAATCAAGAAGTTGCAAGTTGAAAGCAAGCTATTTGTCGGTGGTTGCAATCATGGAAATAATCTTGGACTTGGTGAGATCATCATTCAAATTGAACCCATCATCATACTTGTCACAACCAAGACCACTAATCTTCACGAGGAGAGCAACAAGTCTTGTGTATGCTTCAACAATGGACTCGCCATCACGGTTCATGAACAAGTTCATCTCTGACTTGGCGGCTTCATACTTGGACTTTTGGATGAGAGACATTTCCTCTTGGAGAACAACAATCCCACCCCAAATTTCCTTTGTGGTGTAAATGTCATTGGCTTGATCATAGAGAGTGCGGTTGACGGCACTCGATATCTTGTAACAGACCATAGCATTAAGTTGATGGTCATAGTGTCCTCTCAGGGTGAGTTAGTTGGATCTTGTGGGTTGAAGCATTTGCAAAAAAATCTCCCAAAGCTCCACACCGTAGATGCGAAGATGAGATTCCATAGTAGTTTTCCAATGAGAGAAGTGATTTTCATCAAATTGGTGTGCAAGACCTAAACCATTAATATGATGCATGATGTGCTTTTGTTTTGGATAAATATAAGGAAATTGATTAAGAGGCATGGAGACTTTTGTAGCACTACTAGGAAAAGGTCTACCATCGACGCACCAAATTCGCGGGTATGCAGTGGCGCCGATGATGATCACGCTTGATGTCGCATAAGCATCAAGCGACACGCTAGGGGTAAGTTCAAGTAGCGTCGGTGTGCTGCTCCTACACACTGGGGGTATTGCATCCACCTGCCGGGGGTATCACGACAATAGCATCGTGCACGGGCTCCGACCGCCAGGGGTACTGAACAGGGACGCCGGGGGTATCTCCCCGTAGCACCGGCTCGCCAGCCCGAGGCGCCAGCGGTAGTTCGTTGTAGCAGCGGCGCGCTTGTCATGGCGCTGACAGTAAATAATAAATTCCCCAAAAAATTCAACCAAAAAATCATTACATGGAAAGTATATATATAATAGGCAGTATATAGCACATATAGTAATACACATACAGTATAATGCACATGCAGTAATACAGTCACAAGCGGTACATATGGTTCACAAACAAATACAACATAGTTAGTATGAATACATTGTGTCAACCACAAACAAAGTACGAACACATACAAAAGTAGTACATGGTTCACAAACAAGCGACAAGTCTTGACAAGTCTCAACAAGCGGGCTAACACATCTAAAGTACAAACACATATAAGAGACAAACAAGCACCATGAGAATCATCAAAACAAAGGTGGAGGTCTTCATCCGGTTCCTCCTCTCCCCCGGTAGATAGTGCGTGTATCTAGGTTCAGTCTTCGTCATAGTGTTGTACCCTTTGTAGATATTCCGCTGAAACGGTGCACCTGTCTATGACAGTCTTTCCAATCATCATAAACTCTGGGAACCCATCTATCAACACCCGGATTTTTAATCCCAGATGCCTGTTATGCCATACATCGCAATCCCAGGATTACCATTTTTGCGAGACATAACATAATTGGTAGCACAGTACATCATCCATTATAAACCATAATAATCTTACAAATAGTTGATCTCATGATCAAGTCTGATTACAAATCAAAGCAGCGGAATAATAGCGTAATAGAGGCTCCATCTTCAGGGTCACAGGAAATGCTGACGATGGGAGATGATCCTAGTTATCGTAGGCATCTTGCTGTCCATCCTCCTCATAGTCTCCGTCGTAGTCTGGCCATGGGAATAGCTAGGGACAAATCCATGAGTACTTTTAAGTACTCGCAAACTATCTCTAAAGCAGTAAGACCATTCTAATAGGAATCCTAAGCTCTAGGTTTGTTTGCCACAAGCCAATTTTATTTCACAAGTACTTAGTAGTAAATGTTGGAGATATGCCCAAGAGGCAATAATAAAGTGATTATTATCATATCTTCACACTTATGATAAATGTTTACATACCATGCTATAATTGTATTAACCGGAAACATTAATACTTGTGTGATTTGTAAACTAAAATAAGAGTCCCTAGTAAAGCCTCTTGTTAAACTAGCTTGTTGGTTAATATATGATCATGATTTCCTGATCATGAACATAGAGATGTTATGTAACACCCTCAGAATCGGACCTATGCAAATTTGGGCAAAATTCACCAAACCCGCATAGAAACGATTCAAAGGTGCCCACCAGGCACTTTCGTGCGGGTGGAAAACGAAGTAATAACATTACACAACAGTCCTCGATGGGACCTGAGCAGAGATATATATAGCGACTCGGAGAGTCAAGAATACGTATATAATATACAAGATCCAAATCACCTTGAAAAGCAGAGCGTCCGACTACGGACAAGAAGCAAATGGGGCTAAGAGCCACGAGAATAACCAATGGCGTCCATAACCCCAAGCCAAGCCGGAAGGGTAACCACGCTATGGCGTCGATCTCAAAACCTGCTTAAACAAAAGGGGTGCCGACAAAGGGCAAAGGAAAAAGAAGGGCGTCAAGATCGAGGCCAAGACAGCGAGGCTAGAATTCGCGGTCCTCGCCTACATAGGTATGGTGGATGGCGGCAAAGATGCACTAAACCTCCTATAGAGACTTGATACAATCGGCGGATATCGAGAGAGGATAAGAGTGACCTAACCGATCCAACAAGCTACCACCAAACAAACCCATCTGGTGTTTCCTCGAGACCAAACGAGGAAGTCAACCGAGGAACTCACACCGTTGGCGTTTACTTATTCGTTATAGTTGCGGCACTTTACTAGTCAGGTTTAGATAATCGTCACGATAAAGTAAGCGATGGGCACTTTTAATTCACCATTCCGTTATAGTTGCAACAATTACTAATCGACAGATAGCATGAGGTAAACCCAAAGACCCAGTAGCTTGTTGGTACTTTTATTCACCAATTCATTGAAGTTGCAATACTTACTAGTCGATACATTTGTCGCAAGGCGACAACCAAACAAGCAATGGTGGGCGATTAATTAGCCATTCCGTTATGGTGAAGCTGATTACTAGTCATTATAAGTCAAATTTATAACAATAAACTTTAGTTATGCTTGTCTATGATCAAGAAACGTGCTCCAAGTCGTCCATATCCGCGACACGGCTTTGAAAGTTTTACCCCGGGTGCACCAATAGCAACACACGCTCGATCAACCTCGGAAAAACCAAATCAAAACCCAACGAGGCTTTCACGGCTGAACAATCACAGGATTCAGAAATATTTCAGGGGGCCACCCCTTAAGTAGATCCCGCAACGGAGTAAGCAAGCTCCGAGGCGGCCTCAAGGTTTGGGACGGTGGAACGATCGGGAACCCCAAACGGGGCGTGTCGACACCGCGAAATCGTGGTCCGATCCTAAACAGTACAGTGTGCAGTACCTCGCACAATCGTAAATAAAGCAGTAAAGCATGGCATAAGTATAGGATCGTAAATAAAACCTCAAACTAGTTTGTGGCCCCAAGAAATAAGAATGAATCAAGCTCTGGCTAAGGGGGGTCCCATATACCTCCCGGATGTGGATAGCGCAAAAATCAAGGAACAGTATCAAGTACTCGGGGTCTTACGGGACACAAGTGGGCTCGAAACCAAATATTATCTATCACCCACCGATGCCTCGCTTATTCAATTTTAGTTGTTAAACAGAATTTAAAGTGACGATAAGTAAAGCTAGAATCATCTCCAACATCAACATGCGGCATTACATCAACAATCTGTGGCATATGACACACATCAAGACTTAAGCAAGCAACTACGACGCCGCAAGTCCATCTATCTACCAAACAATGTAATAGGATGTGTCCAAGGCAATATAGGGTGCACGGTATATCAAGGGTACGGAATCTAGAGCATCGCAACACAGATAGCAATAGATCAACAGGAGGGAATAAATACTATAAAAGTAAGATAGGTAGAAAGGGGGAGATGCTCGCCTGAAAACATTGCCGCAGGGTTCGACCGAAGATCGGGGTGAAGCTCACATCAACTCAACGGCCTTATCCGCGAAGAAGCAAAACACTAGAATAACACCGGATGCAACATTTAATACACGGCAGAAGATCGGCATGATGCATGCATGATGTGTGGCGTGGCAAGGTGCGGTGCAATTAGGTCAAGATTAAGCGGAACCGGGGTCCCGACAATTAATTAGATGGTTCAAGTTGTTTAACCCCCGTATATTAAATGTTGTTTAACATGGCCAAAACATGGTACCGGTTCGCTACACCAATTTAAATGAGGCCAATATGAGACTAGATTTGCCCGCATATGGGCCCCATATTTAATTATTAGGTGAATCGGCATAAGGCCCCCAACCAATGACATGCATGCGGAATGACAATTTAATATTTGACAAGTTATATTATGTTATAAGATAGGGTTTCGGGAAAAGGGTTCACATAGAGGGTCTCACGATCTTGGGGTTCCGGGTTCGGGGTTCGGGTTCGACGGATCCGGGGTTCGGGGTTCTGAAGCGTTCTCGGACTCGGTCGTTCTCGATCACGGGCAGATCTTGTCGCATCGTGGTCTCGGTGTCGCATCGGTTCCTTCCGGTCGACGCCGTTCTTGCTGTCGCGAAGGTCTTGTCGGGCCCGCGTGACGGGTCGGCCTTGGCATTCAAGATGAAGTACTTGTCGTCCCATGGCGATCTTGGAGTTCCGGGGGTTTTTTTTTTCCGCGTCCGTGATGGGGATCTTGTGGGTCCAGCGTCTCGGTATCCGTGGCTCGCAGCGGAAGAACTTGTCGGGCCGGGTTCGGTCTTCGGGGTCCGGGAGGGAGAACTTGGCGTTCGGGTCGCGGCGTCCTCGGTTCCGAGAGGGAGATCCTGGCGTCGGGGTGCTCGACTCCGACGCCGGGGTCGGTCTTGGAGATAATAGTACTTGGCGTCCTTGAAGAAGAGCCTGGCATTCCGAGAGGAGGTCCCGTGGTTCCATGTCGTAGATGTCCGGTGTTCGCGAGCAAGATCTTGTCGATGGTCCTTCTAGTGACGTTCGGGTTCGGCTTCTCACATCAAACACCGGGGGGCCCTATCGTCGGTTGATTCTCGGGGCACGAGCTGCTGCCTGGGATGCGTACACAGAGAGGGCCCAAAGGGACCTCACCGAGTGCGAGCACGCCGGCAGGGGTCGGGCTCTCCGGCGAGGCGGCGGTGGCGACCGAGGCGAGGCCGGAGAGGCGAACGACGGTCGTGGACGGACGGGCCGGGGCCGGGGCTAGCGCAAGGCGCAGGGGGCCGGGCCGGCTCTGCTCCGACGACGGGCGGCTGCAGGCGGGGCGCCGGAGACCGGCGACGGCGCGCGGAGGACGGGCGCGCGGGCGGCTGAGGCATGGGCGTGGTCGGGCGGAGGCCCAGCGACGGCTGGGGCGACGCGGCGGCTCAGCGCGGGTGCGGGGTGCGGGCTCGAGGAGGTGGCGCTGAGCGGCGGCGACCACGGGCGGTGAGGCGACAGCGGTGGTGGGCGCAGCAGGAGGCGTGGCAGAGGTGGGGCTGCAGGAGAGAACCGGGCGAGGCGGGGTCCCTGGCGCCGGCGGCGACGCTGGTCGGGGTGGCAGTGCAAAGGGCCGAGCGATTTGAAGCGGAGGCTGGCGGAGAGGAGAGGCGGAGGCGGTCGACGCGCGGAGGAGCGGGCGCCTGGCGATGGTTGGAGCTAGGGGCGGCGGTTGCTGTGGACGGAGCTAGGTGGGGCTGGCCAGAGGTCAGCTGCGTGGCAGCAGAGAGGAGGCGGCGAGAGGTGGAAGACGGTTGGGAGAGGAGGTGCGTGGGAGGAGTGGGTCAGGGTGGGGGCCGGGACAGGCGCGGTTTCTGGGAGAGGCTGGAGCAAGGCGGGAGGCGGTATCTGGGGACTGTGGGCTGCCCAGTGTGAGGCGGGGTGGGCCTAGGCGTGGGTCCCAGCGCAGGGACGCGGTCTGGGAGAGGGCGCGTTGTTGTGGCTGGGTGTTGAGTGGGTTGGGACAGAGAGGAGAGAGGGATCTTTGCCACGGCAGCCCACGGTTGGTGGGGGGTGAGGGGTGTGGTGAGGTGTCGTGCTAGGATAGGTTGGGGTGATGTGGCTGGGAAGGTTGGGTAGGATTATTGGTAGGTTTAGGATTAGATGGGGCTGCAGGTTGGACCGATTTAAAAACAGGGGTGGTCGTTCGGGTCTACTCGGCCCGTTCGACTGCCCCTACTAAAACAAATTAAATCTTTTATTTAATTTCATTGGGCCGTTTGCAACCCGAATGCAACGAAACAAAATACTCCGGAGCCCCGGGGTTTTGGCGTTTGAATAAAGATGGGCGTTTAGAAAACAACACGGCTTTGCAAACATAATTTTGGCAAACAATGCATGATGATGACGATGCAATGCACAAATTCAACGCGATTTTCTAGTAGTGGTTTTGCGGGATGCCACAATTCGACACCACTAACAAAGGATCTCGCCCTCGAGATCCGCCTCATGGTACCGGAAGGAAGGTCGGCGATCTGCGTCTTCTCGCTCAGTGTAGATCCTCGCGACACCACTAACAAGGGGTCGTTGTCCCTGTTCGTCAAGAGAACACTCCGGATAAACAACGGGCGAAGTTAAAGGTAAGGTCACCTCTAACTTCCATGGAAGGGGTAAAATTGCATCGATCCACCATTCAATGTACATAAGCGAATGATAAGAGTAGTGGTATGGTCGCGACTCCATCCCGCACTCAAAGCATTACTATGTGCACGAATAGACAGATTATGCAACCAACCCTCGGATTCAGACTGAAGATCTCGACGAGCGAGGTTCGGATCAAGGAGTGATGCAGACTCTGCATCGGATCTGATGTAGATGATGTCGTCGCGTCGGAAACACCAGAAGGAACAAACAAGGAATACATGATGGTAACACCGTAGACGGATTCATCAGGCAGCTTGAACACCGGATGGTAGAACACCGTTACCAAAAGAGGAAGCGAAACCCTAAAAGGTACGACGGAAACCCAACCACGAGAATTCACGGACTCGAAGAAAAGGGACGAGCGGATTCAAAACACGTAGGGGTAAGAGGGAACATCCGGGTAAGGAGTAAAATCGACCTAATCGAACTATCCAACCGGTTTTGCAAAATAGTTTTGACACTCTACTTGCCGTTAGCTAGGTTATCCTACAAATTTGGACTTGTGGGTATCGCATAGGCCGAGCTCGATACCACTCAGAACACCCTCGAGAATCGGACCTATGCAAATTTGGGCAAAATTCACCAAACCCGCATAGAAGCGATTCAAAGGTGCTCACCAGCACTTTCGCGGTGGAAAAAAGTAATAACATTACACAAAGTCCTCGATGGGACCCACGTACAGATATATAGCAGCGACTCGGAGAGTCAAGAATACGATATAATATACAAGATCCAAATCACCTTGAAAGCAGAGAGTCCGACTACGGACAAGAAGCAAATGGGGCTAAGAGCCACGAGAATAACCAATGGCGTCCATAACCCTGCCGGGCCAAGCGGAAGGGTAACCCGCTAACGGCGCCGATCTCAAAACCTGCTTAAACAAAAGGTGCCGACAAAGGGCAAAGGAAAAAGAAGGAGCGTCGATCGAGGCCAAGACAGCGAGGCTAGAATTCGCGGTCCTCGCCTACATAGGTATGGTGGATCGAGCGGCAAGATGCACTAAACCTCCTATAGAGACTTGATACAATGGCGGATATCGAGAGGGATAAGAGTGACCTAACCGGATCCAACGAAGCTACCACCAAACAAACCCATCTCGGTGTTTCCCCTCGAGACCAAACGAGGAAGTCAACCGAGGAACTCACACCGTTGGCGCTTTACTTATTCGATTATAGTTGCGGCACTTTACTAGTCGTTTAGATAATCGTCCCGATAAAGTAAGTGGCACTTTAATTCACCATTCCGTTATAGTTGCAACAATTACTAATCGACATCTGATAGCATGAGGTAAACCCAAAGATCCAAGTTGTTGGTACTTTTATTCACCAATTCATTGAAGTTGCAATACTTACTAGTCGATACATTTGTCGCATGGCGACAACCAAACAAGCAATGGTGGGCGTATTAATTAGCCATTCCGTATGGTGAAGCTGATTACTAGTCATTATAAGTCAAATTTATAACAATAAACTTTAGTTATGCTTGTCTATGATCAAGAACTGCTCCAAGTCGTCCATATCCGCGGACACGGCCAGAAAGTTTTACCCGGGGTGCACCAATAGCAACACACGCTCGATCAACCTCGGAAAAACCAAATCAAAACCCAACGAGGCTTTCACGATTGAACAATCACAGATTCAGAATATTTCAGGGGCCACCCTTAAGTAGAACCATAACGGAGTAAGCAAGCTCGAGACGGCCTCAAGGTTTATGGACGGCTGTGAACGCAGGAACCCCAAACGGGCTTGTCGACACCGCGAAATCGTGGTCCGATCCTAACAAGACAAGGTGCAGACCGCACAATCGTAAATAAAGCGGTAAAGCATGGCATAAGTACAGATCGTAAATAAAACCTCAAACTAGTTTGTGGCCCCAAGAAATAAGAATGAATCAAGCTCGCTCGGGGTCCCATATACCTCCGGATGTGGATAGCGCAAAAAATCAAGGAATGTATCAAGTACTGGGTCTTACGGGACACAAGTGGGCTCGAAACCAAATATTATCTATCACCCACCGATGCCTCGCTTATTCAATTTTAGTTGTTAAACAGAATTTAAAGTGACGATAAGTAAAGCTAGAATCATCTCCAACATCAACCTGAGGCATTACATCAACCACCGTGGCATATGACGCAACCCATCAGTACTTAAGCAAGCAACTACGACGCGCAAGTCCATCTATCTACCAAACAACAGGTAATAGGATGTGTCCAAGGCAATATAGGGCTGCACGGTATATCAAGGGGTACGGAATCTAGAGCATCGCAACACAGATAGCAATAGATCAACAGGAGGGAATAAATACTATAAAAGTAAGATAGGTAGAAAGGGGGAGATGCTCGCCTGAAAAAATTGCCATGAGGTTCAATCAAGATCGGGGTGAAGCTCACATCAACTCAACGGCCTTATCCGCGAAGAAGCAAAACACTAGAATAACACCGGATGCAACATTTAATACACGGCAGAAGATCGGCATGATGCATGCATGATGTGTGGCGTGGCAAGGTGCGGTGCAATTAGGTCAAGATTAAGCGGAACCGGGGTCCCGACAATTAATTAGATGGTTCAAGTTGTTTAACCCCCGTATATTAAATGTTGTTTAACATGGCCAAAACATGGTACCGGTTCGCTACACCAATTTAAATGAGGCCAATATGAGACTAGATTTGCCCGCATATGGGCCCCATATTTAATTATTAGGTGAATCGGCATAAGGCCCCCAAACCACAGATATGCATGCGAGATGAATGACAATTTAATATTTGACAAGTTATATTATGTTATAAGATAGGGTTTCGGGAAAAGGGTTCACACATAGAGGGGTCTCGACGATCTTGGGGTTCCGGGGTTCGGGGTTCGGGGTTCGACGGATCTGGGGTTCGGGGGGTTCGGCGGAAGCGTTCTCGGACTCCGGGGTCGTTCTCGGTCACGGGGCAGATCTTGTCGCATCGGGGTCTCGGTGTCGGGCGCGATCGTTCCTTCCGGTCGACGCCGTTTCTTCCGCCTTGAAGGTCTTGTCGGGCCCGTGGTCGGCCTTGGCATTCAAGATGAAGTACTTGTCGTCCCATGGCGATCTTGGAGTTCGGGGTTTTTTCCGTCCGTGATGGGGATCTTGTGGGTCCAGCGTCTCGGTATCCGTGGCTCGCGGAAGAACTTGTCGGGCCGGTTCGGTCTTGGGTCCGGAGGAGAGAACTTGGCGTTGGTCGCGGCGTCCTCGGTTCGAGAGAGATCTGGCGTCGGGGTGCTCGACTCCGACGCCGGGGTCGGTCTTGGAGATAATAGTACTTGGCGTCCTTGAAGAAGAGCCTGGCATTCCGAGAGGAGGTCCCGTGGTTCCATGTCGTAGATGTCCGGTGTTCGCGAGCAAGATCTTGTCGATGGTCCTTCTAGTGACGTTCGGGTTCGGCTTCTCACATCAAACACCGGGGGGCCCTATCGTCGGTTGATTCTCGAGGGCACGAGCTGCTGCCTGGGATGCGTACGAGAGGGCCCAAAGGGACCTCACCGAGTGCGAGCACCGGCGGGTCAGCCTCCGGCGAGGCGGCGGTGGCGACGAGGCGAGCGGAGAGGCGAACGACGGTCGGGACGGACGGGCCGGGCCGGGCTAGAAGGCAGGCGCAGGCGGGCTCGCTCCAGCGACGACGGGCGGCTCGGCAGGGGAGCGGAGACCGGCGGACGGGCGGCGCTGGCGGAGGACGGGCGCGGGCGGCTGAGGCATGGACGTGGTCGGCGGAGGCCCAGCGACGGCGGCCTGGGCGACAGCTGCTGGCGCTGGGTGCGGGTGCGGCCGGGCTCGAGGAGGCGGTGGCGCGAGCGGCAGCGACCACGGGCGGCGGGGTGAGGCGACAGCGGTGGTGGCTGCGCGCAGGGAGGGCAGAGGTGGGCGCGGCTGCAGGGAGAAGCGGAGGCGGCGGGTCCCTGGGCGCCATGGCGACGCTGGTCGGTGGTGGTGCAGGCGGGCCGAGGCGGACGGAAGGGCGCTGGCGGAGAGAGAGGCGGAGGCGGTCGACGCTGGAGGAGCGGCGCGTCAGCGATGGTTGGAGCTAGGGGCGGTTGCTGTGGACGGAGCTAGGTGGGCCGTGGCTGCTTCTTGGCCAAGGCAGAGAGGAGGCGGCGAGGTGGAGAGACGGTTGGGGAGAGGAGGGTGCGTGGGAGGGGTGGGGCGGGGGGGGGGGGGGGGCGGGGGACAGGGCGCGGGGGGGGTTTCGGGGGGGGAGGCTGGAGCAAGGCGGGGGAGGCGGTATCTGGGGGACTGGTGGGGCTGCCCAGCGTGTGAGGCGGTGTGGCCAGGCGAGGCGTGGGTCCCAGCAGGACGCGGGTCCCGGGAGAGGCGGCGTTGTTGTGGCTGGGTGTTGAGTGGGTTGGGACAGGAGAGAGAGAGGATCTTGCCACGTGGCAGCCACGGTTGTGGGGGTGGGGTGTGGTGAGGTGTCGTGCTAGGATAGGTTGGGGTGATGTGGCGGGAAGGTTGGGTAGGATTATTGGTAGGTTTAGGATTAGATGGGGCTGCAGGTTGGACCGATTTAAAAGGGGGTGGTCGTTCGGGTCTACTCGGCTCGACCGCCTACTAAAACAAATTAAATCTTTTATTTAATTTCATTGGGCCGTTGCAACTAATGCAACGAAACAAAATACTCCGGAGCCCCGGGGTTTTGGCGTTTGAATAAAGATGGGCGTTTAGAAAACAACACGGCTTTGCAAACATAATTTTGGCAAACAATGCATGATGATGACGATGCAATGCACAAATTCAACGCGATTTTCTAGTAGTGGTTTTGCGGGATGCCACATGTTATTAACAACAGGATCATATCATTAGGAGAATGATGTGATGGACATACTCCTATAGATAAGCGTAGCATAAAGATCAAGTCATTTCAATAGTTCAATTGCTATATGCTTTCTGATACATAGTAACCTAATTCCTTCGACCATGAGATCATGCATATCACCTTTTCCGGATGGATGCTTTGATGTCATCAAACACCACACCGTAACAGGGTGGCTATAAAGGTGGCATTGAGTGTTCAGAAAGTATTGGTTGAAACACATGGATCAAGAGTGAGATTTGTCCATCCATATGACAGATAGATATACTCTGGGCCCTCTCGGTGAAATGTCATCCAATTAGCTTGCAAGCATGTGACTGGCTCACAAGGGATCACATATCACGGGAACGAGAAAAGAGTACTTATCAATAACGAGGTTGAACTAGGTATGCAGAGATACCGACGATCATAACCTCGGATAAGTAAACTATCGTGAGACAAAGGGAAATTGGTATCGTATGTAAGTGGTTCATTCGATCGCAAAGTAATCGTAGAAATATGTGGGAGCCATATGAATTTCCAAATTCCTCTATTGGTTATTGTTCGGAGAAGTGTTTCGATCATGTCCGCATAATTCATGAACCGTAGGGAGACACACTTAAGGATTCGACGTTGTTTGAGTAGTTATGGTATTATGAGAAAGAGACCGAATGTTGTTCGGAGTCTCGGATGGGATCCGGGATATCACGAGGTGATCCGGAATGGTCCGGAGAATAAGATTCATATAAGGAAAGTCCCGTTTCGGAGTTCGGGAATGATTCCTGTTTTCATCGGAATGTTCTAGAAGGTTCGGATTGTCCAGCACTCCGGGGAGGGTACATGAATGTGTCATTACATATTGAATGATTGCATCATGTACTAAGTGTTCTTGCTGTTCCAAAACTGAAAAGTCAAACTGCCAGTTTGAAAGTCAAACGCTAAAACAGAAACTGTGGAAAACAGAACTGTGGGAAACAGAAACTGTGGGAAACAAGCAAGAGGTGGTTGGAACCGACTTGGGGAGGAGTCCTCCAAGCCGCGCCAACCAAGGCCGACTTGGGAGGGACTCCTCCCTTGGCCGCCTCCCACCTATAAAAGGAGGCGGGGCCTCCTCCTCTAGACACACAAGCTCCTATCCTCTAATCTCGGTTTAGAGCCGTTTTGGTTTAGAGCTTCTAATTGCCCTAGCCTTGGTTTAGAGCCTTCTAATTGGTGTGTATAATCTCTAGACCACTAATAGCTCTCTCATACTCCACCATACCGCTCCGGCTTAAGGCGAAGCCTCGGATCTCCCTCTACTTCCGTACCACGCCTTTGCCGGAATCGCGAGAGAGTGCTACAACCTCCATCACCTTTGGAACAAGGGAGAGGAAGGTCTTCACGAGTACCGAACGTGACCGACAAGGGAGCACCTTTGGGAATGTGGCGCGGAAGGATCGTCACACGATCTTGAGATCGGAAAGAGTACGACTACATCACCCACGAGAATCTGCTCTCGTTAACCGCTTTGGAATCTTCGAGGGTGAGTTCCTCTATCGACTCGTTGCTAAAATCTAGTAGATAGATCTTGGCTTGTTTGTTTGTATGCGATAGAATTTTTTTGTTTTCCATGCTACGAACCCCTACAAAGGGTATCAGTCGTGTCTATATGTAGATCCGCACGAGTAGAACACAATGGTCATTATGGGCGTTGATGCTTTTATTGTCGATTGCTTCTTGTGTACTTTGCATCTTGCGGTATGTTGGGATGAAGCGGTCCGGGCTAACCTTACATGACATCGTTCATGAGACTTGCTCCACTTCGACATGCAACTTGTATTGCATAAGTGGCTTTATGGTGCTGCTTTCCTAGCATAGTTAAGATCCAATTTACAACGGGTGATTAACAATACTAGTATCAATGTTGTGGTTCATGTTCGTAAGTTAGAACGACACTTATTAACAGCCCCAAACCACGTAAAACATGCAAAGAAAGTAGAGGCGTCTAACTTTGTTTTGCAGGGGTGTGCAGTGATGTGATATGGCCATGATTGTGATTATATATGATGTATGCAATGTTCCTTATTGTAAGTCGGCAACCGGCAGGAGCCATATGGTTGTCTTTGATTTCTGTTAAGACCCGCGTGTCTATTCAAAGTAGTTGTAATAGTTGAAGCCGGTGGACGACAACCATGGAACAACATCATTGACCTTGATGCAATGTCGGTGATGATGGAGATCATGTTCGTGCTAGAAGATGGAGATCGGAAGCACAAAGAAGAAAGGCCATATCATATCACATATTATGAATTGCATGTGATGTTAATCCTTTATGCATCTTGTATTGCTTAGTAGACGACGGTAGCATTATAAGAGGATCCCTCATGCACATGAATTTCAAGTCATAAAGTGTTCACCCTTAGTTAGCACCGTTGCTAAAGCTTGTTGTTTCGAAGCACCACGTGATGATCGGGTGTGTTAGATTCTACAAGTGTATACAACGTGAGCAAGCCAGATTTGCTCATGCGGAAACTAAGGTTTGATCTTGACGAGCCTAGCATGTACAGACATGGCCTCAGGAACACGGATTACCAAAAGGTAGAGCATGAGTCATATAGTAGATATGATGAACATGTTGATTGTTCGCCATTGAAGCTATATCAACTCTCGTGATGATCGGTTTTGATGTGGTGGATTTGGTTCGTGTGATCACTAAAACAATGTGAGGGATATTGTTTTGAGTGGGAGTTCACGAAGATTAATTTAATTATTAATTAGAACTCAATTTATCATAAACTAAATCAAAGTGAATTTGCATAGTTGTTGTAGTCATTGGCATCCGTTTACCACCTTGCGCTTAGTTATAATTGAGATGATAGAACTATAGAATTCTGGTTAGATACTTTACGAACTGGTATCGTATTGTTTTAAGTGTTAATCTAAAGTTTAAAAGTCCTATTGCAAACTTTCAGTAAGTTCCGGTTACTCCATGAAGTTTAATAATTAGTATTAAATCAAGAGTAACAATTCCAAGTGTTAGTATATAAGTATCATGTTTGTCTCCATGATTCTTGATATTCAAAGGATTCTCTTAATATCAAGGTTATCTATGATCTGAAAGAGTTGTTTCAGAAACCATGATGTGTGGAAGATATTGTGATATCTGAAACGAAGTATTGGTTACAACATGATAGAGTATAATATGGCAAAAGTCATGTTCTCATATTTGATGAGATTTGCAAAAGGTTGGAGACACTAGTTGTCCTAATCCTCCAAAAGGTTTTGGAGAGCAACATTATACTTGCGATTCATCGTTACAAGCTAACAGTAGCTTGATCATGGATAAATCCATGATGAGGGTGAATATTTGATGTAGGTAAGATGTTTACTACACCAAGAGATTACTAAAGAAAGGAATTTGAAAGAACACCAAACATTTGATGATTGGTGATCTACTTCAAAGTGGAAGTCCAAAGACATTGGTATTTAATTATACACGCTTTGGATTATGTGTCATATGTATGACTCCACTATTGATATTGATAGATTCTTTCAAACAGAAAAGGAAATATTGAAAGAGAATCTCATAAATATATGGCGAAAAGAAAAGACTAGAATTGTTCAGTTTAAGTATATAGATGATATACATGTTATGGCTATATTCTTTGCTTATTAAACAATGTGGTTATTAAGTATTTGATACTGAATTTGTTGGTGTGAATCGTCATACGAAACAACACAATTCATGAACTACAATGGCCTAAGTAACTAGCAAAAGAATATGTGATGATGTTCATCGAGAACAAATAAAGGGTTATTGTGTTGCTCGTTAAACATCAAAGCTTGCCTTCAAGATTTGTTTTATCAGGTATTATGAGGACAAAAGAGTTGTTCAAATAAATTACCGTGATCCATAAAAGATGGATGATTCACAAATCTCGTTGGAGAAATCACATCCATAAAACTAGTGCTAAAAATGTCGAAAGACAAATTGATTGAAAGATCACTTAGGAAGTGACATCGCCGTTGAATTATAATGGAAAGAAAACATGAAGAAACTCCATGTTGATGGAATTTTGGAGTCTTCGATTTTGAGCAAATGACGCTTGAAACTTTCCTAGAGATAATTAAAACTTCGTTCATAGGCCAAAAGGGAACGAATGACTAGCTTATTGGAACTTGTACATATTGTTGTACGAAATCCATTATGTGTAGTCAAAAGCGATGGATTTCAACTTCATATGCTTTCTCCAAAATTTGAGTGAATATATGAATATTTACTTAATAAGGATAAAGTATGAAACACTTGAAAAGTTCAAAGACTTTCAAGATGAAGTGCAAAATCATTGTAACAAGAATATGAATAGTTTATGATAAGATCATAAAGGAAAATATTTAAGTTACAAGTTTAGCATAATACCTAAGATTTAAGGAATCGTTCCGTGGATTTGCATTTCCGAAACACCATAAGAGTATGGAGCGTTCGAGATATGTAATTAAACCTTGTTTGACATGGTAAGATCGAAGGTGTAATTCATAAAACTGCCATTGTATTTTAAAGATTAAAAGCTTTAGAGATTACCGTTTTTCCACTGAAAAGAGCTTCATCATAATCCGTTGAAATGACACCATATAAAGTTATGGTTTGGGATAAAACCCAAGTAGTCCTTTCTTAAACATTGCTATGCTATACATAAGAAAGATGTTTGCAACCAAAGTCGGATGAACCTGTCTTTGTATGTTATTTTGAATAATCATTAAGTAATCCTCCATAACATCGGAGACAAAAGTGTTTGTCACTCAAACGTCAAGTTTCTTTGAGAAGGAATTTTTCGTGAAAAGTTAAGTGGGAGGACAATAGAACTTTGATAAGGTTAAAAGAACCTTAGCTGTATGTGCAGAGTTGCGCCAAAAAGTGTTAGGAGGCAACAAAGCTCATGGCTCACGTACCTCAAAGGTTGTGGTCACGGAGATCCAAGTTCCTATTGAAACAAGTAGGTCAGATGAACAATCAAATACCAAGATTTGAGGGTTGAATCATTATTTGAGAATAATGAACCGACTACATGCAAAGAAGCGATGATGGGCCCTGACTCCGTCAAATGGCTTGAGGCCATAAAATCCGTGATAGTTCCATTCATAAGAAATCAAGTTTTGAACTTGAAGGACCCTCGAGAAAGGTGTAAGACCTTACAGTTGTGTCTGGATCTATAAAGAAATAGACATGGATGTTTCACATCTATAATCGACATATTGGGAAAGAGTTCACAACAATGTTCAAAGGTTGACTATGACAGGATTTGATCTTTCATAGTGATATTTAGTCTAGACGGATTAATGTAGCAACCACTACATATAATTTTGTTATACGATAGTTGAATAAACAAAACAAGTTCTTCTAATAGAATCGTTACCTAGGACATGTGCATAACACGGTCCATAGTGTTTTGTTAATTCATAGGATGCTAAAAGCATATGCAAACTTCAATGGTTGAAGTGAGCATCGCGGAGTTGGAATCTTCACTATGATGAAACTGTTAAAGGAGTTTAAAAGTTCATTAGAGACAATGAAGATGCTTGCATTTGCAAGAAATTAAGTGGGAGCGCTAAGACATGTTTCTAATACATTATGTGGAAGACATATTGTTGATTGGAAATAATGTATCTTTTATTAACACATATTAAGAATTTCATCCCGATGAAAGACTTAGGCAAAACCCAAATATTTGGCATCAATAGACGCTAATATGGTTGTGCCAGAAGTACATAGACGAGATATTGAATGAGTTCAATATAGAAACTACAAGAAAAGGTTCTTGTCGCACAAAAAGGATTGAAAGAGTTCAATGTTGATGATATATTCAAGTGTATTGACATTTGGTAAAGTGAAACAAATAATCAAGTATAGATTGATACTTGATGTATGAAATCACAAAGAGTATTTATATCAATCATACTGTGATATGTACAAATCCAGATATGTCCTATGCTCTAAATGTTGTGAGCATATACCAGAATGATTCGTAAGATGATCATTGGACAATAGTAAGGATATTCTTATGATCTTTTGGAAGAACTAAGAGTATATTATTTGTAGAAGTGACAAATAGATGGTTAGTTCATTGTAAAAGTACTACATTGATACTAGCTTTGTCACAAAGTACAAATTAAGTTTATCTCAATCTAAACTAAGGGTGGCACAATATAATGGAAAGTGAGTTCCATAATGGATTTGGATGAGTTCCAAAGTTAAGACATTGTGACAGATACTACAACAAAAGGCTAAGTATATGACTGCTATTATAGCAGCAAAAGAGGGCATTTGAGTCAAGTAGTTTGTTATCAAACTAGGTGTAGTTCACAGAGGGATAATACTATGAAGATATATTGTGCGACAATATTATCAACATGTTTTAACCCCAAAGAACTAAAGGTCACACCGAAAGACCAAATTTATACAAAGCCATCTCATTAGAGAATGAGTGATGCGTAGAGACGCAAAGACATGCAATTACACACGGACCTGGAAGTGTCAGATCCGGAGATCAGTTGACCACTAGCAATCGTGTACATACAACACCAGAAAGCCATAGGTGTTATATACACAAAGGTTTGAAACTAGATTATTGACTCTAGTGCAAGTGGGAGACTGTTGGAGATATGCCCAAGAGGCAATAATAAAGTGATTATTATCATATCTTCACACTTATGATAAATGTTTACATACCATGCTATAATTGTATTAACCGGAAACATTAATACTTGTGTGATTTGTAAACTAAAATAAGAGTCCCTAGTAAAGCCTCTTGTTAAACTAGCTTGTTGGTTAATATATGATCATGGTTTGCTGATCATGAACATAGAGATGTTATTAACAACTGGATCATATCATTAGGAGAATGATGTGATGGACATACTCCTATAGATAAGCGTAGCATAAAGATCAAGTTATTTCAATAGTTCAATTGCTATATGCTTTCTGATACATAGTAACCTAATTCCTTCGACCATGAGATCATGCATATCACCTTTTCCGGATGAATGCTTTGATGTCATTAAACACCACACCGTAACAGGGTGGCTATAAAGGTGGCATTGAGTGTTCAGAAAGTATTGGTTGAAACACATGGATCAAGAGTGGGATTTGTCCATCCATATGACAGATAGATATACTCTGGGCCCTCTCGGTGAAATGTCATCCAATTAGCTTGCAAGCATGTGACTGGCTCACAAGGGATCACATATCACGGGAACGAGAAAAGAGTACTTATCAGTAACGAGGTTGAACTAGGTATGCAGAGATACCGACGATCATAACCTCGGATAAGTAAACTATCGTGAGACAAAGGGAAATTGGTATCGTATGTAAGTGGTTCATTCGATCGCAAAGTAATCGAGAAATATGTGGAGCCATATGAATTTCCGATTCCTCTATTGGTTATTGTTCGAGAAGTGTCTCGATCATGTCCGCATAATTCACGAACCGTAGGGAGACACACTTAAGGATTCGACGTTGTTTGAGTAGTTATGGTATTATGAGAAAGAGACCGAATGTTGTTCGAGTCTCGGATGGGATCCGGGATATCACGAGGTGATCCGAATGGTCCGGAGAATAAGATTCATATAAGGAAAGTCCCGCTTTGAGTTCGGGAATGATTAGGTGTTTTCATCGGGAATGTTCTAGAAGGTTCAGTTGTCCGACACTGGGGAGGGTACATGAATGTTTCATTACATATTGAATGATTGCATCATGTACTAAGTGTTCTTGCTGTTCCAAAACTGAAAGTCAAACTGCCAGTTTGAAAGTCAAACGCTAAAACAGAAACTGTGGAAAACAGAAACTGGGAAACAGAAACTGTGGGAAACAAGCAAGAGGTGGTTGGAACCGACTTGGGGAGGAGTCCTCCAAGCCGCGCCAACCAAGGCCGACTTGGGAGGGACTCCTCCCCTTGGCTGCCCCTCCCACCTATAAAAGGAGGGGCAGGGCCTCCTCCTCTAGACACACAAGTTCCTATCCTCTAATCTCCGGTTTAGAGCCGTTTTGGTTTAGAGCTTCTAATTGCCCTAGCCTTCGGTTTAGAGCCTTCTAATTGGTGTGTATAATCTCTAGACCACTAATAGATCTCTCTCATACTCCACCATACTCGCTCCGGCTTAAGGCGAAGCCCTGCGGGATCTCCCCTCTACTTCCGGTACCACGCCGTTGTGCTGCCGGAATCGCGAGGAGAGTGCTACAACCTCCGCTGCCTGCTGGAACAAGGGAGAGGAAGGTCTTCGTCGAGTACCGAACGTGTGACCGACTGCGGGAGCGCTGCCGGAACATGGCGCCGGAAGGATCGTCTACACGATCTTGAGATCGGAAAGAGTACGACTACATCACCCACGAGAATCTGCTCTCGTTAACCGCTTTGGAATCTTCGAGGGTGAGTTCCTCTATCGACTCGTTGCTACAATCTAGTAGATAGATCTTGGCTTGTTTGTTTGTATGCGATAGAAAATTTTTGTTTTCCATGCTACGAACCCCTACAGTAAAGACCTAACTTTACTTGTCTATAATACTCAAGTGGGAACTTAGTTTCATGTCCACATCCTGGTGGAGTCAAGTCAAAGTCATATTTCAAGTCACAAGTCATTTAGAAAACATCTGACAACGGAATAGTATGGCCATCCAACTGTCCATAACTGCGGATGCGGCTATTCGAATAGTTTGACACTCTGTAGAGGTGGTACACTTTCAACACAACATTTGATACATCCGTTAGGAATAACCCTGAATCATCATACTTGGTATGAGAATAATCAATCCTAACCTTTCAATTACACACCCTAGTATAGGCACCTCCACTATGAGTTTGGCCTCCCAGCCATGACCATTTGTCATCCTTGGAACTGCACAGGTGGGCATTCATATTCACAAGGTAGCCTCAACTCACCTCGTTCCGCGAGGCAACCCATAATAAGACACATAAAGTTCCAGTTAAGCCCTACCCAAACTCGGGTATTATGGTTGTATGGTAAAATTGGAATGGTATCGCATCCGTACCCAACCATTAGTTTTTTTTATCAAAGTCAGGGCACATACTTCATTCAATATCATCTTCAATTCATTTTGTCCATAACACATGTCAAAAAATTTCAATAGAATGACTCATCATCCCAAGGTTTTCATAATCATTTGTTCCCATCTATAGTGATCAAGATTAGTTTAGCACTAGCATCTATCAATAAGGGTGTCACTATTTAGGGGTGCTAATCAAGTGTAACTACCTACATAAAGTTCCAAGATCTTGATGACCTCTTTCTTACTTTTCCACTAATCACCAATTAATTACTACTTGAGCAACTGATGGCTGTCTACGCACAGCCTATTGGGAACCCCAAGATCAAGGTGTGAAGAAGCAAGCAGCAAGTTTTCCCTCAGTTGAGACCGAGGTTATCGAACCATAAGGAGGAAGGAAACTTCACACAGGTGTTGCAAGCAACGCGGAGACCTACACAACACAAACTTAAGACTTTGCCCCAACGAATCAGTGAGGTTGTCAAGCTCACCGGTTTGCTGTAACAAAGGATTAAACATATGGTGTGGAAGGTAATGGTTTGCAACAAGTAACCAAGTAACAGTGGAAGATGTATCAATGGTAAAGATTGGACCAGGGTCCATAGTTCACTAGAGGTGCCCTCCTTAGATAAACAACATGGCATGAAGGGTAAACAAATTACAGCAGGGCAATTGACAGGAACTGAGCAAGGCATAACAATGCAATTAATAGTCAGAAAGATCCTATGAGATTCGACTGGGCAGTACAACAAGATACATAGACCGCCATCCAACTGCATCTATGACTAGAAGTCCACCTTCAGGTTATCATCTGAACCCCCTCCAGTATTAAGTTGCAAGCAACAGACAACTGCTTTAAGAAAAGTGTGTAAGGTAAACAATCCACATGTTCCATGAACAAGAGACCGTTGTTTTCTCCCTAGTAGCAATAGAACATCTACAATCGAAGAGATTTCTGTCACTTCCCTTGGAAACTAGAGGCATGAACCCACTATCGATCATAAATACCCCCTCTTGGAGTCACTAGCAACTACTTGGCCAAGATATCTACTAACAACGGTGAGCATGCAAGATCACAAACAACACATACATGATAGAATCATAAAGACAAAACCATTAATCAAACCAACATAATAATCTCAATATCCATCGGATCCCCGCAAACACAACATGCATGATTACAAATAGGTTAGATATTGATCATGAACGGAGCTCACAAGATCTATACATGAAAGCACAAAGGAGGAGATACAACCATCTAGCTACTACATGGACCCATAGTCCAAGGTGGAACTACTCACGCATCATACCGGAGAGAAGGCCTCTGGGATGATCTCCCCTCCGGCAGGGTGCCGGGAAGAACTTCAGATCCCCCAAATCTAGGGACGATGGTGGCGGCGGCTACATACAGTTTCGTGGATATTTGATCGGGTGCCTTAGGGTTTCTGCATCGGGGGCTTCTTATAGGAGAAGGGGGAGACAAAGGCGGCGGACAGGGCCGCCAAACCCTAGCCAGGCGCGGGGTGGGGCCCACCCACGCTTGGGGTGGGTCTGGCCCCTCTGGCCGGCCCCTCCGGCTCTCCTCTGGACTTTTTTCCCCACGGGAAGTAATTGACTTTGACGTTTGTCCCGTCCAATTCCGATAATATTTCTTTACTAACTTTTCTAAAACCAAAAACAGCAGAAAATAGGCATCTGACACTGTTGCAACTTGTTGAATAGGTTAGTACCAGGAAACATGTAAAAAGCACCTCAAAGTGTGGACAAGTAAAGCAAAGTAGATACCAAACAAACATGGAGCATCAAAAATTATAGATACGTTTCCAATGTATCAGGATCCCTAAGCTTAACTCCTGCTCGACATGCACCCTCACAATAGATCCAACAATTTGCAAGCATTAAAAGCTGGGATCAAAGAACTCTAAACATGTGCATGAAAGATGGAGTTCTAACAATAGGACATAGTAACTATGCATGCAACATGACAAGCTACAAACAAAGATCATGAATAACATGCATTGAAAAATGTTTGTTTGTTTCACATGCAGAAAGCATAGCATAGTGGCAATTAGCTTGTCCCTCATAGAGTAGCAATATAGATGCATAGGACACCTGCAAATTTCACAAGGGTTACTATAAATAAATAGCACAAGAACAAGTAATATCACAATATGCATTAATTAATAAGCTTTGGAATACTGCACACAGAATGACAACTATGCTCTCTTAATGGTGCCTAAAGGTAGAAGGTGGAGACTCAATAATGGTGTAAGAAAGGCCTTTTTTGTAAAGGAAGCAGGGATTGCAAGTTTCAAAAAGAGCTTCCAAAAATTATGGTACTTATTAGCTTTCAACCCTTATTGCCCCTATCATAAGCATCTTGAAGTGGTTAAGGTTAAAGTGGCAAAGCCGCAGTATATGCTTGACGAAGTATTAGTTGGCAATCTCAAGTCCCTTGAATACGAGGGTCACACCTCATGCATACTCAACTTTGGGTCCAGGTAAGTTCTTGTCACTGTAAGTATTTGCATATCATTGAGAACCGCCAGAACCGCCAACGGGGTACCCCTTGCACATGGTACAGGAGCTTTCCCATAACCAAAATGACAAGGTAAACAGACAATGAGCATCTCAGCAATCTTTTTTATTTACCATATGCATAGCTTTTTATTGAGGATGCTTCATAGATAGCTCATTATGGTAATGCTGCAAGTTTCCACCATGATTAGGCATGGCTTAGGCTAGCGGCCCAGGCGTTTCTCTAACACAAGATACAAACTCCATGGACTTACCAGTTACCTCTTTATTTAATACCGGTGACATCCATAGACAAAAGAGCATGATATCAATTGAGTACAAAGTACAAGTGCAATGTTGAAAATGTTCCCCGTGACAGCACGGTTCTGCTAATTCCAACTTATAAGTGCAATCATATACAACATAGTTGTCACAATGGTTCAAGTTTATTAGGGGCAAATAATAAAGTGTGCCATCAAGTTTGTGAGGGCTTTAATCACTAAGTTTTCACATAACAAAATAGTTTTTAATTAGAAGATAGTTGAAAACAAGAATGTACTTGGAATGATGTAACACACCATGCATAGGTGTTAACACCCAGATTTTTAATCACAGATGCCTATTATGCCATACATCGCAATCCCATGATTACCATTTTTGCGAGACATAAAAGATTTGGATATCACAGTACATCATCCATTACAAACCATACATAAGGTCTTACACAAATAAGGATCTCATGATCCAATTCTTAATACAATTCAAGCAACGGAATAACATAAAGATAACGATAGCGTGGGCGAAGCTCCATCTTCATGGTCACAGGCAATGCCGACGATGGGAGATGATCCTAGGTGTCGTAACCTTCCTGCAGTCCGTCATCTTGATACTCCTCTTCATAGTTTGGCTACGGGAATAGCCAGGGACAAAGCTGCGAGTACTCTTTAAGTACTCGCAAACTAATACTAACAAGTGAAGTGGTTTTGAATAGGATATGCTAAGCTCTAGAGTTGTTTTGCAAAAAGCCAGATTTACCTCTACTAAGTTCAGAAGCAAGAAAAGCTAGTTGAAAGTTTTATAACACCTAAGTGGGAACTTGAGTTTCATATCATAACTCTGTTGTGGTCAAGTCAAAGTCATAAATCATTTCATAAGTCATTTTGAAAACATCTGACAATAGAACAGTATGGCCACTCCAACTGTCCATAACCGTGGACGCGGCTATTCAAATAGTTTGACACTCTACAGAGATTGTACACTTTCACCACAACATTCGATACATCCGTCAGGAACAAATCCCGAATTCACCATACTCAGTATGCAGATAATCAATCCTAACCTTTCAGTTACACGCCCTAGTATAGGCACCTCTCCTGTGATTTTGGCTTCCCAACCATGACCAACTGTCATCTTGGGTACTTCACAGGTGGACAATCTTCACAAGGTAACTTTAGCTCAGACCTTGGTCGCAAGGGAACCCATACTAAGGTATATAAATTTCCAGTCAATCCCTACCCATTTTTTGGGTATTGTGGTTGTACGGTAAAATTGGAATGGTATCGCATCCAGACAACCATCAGTTTTATAAAGGACTAAGGCTCATGCCTTAACATTTTAATCATCAAAATCATCTGGTGTTCGTAAACACATGTCAAAACATTTCAATATAATGACTCATCATTCTAAGGTTTTCATAACCATTTTCACCAAGTATTCCCATCTAAAGTTGATCAAGTTTTACGCTTAGCACTAGCATCTACATGTGGGGGATAAACACTAATGAAGGGTGATAAGCAAGTGTATCTTATCTAAGTTCAATCTCATGCCTCAGGATGACATCAAGATTATCTAGCTTATGACAAATTTTATGCTCTTTATGCTACCTTCCAATATCCTTCTAATATCTACAACTTACTAAGTAAACTCTAAGAGAAAGCTTTGATGAAGAATTAAAATACTTCAGCTTGCAAGTAAAACTAGGATTAGGTATCAAGTGGTGTAATCTTGCTAAGAGAGTGGTATAAGCATGCTAAGTGAACTTGTATAGTGAGGCTTGCAAGATTGCAAGTATAAGCTTACTAAGATATTAGTAGAAGCTTGCCTTGTGCAGAGCAGTGGTTGAAGTTCTCCTCGACTTCTTCCTCGTAGTATCCTCCTTCCTCCTTGTATCCTTGGTCGGGACTAGCGTCTATAAATAAATACGAGGTACACAATCACCAAACAATACTTAACTATATCTAATCATCACACAAAGGTTCACACTAGATGATCTATCATCATCCCTAACATTACAAGATTAAAGCACTTGTCTTATTTATTTTATTTTTAGAAAAGTAATTTCTACTCATTGAAAACTACTTAAGATTTAATATTCTCCAACTCAAACATGGGATCATGTTGACACATGTCATCACCTCATATTTCAGTACATGGGAATGTGATTTAAAGTGGTGTCACAATTTAATAAGGTTTTACCTTTTTATTTTATTTAATTAAAGTGACTAGGAATTCCTATGTGGCATTTTTTTATTACTTGAGCATTATTTCTGTAAGAAAACCTAGATATTTTTATATATTCTGAAAGGTATAGTTAAATGTGATTTTTGAGAGTTGGAATCAACTCAAAAGCTTTTGTGGTTGGATTTTGAAAAATGTTTGAATGCAGAAAAGCTTCTGCCTTGTTATTTTTACCATGGGTGATCTACAAATCTAAATGGTTTGAATCCAATGGGCTTGGATTAATCATTCCAGTATTTTTCTAACAAAATTAGTTTCATGCATTTTGGTTCAGTGAATCGAGCTGGGTTGATTTTTGAATCTAGGTACAGAACTGGTTTTTAAATTAAATGAATAAAACTAAATTTGAATTGTTGGGTTGCGCGGGATGTTTAACTAGGCTGGCCCACTACACACAGCGCGTACGCGGGCTGGTTAAGTGAGCGACCCCACTCGTGAGTGAGACAACAAGTGGCGAAGCGTTATGGGGCGCTTGGGACCGTAGGATCTAACTCTAATCGAACGGCTCGGGTTCATCGTCCACGCATGAACAGGACGCGACGAGCACGAACCCTAGCGCGACTAGTGGGGGTCATGGGAGGCTTACCGGGGCTCCGGGGATGGTCGACGACGGGGGTGAACGACGAAGTCAACAATGGCGATTCTCCTAGTACCGGCAACTTCTCCAGGGGAGGCTCCAATCGACGGCGCCTCTCTTCCTCTGCAGCGGCGAACTCCGGTGAAATTTCGGCGATGCGCTACTCACCTTGCTACGGGAGTGAGTGGGGGGGGGGTATCAGTGAGAGGTGGGGAATGAGTTTACGTGAAGAAAATGAGCGGGGGTGGACTCCTTTTATAGTGCGACGAGGGGACCGAAGGTTGCGGGCTGAGCTCGTCGTGGTCGACGGCACAGAGGGCTAATGGCATGGGCGACGATAGGGGCGGTGTTGTGCTTCCTAGAAAAGATCAACATCGTGGTGGCGAGGCATGGGGCGACGCTGATCGGTCGGAACACGTCGACGCTCTGGACGGGTCCGATGGCGGTTTTAATGGCGCACAACGTGCGTGGTCCACGCGGCGTCGAACGAGCATGTCTGCGGGGTTGCTAGGGCGGTGGTGATCATGTCTGCAAGCGGCGAGGGCGGCGCGTGGTCGGACTCGCCGGCGCGGCGCTCTCGCCCGCCGCACGCGAGAGAGAGACTAGGCGCGTGCTTGGTGGGTGGTCCAATGGCTGGCTGCGCTCGGGGCTTGGATAGGGAGTGGCGGTGGACGGTGCTGCGTGTCCCAGACAAGGTTGGCGGGGCTAGTTCTTCCCCTAGCTCGCTAGCGACATTGGGTTTGGCAAATGGGCTCGGCATGGTCACTATTAATGGCTATGCCAAGCTCACATTGGTGCTAAGGCTTTTTAATTGGGCTAGATCATTTACTGAGAGTATAGAGTGAGCTAGAGAGGGAACAAGGTTGGCCAAAATTACTGCTCACTATAGTGTTTATTGTTTGATGCCAGCAAGGTGTTTGATAAAATGGCCGAAAGAAATTCAAATTTGAATTTTGGATTCAAACTTGGTGGGTTTGCTAGGCACATACTAGGGAGTCTCTGGTTAGTTGGATTAGTCAAGGGGCACTAGTTTGGTTGGGTTTTGAAAATGTGTGATCTTCACAAATGATAAAGATTCAATTTTTACTTGTGATTTGAATGAGGTTGCCAAATGTTTCTGCAAGTTTGAAAGGTGGGATTTGATTCACTTTTACTTGGTCTTGCAAGGGGTGAAAATAATTGGAAAAGTTTCTGTTTGAAATCTTGGACTAGCAACACTCAAAGTGACCTAGTGAGCAAGATTGGCAAAAATGACCATTTGCTTTATTTGATTTTCTCTTGATTTGTTTGTGCATGGAATTGCTTTAGATGATGTTATTTTCATCTTTAAACCATTTCTTGCTATTTAGGTTAATCACACAAGTCCATTCATGCATTTATCAAATCATCACATACACACATGCATTCATATGATTTGAATTAATCAAAGTTTTTTGTTAATCCTAATTTTAGTGATTAGAATTTGTGATCATTGTTTTATATTTTCGGGATGTTACAATAGGAGTTTATAGTGGACACTTTGGAAAAACTTGGTTTCTTGGGAGTTGGAGGCATGAGTAGAACTTACTCATACAAGTGGAGGCTAGCAAAAGACTGGGAGCAACCAACTAAGAGAACAATAATGGCCATAATCATGCAGTGCAACAAAGCATACTAATAAAAGCAAAGAGTGGTTCTACAAGTCAAGGACTAAATGATCATAGAGGATAATGGTGACTTGTCATATTCATAGCATGGTGTGAGCATGTGCCAAGTCAACCCAAGTAAAACATCAAAGGAGAATACCACAATACTATGCTTTTGCATGCTAAAACAACGCATAATTTCTTCAAGGCACACTAAGCAATCCCAATTGTTTGGAACAATACATGCTACAACAATAATCACTAAGCATAATGCCAAAACAACACCTAGCATGTCATGCTAAAGTCTAAGTTACAGTCAATGCAAGCTCCTCTTGCACTTCAAGTAAGAACTTATTACTCCTTTCCAAACACCAAGCAAACTTATTTGCAAAACAACACAGTGAGAACAGGGGTCCAAACTACTTTTTCAAGCAAACTGAACAACCTAAGCAAATCAAACGAAAACTAAGACGCTCCAAGAACAACACAACTGTGCATGAAATAATAAAAACGAAGTGTCTAGATAGACCTGAGCTTTTTATTGATGAAGAAGGGGATGCCTTGGGCATCCCCAAGCTTTTACGCTTGTAACTCTTGGATATTTCTTGGGGTGACACCATGGTGGCATCCCCAAGCTTGAGCTTTTGTCCATCCTTCATATCATTGCATCATTCTCTCTCTACACCTGAATTTTTTCCTTCATACAAAACTTCACACAATCTTCATTAGCAACATTAATGTATTCAAAAGATATTAGACCTCGGACAAAGCTTTGGAACAGCAAGGCTTTTCACTAAAAACACAAGCTACTGTAGTAACTCCTTCAAAAAGCTCAATTCACCTAAAGAGAACTCAAAAAAGAATCAATAAGAAGCAAATGCAAATAATGGCAGAAATCTGTTAAAATAGACCAGTAGGTAGAAACCAATTTTTTCGAACATCTTCTGTTGCTCAAATCAAAAAGTGTTGAACTAACTAAAGTTATCTAACATATTGGGGGATTTATTCGTAAATTTTAAGCTCAATAAGAGTTACAGAGACTCCTCACAAAGTTTTTTGGTGGAGGACAGAAATCTGTTTCGGGACAGCAACTCCCCAAATCTTACTTCCCTCTTATTAGAGGTCATTCTTGGCACAAAAAGCAAACAAAAATGATAAGGAGAGGTCATTACAGAAGTAATAACTTCCAAGACTCAAGGAAACTCTTGGGTTATCTCCCAACAAGTACTTTTCTTTAACGTCTTTAAGTTAGGCACAAGAAGCAAGAAGAATCAAGTATTTTCAAACAAAGAAGCATTAACACCAAATCTTGCTTTCAAAGGAGGAGCAAAAAGCAACTTCTCTCTCCTCATAGGAAAATGATCAATACCTTTCTTGAATGGAAAATTATATTTAATGGTGCCTTCTTTCATATCAATGATGGCACCAATTGTTCTAAGAAATGGTCTTCCCAAAGTGATAGGATAATAAGCATTGTATTCAACATCCAAAACATAGAAATCCACAGGGACATAAGCATTATTAACCATGATGAGAACATCATTAATACTCCCCATGAGTTTCTTCTTAGAATTATCATTGAGTGGAACATCCAAATAACAATCTTCCAAAGGTGGCAAATCAAGTATTTTATAAATCTTCCTAAGCATAATAGAGACACTAGAACCAAGATCACATGAAGCTTTGAGATCAAAGTCATTCACTTGCATATTAATAATGGGTTCCCAACTATATTCTACTTTCCTAGGAATAGAAGCTTTGTGTTTTAGCTTCTCTTCCTTAATCTTAACAAGAGCATATGTAATGTGTTTGGTGAAAGCAACATGCATATAACTAGCATCAGGACTTCTAGCAAGCTTTTGCAAGAACATAATCACTTCAGAAATATTGCAACCATCAATACCAAAGTCAAACTTGGCATCACTAGTAGTGGGCTCAATAGGCTTAGGCATAGTAGGAGTAGGAATAGGGACTACTTGTGGTTTAGTGGTGATAGTGCACACACTATTGTTTCTATCAATTTTAGCTTCCCTTTCCCACTTAGCATGAAGTTGAGCTAACAGCCTAACATTTTCATCAATAGTAACTTGTATGGCATGAGCAGTAGCAAAGGTGTTTTCCATAGTTTCAGGTTTAGCAGTCATTTTATTAACCAAGGAAGACTGAGCTTCAGACAAAGAGGATATATTTTTCTCAACAGTTAAAAGCTTTTCCTCTATAGTCTTATTGAAAGTGGTTTGCTTACTAATAAAGTCTTTGAGCATGACTTCAAGTTCAGAGGGGGCACTTTTAGCATTATTTTAAGAGTTTCCATAAGAATTACCATTATTAGGAGCATAAGGCCTATAATTGTTGTTGCTACCAAAATTGTTCCTATAGGCATTGTTGTTGAAATTGTTGTTTCTAATGAAGTTCACATCAACTTGCTCTCCTTGAGAAACCAAGGAGGCTAAGGGAACACTATGAGGATCTAGAGGAGCTTTCCCATTAACAAGCATATCCATAATAACATCAATCTTTTCACTCAAAGAGGAAGTTTCCTCAATAGAATTTACCTTATTACCATGTGGATCTCTCTCAACATGCCATTCAAAGTAGTTAACCATCATATTATCGAGGAGCCTTGTTGCAACACCTAAAGTGAGGCCCATAAAGGTACCTCCAGCAGCTGAATCCAACAGATTTCTTGAGGAGAAGTTCAAACCTGCATAAAAATTCTGGATAATCATCCAAGTAGTGAGTCCATGAGTAGGGCAATTTTTAACCAAAGATTTCATTCTTTCCCAAGCTGGAGCAACATGTTCATTATCAAGTTGTTTAAATTTCATAATATCACTTATCATAGATATAATCTTAGCAGGAGGATAGTACTTTCCAATAAAATCATCTTTGCACTTAGTCCAAGAATCAATACTATTTTTAGGCAAAGAAAGCAACCATTCTTTAGTTTTTCCCCTCAAGGAGAAAGGAAAAATCTTGAGCTTAATAATATCTCCATCTACATCCTTATACTTCTGCATCTCACAAAGTTAAACAAAGCTATTAAGATGGGCAGCAGGATCATTAGAACCAGCACCAGAAAATTGCTCTCTGATCACAAGATTTAACAAAGCAGGCTTAATTTCATAAAAGGTAGCATCGGGAGCAGGTGGAGCAATAGGAGTGCTTAGGAAATAATTGTTGTTGGTTCTAGTGAAGTCACACAACTTGGTGTTCTCAGCAGAGTTCATTTTGACAAAGGTGGGCAAGCCAAAAACAGCAGCAACAGCTAGAGCAGGAACTACTTTTCCTGTGTTTTTTTGAAAAGAGGCAAACAAAACCAAATGAAAGAAACAAAGAAAACTAAAAAAAGTAAAGAGAAAGGGAGTGAAGGACTCCCCTTCTGAAGACGTCCTTAGCCTCCCCGGAAACAGAGCCAGAAAACTTGATGATGGTGCCCTGTTGACGAGGGAGCTTATTTCTTTGTTCCCCAGCAACGGCGCCATAAAATCTTGACGACTGTCTACGCACAGCCTGTTGGGAACCCCAAGAGCAAGGTGTGAAGAAGCAAGCAACAAGTTTTCCCTCAGTTGAGATCGAGGTTATCGAACCATAAGGAGGAAGGAAACGTCACACATGTGTTGCAAGCAACACGTAGACCTACACAATGCAAACTCAAGACTTTGCCCCAACGAATCAGTGAGGTTGTCAAGCTCACCAGTTTGCTGTAACAAAGGATTAAACGTATGGTGTGGAAGGTAATGGTTTGTAGCAAGTAAACAAGTAATAGTGGAAGATGTATCAATGGTAAAGATTGGACCAGGGTCCATAGTTCACTAGAGGTGCTATCCTTAGATACACAACATGGCATGAAGGGTAAACAAATTACAGCGGGGCAATTGACAGGAACTACGCAAGGCATAACAATGCAATTACTAGTCAGAAATATCCTATGAGATTCGATTGGGCAATACAACAAGATACATAGACCGCCATCCAACTGCATCTATGACTAGAATTCCACCTTCAGGTTATCACCCGAACCCCCTCCAGTATTAAGTTGCAAGCAACAGACAACTGCTTTAAGCAAAATGTGTAAGGTAAACAGTCCACATGTTCCATGAACAAGAGACCATTTTTTTCTCCCTAGTAGCAACAACACATCTAACCGAAGAGATTTCTGTCACTTCCCTTGGAAACTAGAGGCATGAACCCACTATTGAGCATAAATACCCCCTCTTGGAGTCACTAGCAACTACTTGGCCAAGATATCTACTAACAAAGGTGAGCATGCAAGATCACAAACAACACATACATGATAGAATCATAAAGACAAAACCATTAATCAAACCAACACAATAATCTCAATATCCATAGGATCCCCACAAACACAACATGCATGATTACAAATAGGTTAGATCTTGATCATGAACAGAGCTCACAAGATCTATACATGAAAGCAAAAAGGAGGAGATACAACCATCTAGCTACTACATGGACCCATAGTCCAAGGTGGAACTACTCACGCATCATACCAGAGAGAAGGCCTTCAGGATGATCTCCTCTCCGACAGGGTGCCGGGAAGAACTTCAGATCCCCCCGATCTAGGGATGATGGTGGCGGCAGGTACAGACGGTTTCATGGAGATTTGATCGGGTGCCTTAGGGTTTCTGCATCGGTGGATTCTTATAGGCGAAGGGGGAGACAAAGGCGGCGGCCAGGGGTGCTAAACCCTAGCTAGGCGCGGGATGGGGCCCACCCGCGCCTGGGGTTGGTCTGGCCCCTCTGGCCGGCCCCTCCGGCTCTCCTCTGGACTTGTTCCCCACGAAAAGTAATTGACTTTGACGTTTGTCCCGTCCAATTCCGAGAATATTTCTTTACTAACTTTTCTGAAACCAAAAACAGCAGAAAACATGCATCTGGCACTGTTGCAACTTGCTTAATAGGTTAGTACCAGAAAACATGTAAAAATCACCTCAAAGTGTGGAAGCAAAGTAGATACCAAACAAACATGGATCATTAAAATTTATAGATACGTTTCCAACGTATCGGCAACTTTGCAAAAAGGATAAAAAGATAAAGATGGCCTAGTAAAACTTGGGATTGGTATAATCAAGGTGGTAACAAAAGTGCATGCATAGTTCTATCTTGCATAGTATAGCTTGCATGGTTTAGCTTAGCTTTCTTGCCTTGGTTGGTAAGGTGGTCGAAGTTCTCTTCCTCTTCTTCGTAGAATTCTTCCTCCTTGTAGCCCGGATTGATACTAGCGTCTATAAATAAACACGAGGTACACAATCACCAAAAAATACTTAACTACTTCTATTTAACACACAAGGATCCACACTAGATGATCTAGCATCATCTCTATCGTTACAAGGAAAGGGTGACACGATTCTATTTATCTTAGTTTAGAAAAGTAATTTCTACTCATTGAAAAATAACTTAAGATTTAATATTCTCCAATTTAAATATGGAATCATATTGACACATGTAATCACCACATATTCCAATACTTGGGAATGTGATTTAAAGTGGTTGGCCTAAATTGCAAAGTTTAACAATGTCATTTAATAACATTTGTGTGACTAGAAATGACTATAAAGCCATTCTTTAATTTTGGTTCAGGACTACTATATGTAAATCTATATATTTTTACATATCCAGATAGATCATGGACAATGTGATTTTTGAGAGTTGGAATCAACTCAAAATCATTTATGGGTTATTTTAGAAAAATGTTTGAAGTGATAAAAGCTATCGTCTTGTTATTTTTACTGAGGGTGATATATAATTTCAAACAGTTTGAATCCAACGGTAGTGATTAGAGATTTTCATCTACTTTCTAACAAAATTGGTTTCATTCCATTTGGTTCAGTGAATCTTCTTGAAATATTTTCAAAGTTACTCACAGTATGGGATTTTCAAATAAAAGGAAAATCTAAATTTGAATTTGTGGGCTACGCGCGGGAGTGCTAACAGGCTGGCCCAACTACGTGACGCGCGTGCGGCGGGATGCACCGGGGTTGGTCCCACACGTTAGGGATGAGTTAAAATGGAAGGGTATCCTCTAATCTGGACCGCACGATTAGAGCATGATCGACGGCTCTGCGTCGTCGTCTCCATCGCACGGGGCGCACGAGACTGAACCCTAGTGCTACGGCGGGGGTCGTCGGGGGCTTACCAGGGCTCCATCTAGGTCGGGCGAGGTGTGAGAACGAGTGAGTCAACGATGGCGGTTCGACTGGTGGTCGCGGCAGCTCCTAGCGCTGGTTCCTCTTCTCCACTGCAACGGCGGGCTCCGGTGAAATTCCGGCGATGTGGTGCTCGCCTTACTCCAGGGACGGGTCAGAGAGATTGTTGGGTGAGAGGGGAGTGGAATGGTGTGCGTTTTGAGGCATGAGGAGGGCTCTATTTATACTGCGGCAAAGGAGGCACGACGACATGGCTCGGGCTCATCGGCGACATTGTTACAGTGAGCTATCGACATGGCAAGGGGTGTAGGTCGACGCGGTTCTTCATGGCAGTTGTCATGCGCATAGTGGCACGACGAGGCGTGGTCTCCATCATTCTAGAACATCCATGCTCTGTGGCGGTACCGTCGGTATTCGTCACGGTGTACGGTGGTCACGGTGAGCGCGGGGTCAAACGATCATGTCTGGGCGGTCGCTGGAGTCGCGATGAACTTATTGGCGCAAGGAGAGAGCAAGGCACGACGATTGGCATGGTCGGGTGTTAAATGGGCGTGGTTGTGTTGGCATCTCCGCAGGCGGTCGTATGTCGAGGCGTGCACATGTAGGGGCGGTAAGGTCAGGGCTACCTCCTAGACATCGTGGGCGAGGGCGACGCGGTCTGTGGCAGCGTGTCCGTGTCGGGGTGGCAAGGGTAAGCTAGGGTACCATTTCCACTGGTCACAACAGTGAGTGAGATGATCTCAATTGCACGGGATGGTACTAGGTGAGTTAAGGGCACGTCGTGGAAGCTCGATGAGGTCACAAAGATGATCAAAAGATTGATCAAAACAGTAGATAGTTGGTGAGGTTGTACTTTTTTCACCAGGTGTTTGATCAAATGGCCGCAAGAACTAAACTTTCATATTTTCAAGTTATTTTTGGTGGGTGTGCTGGTCATAAGCTTGGTAGTCTCTAGGTGCAAAGGTTTGCTAAGTGGTTAAGGTTTTGATGGTTTTCCAAAAATGACTATCTTGATGCATAAGATAGATTCAATTTTGAATTGCCTCTCAAATGGATTTTGTCACATCCCAAGATTTTCCAAATCTTGTAATGTGAAAAATAAATAAATAAAATAAATAACTGTTGAAATTTAGGGTGAGAAGAAACTTTTTGATTCCAATTGGAAACATTAAAACCTATTGTGGCATCCCGCAAAACCACTACTAGAAAATCGCGTTGAATTTGTGCATTGCATCGTCATCATCATACATTGTCTGCTTAAAACTATTTTCGCAAAGCCGTTTTGTTTTCTAAAACGCCCCGCCTTTTATTCAAACGCCAAACACCGGGTCTCCGGAATATTTTGTTTGTTGCTATCGGTCTGCAAAAGTTGCATTTAAATTAAATAAAAGAATTATATTATTTTAGTGGGGCGGTCGAGGCCGAATTCAACGACCACCCCTGGAAACTAATCGGTCTAACCTGAATAATCCTATAGCTACCCAGCTATCTACCCACACCCAACCCTCCACCTCACCCTGGCCACTCCCCTTGCGCCACCTCACCCTCTCCTCTTTCCCCCACCAACCAAAACCGGCCACGTGGCCCAGCCACTCCCTCTCTCTCTCCTAAGCTAAACCCACCCCACCCTGCCGACACACACACGCGCGCGCAGCCACCCAAGCCCCGCACGCACCCAGGCCACCCACGCGCCCCTGCCGCCTGGGCCCCACACGCATGGGACCCAGTCCCACCGCCGCCCGCGCCCCTGTCCTCTTTCTCCTCTTCTCCTTCTCTCCAACCTCCCTCTGGCGCTGCTCCACCGACCCGCACGGCGCCCTCGCGTCCTCGCCGCTCCTCCACCTCCCCAGGCTCCCCGGCAGCAGCTCCTCGCCAACCGCCGCCCTCCTCGCATGCCTCGCCTCCCCACCTCCTCCCGCCCAGCGTCCGGCGGGCTCCGCCCTCCCGAGCCAGCGCCGCCGCCTCCGGACCTCCTCGGCGACCGCTTCCTGGCGCCTCCCGCCCGCCCGTGTCGCCCGGCAAGCAGGCCTCCGGCGACCTGCGCTGCGCCGCGCTGCCCGAGCTTCGCCCGTCCCCTTCACGCGTGCGCGCCTCCTCATTGTCGGTCCCCAGCCGCTGGCCGTCCGCCTCCATCGAAGCTCACTGCCAGCCGGCCGCCTCCCTCGCTCAGCGCTCGGCCTCCCAGACGGCCGCGCCTCCTGCCACGCTCTCCTTCCCGGCCTCCGCGGCGACTTCTCCTTCGAGCGGGCGCTGGCCCTGGCTGCTCGCCGCCTCTGCATGCGCCGCCTTGCGTCAGGCCGACCCGTCGCCTGCCCTCCTCCATCCGGCTCGCGCGCTGCCGCCTCCCTAGGGCCGGCCCCACCAGCTACCTCAGACGCCGCGTGACCCCACGCCGCCCGTCATCCGCGCCTGGTTGCCCCCGGCCGCCGCCTCGCAACCCGCCTCGTGCGCCTCGATCGTGCCCGTGTGTGCGAGTAAGGAACACCAAGTTGTGCAAGAACCACGCCTCCCACAAAATACGGATGAACAAGTACTTCGTCATGGTACGTCAAGAACCCCGGACACGGATGCCAAGGTCATCGGCATGAGATCGAGACCCCGGACCCGAAGACCACATGCGACAAGACCTTCGCCCCGAATGCGGAATCGAGTACCCGAACGCCAAGGCCTCCGCCATGGAATCAACAAGATCATCACGAAACGCCGAGAACTCGCGAACGCCAAGGACTTCGACACGGAACCCTGAACCCCGACGAACTGTGGCATCCCGCAAAACCACTACTAGAAAATCGCGTTGAATTTGTGCATTGCATCGTCATCATCATGTATTGTTTGTCAAAAACTAATTTTGAAAACCTGTTTTGAATTTCCAAACGCCCCATATTTATCCAAACGCAAAAACCCGGGTCTCCGGAGTTAATTTGTTTGTTGCTATCGGGTTGTAAACGGCCCAATTAGAGTAAATAAAAATTTAAATTATTTTAATAGGGGCAGTCGAACGGGCCGATTGATCCGATCGACCACCCCAGTAAATAATAAACGGTCCAACCAGCCCACCCCTCTCTCTCACCCCCTCTCTCTCCACCTGGACAACACACACCACACACGCCCGCCCCTGCACACAGCCGCTTTCAGCTCACTGCCCGTGGGCCCCACGCGGTCAACCCCACCTCCCCCTGGCAGCTAGCACCCTCCCCAGATGCCCCCGCCCACCAACCGCGAGCCACCCCGACACGATTCCCACCCCCGGTCCCACGCGGGCCCGCCTCCACCTGCCTGTCCCCCGTCCCTCCCCTGTCCAGCGTGCTACTGCCCGATCGCCGGCGCCCGCCGCAGCGACCCGCCTCCTCCTCCTTCCTGGCTCCCTCCCAGCAGCAGCCAGGCTCCTCCCTCTCTGCCCTAAGCCGCCTCCGCCCCGGCGCAACCACCGCCCCACCTCCCTCCAGCGTCCGGGCCGCCTCCCGAGCAGCGCCGCCCGTCTCCGTCCAGCCCCGCCTCCCGGGAGCGGCCGCCTCTCGCCGGGCGTCTCCGCAAGCCCCGCCGCCCGGCCCGCGCCTCGCCAGGCGCGCCGCGCGCCGCCGCGACCCGCGCCTCTCTCCCCAAGCCCGCCACGCGGTCGCCTCCCGAGCTCAACCGTCACCTCGCGCACGCGCCGCCCGGCGCGAGCCGCGTCCGCCGCACCACCGCCTCCCTCTCGCCCGGCCGCTGCCATCGCGGTCCTCCTCTCCGGCCTCCTCGGCCCGCCCAGCTAGCCCGACCCGACCTCGAGTTTCCCAGCTCGCGCCGCCGCATGAGCCGGTCCGCCTCGCCCAACCGGGACCGCGCCACCCGCATCCGGCCCAAGCTCGCCAGCGAAACCGCCTCGAGGCCGTCCGACCGTGGCCGCCTGCGGGCCTCCGTCGCCCAGTGTGGCCTCCTCCTCTAGCTCGCCACCGGCTCGCGGTCCTCGCCCGGTGCCACTACGTGACCCTTCCGGGGCCCTCCAAGCCCAAGCTCGTCCTCGTCGGTCCAAACCGCCTCAGCCCTCCATCCTGTCGATCCCGCCTCGTCTGGATCCACCAAGGCGCCAAGTGAGGATAGCGTTGTGAGCAAAGGCAAACAAGGTGCATCCCGTCATGTAAATCAAGTCCGCCAACGATCCTCGGTGGAAACCTCAAGATCATCGGTAGGGACACCAAGATCGCCTTTCAAGTTCGGCGCCCGAAGGAGCCCCAAGGTCACCTCCTCGAATTTGATGCCTCGAACCTGCGGGTCCAAGACCACGGACACGAGGTTTACCTCATCGAACCCCGAGAATTTCCCCACAGACGCCAAGTTCTCCCTCCGAACTCAAGACCGAACCCGGTGCGGACAAGTTCTTCAACCAAGGCGCCAAGGACTTCTTCACAGTTCGTTTCCCGACACCGATACGACAAGATCATCGACAGAGAACCCAAGAACACATGCGCGACAAGTACTCCCGAGGGCGACAAGTATTACACCGGACACCGAGAACCCCGATCGACAAGTGCTTCGTCCCGACGCCAAGACCGACAACGTGACCCGAAGACCCCGGATGCACCAAGACCTACCCCTGAGTCCGAGAACGACCTCGCCGAACCCTGAACCCTGAGACCGACCCCGAACCCCGGAACCCAAGATCGTCGAGCCCCCTCTGATGTGTGACCCCTTTCCCTCGAACCCTATTCTATAACATAACAACTTGATTGCATATTGAATTGTCATACTCACATGCATATCTGTGGTTGGGGGCCTTACGCCGATTCACCTAACAATTAAATATGGGGCCCATATGCGGGCAAAACTAGTCTCATATTGGCCTCATTTAAACTTGTGTAGCGAACCGGTATCTTATCTTGCCTTGTTATAACAACATTTAATTTGCGGGGTAATTAAATAACTTGAACCATATAATCAATTGTCGGGACCCCGGTTCCGCTTAATCTTGACCTAATTGCATCGCACCTTGCCATGCCATACATCATACATGCATCATGCCGATCTTCTGCCGAGTATTAAATAGTGCATCCGGTGTTTCTTCTAGTGTTTTGCTTCTTCGCGGATAAGGCCGTTGAGTGGATGTGAGCTTCGCCCCGATCTTCGGTTGAACCCTTGGCAATGTTTTGGTGAGCATCTCCTCTTTCTACCTATCTTACTTTTATAGTATTTACTTCCCTCCTGTTGATCTATTGCTATACGTGTTGCAATGCTTTAGTTTCGTGCCGTGATCAACCGTGCAGCCCTATATTGCCTTGGACACATCCTATTGCTGTTGTTTGGTAGATAGTTGGACTTATGCGTAGTAGTTGCTTGCTCAAGTCTTGATGTGTGTCGTCATATGCCACGATTCTTGATGTATTGCCGCATGTTGATGTTGGAGATGAATCTAGTTTTACTTATCGTCACTTTAATTTCTGTTTAACAACTAAAATTGAAATAAGCGAGAGGCATCGGTGGGTGATAGAAAATATTTGGTTTCGACGCCACTTGTGTCCGTAAGACCCCGAGTACTTGATACATTCCTTGATTTTTGCGCTATCCACATCCGGGAGGTATATGGGACCCCCTGAGCGAGCTTGATTCATTCTTATTTCTTGGGGCCACAAACTAGTTTGAGGTTTTATTTACGATCCTGTACTTATGCCATGCTACTTTACGTATTTAAATTGTGCGAGAGCACCTTTGTCTTGTTAGGATCATGGCACGATTCATGATGTCGACAAGCCCAGCCACACTTTCGGGTTCCCGATCGTTCACGGCCGTCCCCATAACCTTGAGGCCGTCTCGAGCTTGCTTACTCCGTTGCGGATTCTACTTAAGGGTGGCCCCTGAAATATTTCTGAATCTGTGATTGTTCATCGTGAAAGCCTCGTTGGGTTTTGATTTGGTTTTCCGAGGTTGATCGGCGTGTGTTGCTATTGGTGCACCCGCCGGGTAAAACTTTACGAAAGCCGTGTCCATGGATATGGACGACTTGGAGCCGATATCTCGATCATAGACAAGCATAACTAAAGTTCTGCTATAAATTTGACTTATAATGACTAGTAATCAGCTTCACTATAATGGAATGGCTAATTAATACTGCCCACAATTGCTTGTTTGGTTGTCGCTTGCGACAATTGTATCGACTAGTAAATCTTGCAACTTCTAGCGGAATGGCTGAATAAAAGTACCAACAAGCTGCTGGGTTTATGGGTTATCTCATGTTAGCATGTCGACTAGTAAGTGCTGCCGCCACTATAACGGAATGGTTAACTAAAAGTGCTTACCGCTTACTTTATCGGACGATTATCTAAATCGACTAGTAAAGTGCCACAACTATTTGAATAAGTAAAGCGCCAACCGTGTGAGTTCCTCGGTTGACTTCCTCGTTTGGTCTCGAGGGGAAACACCAGATGGGTTTGTTTGGTGTTAGTTTCAGGTTGGATCCGGATAGGTCATTCTTACCTCCACGACAACCGCCCGGTTGTATCGAGTCTCTATAGGTTGTTGGTGCATCTTGCCGCTGCCTTGATCCACCATACCTATGTGGCGAGGACCGCCGAATTCTAGCCTCGAGTGTCTTGGCCTCGATCTTGACGCTCCTTTCTTTTCCTTTGCCCTTTGTCGGCACCCTTTTGTTTAAGGTTTTGAGATCGGCGTCGTTAGCGGGGTTACCCTTCCGCTTGGCCGGGCAGGGTTATGGACGCCATTGGTTACTCTTGAGGCTCTTAGCCCCATTTGCATCTTGTCCGTAGTGGACGCTCTATCGTTTAAAGGTGATTTGGATCTTTGTACCGTATATCTGAATTCTTGACTCATTGAGTCGGTTATATATATCTCTACATGGGTCCCATCGAGGACTGTTGTGTAATGTTATTACTTGCTTTTCCACCATTGCGAAAGTGCCTGGTGGGCACCTTTGAATCGTTTCTATGCGGGTTTGGCGAATTTTGCTCAAACTTGCATAGGTCCGATTCTGAGGGTGTTACACGAACCCCCCCGGACGCCAAGATCGACTCGATGGCGCAGACCCGACAAGGTCCTCGTGACGACAAGAACGACCTCGACCCGGAAGAATCCGATGCGCCCCGACGCCGAACCAAGTCCGGCTTCCCGGAACGCCAAGAACTACCCCCGATATCCGAGAACGATCCCGCCGAGACCGAACCCGTCGAACCCCCGGACCCCGAACCCTGGAACCCCCAAGATCGTCGAGAACCCTAAAGTGTGACCCTTATCCGAGAACCCTATTTTATAAGATAATAACAACTTGTGCATATTAAATTGTCATACTTGCTTGCATCTTGTCATGTGGTTTGGGGGCCTTATGCCGATTCACCTTATAATTAAATATGGGGCCCATATGCGGGCAAATCTAGCCTTATATTGGCCTCATTTAAATTTGTGTAGCGAACCCGGTGCTATCTTCTACCATGTTAAACAACATTTAAATTGCGGGGTATCTAAACAACATGCACCATCTAAATAATTGTCGGGACCCCGGTTCCACTTAATATGACCTAATCGCATCGCACCCTTGCCATGTCATGCATCATACATGCATCATGCCGATCTTCTGCCGTTGTATTAAATATTGCATCCGGTGTTTATTCTAGTGTTTTGCTTCTTCGCGGATAAGGCCGTTGAGTTGATGTGAGCTTCGCCCCGATCTTCGGATGAACCCTTCGGCAAATGTTTTCAGGCGAGCATCTCCCCCTTTCTACCTATCTTACTTTTATAGTATTTACTTCCCTCCTGTTGATCTATTGCTATTTGTGTTGCGATGCTTTAGTTTCCGCACCCGTGATATACCGTGCAGCCCTATATTGCCTTGGACACACCCTATTACCTGTTGTTTGGTAGATAGTTGGACTTGCGCGTCGTAGTCGCTTGCTCAAGTGCTGCTGTGTGTCATTCAATGCCACAGTTGTTGATGTATTGCCGCAGGTTGATGATGGAGATGATCATATTTTTACTTATTGTTCACTTTAATTTCTGTTTAACAACTAAAATTGAAATAAGCAGAGGCATCGGTGGGTGATAGAAAATATTTGGTTTCCGAACGCCCACTTGTGTCCCGTAAGACCCCGAGTACTTGATACCTGTTCCTTGATTTATCGCGCTATCCACATCCGGGAGGTATATGGGACCCCCCTGAGCCAGAGCTTGATTCATTCCTATTTCTTGGGGCCACAAACTAGTTTGAGGTTTTATTTACGATCCTGTACTTATGCCATGCTACTTTCTGTATTTAAATTGTGCGACAGATAGCACACTGTACTGTTTAGGATCGGGACACGATTCCGCGGTGTCGACAAGCCCAGTTTTGGGTTCCCTCGTTCCTGACCGTCACCCAAACCTTGGGTCCGTCTGAGCTTGCTTACCGTTGCGGGTGTACTTCAAGGGTGGCCCCAAATATTCTGAATCTGTGATTGTTCAGTCGTGAAAGCCTCGTTGGGTTTTGATTTGGTTTTTAGAGGTTGATCGGCGTGTGTTGCTATTGGTGCACCGGCCGGGTAAAACTTTATGAAAGCCGTGTCCGCGGATATGGACGACTTGGAGCACAGTATCTCGATCATAGACAAGCATAACTAAAGTTTATTGTTGTAAATTTGACTTATAATGACTAGTAATCAGCTTCACTATAATGGAATGGCTAATAATACTGCCCACAATTGCTTGTTTGGATTGTCGCTTGCGACCATTGTACCTGACTAGTAATTATTGCAACCACAACGGAATGGCTGAATAAAAGTACCAACCACTGCTGGGTTTTTGGGGATTATATCATGCTATCTGTATCTGATTAGTAATTGTTGCAACTACATGGAATGATTAACTAAAAGGGCCCACTGCTTATTTTATCAGGACAATTATCTATACCTGACTAGTAATTGTTGCAACGTTAACTGAATAAGTAAAACTGCCAACTGTGTGAGTTCCTCGGTTGACTTCCTCGTTTGGTCTCGAGTGGGAAACGCCAGGATGGGTTTGTTTGATGGTAGCATCAGGTTGGTTCCGACTAGGACTTTCTTACCCCTCTCTAATTGCCGCCAGTTGTATCGAGTCTCTATAGGTTGTTAGTGTATCTTTGCTTGCTTCGATCCACCATACCTATGTAGGCGAGGACCGCCAATTCTAGTCTCGCCGTGTCTTGGCCTCGATCTTGACGCTCCTTCTTTTCCTTTGCCCTTTGTCGGCACCCTTTTTGTTTAAGCGGTTTTGAGATCGGCGCGTTAGCGGGGTTACCCTTCCGGCTTGGCAGGCGGGGTTATGGGCGCCATTGGTTATTCTTGGCTCTCGGCCCCATTTGCATATTGTCCGTGTCGGACTCTATCGCTTTCAAGGTGATTTGGATCTTTGTATATTATATCGTATTCTTGACTCTTTGAGTCATTTGTTATATATATCTGTTATGGGTCCCATCGAGGACTGTTGTGTAATGTTATTACTTCGTTTTCCACCCGCACGAAAGTGCCTGGTGGGCACCTTTGAATCGTTTCTATGCGGGTTTGGCGAATTTTGCTCAAACTTGCATAGGTCCGATTCTGAGGGTGTTACACCTATTTTGATCAAATTAAATCCTAAAGGGATTTAAAAAGATAAACAAATAATAAATAAAGTTATAATAGTTGGAATAACCATTTTTGGATCTTTAAATAAAAAGATATGGTTTTTATAAGCAAATGTAGAATCATAAATAAGGATTATTTTAAAGAGCGAAATTAAATCTTGGCCAAGCAAATGAAATAAAATATTTTTGTTTGATAAAAATAGTAAAGGTTTATTTAAATAAAATAATAAGGATTTATTAATATCCAATTTTATTGGAGTAAAGGTTTTTCCATTTTAAATAAACACAAAAACTTGTTAAAATATTTTAAATAAAAATTCCAAGTGTTTTGTTTTTCAAATAAAACCTGCTGAAAAGGTTTTTGTATTATTTAGATTTCAAATAGAGTTTTAAAATAAATTAAATCCTATTTGAAATAAAAACTAATGTCTATTTACTTAATTATTAATAAATCCTAAAAGAATAAAAGAATTATTCTAAATTTGATTTCAGAATGTGTTAATAAATAGTGCTTGATTATTCACAAAGTTTGGCAAAAGTTTGATTTCAAATGAATGTTTGAATTGATTAAACAAAATCAAAACAGAATAAAAGAATTGGAAAAAGAAAAATAAACAGGAGAAGAAAAAATAAAATAGAGCCAGCCCAGCCCACTAAGCCCAGCTAGCTCCTCTCGCCCCGAACCGTTTTCTTCTACTCATGAATGAACCCACACAGTGAATGACAACCGGACCCCACCCCCTCTCTCTCACGCTGACAACGACGCCCCACTGCCACCTCATCGTCGTCTCCACCCCACGCGCTGACCACGCTCTCCCCGGCCGTTGCTGCCGATTTATTTGCCGGCGTAATTCGCCTTAACGCCGCGGTTACTCCTCGCTGTGACCACGCCTCCTTAAACGCCCACGACCCCTCTCCATTTCCCCTCGCTCGCCCCTCCCCTTCGGCCACAAGGTTGCTTGAATTTCTTGCTTCAAGCTCTCTGTCTCCGACGAGCTTCGCCAGTAATTCCGACCACACCTCACCGCGCCTTGCCCCCTCGACCATGCTAACTTGTTCCCCATCAACCACCGCACCTCCCAGTGGCCTCAGCTTGCTCTCACTTGACCCACAGCGTCGGCAACGACGACAGTTGAGCATCGCCGCCGTCGGCCTCGACTCCGGCGAGTCCTCCTGGTAAGAATAGACCACCCCTTGCCCTTCTTTTGATGCTCGCTTTTCCGTGACTCACGTGTGAAACTAACAGCACCCTCTGTTCCCTCTCCCGTGCCCTATAGCAACGTCCCCGAGCGCGGTGCGAGCAGCCAGCGGGAGAACTCCGTGAGAAATTTCGTCTCGTGCGCCCCTGTCCATCCTGCGGCCACCTTGAGCATCACCACGACCCCACGAACCCGGTGAGCCCCTCCATTCCTCTTCTCGCTTCCTAGATTCACCGAACCACCGCCACCAGACACGCCGCCACCAGTCGCCGCCGCCAGCGCCGCTGGTTATTGGTCAAGGCGTTGAGGACCATAGGATCTTGATCTGACGAGTGTGAATAGATTTAACCCGAAGAGGTATGGAGCCACCTGTGCCACTATCTAATTTAAATCCAACGCTTCACAGCGACCGATCCAAGCGAAACGGTATGGACGAATAGGAAAGAGACACGTGGCCCAGAGTTGATTTAAAACAGAAATTATGTTCTATTAGATGTTCAATCTTGTAAATTGCATAACTTTAAATCTACACGTCCAAATTTTGCAAAATTTATATCAATGGAATCAGCAACACAAATCCTACCCAACCATGCACTTTGTTTAGTAAATTGCTTCTGTTAAATTGTTTTTTTTGCATAAACTTGTGTAGGCATATTTTGAGTATAAAATTCTTTCTAAAATTATTTTGGGGACAAAATCTTTAGCAAATGGTTTGTTTTGAACCTACTGACCATAGAAATCAATTTGTGGTTTCAAAAACATATTTGGTGAAGCAAAAGAATAAATCTTTGATTTAAACCATTTCTAGTCAAATAAAAATATTGTTTATTTGTTAAAAATGCTTTTTGGAGAAAACCTTTGGGAAATGTTTTGATTTAAACTCTCTAACCCTAAACACCAAGTTTTATGATTTTAAAATGTATTTGGTGAACCCTATGAAGATTATTACTTTATGTCGTGGTGGTGGCACGGCAGATGCCATGGGTAGGCTAAAGTATGGGGCCAATGGATGCTAGTGGGATCTGGGGAGGGAAGATGCAACTGTTTTTACACTCAAGCTGCCAAAGTGGTGAACTTTATTTCTCTCCTGATGGGTTACAAGTGCTCCTCGAACAATGTGAATCTCTCAAAGACCTCTCCCTTCCTTGGTCCAGACTTCCCTTATAAAGGGTACCTTGGTGCCCTTAGGGCAAGCATATTCGAGAATATGCTTGTCCCAGCCTCCTTTCCTGTCTCCCTTCTAATGACGGCAAGCTCACCTCCGTGACCTCCGCCTCCTTGTCTCTTGTGCTTGGCCTGTTGATTCCTTTAACTGCAGCTATGGTTTGACCCTAAGCTTCTCCTTCTCCTGCAAGCTTCGTTTAACCCGGCCTTACCTCATGTTATTCGGCTCGTTCCTTACGCATGAAGATCATCTGGGTAATCCGCAGATAACCACTTGATACCGTGCTTCTTGCCTCCATTCATCGGCCGACATATCAACGATTCGGCCGACTCTGTTTTCCCGTCTCGACCTACGAGGTTAACCCCGACATTAGTCTGGTGTGGCCTCAATTACTTTGGCTATATCGCTTCAACACCTTCTTTAGTCTTGTTTCCTGCTACGGCCTTGTCGAGGTTCTCTCGCTCCTTCCTCCATACGCTAAGTCCTCGTGTTACCCCATCATTGCTCTCCTAGTTTTAGGTCCTTTCGCATTCTTGACAAGCCACGGTGAACTGACGCCTCGTGTTCGCTCCTCTTGGGATCGTAACAACTTTTCTTTGTATGTGGCCGTTGGTGTGGCTCCATTCACCGTCGTGCGTATCCGCCACACCCGATCCCCTCCCACATTCATTGCTTGCCTATAAAGTGGGGGTTCACCTTTCCTTTATCGCTCTCCTTCCTCCTGTGCTCTCGCCGCTCATTCAGAGCTTCCGGCGAGATTCTCTGGCGTCGTTCGGCCTTTCGCGCTCTGGCGGTGTCCCGCCGCCCGGTGAGTCCTTCCGCCATCTTGCCCTGTCCTTGCTCTAGATCGATCCATTACGACGCGGTTTCTCCTCTTTTCGCCATTGTTTTCTTGCAAAGAGCTCTAAGCCCTCTCCTCCGCTAGTTTTCCTCGGCGATCTCGAACTATGTCTAGTTCATTTAGCGGTGCTCTAGTTGAGGCGATGGCGGCTCGGGCCTGGCGTGGATCGTGGCAGGCTCTATTGAATAGCTCATCGAACTCGGCGGATTCTGCGAGGTTTCTGTCGTTTACGGCGTGGAGTTAATCCTCTCCGGTTCTCGAGAGGGTGAGTATGTGGTCTTCATGTCGGTCTTCCTCTTAGCGATTTTGCTAGAGAGTTTCTCGATTACTTGACCTTGACCGCATCATCTTCAACGCCATAGCTTCTCTTTCCGCTTTTATCTCGGCGGAGGGTTACTTGACTGTGGCCATCGGTACATGTCGGTGAAGTTCTTCGGATCCGCTCCAACGTTGTTCCGACAAATCTCTGCATCCTTTGCTCACCCAATGTGGGGCGTCTATTACCTCGAAATCCGTGTTCCCTCGTGTCACCGGATTGAGTCGTGCAAAATGGCACAAGTCATTCTTCGTCAAGAACGGAGGCGGAAGACAAGATTCGGCTCCCGTTCTCAATTGGCCCCCTTCCAAAGTGAATTGGCTATATAATCCGAAGAAGACTCATGCCCTAGCCGAGGCCTTGATTCGGTGAAGGAGTTGATTCGAGCCGGGTTATGCGGAGAGGACTTGATGGCCACTTTTATTAGTAGCGGATCTGCCTTCAACAAAGGACCCACAAGCTGTGCATGAGTGGTCCCTGGACCCTAACCGAGTCTCGACCGTGGAGTTGGACAACTACCTCATCGCATGGCGTCCGAGCTATTTTCAAGACGGAGATGCACGATTGACTGACCAGGACTGGGGGTTGAAACCGTTCACCGACAATCCTCCTCGAGGTAAGCCCAATCCTCATCACTCTGTTTTCCTCAGTTTTTATAGTCTGGTTTTCATGATTTTCTCTCTTTGTCGGAGGTTCGCAATAATGTAAAAGCGAGGATTGGATAGGAGTACCGGATTCGCGGCAAAACCTCGGCAGAGGAGGAAGGTGATTGGACGAGGTCCAAATTCTTGAGGTAGTTGCCATGCCTATTTCTTATGCATTTCCGCTTTCCCAGCTAATCCGGCCTGAGTTCATGGCCGAACCCATTGCTTCTCGGCCTCCCGTTATCTCGAAGCGGGGCTCCGGTTCCTAAGCGAGTAAAGACTGGCCCGAATCCTCCCAAGACTATGCCCGGGGGTAAGTTCCTCTGCCTATATTTCTTGTTTCTCTCTTCATTTCTCACTCTAACGAATCTTCTTCGTATTTTTTAAACCCGGCGGTCCTAGTATGACCCATCTCCTCCTCCGGCGATGACACGAGAGTTCCTAGTCCTACTGCTTCTCCCGATGCCCCCGAGGTTTCTCCCATTGATCGGATCGATCCGGCCCTCCGATGTTTTCGTTGAGCTGCCCCTCTATGGGCCGTTACAATTGAGCTTCCATCTACTCGGCGGCTCCTATGGTCGCACCGACCTCTGGAGAAGATCGCTGCCCGCCTCTGCTGCTTAAACCTCTCTTGTTCCTAAGGATTCCGTTCCTACCTCGGGCACGGTGCTTCTTCTAAGGAGATGTTATCGCCGTCAAGACCTCTTCTCGGAAAAGTCTTGCGGCACCTCTCCTCTTCATAAGAGTCCGGTTGGACCTTGCCGGGGTAAAGTTTTAACCGGAGTTTGAGGGCAATCCTTAATCAACCTTCATTTTTCGACATCGGGCCCGCGCTTGACCAGCGCCCGGTTTATCGTTGATACGAACAAAATGAATGCGGTAATTGTTTTATCTCCGGGTCTTAAATTATTTTCCACATGTTATCATACTCTCTAGTCCCCGAAACTTGCAAGGAAATAACTTGTTGTATGCTTGGAAGTTTGACGTATTTTTACTTCTAAGGTTCCATTAGTTCGGCCACCTAGTTCATAGTTTGTTTAGCTTTGACGTAGCTTTGAATTTCCCTTCTCATAGAGCCAAGTTGAGTCCTTCTTGACTCGGATCTGGCCTAGTTTTGAATCTCCAGCCACCTAGAGCCGAAGTAAGCTTAGCTTGATTCGGATCTGTTATAGCTTTGAATATCCAGCCACCTAGATCTGAATTAAGTTTTACTTGATTCGGATCTGTTATAGCTTTGAATATCCAGCCACCTAGATCTGAATTAAGTTTTACTTGATTCGGATCTTTGAATATCCGACCACCTAGATCTGAATTAAGTTTTACTTGATTCGGATCTAGCTTGAATATCCGACCCTAGAGGCGAATTAAGCTTTGCTTGATTCGGATCCGATATAACTTTGAATATCCGCCACCTAGATGAATTAAGTTTTACTTGATTCGGATCTGCATAGCTTGAATATCCGACCACCTAGATCTGAATTAAGTTTTACTTGATTCGGATTTTGAATATCCGACCACCTAGAGCTTGATTCGGATAGCTTTGAATATCGACACCTAGATCTGAATTAAGTTTTGAATATCCGACCACCTAGGCGAATTAAGCTTTGCTTTCGGATCTATAGCTTTGAATATCCAGCCACCTAGATCGAATTAAGTTTTACTTGATTCGGATGGTATAGCTTTGAATATCCGACCACCTAGAGCGAAGTAAGCTTGATTCGGATCTGATAGCTTTGAATATCCAGCCACCTAGATCTGAATTAAGTTTTACTTGATTCGGATGTGTTTCTAACTTTTGTTTTATCATTGTGCTCCATTTCTTAGGTTGCCCATGATCGTTCGAGGTTGCTCTTCTTGCACCGCAAGTTGGAAGAAAGTATGAGAAAGTTCGCGCGAAGAAATTTCGTGAAAAGTCGGGTAAGTTGATAGTTTCTTTCCTTATTCCCAACTTTCTTATATACTTGTCCACTTACTTCTTCTGAATAGGTAATATCAATAATCTCAATATCCGCCTTGAAAAGAAGGTCAAGTCCTTGGAAGGTTAGTTTCCTTTCCCCTTGCTCCTTCCTCTTTTAGTATCTATGAGTTTCCTTATTGCGTTGGGTTGTGGTAAAGCGAGTTGCAAGACTTTAACAAGATTGCGTGCCCATGCTGACGTGATGCTTCATTTTTAGAACAAAGCGAGAAGGATGATGAGATAACCCTTTGAGATCCGGTGAATTCACTCAAGCTCTCTCAATCCGAGCTAGAAAAGGTTGATCAAGAATTCTCTTTGGAAAAGAGCCGGTGACTCGGATGCGGAAGAGCAAAGAACTCCTCAAAGCCGAGCTTAAAACTCGCGGTTTGAGCGAGGAAATTGCTCGTTCGAGAAGAGTAAAGCTATTTGGGCTAAGGATCTTCAAATAATGATGAGCTATATCCATCGTAAGTTATTTGGCCGAACTGTATTTTTCTTTGTCGCCGCTACTATCCTTTGACATGTCCATGTTTTGCGTGGTCACTTCCCGAGTCCAAACCGTGAGTACTAAAGCTGTTCGTTCTACGTCGAGGTGAAGCTAATCTTGTTGACTTGAATACTCGATGGAGGATTTCTTGGTTTTGGTCCGATGAAAATCATGGGTCGGGACTTGGTGGAGGCTATCAAAGCTTATCATGCACTTTGAATTCCTCGGGGTCTCGATATCGACGAGGTCAAGTTATTGGTGGCGGTGAAGGCATCGAGAAGCGATTGAGTCTTTGGAGAATCTGCTGGCGTCTGGTGCCGACATGGCCCTTCGTAATCATGTCATGGTATGAAGATATCTCCTTGACATTACGATGAATCTGGGCTCGGTGGGTTGAAGATCCCACCTTTGTTGCTCTTGGCAAGCTCGGGCTTTCCAGCTTGTCGAGTATGCGATGTGCACATTTGGAATGAAGGGCGAGTTTTCTCAAGATTCGGATGAAGAGGCGGTGAAGATGCTTTGGGTGATGATTCTGAGCACGGGAAGGTGAAGATGATTGACCACATCCAATAGCTCTAGCTCAAGCTCGAGATAGCAATGGTGATGCGATCTTCCTCAAAGGCACCGGGCATTCTACAGCGTCTTGACGCTCTGAACAACCCGTGATACCCGAAGTCACTCTGGGATGGAAGGCGGCAACCTAAGTTCCTCCTACTGGAGTGCCCGCTTTTGATCAAGTGGTTCCTCCTCCAAGCGATGCCTAAGATATTCGTGATCCCTGGTATGCCGGGTGTTCAATGTAAGCGAAAAAAATTTATCAACTCGTATGATTCGAGGTTCTTTTGCTATGCCTTTGAGACTCTTAGTTAAGTGAATGCTCGTCCAATTCTTGCCTTGTTGGCTCATAATTTCTTCATCCTTCAGATTCACTTTTTGCCTTGTTGGCTCATAGTTTCGAGTTGTTGGTTTAAGTGCTAAAGTTTATGTGTTCATGAATTTGACAACCCTATGATAATTCCCGAGTCAATGCTTTGGGCACCAAGATGCATATTCGTGTCTGAAAGAAAATAACATGTTGCACTCTCCGATCGCCAATGTTCAAGTGAAAGAGATAAGTATAAGATCTGGTCCCGAGCTATTGCCGGATGCCAAAGTCTAAACATATAACACTTAATAATCATTGCATATGGCGGTCCAATCAAAATCAAATATGAGATAACATCACATATGGGAGTCCCTAAGTTTAAGCATCAAACATGAGATAACATCACATATGGCAGTCCCCGAGCAACTGCTCTAGGTGCCGAGGTCCAAAAATCAAATATGAAATAACATCACATATGGCAGTCCCCGAGTAACTGCTCTGGGTGCCGAGGTTTGAACATCAAACATGAGACAACATCACATATGGCGGTCCCGAGTAATCGGCGCCGAGGTTTACATACGATATGAAATAAATATAACATTCGGCGGTCCCGAGTCACCGCCTGGGTGTCGAGGTGCAAGTACATCATTGGTGACCTTGAGACATAATCCTCGAGTAAAATGGCGGTAAAGCCACATTCAGGCGTTTCTTCGCGACTTTGTTTGCCTTGCCTTCTCCGGTGATTGGGCGTCAATCGGATAGTATGCATCGTTGTGCAATGCTTTGCTCACGATAAATGGTCCTTCCATGGGGTGACAATTTGTGCATGCCGTTGCACCACCGGAGTACCAAATCTCCTTCTTTGAATACTCTTGGATTCACTTTCCTGTGATACCGTAAGTTACTTGATAAATGGCTGATCGTGATAATGTCAATTCTCGGGCTTCTTCCAACAGGTCTCGACATCTTGCGAGCTACTTCATTCACCTCGAAGATGTATATTGAGTAACTCTTGGCGAGTCATGTATTATGTCGATTGGAAGCCTACGCCCATATACCAAAAAGAATGGTGTGTAACTGTTGATCTGTTCGGAGTAGTCCGAGGCTCCATAGTAATTCCTCAATCCAACATCCTGCCGACCTTTGCAATGGTTCGACTAGCCGTGGTTTTATTCTGATAAAACCAGCCCATTAGATCTTCGACTTGCCCATTGGATCTTTGGGTGAGCCGAGGCAACATCCGGTCTTATGTGTTTCTCTTGGCAAAATCTAGCTCCTTCGCAAAGTTCGTGCCATTATCCGTAATAATTGTGGGTATCCGTATCTCAAGATGATATCCTTGAAATTTCAGTATGCCCATCACACTTTTGATTGGTTTTACCTCAATCCATTTTGTGAACTTGTCGACCATGACCAAGATGTGGGTCATTCCTCCTCTGCTTAAAAGGCCCTACCATGTCTAAACCCCACACGAAAATGGCCAAGTAATGGGTATTGTTTTTAACTGCGAAGCGGCATATGTATTCTGGTTGCATATCTCGACACCCATTGCATTTCTTGACTAACTCTTACGCCTCTCTATAAAATCCATGCACGAATGCCTTGGCTACTAAAGCGCGAGGCGAGGCATGGTGCCCACATTCTCCTTGGTGTATATCTAGAAGGATCTCCTGACCTTCTGCGGGACTCACGCGCTTCTCTTATATAACTCATTGTTTATGATTGTATAGGCCTTTGCTCTTGACGGTTTGTCGGCTAATACTTCATTACTCGGCAATCTGCGTCTTAGGTATGAAAATATGGGTTGCGCCCATGTCGGCGTTACTCTTTGATTTCCTCTATCTCCATGCTCTCTGCCGACATAGCTCGGCCCTTCCATGATCGCTATTACTTGTCCCCCTCTTTAGGGTTCCGAATTTCGGATCTATCTCCATTGGTGTATGATTCTCTGCAGAACCTTAGGATAAAGATTGATTCGGATTACGGTGATGGGTTTATTGACGGTTTCTGAGGTGCTCAAGGCTATACAGCGGAATCGATTGCCGGTTGATCCTAACTTTGACAATGTGTCGGCGTCATTTCGTGGTATGTGGTGGAATTCACATCCTTCAAAATATCCCGATCTCATGGAATCTGTATAAAGCCATGTTAGCATCTAATGCATCCCAAGTGCGACACTTTACTAGATCCGAGTCACCGTAGCATAGGATTCTGCGTATTCCCATTTCTTTTGCGACTTTTAATCCATGGACTAGTGCTTCATATTCGTTGTTGGACGCGGCAAAATGTATTTGCAGTACATACTTCAATTGATCTTTTTTAGGCGAGGTCAGCACTATTCCTGCGCCCAAACCGTTCCTTAGTTTGGAACCATCAAAGTGCATTGTCCAGTAATTTGGATCGGCAAGGGTGGCTCATATTGCACCTCGGCCCAATCTACGAGAAAGTCGGCGATTTAATTGCATCTCTCCTATCAAATTGTGGAGCATACGGTGATAACTCGATTGCCCATTTGCTATTCGCCACTTGCGTCCTTGTTGTTCAATATGTGGCTATGGGTGCCTCACATATTACTCGATTGGATGCTCTTCAAAGTAATGCTTAAGCTTTTTGCCGACATATATACTCCATAGGCCATCTTACGATAATGTGGATAATTTTGCTTTGAAGTGGATAATACTTAAAATAATATCTTGGCCTCTGAACTGATTTACCCTCTTCAAGCCGTTCTACTACAACCTAACTACTCGATTTGCCGCTATATAAAGTAGCATAGGTTCTTTCGATAATGGAGAAGCTAAAATGGGTGCCGTAACTAGCATCTTTTTCAACTCGTGGAGCATAATGTCGGGAGTCCAATTTGTCCGACTTTCTCATCGGTGATAGAGTGGCAATGCCTTTTCTCCTAACATACAAATCGACTAAGCGGCGAGGCAACCCGTGAATTTTGTACATCATTCAAACACCTCGGCAATTCCATTTTTCTATTGCTCGTATCTTCGTCGGGTTAGCCTCGATACCTCAGTGGACACAAGGAAACCGAGTAGTTTTCCACGCACGCCAAATGTGCATTTCTCGGGTTAAGTTTCATTGGAACCTTCTCAGGTTCGCGAAAGTTTGCCGTATATCTTCTAGCAGTTGCTTTCCTTAGTTTTGATGACTACATCATCCACATATACTTGCACATTTTTCCCTATCGATCATGTAAACATTTTTGCATGCACCTTTGATACGTTGCTCGCATTTCTCGGGCGAATGGCATCGTGCGATAACAATAAGCCCGTGCGGGTAATAAATCGATCTTTATTTGATCGGCGGATTTAATCTGCATCCGTGGAAACGAATACGTCTACAAATGATAACAACTCACAACCAGCGGTCGAGTCAATGACTTGGTCTATTCTAGGCAATGGAAAAGGATCTTTCGGACACGCCTTGTTTAGGTTAGTGTAGTCGATACACATTCGCCACACAATGGCTACATTAGGGTCATCCTTCTTCTTTTCTACTAGCACCGGATTTGATAACCAATCCGGATAAAGCACCTCCATGATAAACCCGGCGAGAAGCGAGCTATCTCATCTCCTATCACTTTTCTCTGTCTTCGGCGGAGAGGTTGCTTCACCGGCCGTGCTCCGGCACGCGTTTAAAGAGTGCTCAACTCCTCGGCACACCTTGCGGATCTTGAGTGGACCATGCAAATATGTCCCGATTCTCACGGAGGAAGTTGGTGAGCTCGCCTTCCTATTTGGCGTCGAGACCTGCACCAATAGTGACAGTGCGCTCTGGGAATTGCTCATCAATCTGAATTTTCTTCGTCTCCTTGGTTGGTTGGAAAGACACGCTGCCATGAGGGTTGGCCAATGCCGCATGCTTAATTGTCTTGCGAGGCTGCTACCTCTTGAATCCTTTTCTTTTCTCGCTATGACCAATGATTCGCCAAATTTGACCCGCCGAGGCACACTCCATTGACTTCTTGTAATCGTTATCACCTTGTGGTCGGGTAACTTCATCTTTAGATAACCTATATGACAGCGCTCATGAATTTGGCCATCGTCCAGTGAAACATGATAACAGCTTTCGGATCAACCACTTCAAATTCCAAGTTTTACGCTCTGCAGTTATCTCGAATAAGACGTCCACTCGGACTTTACCAATGGGTTCACATGAAAGCCGGCACTATCCCATGGAAAATTGTCCTTGTGGATTGCGGCATGTTACGTGATATGCCGAGCTTGTGCATGGTATCTTTGTACATGATATTATCTGCTTCCATTATCAATGAGTACTTTTGAGAATTTCACATTGATGCTTGGTCCCACAAATGTCGGATCCAACACAAGTGCGTATGATCTGGACTCGGCATTATTCTGGGGTGATCTTTTATACTCCAAGTTATCTCCATCGACCATGGCTGGTATCTTGGTACAACTGCATTTACTTCCATATGTCGTGCACACTGTTTGTCCTTACATTGGAACACGATAAGACTGGTGATGTTCTCTGTAATCATTGCGTCCAAGATTAGCGGATTTATCCTTCCGTCCTGCCGGTTCATTACTTGATGCACCGCATCCCTCCGATCCGAGTTATCATACCTCGGAGGGGCGGCGACATCGATTATTGCGTATTTGCTCGATTAGCTGCGGTGATGTTGTTGTTGCATCGATGGGGAGCTTGAACTCTGCGGGTTACCCATCGCATTTTCATCCAAGCACATTGCGGGTTGTGTGATTGGCTGGTCTAGATGGGTTTGATGTGTGAAATTTACGGCTGGTCCAACATGGATTCAAATGTATACTTGGCTTCTCTTGCCATTGCTTCTTTTGCTCGGGGTCCATTGCCTTTTTCGTCACTTCTTGCGGTCCTTGTTGAGGTCCATTTTGTTGAGTTACTCCGTGATTCGCTGTTCTTGAGCCTAGTGCCACAGGCGAATTATATCTATAATCCGGCCTCTCCTCTCTTCTTCTTCCTCTAAAATCACGCCTAGATGATCCGGCCAATTCTCTCGTGTATTGGTCCTGCTGCTCACGATGATCTGCCGACATTAACTCTGGTTGGGTCGGATCACCCAAAGCATAGGAGTCCGCTATTCTGATAGTTTCGGCCAGTGTGGTTGGCATATCTCTCTGCAGGCGTTGCCACAGCACACTGCCATAACGGCAGCCTTGCGCGAACCAAGCGATCGCTTGCGATTCAATAACTCCTTCACATGAATTTCTTAGGTTACACCACCGAGTTAAAAACTCTCTATCTGTTTCATTCGGCCTCTGCTTGCACATGGCTAGTTCTTTGTGGTCTATTCGGTCTCTTGTATGTGGTAAAGTTGCGACAAACATCTCTTCAAAATCTAACCAGCATTGATCTGGTTGATTATTCAACCATACTCTGCTGGTCCTTCCAACATCTGGGACATACCTCCGCCCATCTCAAGTTGCCACCGCTATTTTCACTGCGGTAGCATAATCAATTAACCGTCTTGCGGCTTGGTACTTCCATTATGCGTTTTGTGCCTCTTGCCAACTGAAAATTTGGTACGGTGGTTCGCCCATGATCCGTGGTCCAAAACACGCGGACCCGGTGGACCTTGCTCTTCCAACAGCTCGGACCGATATAACCGATCTAACTTTACCCTTGCATCACTTGGCAAGTCTCTTGATTCTATCACGCATCCCATAGTGATTGTCTCCTCCTTGGTTTACGTATTCTAGCTCAGAATATCCATCATTATACCTTTCATTCACACGATTGTAGCGAGCTGGTCTCACTTCTCTTTCTTAGAGGCTCAGGTCTCGGTTGAGGGCACTTCTCTCCTTATTTGGGTTTGGTTTTCGTGATTGTCCCTTGCGGGTTCTTTCTGCCGTGTTCCCCATTACCTCGGCCCGCCGTCCTTTCCACACGGCCGTGGTTTCTCTCTCCACTATTACCTCGGCGCATTGCCTCTGTTCTCATTTGCCTTTCCGCTATTCGGGTCGTATGGAACAATTTGTTTGTTCCTCTTCCACGAGGTTCTTGCTCTTTCTTTTCTAGCGTTGTTTCGGGTGAAGATGCCGAATGAACCATTCGTGAAGCTCTGGTCTGGTTAGCTCTGAGCATTTCCTCATTTTTTGGTTCGCGATGCGCGCAGCTCATTCACTCTTTCTTGTTGCTTCGCCGAGCTTCCTGTTAACCCTCTAGTTCCAATCTGCGGCATTCGCGCTCTTAGGTTTTTCGGTACCTCGGCAAACCCAAATCGCCCGATTCGGCTCTGTGAGCTTCATGCTCTTTGTTAATATCACTCATGAGGTTCTTTCCTCTTAATCTCAGTTCGTCCACCCAAAGGTGCGATATCCAACTTATTAGCTTTTGCATATTCTCTCGTGGTCCTGTTCAAGGACTCCGATACTTTTGGGCCTCTACCAGCACCTTTTGCTGGTTTCCTCTAACTCTGCTGAGCATTTGCGGATCATATCGGCGCCACAGGCGTGGTTAAGTTCTCTATAGTTGCTCAAGAATGTTCTCTGGTCTCCAGAGGTGGCCTCTCACTCTTGGTGCCTTTAGGGTGGTGTCATGTAGCTCGGCGGGTTTGTCACCGGAATTACCTCGATGGTTTGCAGGATCCGCCATGAACTGTGTGCTGCGGCGGGTTCTCCGCTTGACCCGCCAATGCTGCGCTCTGCGACCATCACCTCAACACCGCGGCCCGACGTTCTCGACGGACCGCTGCGCTTCGAGGTGGTTCCCCGCAACAACAATGAGGATAAACATCGGAGACGCCGACGCCGACGATCCTGCTCGCCAGCCGATGAAGATCCCGCGCTGGGGAGTTTTCCCGAAGCTCCTGCATTGTCTCGACATAGTCACAGACCAAATCTGGACCACGCAAACAACGCGCCGGTGTTGATGAAGTTTCCGTCCGGATCACAACTCAGCTAGCACCGCTGGCCCCATGGGCGCCAACCGTCGTGGTGGTGGCACAGATGCCATGGGTAGGCTAAAGTATGGGGCCAATGGATGCTAGTGGGATCCGGGAGGAAGATGCAACTGTTTTACACTCAAGCCGCCAAAGTGGTGAACTTTATTTCTCTCGATGGGTTACAAGTGCTCCTCGAGCTGTTTACAGGGAACAATGTGAATCTCCACCTAACGCTCAAAAGACCTCTCCTTCCTTGAGGTCCAGACTTCCCTTATAAAGGGTACCTTGGGTGCCCTTAGGGGCAAGCATATTCGAGGAATATGCTTGTCCCAAAGTAGTAAGGCCTCCTTTCCCTGCTCCCTTCTAATGACGGCAAAGCTCCGGGCCCCCCTTCAGCGCCTCGGGCTGCCACCTCCGTGACCTCCTTACGCCCCTCTGTCCCTGCGCCTCCTTGTCTCTTGCGCTTGATTCCTTTAGCCTGCAGCTATGGTTTGACCCTAAGCTTCTCCTTCTCCCGCAAGCTTCGTTAACCCGGCCTTACCTCATGTTATTCGCCTGTTCCTTACCCGCATGAAGATCATCCGGGTAATCCGCCGAGTTTCTCATTAACTCGGCGATAACCACTTGATACTGATACGTGCTTCTTGCCTCCATTCATCGGCCGACATATCAACGATTCGGCCGACCTAGGCCGTAGCTCGGCAACTTGACGGGGGCAGTACCTCTGTTTTTCCCCGTCTCTGACCTACCCGAGGTTAACCCCCCGACACTTTACTAAAAGCATTTTCAATCACATAAAATATTGATTTGGTTTAAAAATGGTTTATAAGTAAAACCTTTTACAAATGGTTTTGCCACTTTTATAAAATGACCAATAGGTGTTTTAGAAAGTTTATAACCCATTAGAAACCACTTTTCCAAATAAAACAATCTTTGGCATGCTTGCATGCATTGTTTTGTTTCTATTATTTTATGTGATGTTTGCTTGAATGGTAGTTTAAATTCTTGCTTGCTTGATTGAATTGTAGTGGAATATGAAGAGTGTGAACATTGCAAGATCAAGGAGTGAACTTATACTCTCTACCAAAAAGGCAAGTGATGCTTCATACTTTTGTCCTATTATTTTCACTATGCATTAGTGATATTTCTAAGTAGGACTTGCATGGAATTTTTGCTAAGTATAAACTATGCCATGGGAAATCCTAGTAGATGAAACCTTAGTAGAATTTTCCTAAGTTAAGATTCCTACAACTATCATGCTTGGCTTAGCTAGTAGAAAACAAGGGTGGTTTATATTTCATGCTATGGAATATTTCTAAGTCAAGGACTTGTGGTTTGTTTAATAAAACAACTAAGTGAATGAATCACCTGGGTGGAATGGAAGGAATGGTTTGTGTTGAGTGGTTACACAAGGCCCATTTCTATGGTTTACCTTGTGTATCTCACTTGTGGATGGACACCCAGGAACAAAGAGATTTGAGATGTCAAATGTTGAGAAGCTTCAAGTGCAGCCACTTGGCATTATGGGCTCTGCCTGGATCATATAGGTTGCAATAACTTAGCAAAATGGACAGTTGGTGGTAGGGGTTTGATAGGTTGGAGCGCGTCCATTCTGGTCTAAGGGAAGGCTTCTGAAAGATCTTGTCTTGGTGAAACCAAGTCTTGTGGGGAAAGTGCACCACCTCTGTGGAGTGTAAAATCTAAGTACTTAGCCATGTCCCTGGCAAAGGACAAGTTGAGCATCAAGACATGGAAGCTATCAAGAATCTCCTCATCCAAATTTCTAAGTTAAAACTGGTGGTTGAACAAGGGTTGAAGGATCACCAATTTCTATTGGGAGACGCCTTGGGTGATTTTGTCAAGCAAAAACTTAGTGTTTTCAAAAGATATGGAAAATCTATTTTGAGCAAAGCAAGCCTAAGCTCCACTTAGCCAAAATGCATATAGATGATAGATACCACTATACTACCATAGTATCACTTGCCAATACAATTCAAATGTATTGACCCTTGTGGCTGTAACTTATTATGTTGCAGATTTGTTTGATGTTAGTGAAGTGTGTTGATTAGGATTACAAGTCTACAACCAACATGATTGCCTGTGTCACTTTGAAGATGAAGGACCCCATGCTATAGTTATTTCTGCTGCATTGTAATGAGATAGCCAAATGAGCTGTGTAAGATGTAATAAATTATTTCATTCCTGGTTATAAAGTTGTATTATGACCTTTGTTTCTTGATATTACATCTTAACTGTGGATGCTAGCTATTGATCCAGGGACTAGCATTGTAAACACAGGGACCTCTACCTTATTAAAGGTTGGGACCTCTACAGATTTGGATTGGTTTCTGCAAAGTTGGAAAGCTCACTTGGGTTCAGTGTTACTTGGTCTAGCAAGGGGAGAAAAGAAATGGAATTGTTTTTGTTTGAACTTAGTTGCTAGAGATGCTCAAAGTGAGCTAAGTGTTAACTTTTGCAAAAATGACCATTAGGTCATATGCTTCATATTTTAATTTTATTTTGTTTTGATCTGGTTTGGATTTGACCTAGATGATATGGTTTTGATCTTTAAACCATTTCTCATCATTTACAACAATCAAACATGGCATTGCAAATATTCATACACATTCATAACACACATGCATTAAGATATTGATTATTAATAAAAGATTTTGTTAACCCTAATTTTGGTTGATTAGAAATTGATATCCTGATTAATATTTTTGAGATGTTACAAACTTTCCCCCTTAAACAGAATCTCGTCCCGAGATTCAGGAAAAACTAGGAACTTAAGAGATTGGGAAACTCTATCCTCATGTAATCTTCTCGTTCCCAGGTGGCTTCTTCTTCAGTATGGTCGCTCCACTAAATTTTGAGAAACTTGATACTTCTGGTCCAGGTAGTTCTAAAGGCTTCTTCCAAAATACGAACGGGTACTTCACAATAGGTTAAATCCGGGTTGATCTCCACGGCTCTATGATCGATGTTCTTGAAAACTTTCGTCTTCTCTGGAACTTCTAAACATTTCCAAAGTAACAAGATATGGAACACATCATGAACGACAGACATCTCTTCCGGCAGTTCTATCTAATACGATACTTCTCCTCGGCGACTTAAAATCTTGAAGGGTCCAATATATCTGGGTGCAAGCTTTCCTTTGAGTTAGAAACGCTGCATTCCTTTCAAGGGTGATACTTTGATATAAACAAAGTGTAACACCCTCAGATCGGCCCTATGCAAGTTTTAGCGATTACCGCCAAAACCCGCATAGAAATGATTCAAAGGTGCCCACCACGCACTTGCGTGCGGGTGGAAAACGAAGTAATATCATTACACAATAGTCCACGATGGAACCCACAGAACATATATATATATAACAACGAGTCCATGAGTCAAGAATATTGATATACAGTACAATGATCCAAATCACCTTGAAAACGATACAGCGTCCGAGTACGGACAAGATGCAAATTGAGCTAATATCCCTGAAGAATAACCAATGGCGTCCATAAACCTGCCCAGGCCAAGACGGAAGGGTAGCCTTGCTAACGACGTCGATGTCAAAACCTGCTTAACAAAAGGGGTGCCGGCAAAGGATAAAGGAAAAAGAGAGCGGTCAGTACTGAGGCTAGTACATGGAGAGTCTTAGAATTCGGCGGCTCTCGCCTACATAGGTATGGTGGACTGAAGCGACAGCGTGGCATGCACTAAACAACCTATAGAGACTCGATACAACTGTCGGCTATCAGAGAGACATAAGAAAGAGCTATTCAGAAACAAATTGATACTACCACCAATCATACCCATCCTGGTATTTACCCCTCGAGACCAAATGAGGAAGTCATGCCGAGGAAACTCACACGATTGGTAGTTTTATTCATTCTTTTTATGGTGATTATCCAACTTACTAGTCATAGAAGATATAAGTCATATTATAACAGTAAAATTTAGTTCTAGTTGTCTATTATCGAGAACTGTGCTCCAAGTCGTCCATAACTGCGGACACGACTTTTCGAAAAGATTAAACCCTACAGGGGTGCACCAAAGTTTACACACGCACCTACACCCTTGTTGTCAGATCAGGTAGGTACAAGATCATAAAACATACACCCAACGGTATGTCGATGAGGTTTCGGACACGGCGTTTCCTAGACCCAAAGCAAGCACATGGGGGCCACCCCACTAAGCTACCCGTAACGAAGTCGATCGGTCTCCGAAACGGACCTAGGGTTTGCGAGAACGGCTGTAAACGACTAGGAACCCGAAAGTGTGACTGGGCTTGTCGATACCGCTAAATCGTGTCGCGATCCAAAACAGTATAGGCGCTCCATGTGCAATAGTAAATAAAGCAGTAAAGCATGGCGTAATACATGATAGTAATAATGCCGCAAACTAGTTTGTGGCCCCGGTAATATACTTTGAAATTAGATACTGTGGTTAGCACGCTCGATCTCGGAACATGTGTCAAGAACTCGGGGTCCTACGGGACACCAGTGAGCTGTTAAAAACCAAATATTGTCTATTACCCACCGGTGCCTTTGCATTATTTACCTACTTTAAATTTTAGTTATTAAACGGTAATTAAATACATGATCATCTCCACCATTAAGCATGTGCCAACCACCCAACAACGGTGAAACATCAACGACGCGAAGCAGCACCTGAGCAAGTAACTATGACTCGTAGGGCTGACTTTCTATCAATCAACAGGCAATAGGAGGTGTCCAAGGCAATATAGAGGCTGGAAGAAATATAACTGGTGCACGGAATCTAAAGCATCACAACACAGATAGCTATAGATCAACGAGAGGAAGTAAAGAATATAAAAGCAAAATAGGTAGAAAGGGGGAGAATGCTCGCCTAGAAAACACTGTCGAAGGCTCGATGGATATCGGGTCGACACTTGCATCAACTCATCGGCCTAATCCACGAAGAAGCAAAGCACTAGAAAAAAACTGGATGCACTATTTAATACTACGGCAATAGATCGGGAATGATGCATGGATGATGTACGACATGGCAAAGATGCGATGCAATTAGGAAATATTAAGCGAAACCGGGGTCCGCATAATTAATTATATGGTCATAGTTGTTTTATATACCCTGCGATTTAAATATTGTCTTAACAAATCGAAACATGACATCAGTTCGCTACACAAATTTAAATGAGGCCAATATAAGACTAGAAAAGCCCACATATGGTCTCCATATTTAATTTAGGTGAATCGACATAAGGCCCCCAAACCACACAATATATATGCGGCATGAACAATTTAATATGTAACAAGTGAAATATCATATTATAAAAACATGGGGCTTGGAAAAAGGTCACACATTAGATCGACGATCTTGGGACTCAAAGGGGGTCGGCGGGGTTCGGTCTTTGGATCCTAAGACTCCGGAACTCCGAGAATGGGGCCTTGATGTTCCATGAAGGAGGTATGGACATTCGAGAAGAGGGTCTCCGGATCGGAGGACTTGGCGTCCATGGAGGAGTCCTTGTCGATCTGCGGCGACGATCCTGGGGTTCGTTCTTCGGTTGTCGGTGGTGAACTCTAATTGGCACAAACAAGCATCGATATGGCACAGAATGCACAAACGCATCTGACGGAAGCAGGCAGAGCTAGAGGAACATAGTCAGCCTGCTTTTAGACACAATCAGGAGATGTCGTTGTACACAAAGAACATGCATACGCAACCATAACGGTGCAGGTCGACCGGAAACAGATAGCCACGCGGTGTCTTACAGATGAGGACGACACGGGCCGACGACGCAGCTAAGAAGTGATGACCCACAAGTATAAAGGGTGTATCGTAGTACTTTCGATAAATAGGAGTGTCGATCCCAACGAGGAGCAGAAGGTGTTGACTAGTGGTTTGGAGCAGGAAATCTCTGTAAATACTTAGCAAACCAATTTTTAGGGTTTTTTGATAAAGCAAAGAAATAAAGTGCAATTAAATAAAGACAGAAAATAACTGCAGCAAGTGGCCCAATCCTTTCATAGCAAAGGCCAAGCTGGTGATAATACTTATGAGGAACAAACGTTCTCGAGGACACATGGGAATACTGTCAAGTGCTTTCGTTTCATATAGTTGATTAATCTTCTTTGGTTTGATAAGTGTTGTGTGGGTGAATATGTGCTAATGTACCGACCGTACTTGGACTAATACATAATTGTGATTAAACCTCTTGCAAGCATCCGCAACTACAAGAAAGCAATTAAGATAAAAACCTAACCACAGCCTTAAACTCTAAGATCCTACACTCCCTTGTGCAAAGGTTTCCTAACAGGGGTTCAGGTTTCTGTCACTACGGCAACCCCATAATTAGTAGCCAAATACACAATGCATTCCCCTAGGCCCATAAATGGTGAAGTATCATGTAGTCGACGTTCACATGACACCACTAGAAGAATAGCACCACAACTTAAATATTAAACCATTGAATAATACCTCAACACAATTCCACTACCAACAACATGACTTCTCCCATGTCCTCAAGAACTAAACGAACTACTCAAGAGACATCATATGGATCAAGATCAGAGATAATATGATGATGAATAACAATATGAACATAAACAATAATTCAATGGTTCCACTCACAAGCATCAACTACAATAGTAATCAACACCGGGAAAGTTTCCCCTAAGAACTATGCAAGATTCAACACAATTGTTACAGCGGGATGGAGTGGTGATGATGTTGCTGGTGGAGATGGTGGTGTGGATGATGATGATGATCCCGATGAAGTCTAGCTTGATGACGGTGTTGATGGCGACGATCTCCCCTCTCTGGGAAGGAATTTCCCCGGCAGAAATCTGTCTGCCGGAGAGCTCTTTCTCTCTCTGTAGTTTCTGCCCCGTAGAGACAACAAAATCTTTCTTTGGTTGCTCACCAAACTTTAGGGTTTCGGGAGGAAGATATAGGAGAAGGGGCGGAGCCAGAGGTGGGACAGGGTGGCCACACCCCGTGTAGGCGCGACCCAGGGTGGCTCGTGCCTAGGGGTGTGTGGGCCCCCTGTGGCCCAACTCCGCCTCCCCTTCTGGCTTCCTTCGTCTTCTGGAAAATATAATTTTCCATAGTTTTTCTGTTATTTTCCGATCTTCGCGAAAATTGCATCTAGACACCGCTTTTTCCATCAGAATCCTGACTCTGGCAGTTCATCCCCCAAGAATCATCCAACATGCAAAAACAGATGAAATAACAATAGTATCACCTCTTAATAAGAAATATATCAATGCATAGAAGCAAATTATGATATAGAATGGTGATGCAAATTAGACGTATCAACTCCCCCAAGCTTAGACCTCGCTTGTCCCAAGCGAAAACTGAGCTCACTAAACATGTCCACATGTTTATGGAGTGAAGTGTCGATAAAAATAATACGGACAAGAAGCATCACACTTACCAATGCACAACTCACAATAGAAAGCAACTCACCATTATATAACTTAACTTGCAATGAGTATGGGAGTCATAATAAAGATGCATAAAGATAAATCATAGTTGGGAATAGCAAACTTTGTTCTTGGTCAGAGAACAACTGACAAACAGTTTTCAAGGAAATCTTTTGTAAATAAGTTTATAATAGGAGTACTCTTTGCTCAAACATAAAAGGCTTTTCACAATGATGGTTTTCAAAGTAATACTCATTCAAATAAGAGTCTTTTGCAAAACAAGGAAGATAAGGAACATGATTGAATAAATCATCATATGAATGATTGAAACACAACAACTCAAATTTTTGCTGGAGGTAGAGAGGAATAGGTTTACTGACTCAACTTAGAAGTAAAAGAAAGTCCCTTCATAGAGGGAAGCAGGGATTTCAAGTTCATAAAGAGCTTCTAAAAGATTATGGTACTAACTAGCTTTGAGCTCTCATTGCCCCTATCATAAGCATCTTGAGGTGATTAAGGTTAAAGTGAACAAAGATGGAGTATATGCTTGACGAAGTATAAGTTGGCAATCTCATGTCCCTTGAGTACGAGGGCCGCTCCTCATGCTACTCAACTTTAGTTACCGGTAAGTTCTTGTCATTGTAAGTAAATGTGTATCATAGAGAACCGCCAACGGGGTTGCCCTTGCACATGATATAGGAGTTATCCCATATCAAAATTGCAAGGCAAGCAGATAGTGAGCATCTCAGCGATCTTTTTATTTGCTATTTGCATAGGTTTTTATTGAGGATGCTTCATAGATTGCTCACTATGGTTATGCTGCAAGTTTCTGCCATGATTAGGCATGGCTTAGGCTAGCGGACCAGGCGTTTCTCTAAAACACATACATAACTCCATGGACTTACAAGCTCCCCATTTATTTCACACTAACGACATCCATAAACAAAAGAGCATGATATCAATGGGGTAGATATTTACAAGTGTTGAAAAAGTTCCCCGTGATAGCACGGTTCTGCTAATCCCAACTTATAAGTGCAAGCATATACAACTTCGATGACACAATGGTTCAAGTTTATTAGAGGCAAGAAAATAAGGTGTGCCATCAAGTTCGTGAGAGAATTACTAACTAGTTTTCACATAACAAAAGAATTTTTATTTTTAAAGATAGATGAAGCTTGAGAATTTACTTGGAATAGCAATCATGCTAATGTGTAGATATGGTGGACACAAATGTCATATGTTTTGGTTTAAAGGATTGGATGCACGAGAAGTATTCCCTCTTAGTACAGGTTTTTGGCTATCAAGGCTGGGTAGCAAGCAAAAGAGTTGAAGGAAACAAGCAAACATATAAGTGATAAAGACAAACATGCAATCTTCCTTGAAGACACAAAAGATCTTAAATAAAGAATACTAAGCTTATGAGCCAATCAAGAAAGAAAGAAAACAACATAAAATACCTGTAAGTGCTTTTCTCTTTTCCTTTCAAACCTCAAAAAGTGTTGCTACTGACCAGAGCTTGGTTTGCCAAAACCAATTTAGATTTAGTTGATGCTCCCAAAGTGATACCAATACTAGTCAACAAGATCAATCATATAATAGAGATTGCAAACTAAAATAAGAAGTGCAAAAAGTAAAAGATGAAACTTCTCATTAATATTCCATAAAGGCACTCACACAAAGGGATATATAGATAACCAACTAAAGGAGAGATACTTCCACAATGCAAACCATCCTATATGATAACTTCTCTATCCAAGATATGACTACTAAAAAGGTAAAAAGATGAAAGATAATGATGTGATACCATGACACTCCCCCAAGGTTGGAACAAACCAAGGGGATGCCAAAACCTGATGACGAATTGCTCCTTCGGTGGTGGTGGTGTTCCCTTGATGAGATTTTCAATCAGCTTCCTCAAATATTCAATCTCAAAGGTTAGAGTACAAATCAACTTCGAATTATGCTCAATGCCGTTCATGATCATGTCAGACCGAGAATTCTAATCCTTGTTATTCTTTCCCCACTCTTCCTCCTTAGAGTGTTCCTCCCCTACATGGTTAGAACGAGGCATATCCCAACTAGAGGGAAACTTTCCTTTGGGAAACTTTTGATATTGCTGCTCATATATAAGAGTATGGAAGGGGTTCTTGGTGCGTGGAGGAAGTGACTGTGGAGCAAGGCAATAACGCGGAGGTTTCCCTCCTGTATACATACGTGTTGTCCTCCTTCATGTCCTCTTCATCCCCAACCAATATCTCCTTCTCCTTGGGGTTTTGAAGATCATATTCCACGGGATTCTTGCCCTTGTCGTTGGCGAAGACCATGGTGCCTCTAAACTTGAGAAAATTTCCTGACAAAAACAGATCAAAATGAAAACACGGCGAGAACACGATATACGAACCTCAGGGGATTCGGGGGGTTATATATTACGATGTTTTATGACATAAGGAAGGTCCTGTGCGAAAACAGGGCGGAGAAGGACTCCAGGGGGCTCACACCCCTGGTGGCGCGGCCTGCTAGGGCCCACGCCACTGGTGGGTGTGGCCCACCGGGCTCCGTTTCCTCCTCTTTTTCGTCTCGTGACCTTCCATATGGAATAAAAACAACAAAAATATACAGAGAATTTTTTTCTCGAACCTTATGTTTTCACCACTTTTACCTATTCGGAAACGGACTCTGTAGATTCCTTCTCTCCAACACTTGATAGTTCCTAACATACAAAGCTTCACACAACTTTGTTGGCAACATTAGTGTAGGCAAAAACAATAAACCTTTGGGCTGGCTATTCAATTGAAATCCATCAAAACAAAAGCTACTGTAGCAACTCCTTTCAAAAGCCCCAAAAGAATTCAAAAGGAAGTTGATTTAAGAGGAAAATGCAAATGATGGCAGAAATCCGTCAAAACAGACTAACAGGTAAATATTGATTTTTTAGAAAATCTTCTGTTGCTCAAATCAAAAAGTGCAAAACTGACGAAAGTTGGATAACAACTTGGGGCACAAGCATAGAAAATTGCAGCTCCATCTGAAGAACAAAGATCTTTCACGAATTTTTACAATGCACCACAAAAATCTGTCCAAATACATCAACTTTTCACAACTCCTCTACTTCTCAAAATAGGTTGATCATGATACAAAAACCAAACACAAGGATAAGGAGCGGTTATTACAGAGGTAATAACTTCCAAGACTCAAAGACACAAAAACCAAAAGCAAACTAAAATGGGTTGTCTCCCAAAAGCTTTTTCTTTATAGCCATTAAGATGGGCATAATAATTTCAAAGATGCTCACATAGGAGATATAGATTTGAAGTGAAAGAGAGCATCAAGAAGCAAATATCCAACACATTTGAGTCTAACCACTTCCTATGCAAGGGAGTTTCATGAGGAAACAAATTATTGAAACAAAAGGCTACTAGCATTGGAAGACAAAACAAATGCAACTTCAAAGCTTTCAACATAAAGCGGGGAAACTTAATATTATTGAGATGCATAAAACCATGTTTCCCTCTCTCATAATAACTTTCAGTAGCACTTTTAATAAAGTCGACAATATAATTGTCACATGAAACAACTTTATTATCAGAATGAGCATACTTACAATCATCAAAAAGAGGTTATTCAAACCCTGAAATCCTCATTAAGCAAATTATTTTCATAAGGAGATTTAGCAAATTTGGAAAAGTTAAACTCATAAGATTCTCCATCAAACTTAGTTAAATCTTCTCCTTCTTACAATCTATAATATCTCCATACGTGTTCAAGAAAGGTCTACCAAAATTGATAGGACAAGTTTTACTAGCTTCTGAACCAGGTACTAGAAAATCAGCAGGACATTTAATAGTACCACAAAGAACTTCCACATCTCTTACAATACCAATAGGGCAGACTGTCTCTCTATTAGCAAGGTGAATAACCACATCAATGTCCCCAAGTTCACAAGGACCAATTTCATGCATAATTTCCTTGTAAATCTCATAAGGAATAGCACTAGAACTAGCACCAATGTCACATAGGACATAATAGCAATGATCACCAATTCTACTAGAAAGCACAGGGACACTAGCTTTCCTAGTTTTACTAGGATGAGAGACAATATTAGAAGCATCTTCATAGAAGATAATGTGCCCATCTTTTACATTTTTAGTGACAAGGTCTTTAACAATGGCTACCACAGGTTCAATGTTTATTTGTTCATCAGGTTCCACAACTTTCTTTGTACTTTTTCTAACCACATTAGCCATAATAGAATGTTCCTTTACCTTAGTAGGGAAAGGGATTTCCTCAATATAAGGTTCAGGCAAAATAGGATCAACATTACACACTTCAGTGTTTCTAACAGGAACATGATTAACAACATCTTTATAAGGTGCATCGTACTTGTCCCACTTCTTTTTAGTAATTTTTATATAAGAGGCAAAGGCCTTAAAACAATTGGAAATACTTTGAGGATCAAGACCATACTTAGTACTAATATCATGAAAGTCATCAGTTCCCATAAAAGACTTAATGCATTCATTGTCATAATTTATACCTGACTTTCTTCCTTTGTCATTCTCCCATGCTTCAGTGTTTTATTGAATACGGTCTAGGAGATCCCATTTATCTTCTTCCTTCATACATGTGAATGATCTAGCACAAGAAGCATCTAATAAATCCCCCAAGCTTGGGCTATACTCTCTCCACCACGAGGCCAAACGTTATATATTAGATTTATATCCTTATGAATCTCATTGGGAGGATATAATTTAGAATAAAAGAGAGGTACAATTTCCTCCCATTCCACAGATTGTCCATTCTTCAGCAGCTTATACCATTCTCCATCTCTTCCTTTCAATGATATAGAGAGTAACTTCTTCTTAACCTGTTCAGTTGTGATACATGCACACTTAAACAACCCGCACAATTCATGGATAAAAAGCAAGTGATCACCAGGATGGCCAGTTCCATCCCCAAAATAATAATTATACATAACACAATCAACAATTCTTGTAGGTATCTTAAAATGATCTATCTAAATAGGTGGTGGTTCATCTAGTACCCTAACAGTGGTAGTAGCTTTCCAAAATAGGAAACCAAGTGGGTTATCCATATTGGAAATAAAGTAGCAAACAGAAATAAAAAGAAATACTCACAGTAGAAGTTTCCTTTACTAGTTCCACTCTTCAATAACGCTTCACTCTCCGGCAACGGTGCCAGAAAATAGTCTTGATGACCCACAAGTATGGGGGGGGGTGTATCGTAGTACTTTCGATAAATAGGAGTGTCGATCCCAACGAGGAGCAGAAGGTGTTGACTAGTGGTTTGGAGCAGGAAATCTCTGTAAATACTTAGCAAACCAATTTTTAGGGTTTTTTGATAAAGCAAAGAAATAAAGTGCAAGTAAATAAAGACAGCAAATAACTGCAGCAAGTGGCCCAATCCTTTCATAGCAAAGGACAAGCTGGTGATAATACTTATGAGGAACAAACGTTCTCGAGGACACATGGGAATACTGTCAAGTGCTTTCGTTTCATATAGTTGATTAATCTTCTTTGGTTTGATAAGTGTTGTGTGGGTGAATCTGTGCTAATGTACCGACCCTACTTGGACTAATACATAATTGTGATTAAACCTCTTGCAAGCATCCGCAACTACAAGAAAGCAATTAAGATAAAAACCTAACCACAACCTTAAACTCTGAGATCCTACACTCCCTCGTGCAAAGGTTTCCTAACAGGGGTTCAGGTTTCTGTCACTCCGGCAACCCCACAATTAGTAGCCAAACACACAATGCATTCCCCTAGGCCCATAAATGGTGAAGTATCATGTAGTCGACGTTCACATGACACCACTAGAAGAATAGCACCACAACTTAAATATTAAACCATTGAATAATACCTCAACACAATTCCACTACCAACAACATGACTTCTCCCATGTCCTCAAGAACTAAATGAACTACTCACGAGACATCATATGGATCAAGATAAGAGATTATATGATGATGAATAACAATCTAAACATAAACAATAATTCAATGGTTCCACTCACAAGCATCAACTACAATAGTAATCAACACCGGGAAAGTTTCCCCTAAGAACTATGCAAGATTTAACACAATTGTTACAACGGGATGGAGTGGTGATGATGGTGCTGGTGGCGATGGTGGTGTAGATGATGATGATCCCGATGAAGTCTAGCTTAATGACGGTGTTGATGGCGACGATCTCCCCTCTTCGGGAAGGAATTTCCTTGGCAGAAATCTGTCTATCGGAGAGCTCTTTCTCTCTCTGTAGTTTGTGCCCCGCAGAGGCGGCGGAATCTTTCTATGGTCTCTCCCCGAACTTTAGGGTTTCGGGAGGAATATATAGGCGAAAGGGGCAGAGCCAAAGGTGGGCCAGGGTGGCCCGTGCCTGGGGGTGCGTGGGCCCCCTGTGGCCCAACTTTGCCTCCCCTTCTGGATTCCTTCGTCTTCTGGAAAAATATAATTTTCCATAGTTTTTCTGGTATTTTTCCGATCTTCGCAAAAATTGCATTTAGACACCTCCTTTTCCATCAGAATCTTGACTCCATCAGTTCATCCTCGAAGAATCATCCAACATGCAAAAAACAGATGAAATAACAAAAGTATCACCTCTTAATAAGAAATATATCAATGAATAGAAGTAAATTATGATATAGAATGGTGATGCAGATTGGACGTATCAATCAGTGAGAGGGTGAAAGGCACACTCACTGCGGAGGGGCCAGGGTGGCGCTAGCAGGGCCATGGCCGGCGACGGCTGCAAGGAGGTCAAGGGCAGGGTGCGCGCAGATGCGATGGAAGCCGGCGGTGGCAGAGAGGGAGGCCACGGTGATGCAGGACGAGGTGGCGGCATCATTGCCTCGGGTAGGAGGACGCTGGCGCGATGGTGGTGTCGAAGGGCCGGGCCCGCGGTAGAGGACGCGGTCCGTCGGCGGCTCCATCCTTGCAGACACACCAGCGAAGGAAGGCGAGAGGAAGGAGGAAGGCCACGGCCAGGACTACGCGGGGAGGGAGGAGAGGAGGCCGGGGTCGTGCCCGACGGTGGCGGCGGTTGCGCGTTCTATGACGGTAGGCAGCAGAACGACGCCGGGGCGAGGGGATTCGGGATTCAGCGGGAGGAGGAGGGCGATGGCGATCGCTCGAAGAGGAGAGGTGGGCAAGGCGCAGGGTCGGTAGGACGTTGCACCGGCGCTGGCAGCGGGCTCGGGAATGGGAGGTTGGGGACGAGGGAATGGAGGTGGGGATCACGAGCGTGTCGCGGGGATACGAGATTGGTCACGCGAGCGAGGGGCAGGAACGTGGTCCGCGGGTGGTCCCTCGGGCGTGGTGTGCACGAGTGGGTGTAAGAACGTGTCGGTGCGTGGGGCATGTCGGGTCGATTCGTGCCAGGGTGGTGTGATGTGGTGTGGTGGACGGCGTGGTGTGCGTGCGTGGGTTGAACATGGTGGTGCGGCGACGGGTGGGATTAGGGTTTGGGTGTGCGGTAGGGTTGGTTCTGCCGGCTGGGCCTTTTGGGCCTGGTCGGTTTTAGGTCTAGTTTTATTTATTTATTTAGAATAGTGTTTCTTTTCTTTTCTTATATTTAGAAAATATTTTGTAAATAGATTCTCACTATTAAAATATCAAGAAGAATAATTTTAATAAAAGAGGAGATAGAATGTATAAGACAAAATATGGTTTTCATGAAAATATTTCCAGTGCAAGATATGCATGATGATGACACAATGATGCATGTATAAAAATAACACACGATTTTCTAGTATTGGATTTACCCGGGGTGCTACAATTTGACACCACTAACAATGGATCTCGCCCTCGAGATCTGCCTCATGGTATGGGAAAGAAGGCCAACAGTCTGAATCTTCTCGCTTCTTATAGATCCCCGCGACACCACTAATAAGGGTTCTTTCTGCATCTTGAAATTGGTGACACCACCAACAAGGGGTCGTTGCTCACATTCGTCGAGAGAACGCTCTGGAGAACAAAGGACGAAGGTAAAGGTGTCAAAAGATAAGGCCACCTCTAACTTCCATGGGAGGAGTATATTTCTTGATCCACCGATTCAATGTGCAAGAGCGAATGCTAAGAGTAGTCAGATGGTGATCAGTTAGTCGTGCAGCCAAAGCATTACTCTGCACATGAATAGGATAACTATGCAACCAGCTCTTGGAATCCGACTAAAGATCTTGACAATCAAGGTTTGGAAACAAAGGAGCAAGGCAGGCTCTTCATCGGATCCGATGCAGATGATGTCCTCACTTTAGAAAACACCGGAAGATACAAAGAAAAATTATAGTGAATTTTTGGATCCACTAAAAGGTACAACAAAGGAAAGGTCCCTCAGATAGCATGAAGACCAGATGTCGAAGCACCATTACTAGAGGATAGAAGAGAAACCCTAAAGGTACGACGGAAACCCAACCACGAGAATTCCTGAACTCGAAGAAAAGATAAGAGAGCATATTCAGAACACGCAGAGGTAAGAAGAGAATAGCAGAGGGGTAAGGAGTAAAAGCAGACCTAATCAGGCCTATCCAACCGATTTTCCAAAATAGTTTTGACACTCAACAATGTCGGTTAGCTAGGTTATCCTACGGAATGGACCGATGGGGTATCATAATTGCTCAGCTCTGATACCACTCTGTAACACCCTCAGATCGGTCCTATGCAAGTTTTAGCGATTACCGCCAAACCCCACATAGAAATGATTCAAAGGTGCCCACCATACACTTGCGTGCGGGTGGAAAACAAAGTAATATCATTACACAATAGTCCACAATGGAACCCACAAAACATATATACATAACAACGACTCCATGAGTCAAGAATACATATATACAGTACAAAGATCTAAATCATCTTGAAAACGATACAACGTCCAAGTACGGACAAGATGCAAATTGAGCTAAGAGCCCTGAAGAATAACCAATGGCGTCCATAACCCTGCCTAGGACAAGCCGGAAGGGTAACCCTACTAACGACGTCAATCTCAAAACCTGCTTAACAAAAGGGGTGCCGGCAAAGGGCAAAGGAAAAAGAGAGCGGTCAGTACTGAGGCCAGTACACGACGAGTCTTAGAATTCGGCGGCTCTCGCCTACATAGGTATGGTGCACTAAAGCGGCAATGCGGCATGCACTAAACAACCTATAGAGACTCGATACAACTGTCGGCTATCAGAGAGAGATAAGAAAGACCTATTCGGAAACAACTTGATACTACCACCAATCATACCCATCCTGGTATTTCCCCCTCGAGACCAAACGAGGAAGTCATGCCGAGGAAAATCACACAGTTAGCAGTTTTATTCATTCTTTTTTATGGTGATTACCCAACTTATTGGTCATAGCAGATACAAGTCATATTATAACAGTAAACTTTAGTTCTAGTTGTCTATGATCGATAACTGTGCTTTAAGTCGTCCATAACCGTGGACACGATTTTTTCAAAAAGATTAAACCCTACAGGGGTGCACCAAAGATTCCACACGCACCTACACCCTTGTTGTCAGATCAGGTAGGTACAAGATCACAGAACATACACCCAAAGGTATGCCGATGAGGTTTTGGACACGATGTTTCCCAGACCCAAAGCAAGCACATGGGGCCACCCCACTAAGTTACCCGTAACGAAGTCTTCCGGTCTCCAAGACGGAACCAGGGTTTGTGAGAATGGCTGTAAACGACTAGGAACCCAAAAGTGTGATTGGGCTTGTCGATACCAGAAATCGTGTCGCGATCCAAAACAGTACAGGCGCTCCACACGAAATAGTAAATAAAGCAGTAAAGCATGGCATAAGACATGACAGTAATAATGCCGCAAACTAGTTTGTGGCTCCCTGTACAGTATTTTGAAATCAGGTACTAATTATATGGAGGTGCCCACACACCCCACATGTGGTCAGCGCGTGATGACCCACAAGTATAGGGGATCACAACAGTCTTCGAGGGTAGTATAACCCAATTTATTGATTCGACACAAGGGAGACAAAGAATACTTATAAGCCTTAACAACTGAGTTGTCAGTTAAGCTGCACCTAGAAATAGTCTTGCTCATAGTAGTTTATCAGTAGCAACAGTTTTGTAGTAGCAATAGTAGAGTAACAGCAGCAGTAAAACAAAGGCAGTAGTAAGAATAGTAGCAGACATTAGGATATGAGTGCGGTAGGCATAGGGATGGATGGACGGGCATTGCATGGACGAGACTATTCATGTAACTTCAAGATCTAGGGCAATTGCAGACAAATAAGATAAAACATCCAAGTACTAAACAATCATAGACATATGTTCCATATATAGTCATACGTGCTCGCAATGAGAAATTGCACAACATCTTTTGTCCTGCCATCCCGTTGCAGCGGGGCCTTAAGGGAATCCAGTAGCAATTAAGGTAATCATTTTAATAGAGTACCGAAGCAAAGAATTAACCCTCCGTGAACACATGTGATCCTCATATCATAGCCATTCCCTCCGGTTGTCCCAATTTCTGTAACTTCGGGGCCTTTGGTTCTGGACAATGATACGTGTACACAACTTGCAGATAAGATTACAAACAATACTATCATAATGATTCAATAATAAGTTTAGATCTGAGATCATGGCACTCGGGCCCTAGTTACAAGAATTAAGCACAACAAGTTGCAACAAAGTCAAATAGCACTAATAGAGATACTAGGCACCATGCCCTAACAATCTTATTTGATTACATGATAGAACTTATCTAATCCCTACCATCCCCATAGCCTACTGAAATGGATCGTATGGGCACCTAGAGGGGGGGGCATGAATAGATGCTACTCAATTTTTAGTTCTTTTTCAATTTTAGGCTTGACACAAAGTAAATTCTCTAGATATGCAACTATGAGAATTTCCCTATATGCAAACCTAGCTACTAAGCACGTAAAGAGAGGAGCGAGGAAACCGTAGTGGAGCATGCAGAGACACAGGGATTTTTTTTACCGCAGTTCCTTCCTTGTTAAGGGAAGGACATCTGCGTTGGAGGGGTGGGCGGTTCTAAGACAACCACGCCACAATAGGCCTCACCCTATTCTTCGATGGATCTCGCCACGAAAGGACCGATCCACCTTCTCCACTATTGGTACCCTTCGAGGCGGGAACCAATGCCTTTACAACTCTAGCAGGGCACACATCCACAACCGAATTGGAGGCTCCCGTAATGACAAGCTGTCACAAGAACAAGGATTATCAATATAATCAACACAAGGATCTAGATATTTGCAAGAAATACTAGATCGAAGATTCTCCAAATGAATGGAGAGGAGATGAAGCGCTTGATTGCAGTTGGTGAAGATCGAGCCCTCCTCCTTAGATTCCCCAAGGAACGGGGCCTTTGGGTGGATGAAGGTGGAGCTCTCTTGGATGAAACTTGAAGAACATATCTTGTATTTTTCGAATGAACCAAGAGTTCTGGGAGGAGGGAGATGGCTGGTTTAAATACCCCCTGCACATATCTGGATGTCTGTGAAGTTTGGGGGTGGATTATCTGCCCCCACTAGGGGCGGACTATCCGCCCTGGGAAAAAAATCCACCCCCTGGACGGAAAGTCCGGGGGAAAATCTGCCCCCCACACAGTAGGTCACGCCGAGCTTGGCTTGGTGAAAATCCTAATCCGCCCCCTCAAGGGGCAGACTATTCGCCCCTAGGAAAAATCTGCCTGAGAGACTGAAAGTACGGGGGAAACTCCGCCCCCACTCTGAGTGATGCATCGTGGCAACCTTTGAGGCAGATCCTGGGGGGGGGGGGAGGGGGACTATCCGGCCCCCGGGAGGGGCGGATTATCTGGCCTGGGCAAAAACTCTGGCCCTGGCCGGGAAATCCGTGGGATATTCAAACCCCATTCTGAGGGTTGCGCCCTTTTGAAATAGGGGAGCGACGGATTATCCGCCCCCCAAAACCACTTTACAAGCTCCTTTTCAAAATAAGATCTACATCACTTCAACACACATTAAAATATCCTTGGTATTATTATCTAACACACAAAACACTAGGGATCATGAAATGTTCTTTCAATCTCCCCCTTTTTGGTGTTAGATGACAATACTAGGATTTGCAAGGAGACCTACTAACATCATCTACAAGAAATGAAAGCGGCTCCCCCTAAATGTGTGCATATTAATAATTTGTATTTGAATACAAATGCACACACTAAAGAGCAAGCCAATTTCATAACATTGACAACAATAACAAGGATGAGTTAGGAAGCATAGTCATACCACCATATTGATGCAATCAATGGATAACTCCATAATTCCATATGACATCAACATAATTCCATACTCCATAGATACATCCAAAATTCCATACGAATAGTTCCATAAGATAAATCCAGAATTCCACACAAGATCACAAATATACCACACGACAAAGTCTTATATAAACCAAGCACAAATAAGTTCAACGCTAAAAAAGCACAAGCAAGCAAATGAAGAAAATGAATGATAAAGAAGCAAGTTCTTGCACTCGACCCATGCAAATCCGAGACCTAATAGTGTAGGTTTCGCAGCATAGAAAAAAAATCCTACGATGGGAACAACTATGTACCAAGATCTATCTACTAGATACAAACAACGGGCGAATGTATATCCGTAGAGAACATACCCTTGAAGATTGACAAATCTTAACGAGTCAAACTCGTGGTTGATGTAGACGATCTCTTGCCGATCTCAAGATCGAGAGGAAGTCCTTAGCATCGCAACTTAGCAGTGCATCCGTGCTCGCACACACGTTCGAGGCACTGAGCAACCTCCGCTTCCTCACTCCAGCGATGCAGCGGAAGCACAACTCTTTCTTGCCGAATAGCCACCGAGAACATGTATCTCGCTAGTCCGAGACCATGGGGATAAATACTAGAGGGGGAGAGAGATCCTTCACGAGGAGGTGTGAGTGAGAAGTGAGGAGGGGGTGCCTTTTATAGGAGAGGGTGAATCGCAAGGGGGTGGCCGGCGCATGGGGCTGCCCCCTTGCCCTCCCCTCATTCATGTGGGTGGACACTCCACTCGCAAAAATCCTTTCAATTCCCTCCACTCAAAATCCCACTCAAATTCCCATTAAATTTCCACCAAATTTAATGCAAACTCTCATTAAATAAAACTCCTTTTATTTATTCAGAATTTTGTCAATTACTTTAATGACAAACATTCACATATAACCCCTTGCTAGTATTTCATTTCACATGCAAAAACACTTTCTGCAATTTCACCTGAAAACCTGTTTCGGTATCTAGTGAAATAAATTCATGCGCTTGTTATTCTTTCTGGTATGAAACTTTTGCTCCAAATGGATGTCAGTGTCTATTAAGTGTGCCACCCTATGGTTCGTGAATAATGCGTACATGATCGAGACCCTTCTCCGATCAATAATCAGAAGCGGGATCTGGAGACCCATACTGACTCCCACACATTCAACGATGACTTTCTTGTGATCGTCGAAACCTTTTACGCTAGTATCTTAATCCTTTTGTTTCGCAATATATTACATGTCCGAGATTCAATCATCGGTATCTCCATACCTAGTTTGATCTTGTTACTGACATGGAATTTTTTCTCGTTCCCGTGATATAAAATTCTAGTGATCAAATCACTTGCTTGCAAGCTAACCAATGTGATATCACCGAGAGGGCCCAGAGCATATCTATCTGTCATTGGGATGAACAAATTCCACTCTCGATCCATGGGCCTCAACATAACACTTTAGTAGTTCTTAACCCATCTTTATAAACACCTAGTTATGGTGTGACGTTTGATGTTATCTAGAAACTCTTCCGGTGTTAGTGATTGACATGATCTCATGGTCTAAGGATTAGGATCACTTCGTAAGTTGTTATAGCAATATAAACTCAATGACATTTGATCGTAATGCTATACTTCAGATGAATGTTCATCACACCATTACACTAATGTTGTGACCTCGTTATTAACAACATCCAATGTCTATGATCAGCAAACCTTTATCATCTTGTTAATCAAAGAGCTAGTTTATGAGAGAGGCATAACTAGGAACTTTCTGGTTTTTTATTAAACACACATGTATTAATGTTTCCGTATTAATATTATAACATGCAAAATAAACATCTATCATATACTTGTAATACACATAATAAACACTTTATTATTGCCTCTCAGGGCATATTCCCTTCAGTCTCCCATTTGCACTAGAGACAATAATCTAGTTACATAGTGATGAATCTAACACCCATGGAGTTCTGGTGTTGATCATGTTTTGCTCTAGGGAGAGTTTTATTCAACGGATCTGCTACATTGAGATCCGTATGTACTTCACAAATCTTTATATCTCCATCCTTGACATGTTCACGGATGGAGTGAAACCGGTGCTTAATATGCTTGGAATACTTGTGAGACCTTGGTTCTTTGGCATTGGAAATGGCACCATTGTTGTTTGGAACTCCTCCAACTAACCGCTCCGACATTCATGAGAAATACGTATCCGAATTGAGACTTAGAGTCATCCAGACCGATGTCAAAGCTAGCATCGACATAACACTTAGCGGCGAGCTCTTCTTCACCTCCGTACACAAGAAACATATCCTTAGTTCTTTGCAAGTACTTAAGGATATTCTTGACCGCTATCCAGTGTTCCGAACCTGTATCCGATTGGTACCTACTAGTCAAACTAATAGCATGTGCTACATCCGGTCTTGTACATAGCATGGCATACATTATAGAGCCTATGGCTGAAGCATAGGGGACTTTGTCCATTATCTCTCTTTCTTCCGCCGTAGCCGGACTTTGAGTCTTACTCAATGTCTTGCCTTGCAACATAGGTAAGAACCCCTTCTTACTTTCGTCCAATTTAAACTTCTTTAAAATCTTATCAAGGTATGTACTTTGCAATAGCCCTATTAGGCGCCTAGATCTATATCTATAGATCTTTATGCCTAATATGTATGACGCTTCACCTAGGTCCTTCATTGAAAATTTGTTGTTTAGATAACTTTTAACACTGTTTAAAAGATCTATATCATTTCCGATCAATAATATGTCATCCACATACAATATCAGAAATGCCACATTTCTCCCACTCACTTTCTTGTAAATACAAGCTTCTCCATAAGTTTGGACAAATCCAAACTCTTTGATCACCTCATCAAAGTGGAGATTCGAATTTCGTGATGCTTGCTTCAGTCCATAGATGGATTGCTGAAGCTTGGTCAACATCCTTAGGATCAACAAAACCCTTTGGTTGTATCATATACAACTCTTCTTCAATATTACCATTGAGGAACGCGGTTTTGACATCCATCTGCCATATCTCATAATCAAAATATGTAGCAATTGCTAACATAATCCTAACTGACTTTAGCATCGCTACGGAAGAGAATGTCTCATCATAGTCAACTCCTTGAATTTGTCGAAACCCCTTTGCAACAAGTCGAGCTTTATAGAAGGTCACATTACCATCAGCATCAGTTTCCCTTTTGAAAATCCATTTATTCTCCATGGCCTTCCGGTCGTGAGGTAAGTCCATAAAGTTCCAAACTTGATTTTCATACATGGATTCCATCTCGGATTTCATGGCTTCTAACCATTTGTTGGAATCCGGGCTCATCATCGCTTCTTCATATGTCGAAGGATCATCAATTTCATCAACCATGAAATCCATAACAGGGTTTCCGTACATCTCGGGAGCTGCACGCGTCCTGCTAGACCTACGAGGTTTGGTAGTACTCTCTTTCGGAGTTTCATGATCATTATCATTAGTTCCCTCTTCAACTGGTGAAGCCAACTCCAGAATGACTTCCGGTGCTATGCTACTCGCCATACTTTGAAGAGAAGGTTCAATAACCTCTTCGAGTTCTACCTTCCGACTACTCACACCTTTCGCGAGAAACTCTTTATCTAGAAAGGATCATTCTTGGCAACAAAAACCTTGCCCTCAGATCTGTGATAGAAGGAATACCCAATTGTTTCCTTAGGGTATCCTATGAAGACACATTTTTCCACTTTAGGTTCGAGTTTATCCGGTTGAAGTTTCTTCACATAAATCGCATCCCCAAACTTTAAGAAATGACAGCTTAGGTTTGTTTCCAAACCATAATTCATACGGTGTCTTTTGAATGGATTTAGATGGTGCCCAATTTAAAGTGAATGCAGTAGTTTCTAGTGCATAACCCCAAAATGAAAATGACAAGTCCGTTAGAGACATCATAGATCGAACCATATCCAATAAAGTACGATTACGACGTTCCGACACACCATTTTGCTGTGGTGTTCCGGCAGGTGTGAGTTGTGAAAAAATTCCACACTCTTTCATATGAGTGCTAAACTTGTAACTTAGATACTCTCCTCCATGGTCGGACCGTAGAAATTTGATCTTTCTATTACGATGATTTTCCAGTTCATTCTGAAATTCCTTGAACTTTTCAAAGGTTCCAGACTTGTGTTTCATCAAGTAGATATAACCGTATCTACTGAAATCATCCGTGAAAGTAACAAAATAACTATATTCACCTCGCACCGACACACTCATTGGACCACATACATCAGAATGTATGATTTGCAATAAATCTATCGCTCGTTCCATTGAACCGGAAAACGTTGTTCTAGTCATCTTGCCCATAAGGCATGGCTCACATGTATCAAATGATTCAAAATCAAGTGATTCCAAAAGTCCATCCGAATGGAGCTTCTTCATGCGTTTAACGCCAATATGACCTAGAAAGCAGTGCCACATATATGCGGATATATCATCATTAAGTTTAATCCTTTTAGCATCAACATTATGAATATGTGTAACACTATTATCGAGATCCAACAGAAATAAACCATTCATCATCGATGCATGACCATAAAATATTTCATTCATATAAATAGAACAACCATTGTTCTCGGATTTAAATGAATAACCACTTCGCATCAAACACGATCCAGATACAATGTTCATGCTTAGTGCAGGCACCAGATAACAATTATTCAAGTTTATTACTAATCCCGATGGTAAGTGGAGAGGTAGCGTTCCGATGGCAATCACATCAACATTTGATCCATTGCCGACACACATCTTGACCTTACCCCTTGCTAGCGGTCGCTTGTTCCGCAACCCCTGATTCGAGTTACAAATATTAGCAACTAAACCGGTATCAAATGCCCAGGTGCTACTACGAGTACTAGTCAAGTACACATCAATAACATGTATATCATATATACCTTTGTTTGCCTTGCCGGCCTTCTAGTCTGCCAAATACTTGGGGCAGTTGTGCTTCAAGTGGCCAGGCCCCTTACAATAATAGCACTCAGTATTAGACTTAGGTCCAACTCGGGGTTTCTTTTCAGGCACGGCAACCGGCTTGCCTCCCTTACTTCCCTTCCATTTTCCCTTCTTGTCTTTCTTGAAACCAGTGTTCTTATTGACCAACAACACTTGATGTTCTTTCTTGATCTCCACTTCTGTATTTTAAGCATTGACAGAAGCTCGGGGAGAGACTTCTTCATGCCTTGCATATTACAGTTCATCACGAAGCTCTTATAGCTAGGTGGCAGAGACTGCAGAACACGATGGATGCCTAAGTCAATGGGAATCGATATTCCCAAGGACACAAGCTTATCAGCGTAACCCGACATATTGAGTACATGCTCACTTACGGAGCTGTGCTCTTCCATCATGCAGCTAAAGAACTTTTCTGAAGCATTGTATCTCTCTACAACAACATGTGTGTCGAAAATCATTTTCAACTCACCCACTGTATCAAATGCATTGCCGTTTTCGAAACGCTTTCGAATTTCTGGCTCTAGCCCATACAATATGCCGCAATGAACTAAGTTGTGGTCCTCCTGACGAGTCTGATAGACATTCTTCTCCTTGTAAGGGGCATCATCGAACGGTGGGGGGCCTAGCGGCGCTTCTAGCACATATTGCTTTTGTGCAGCAGAGAGGATAATCCTCAAATTCATGGCCCATTCGGTAAAGTTGCTACTGTTCGTTGCAAGTTTCTCATTCTCCATGAACACATTGAAATTAAAAGCAGGTGGTGCCATCTACAACAAATTTTTTAATGTTTAGACTAATTTTATGATAGATTTAGTTCAACTAATCCACATTACGAATGAACTCCGACTAAAAAATGACACCCTCGGGCATTTTTGTTGATTACATGAACCAAATCCACTACACCAAGTCCGATCATCATGTGAGTCGGTGTAGCTTCAAAGGCGAGCATAAAATGGGCATCATATCTACCATATGACTCATGCTTAACCTTTCGGTCCGTCTTCCAAGGCCATGTCTGTACATGCTAGGCTCGCCAAGTAAGAAACTTAGTATTCGCGTGTGTAACTGTCTTACACCCGAAATATGGTCGTGGATCCAAGAACACCCGATCATCACATGATGTCTTGGAGCGACGAAACATAATCGGTGCATACTTAAGGAAGAACACATTCTTATCTTGATATTTAAATGAGGGATCATCTTATTATGCTAATAAAACACCAAACAAGCAATATAAGATGCAATCAAACATCACATGTTTATAAGTGAAATGACATGGTTCCCGCATATGATCTCCATCATGTGCAGCGTGGTATGATCACTATCATACCTCTATGTGTAAGGCCAAGGTCTATGGAACTTACATTTTATGTGTGTTGTAAGAGTATCATCTCATACTTCTACTTACAACATCACCATATCATAACACGAGCCCAGCAACAATCTAAACTAGACGCCTCTAATTTATCCATTGCAAGTTTTACGTGGCTTAGGGCTTTCGAAGATAGAACCGTTCTTACCTACGAACATAAACCACAACGAGGATAACCAAATTATTGACAACTTGTTGCAAATTAGATATTGACTATAGTAGGAGAGACAGACACCTGCTATCCACTTACGCAAACTAGTTGCATGTCAAGCCTGGAACAGGTATCATGTGCGAGGACATGTAAAGTTTGTCCGGGCCGCTTCATCCCACTATGCCACCAATATCCAAACTACAACCAAGAAGCAATAACATGATCATCATCGCCCACATACTCATATGTGTACTACCCATGTAAAGCATCTTTGCATAGATCTGGCTCTGATACCACTGTAGGGTTCGCAGCATAGAAAACAAAAAAATCCTACGGTGGGAACAACTATGTACCAAGATCTATCTACTAGATACAAACAACAAGCGGATGTATATCCATAGAGAACATACCCTTGAAGTCCGACAAAGCTTAACGAGTCAAACTCATGGTTAATGTAGACGATCTCTTGACGATCTCAAGATCGAGAGGAAGTCCTTAGCACCACAACTTAGCAGTGCATCCGTGCTCGCACACACGTTCGAGGCATCGAGCAACCTCCGCCTCCTCGCTCCAGTGATGCAGCGGAAGCACAACTCTTTATTGCCGAATATCTACCGGGAACATGTATATCGCTAGTTCGAGACCATGGGGGATAAATACTAGAGGGGGAGAGAGATCCTTCACGAGGAGGTGTGAGTGAGAAGTGAGGAGGGGTTCCTTTTATAGGAGAGGGGGGGACCCCAAGGGGGTGGCCGACGCATGGGGATGCCTCTTGCCATCCCCTCATTCATGTGTGTGGACACTCCACTCACAAAAATCCTTTCAATTCACTCCACTCAAAATCGCACTCAAATTCCCATTAAATTTCCACCAAATTTAATGCAAACTCTCATTAAATAAAACTCCTTTTATTTATTCAGAATTTTGTCAATTACTTTAATGACAAACATTCACATATAACCCCTTGCGAGTATTTCATTTCACATGCAAAAACACTTTCTGCAATTTCACCCAAAAACCTGTTTCGCTATCTAGTGAAATAAATTCCTGCGCTTGTTATTCTTTGTGGCATGAAACTTTTGCTCCAAATGGATGTCGGTGTCTCTTAAGTGTGCCACTCTACGGTTCGCGAATAATGCGGACATGATCGAGACCCTTCTCCGATCAATAATCAGAAGCATTTGGATACCCATACTGACTCCCACACATTCAACGATGACTTTCTTGTGATCGTCGAAACCTTTTACGCTAGTATCTTAATCCTTTTGTTTCGCGATATATTTCATGTCTGAGATTCGATCATCGGTATCTCCATACCTAGTTTGATCTCGTTACTAACATGCACTCTTTTATCGTTCCCGTGATATAACATTCTAGTGATCAAATCACTTGCTTGCAAGCTAACCAATGTGATATCACCGAGAGGGCCCAGAGCATATCTATCTGTCATTGGGATGAACAAATTCCACTCTCGATCCATGGGCCTCAACATAACACTTTAGTAGTTCTTAACCCATCTTTATAAACACCCAGTTATGGTGTGACGTTTGATGTTATCAAGAAACTCTTCCGGTGTTAGTGATTGACATGATCTCATGGTCTAAGGATTAGGATCACTTCGTAAGTTGTTATAGCAATATAAACTCAATGATTTTTGATCGTAATGCTATACTTCAGATGAATGTTCATCACACCATTACACTAATGTTGTGACCTCGTTATTAACAACATCCAATGTCTATGATCAGCAAACCTTGATCATCTTGTTAATCAACGAGCTAGTTTATGAGAGAGGCATAACTAGGAACTTTCTGTTTGTTTATTAAACACACATGTATTAACATTTCCGTATTAATACAATTATATCATGCAAAATAAACATCTATCATATACTTGGAATACACATAATAAACACTTTATTATTGCCTCTCAGGGCATATTCCCTTCAAATAGAACTACTTCCCCCCTTTGGCATCGAAACGCAAAAAAGGAAGAAGAGCGATGCTAGCGCCCCAGAGGATCACTCCTCCTCATACTTGTCCTCGTCCTCGTCGTAGTCATCCCTGTCCCCTTCCTCGTCATCATACTCATCATCATCAACTGGAGGAGTAGGCGCCCTAAGCAGTGGAGGAAACAGGTGACTCTCGAGCTCTCCATAGTTGATCCCTGAGGTGTTCCACTGAGCATACGGTTCCGGAGGTGTAGGAGGTGGTGGATGGCCAGTCGCCCTAGACACATGGTGGAGAATGAGCTGCTGGGTGTGGGCCATCTCATGGCTCCTCCTGTACGCATCATACTGGCCCTTGTGAGTGTCAATGCCCATGCATAGGATGTGCCGCTGAAACCAGTTGAGCTGCTTGACCTCACGTGCCATTGGGGACACCGCGGGCCTACGACCACTAGCCCTTGCATCACGCATGAAGGACTCGGGGGCAGTGGAAGGGTGAGAGGTATTCTGAGCCTTGTTGTAGATCTACTTGGGATTGTGAACTCCATCCAAACCAGTACCGAAATCCTCATGTTGTAGCATGTGCTTGATGAGCATCATAATGTAAGGAGCATACGGGATGGAGAGCCGGTTGAACATAGCATCAGTCATCTCATGATAGATATAATCCATAACATCCAACTTGTAACATGTACACACTCATGTGCAAAAGCAAGCAAAGGAACCAGGTGACCACGGATCTTATTATTGTTGCCCCCACTTGGAGAGATGCTGTCCCGAAACAAGCCAACAAGATCATCATACAAAGGAGAAAGACCAGCAAAGGTACCATCAATACCATCAGACGATAGGCACGGAGCAAGAATAGTGTCCTTGGATGGCTTGAGTGGAGAAATGATGCGGTGGCCAGAAGCTGTGTCACGCCCATGAAAGGCATACCCAAGGACCTGACCAAAAATACAGAAGTCTGGCTGAATTATAGTGGTCCTGTTCATCCACTTCATGGTTCGAAGCTCATCTTCGCAGATCACAAGTGTGGAGAAAAGCTGCTTCACCACAGAGGAGTCATAGTGGCACTAAAGTGTCATAAGGTGATGCAACCCCATATTATTAGTCACATCCAAGGCCTCACGAAGTCTTGCCTTGCTTTGCGCCTCAGTGATATTCAGAGGATGCATAGGGCGAATCTTGAGAGTAGCATAAACATCATCATGAATGGACCGAAAGTGAGAGCACCAAAACATGGGGTCCTCTGGAGGACCATCACTGTCAGCCTCGGCATAATAATCAATGTGGCTAATGGAGGAGTATTCAACGCTATCCATGGCCTTGTAGTTGGGCCGGGACTGCTTTTCCTTGCCCTTGCCCTTGCGAGATGCAACCCTCTTGGCTTTCCTTGCTGCCTCGGCCATCCGTTCATACTCTCTTGCCAACCTGCGAACTTTAGTTTTTTCAACAAGCTTACCCTCTGCGTTGGTCCTGAGATAACGGGCACGGGGACGACGCTTGTAGGTCTTAGGAGCACTGGAACCACCTGTGAAAAGCATGGGAGAGGTAGCATGGGGATAAGCACACACACAAGTCCAAGAGGAATATTAGAAACAGTAGGAAAACAATCCACGGTCCAAAGATGTGCATTGTGAAAATATGATACAAACCAGAACAGGTAGTGAACCTCCAGGCCGGATTATCCGGCCCTGGCAGGGGCGGATAATCCGCCCCCTCAAAAATTCTCTGGTTTGGCCCAGATTCACCAAGGCAACATAGATCGGGCACTAGGGTTGCAATACTATTGAATCTAACAAGCAAGGGAAACACATAGTATCTTCTACAACGAGATTTCCACCAAAACAATGAATTCCATACAAAGGAGATGGATGAGGGAGTTACCCTCAGTCATTGGAGGAAAATCTCAGAGGAGAAGGTACCCGGAGGTGTGGGTAAGATCCGGGGAGAGCCCGGAGAATCCGGTGGTTGAATCGACTCTGGAGAGGGGCGGAGGCCTCGGCGGCGGCTTGCGGGAGGACTGTCTGCTCTGTTTGAGCCCTTCCTCCTCGAGCCCTGCCCTTAAAGGGCAGATTCGCCTGGGGCGGATTATCTGTCCCCTACTTGGGGCGGATAGTCCGCCCCCCTCTGAATTTATGTAAACACAGATTCAGGCCGGAGCTCTCCTTGCAAAACCCCTTGAAAGTGTATAAAGGACTTGTGTGCAAGAATAGATGGTTCAAGGAGGGAAAAAGGCTTGGGTTTAGAGCAACAAACTAAGATGGTACTACACACCCAAAATTGCAAGAACAAATCAACTAAAAGCCAAAATTGGGTGTGTTTTCCATAAGAACAAGAGATATGCAAGAATATCCAAAGAGAGCCAATAGAAACCAACTCTTCTCAAATCAGAGGGCGGTGGCCGAAGCCACAATGTTGGAGCGCATGGCATGACACCGCGAATATGTATCTTGAGTTCAAAACCAATGCTCATTGATAACCCACATATCACAAAATGATATTAAGGGAAATGATTTTTCTTGCTTTCGGCATTATGGGGGGGAGGGTTAGCCCAATCAATTAGGACCACACTCCCCTATGTCTATGCCCACATCTAAACCAAATACATGAAGAAGTGTAAGTGAGTTTTGAAGGTAGTCAAGCCAAGCTCCTTGAATCTATGATATTTATCTCATTCCTCAAATAACTAAATCTTGCTTCATCAAGAGGCTTCGTGAATATATCAGCAAGTTGGTTCTTCGTGCTCACAAAAGAGAGTGAAATATCGCCACGAGCAACATGATCCCGAATGAAATGATTGCGAATCTCAATATGGTTTGTTCTTGTATGCTGCATCGGATTGTAAGCAATTTTAATAGAACTTTCATTGTCACATAAAAGAGGCACTTTGTCACAATTGACACCATATTCCTTTAAAGTTTGCCTCATCCATAATAATTGTGTACAAGCACTTGCAGCAGCAACATATTCAGCTTCGGCGGTTGAGAGTGATATGCAATTTTGTTTCTTCGAAGACCAACACACTAGAGACCTGCCCAAGAATTGACATGCACTAGAAGTTGATTTTCGATCATCCTTGTCACCAGCCCAATCTGAATCCGTGTAACCACATAGAGAGAAAGTAGAACCTTTGGGATACCATAAACCAAAATTTGGGGAATGAACCAAATATCTGAAGATTCTCTTGACCGCCACTAAGTGGCTTTATTTAGGAGCGACTTGGTACCTTGCACACACTCCTACACTCAACACGATATCGGGCCTAGATGTGCAAAGGTAAAGGAGAGAGCCGATCATGGATCGGTATACCTTTTGGTCCACGTCTTTACCCTTTGGATTAAGCTCAAGATGACATTTAGTTTTCATTGGAGTAGCAGCGCCATTGAGATCCTCATCTTGATTCTCTTGAGCCTGTCTTGGATGTATTTAGCTTGATTAATGAAGGTTCCTTCTCTAAGTTGCTTGATCTTGAATCCAAGAAAGAACCTTAATTATCCCATCATAGACATCTCAAACCTGTCAGTCATAAGCTTTGAAAATTCATCATTAAAATCTTGGTTAGTAGAGCCAAAAATAATGCTGTCTACATATAGTTGGCATAAAAAAAGCTCCCCATTAACCTTCTTAGTAAAAAGAGTGCGATCGATTTGCCCAACTTCGAATCCACGGTCTAACAAAAGCTCTTTAAGGTGCTCATACCACGCACGTTGGGCTTGTTTAAGGCCAAGCGCCTTATCAAGTTTGTAGACATGGTTCGGAAATTTAGGATCCTCAAATCCTAGGGGTTGCTTGACGTATACCAACTCATGTAGTGGACCATTAAGAAAAACACTCTTAACATCCATTTGCTGTAATTTAAAATTATGATGAGTGGCATAAGCAAGAAGGATACATATGGACTCAAGGCAAGCCACATGCGCATAGGTTTCGCTGAAATCAATGCCTTCCACTTGAGAAAATCCTTGAGCCACTAGCCTTGCTTTATTCCTTACAACAATGCCATTTTCATCTTGTTTGTTCTTGAAAATCCACTTGGTGCCGATAACATTGCGACATTCTTTGGGTTTCTCTACAAGCTTCCAAACCTTGCTGCGCTTGAAGTTATTGAGTTCTTCGTGCATTACAACCACCCAATCAGGATATTCAAGAGCATCAAAGACCTTCTTTGGTTCAACCATTGAGATGTGTGCTTGATGATCACAGAAGCTATCAAGTTCTCTTCTAGTAGACACTCTTCTTAGATCACCTACAACCTTGTCAAGAGTGTGGCCCCTTAAATCAAGGTTCCGATCAGCGCGAGCTTTGAGATGAGCCTCAATTTCCTTATTGTTTCTTAATGGAGTTGATTCAACATTTGGATCCTTGTCTTGGCCACTACCTTGCCCTTGATCTTGATCTTTATCTTGATCTGAGCTGATAACAGGAGACTATTGATGAACTGGTTCTTTATGGCCGGACAATCCACCCCTGGGTGGGGCCGGACTATCCGGCCTGGGAGATGCGGCTGCATTCTCTTCTTCCTGAATGTCCCTGGCAGAAATTGGAGTACCAGGGACGGATAATCCGCCCCTTGGGGCCGGAGAATCCGGCCTGGGATTTTCAGTACTTGTTTGCTCTTCATGATGTCCCCTAGAGCAAGTTGGAGTGCCAGGGGCGGACTGTCTGCCCCTTGGAGGGGGCGGATAGTCCGGCCTGGGACTACCATTTTTCCCAGAAGACAAGTGATCTTCAGGAGGTTGTGGTGTTGGTGCAGAGGTTTCTCCAGCAGTAGGGGCTTGTTGATCTTGTGTAGATGAGGGCTCCACTTGAGTGGATCATTGTCCTTTCTGATCCACCACAAGGGGTTCCTCAATGGGGCGTAAAAATCCCACGCCCATTCTTCTTATGGCATCTTGGGGTATTTCAACTTCTGCATCGCAAACATCAACTTGCCCCACATGGGAGCCATCATTTTCATCGAATTCCACACTACATGTAGACTCTATAAGTGTGGGATTCGGTACCGTAACCAACAAAAATACCTTCTAAAGCCTTAGACTCAAATTTAGACAAGCGAACTCCTTTGATGAGAAAGAAACACTTACAACCAAATACCCGGAAGTATAAAATGTTGGGCTTGTTACCGGTAAGTATTTCATACGGTGTTTTGTCCAAGATCTTGCTGAGATAGAGCTGATTTGATGAATGACAAGCGGTAGATATGGCTTCAGCCCAAAAGTTGTATGGAGACTTGAATTCAGCCAACATTGATCTAGCCATATCCATCAAAGTGTGGTTCTTCCTGTCGGCTACACCATTTTGTTGAGGAGTGTACGCAGCGGAATATTGATGTCTTATCCCCTCTTCACTTAGAAATTCATTTAATGTGTACTTCTTGAACTCGGAGCCGTTTTCACTTCTTATTGACAATATGGGGACGTTGTGTTGATGCTGAACTTCATTGGCGAAATCAATGACAGTTTGTTGAGTCTCGCTCTTTAGCTTGAAGAAATATACCCAAGCGTATCTTGAGTAATCATCGACTATCACCAAGCAATATTTCTTCCCACCGAGGCTAGCATGAGATGGAGGGCCAAATAAGTCCACATTAAGTAACTCCAAGATCCTTGTCACATCCCAAAATTTTACAAATTTTGAAATGTGAAAAATAAATAAACAAAAGAAATAATTGTTGAAATTTAGGGTGAAATGAAATTTTTTGTTTCATAAATGTAATCACCAAAACCCATCTTGAACAAACTTTGAATAAAAGGAATCCAACAAATTTCAATCAAATGAAATACATTCATCAATAATGTATCTTGAAATTTAAACACTTGGAAAAATTAAACCAAAACCCTAAAACCCTAATGGAAGAAAATCATTTCCAAGATATCTCTAAGACTATGGATTTGATCCATATAAAAATTTGTCAACAAACATTCATAGATGATCAAGAATGATAAATAAAAATATTATAAAACCATAGAAATTGATTTCATTCAATTTGGAACCATGGATAAAAACTTATGAATTTAATAAGATGAAAGGAAATAATTTCCAAAGCTAATAAAGCTTCTATCTAAAATCCATACCAAATTGTGATCAATTAATCCTAAAAGGATATAAAAGGATAAACAAATATTAAATAAAATTCTACAAATTGGAATCACCAACTTTGGATCTATAAATAAAAAGATATGGATCTTAAGAAAAAGAAAGAAAGAAAATAAATAGGGAATATTTAAAAGCCAAATTAAATTTTGGCCAAATCCATAAGCAAATGAAATAAATATAATACAAATGAAATAAAGGGATAAGGAATATTCAAATAAAATAATATGGCCTTAACCAAATTCTATTCCATTTGAATAAAGATAAAACCCCTAATAGAAATGAGTAATTAAATCATGGGAAAATAATAAAGTGGAATTTCCCAAGTGGAATAAAAGTTACTTAATTAATTTAAATGGAATAAAAGAATCATTTAAATAAAATTTATATGGAATCAAAACCATATTTGGTTTTATTTTTATAAAGACAATTGCCCAATCTAAATGATTAATAAATCATATTTTAAATAATTCAAAATGAATTATTTAACACACTTTGGAATAAATAAAACCTACTAAAAGGGTTTGATAAACATTTGAATTTAAAACAGAAGGATAAATCATTTGAATAAATAATATGGATTATAACCATATTTAGAATCCTATTTAAATAAAGGCAAGTGCCCATTTTAAATAAAATATAAACCATAAATGAATAAAATAATTATTCTAAAATGGTCTTTTTAAAATAAATGTTTGAACAAAATAAAAAATTACTGAAGGTTTGGTAAATATCTAAATCCAAATGGTGTCTGAAATCATTTGAACAAATTCAAATTAGAATAAAAGAAAAAGAAACAGGAAGAAAAAAAAATGAATGAAACGAGCCAGCCCAGCCCAGCAAAGCCCCAGGCCCAACTAGCCAGCCCACCTTCCTCCCCCGCACGAAGCGTTTTTCCACTCTAACTCAAACCCGCGCAGACGCCGACGCCTGGACCCCACCGTGTAACTCTCTCCTCGCTGACAACGCAACCCTACCTGTCAGTCTTCGTCTTCACCCACTGCGACCTGTTCTTTCCCTCTCATTGTTGTTTCTGCCGAGTGAATGCTCGTGTTAATTCCCGTTGATACCACACATAACTCGCCCAGTGATCACACCCTCATAATCGCCCCGTCCTCCTATTCCTTTCCCCCCAGACATCACTCCACCGGAGCACCTATGCTGCCCGAATTGCGACCACAACCTCCCTCTACTCCGACGAGCGTCTCCACCAATTCCGGTGAGCCCAGCTACCCTTTTGCCCCCTCGACCACACGATCTTGCTCCCCACCCTCTTATGCACCCTCTAGTATCCTCAGCTCGCACGCACATGCCCCGTAGCCTCGGCAACATCATCAACAGAACACCTCCGCCGTCTGCCTCGACTCCGGCGACTCCGCACGGTGAGACCCGACCGTCCCCTCCTATCTGGTTGTTAGTCGCATGTTCAGAATTCTTGTGCGCATCTAACAACATCACTCATTTGCCTTAGCATGCACCACAGCCTCGCCAACAACGTCGCCAAGCTCGCCCGTCGACAGAGACAACTCCGGCGAACGATTTAGATCAACACCGTGCGCCCCTTCGACGATGACGACCACCTTGAGCTTCAGCATGATGCGGCAAACTCTGTAAGCATCTTCTCCCTCTCCCGCGCTTCCTGTACTCTCCGTACCACCACTGGCAGAGCCACGCCGCCGCACAGCCGCCGTTAGCGCCACCCATCCTTGGTCATAGGGTTATGAACCGTTGGATTTAGATCCAAGAGACACGATAGAATCTTAAGTGAAGGGGTATGATCGGTTCTGTGCTGCACGATCTGCTTTTAATCCAACACACCACACCGCTTGATCCAGCTGAACCGGTACGCTCCAATTAGATCAAGATACGTGGCTCAAACTTTGATTTAAAAATAGAAACATTTCTATTAGATATGTGATTTGAAAAATTCATAACTTTTAATCTACACGTCCAAATTTTACAACCTTTATATCATTGGAATCAGGAAAAAGAGTACTTTCCAACCATGCCATTTTTTTAATGAATTACTTCTGAAAAATTAGTTGTTTTTGCAGAAACATGTGTAGGCATATTTTGTGTATAAAATTTATTCTAAAAATGTTTTTAGGATAAAATCTTTCGTGAATGGATATTTTTGAACCTACTGACCATAGAACCCAACTTTTGGATTTAAAAATATATTTTGTGACACTTAGGAATTATTCCTTTGAATTAAGGCATTTCTAGTTAAATAAAAATATTGATTATGTTTTAAAAATGATTTTTGAGTAAAACCTTTGGAAATGATTTGATTTAAACTCTCTGACCCTAAACACCAAGTTTTGGGATTTAAAAATGTATTTGGTGAACCCTATAAAATTATTACTTTGTTTAAAGGAATTTCCAACAAAATAAAATATTACTTTGATTTTAAAATGGTTTATAAGTAAAACCTTTTGCAAATGGTTTTAATATTAAACACTTGACCTTAAAACACTAACATTTGTGTTTAAAAATATATTTGTCAAACACTAGAAATTATTACCTTGATTTAAATCATTTCTAGCAAAACAAAATGATTTAAAATGGCCATTTTCACTAATTTGTTATCAAATGGTTTTGCCACTTTTATAAATGACCAATAGGTGTTTTAAAATGTTTATAACCTATTAGAAACCACTTTTCCAAATAAAACAATCTTTGGCATGCTTGCATGCATTGCTTTGTTTTTATTATTCTATGTGATGAATTGCTTGAATGGTAGATTGAATTTGTTCCTTGATTGAATTGTTGTGAACTTTGAAGAGTGTGACTATTTCAAGATCAAGGAGTGAACTTATATTCTCTACCAAAATGGAAAGTGGTTCTTCATACTTTTGTCCCATTATTTTCACTATGCATTAGTGATATTTCTAAGTAGGACTTGCATGGAATTTTACCAAGTATGCTATGCCATGGGAAATCCTAGTAGATGATGCCTTAGTGGAATTTTCCCTAAGTTAAGATCCAAACTACTATCATGCTTAGCCTAGCTAGTAGAAAACAAGGGCGGATTATATTCATGCTATGAAATATTTCTAAGTCAATGACTTGTGTTTTATTTAATAAAGGAACTATGTGAATGAAACACCTAGGTGGAATGGTGAGAATGGATTTATGTTGAGTGGTTACACAAGGCCAGGGGACTGGTGAACCTTGTGTATCACACTTGTGGAAAGCCACCCAGGAACAAAGAGATTTGAGATGTCAAATGTTGAGAAGCTTCAAGTATAGCCACTTGGCATTATGGGCTCTGCCTGGATCATATAGGTTGCAATAACTTAGCCAAATGGACAGTTAGTGGTAGGGGTTGATAGGTTTGGAGCATGTCCATTTTGGTCTAAGGGAAGGCTCCTGAAAGATCTTGTATCGATGCATGTCGAGTCTTGTGGGGAAAGTGCACCACCTCTCGAGAGAGTAAAATCTAAGTACTTAGCCGTGTCCCCGGCAATGGACAATTTGAGAATCAAGAGATGGAAGCTGTCAACACCCAGATTTTCAATCCCAGATGCCTGTTATGCCATACATCGCAATCCCAGGATTACCATTTTTGCGAGACATAACAGAATTGGATATCACAGTACATCATCCATTACAAACCATACATAAAGTCTTACACAAATAAGGATCTCATGATCCAGTTCTTAATACAACTCAAGCAGCGGAAATACGTAATAATAAAGGTGGCATATGCGAAGCTCCATCTTCGGGGTCACAGACAATGCTGACGATGGGAGATGATCCTAGTTGTCGTAACCTTCCTGGGGTCCATCATCCTGGTACTCCTCTTCATAGTCTGGCCACGGGAATAGCCAGGGACAAAGCCATGAGTACTCTTTAAGTACCCCCAAACTAATACTAACAAGTGAGAGGGGTTTTTGTAGTAGGACACTAAGCTCTAGGGTTGTTTTGCAAAAAGCCAGATTTACCTCTACTAAGTTCTGGAGCAAAGAATGCTAGTTGAAGATTTTATATCACCTAAGTGGGAACTTGTATCTCATGTCACAACCCTGTTGTGGTCAAGTCAAATTCTCCATTCATTTCACAAGTCATTTTGAAAACATCTGACGGGGGAACAGTATGGCCACTCCAATTGTCCATAACCGTGGACGCGGCTATTCGAATAGTTTGACACTCTGCAGATATTGTACACTTTCACCACAACATTCGATACATCCGTCAGGAACAAATCCTGAATTGACCATACTCAGTATGCGTATAATCAATCCTAACCTTTCAATTACACTCCCTAGTATAAGCACCTCTCCTGTGAGTTTGGCCTCCCAACCATGACCAACTGTCATCTTGGGTACTACACATGTGGGCAATCTTCACATGGTAGCCTCAGCTTAGACCTTGGCCGTGAGGGAACCCCTACTAAGGTATATAAGTTTCCAGTCAAGCCCTACCCAATTTTCGGGTATTATGGTTGTACGGTAAAATTGGAATGGTATTGCATCCAGACAACCATCAGTTTTATAAAGGGCTAAGGCTCATGCCTCAACATTTTCATCACCAAAATCATCTGGTGTTTGGAAACACATGTCAAAACATCTCAGTAGAATGATCCATCATTCCAAGGTTGTCATAACCATTTTTCCACCAAGTATTCCCATCTGAAGTTGATCAAGTTTTATGCTTAGCACTAGCATCTACAAGTGGGGGTGAGTACTAATGAGGGGTGATAAACTAGTGGAGTTTTCACTAAGTTCAGTCTCATGCCTTAGGATGACATCAAGATTATCTAGGTTAGGCCAAATTTTATGCTCTTTATGCAACCTTCAATTATCTTCCTAGAATCTAGAAGACACTTAAGTAAACTTTAAGAACAAGCTTTGAGAAAGAAATCAAGTGGAAAGCTTGCAAGTAAAACTAGGATTGGGTTATCAAGTGGGTATGAGCACATATGCTTAAGGCATATGGTTGGCATGGTAACAAGAAAATATTAGCTTGCATAATTCAACTTGATTAGTAAGGCTTGCAAGTATTGGCTTGCCTTGTGCAGAGGAGTGGTTGAAGTTCTCCTTGGCTTCTTCTTCGTAGTATCCTCGTTCCTCCTCGTATCCTTGGTCGGTACTAGCGTCTATACATAAATACGAGGTACACAATCACCAAACAATACTTAACTACTTTCAATCATCACACAAAGGGGTTCTATAGATGATCTAGCATCATCACTAACATTACAAGACTAAAGCATTTGTCTTATTGATTTTATTTTTAGAAAAGTAATTTCTACTCATTGAAAAACTACTTAAGATTTAATATTCTCCAAACCAAACATGGGATCATGTTGACACATGTTATCACCACATATTTCAGTACATGGGAATGTGATTTAAAGTGGTGTCACAATTTAATAAGGTTTAACCCTTTTAATTTAAATAAATAAAGTGACTAGAAATGCCTATGTGGCATTCTTTTATTACTTGGACATTATTTCTGTAAGTAAACCCATATATTTTTATATATTCTGAAAGGTATGGTTAAATATGATTTTTGAGAGTTGGAATCAACTCAAAAACTAATATGGTTTAAATTTGCAAAATGTTTGAATGCAGAAAAGCTTCTGCCTTGTTATTTTTACCCAGGGTGATCTACAGATCCAAATGATTTGAATACAATGAGCTTGGATTAAGTATTTCAAGACCTTTCTAACAAAATTGGTTTCATTCAATTTGGTTCATTGAATCGAGCTGGGTTGATTTTTTAAACTAGGTACAAAACTGGGTTTGAATGAAAATAGAAAAATCTAAATTAAAACGAGTGGGTTGCGCGGGAAGGGGAAATGGGCTGGCCCAGTGTCACTCCGCGGCGCAGGACGCAACTGACAGGGGGAAGCGGTACGAGGCGATATCGGCCGCACGATCTAAGTCTAATCGAACGGCTACGGCTCATCATCCACGTCGGGCAGCGCCAACGAGAAAGAACCCTAACGCGGCAGGTGGGGGTCATGGGAGGCTTACCGGGGCTCAGGCGAAGGTCGGCGATGTGGGCGAACGACGAAGTCGACGACGGCAAACCTCCTGGTACCGGCATCTCCTCCTGGGGCAGCTCCAATCGATGGCTTCCTTCTTCTCCAGCAGCGGCGAGCTCGGGCCAAATTCTAGCGATGCGCTGCTTGCCTTGCTCCGGGAATGGGGTGGGTGGTTCTGGGTGAGAGGGGAGTGGAATGGTGTGAAGGATTCGAGCGGGGTAGGCCTCTATTTATAGTGGCGAGAGGGGACCGACTGGCGCAAGCTGAGATCATCGTGGTCGACAGCATAGAGGGCTATCGGCGTGGGCGACGGTAGGGGGCGGTGCTGTGCTCCCTGGCGAATATCAACGGTGTGGTGGCGAGGCGTGGGGCAGTGCTGATCGGTCGAAACACTGCGGTTCTCTGCGCGTGCCCGACGGAAGTTTTAATGGCGCACAACGCGCGTGGTCCGCGCGGCGGCAAACGGGCGTGTCTGCGGGGTTGCTGGGACAGTGGTGATCACGCGTGCACGCGGCGAGGTCGGCGTGCGGCCTGTGGGTGCTGGTCGAGCGTGGCGCACGGGGCGCGCTCTCGGCATGCTCGCAGAGCAGCTTGGCATGGCTCGGGCGTGTGGTCCAGTGGCTGGCATTGCTCGCGGCTGGGACAGGGAGTGGCAGTGGAGTGCTAGCTTTCTCCCAGACAAGGTTGGCGAGGCTAGTCCTGCTCGTAGCTTGCTGTCCACACTGGGGTGACATGGTGCTCTCGGCCTGTTCACCATTGATGACAATGGCCAGCTTACAGTAGAGCTAGTGATTAGTTAGGGTTGTTAGATGATCTACTAAGGCTAGTGGTGTCCAGAGAGGGAACAAGTTAGGCCAGAATCACTGCACACTATAGTGTTTAGGATTTGTTTGATTTGCATCTGCAAGGTGTTTGATGAAATGGCCGCATGAACTCAAGTTTTGAATTTTGAAAAGATTTTTGGTAGGTGTGCTAGGCATGTGCTGGTGAGTCTGTGGATGCTTGGGTTTTGAAAGTTGAGCTTGTTTGAGTGGTTTTTGAAAAAGTGGGATCTTCCCATGTGAAATAGATTCAATTTTAAACTGTCATTTAAACTATGCATTCAAATGTTTTTTGATGATCACAAAGTGGGCCTTGGTACCTTGTTATGAGTACTATGAAGGGGTGCAAAGATCCAAACAAGTTTATGTTAAGTTTTGAAAGTTAGGGATAGCCAAAGTAGGCATGGGAGTTAAATTGGCCAAAGTGACCATTCACTTATTTTGTTTTTTTTTATTTGTTTGTCTTTGGGAAAAGTGTGGGGATTGTTTAGATGATGTTTATTTCACCTAAGAATTATTTTACAAGCAAAGAAACACACAAGCATGGCAATTCAAAAGAATCCAAATTGTAATGCTTACACATATGCATGCTTTCATATTTTTAATTTGAAAAGTTTTTGTTAACCCTAATTTTGATGATTAGAGTATGATGATCCAATTTTAATATTTTTGGGATGTTACAGAAGCTATCAAGAATCTCCTCATCCCAATTTCTAAGTTAAAAACTTGTGGTTAAACAAGGGTTAAAGGATCACCAATGTCTATTGGTAGATGCCTTGGGTGATTTTGACAAACAAAAACTTAGTGTTTTCAAATTATAAGGAAAATCTATTTTGAGCAAAGCAAGCCTAAGCTCCACTTAGCCAAATTTCATATAGATGATAGATACCACTACTCTACCATAGTATCACTTGCCAATACAATTCAAATGTATTGATCCTTATGGATGTAACTTATTATGTTGCAGGTTTGTTTGATATTAGTGAAGTGTGTTGATTAGGATTACAAGTCTACAACCAACATGACCGCCTGTGGCACTTTGAAGATGAAGGACTCCATGCTACATAGTTATTTCTGCTGCATTGTAATGAGATAGCCAAATGAGATATGTAAGATGTAATGAATTATTTTATTCCTGGATATAAAGTTGTATTATGACCTTTGTTTCTTGATATTACATCTTAAACTGTGGTTGCTAGCTATTGATCCAGGGACTAACATTGTCAAAACAGGGATCTCTACCTTATTAAAGGTTGGGACCTCTATAGATGGTATCAGAGAACTGTGTTGCCTGTAGGATTGTAACCCTAGGATTGGACAAAACCCCTTAGAAAAATCGGAGTTGTATTTGTTCAAAATTATTTACAAACAATCTTGTAAACTCTTCCCTCGACCTTTTTGTCTTTAATTCTACATCTCTTCTATTTCAACTTGATGGATAAAACCTCAACCATGAGCAAAGACTTCAACATGAGCAAAGGACTTCACCAACTCAAATGACTTCAACATCAACAACACCAATGACTTCAAATTTTATTTCACCAAGGACTTCAACTTGGACATCACTAAGGACTTCAAGTGAGACAAGAAATGTTACTCAAGACTTGAAGACTAAGGAAACATAACTTAGAAGGAACCATCATCAACTTTGAAGTTTTGTGACCAATATGCAAGAATTTTTCTAAGGAAGCCATGATCTTGTTCAAGAAGAAACAACTAAGAAGAATGGAATGATCCCAAGTGAACCATATAGTTGGACCACCATACTAATGATTAGTTTAAACCCACCAACTTATGTGGTGTAGCAAAAATAATTTGTTGCCTAAAAATGTGCTTGAACTTGTTGTTTGAGTGGAATGTTGTTTGTGATTGCTTGCACATTGCTTGTGTGAATTGTTGTGTGTTATAGACTTCTTCCTTAGAAATATTTTGCCTATTCTAATCCCAATCCAACCCAAACAAATGACTTCTCCAAGAGACTCCAACATCAAGAATGGTGACAACAACAACAACCAAGAGATGCTTCTAGCAACTCAAGCCCAGTTGAATCAAGTGACACCTCAGTTTTTAGCCAACAACAATGAGTTAGACCCAACCATGCAAAAGTTTTTGGAAACCCAATCACAATTGTTGCAAAGGATGACTAATCAAATGATCAACATGATAAGCAACTCTTCCCAAGGAGATTGTGACAACAATGATATCAAGGATGACATTATAGAAGGAACTCAAGCTTGCAATATTTGTGGAGACATGGAACACACTTCCAAAGAGCATGAGGATCAATGCCCTAATTGTGAAGAGAAACATCTAACTAAAAAATGCCCCACATCCCAAGTGACTTGTTTCATATGTGAAGGAAATAATCATGTCCCTATCCAATGCCCCGTCTATCCTATAGTTCAACAAATGAAACAAGATGGAATGCATCAAACGTTTGGAAATCTACATAAGGGAACAACTTCTACCAAGAAGGATGAAGGCAAAGTCAGAACCATGCCTCATAAGGCCAAATCCAAAGTGACCACAAAGTGTTGCTACTCTTGTGAAGAAGAAGGTCATATCTCTAGGAACTACCCCAAGAAGAGAGAAAGATTTCCCACCTTTGAGATGCGATATGAAGAGCATGAACTAGAAGAACTCCTAGCTTTGGAGAGACCCAAGAAGAAGAAATGCCCTAATTCCAACAAGAAGTACAATAGCCAAGTGCAATGTTACAATTGCAAAGAGATGGGACACTATGCATCACATTGTCTAGGAAAGAAGAAAGATATTAGCCAACATATGTGTTTCAAATGCAAATAGCTAGGCCATTATGCTAACAAGTGCCCAGAGAAGCTACATCAAGATCCCAAGTAAGCCAAGATGTAATCTAGTTGAAAACCTTTTAAGGGTGGTAGTACCCTAGTTGCCTTGAAGCCAACTTGTAACCCCTAACCTTCCCAAATCTCGGGACGAGATTTCTTTTAAGGGTGGTAGCCTGTCACATCCCAAAATTTTCCAAATTTTGAAATGTGAAAAATAAATAAACAAAAGAAATAATTGTTGAAACTTAGGGTGAAAAGAAACTTTTTGTTTCATAAATTTAATCACCAAAACCCATCTTGAACAAACTTTGAATAAAAGGAATCCAAAAAAATTCAATCAAATGAAATACATTCATCAATAATGTATCTTGAAATTTAAACACTTGGAGAAGTTAAACCAAAACCCTAAAACCCTAATGGAAGAAAATCATTTCCAAGATCTCTCTAAGACTATGGATTTCATCCATATAAAAATTTGTCAACAAACATTTATAGATGATCAAGAATGATAAATAAAAATATTATAAAACCATAGAAATTGATTTCATTCAATTTGGAACCATGGATAAAAACTTATGAATTTAATAAGATGAAAGGAAATAATTTCCAAAGCTAATAAAGCTCCTATCTAAAATCCATACCTAATTTTGAGCAATTAATCCTAAAAGGATAAAAAATATTAAATAAAATTCTACAAATTGGAATCACCAACTTTGGATCTACAAATAAAAAGATATGGATTTTATGAGAAAAAGAAAGAAAATAAACAGGGAATAATTAAAAGCCAAATTAAATCTTGGCCAAATCCATAAGCAAATGAAATAAAGATAATCCAAATGAAATAAAGGGATAAGGAATATTCAAATTAAATAATATGGCCTTAACCTAATTCTATTCCATTTGAATAAAGACAAAATCCCTAATAGAAATGATTAATTAAATCATGGGAAAATAATAAAGTGGAATTTCCCAAGTGGAATAAAAGTTACTTAATTAACTTAAATGGAATAAAAGAATCATTTAAATAAAATTTATATGGAATCACAACCATATTTGGTTTTATTTTGATAAATACAATTGCCCAATCTAAATGATTAATAAATCATATTTTAAATAATTCAAAATGAATTATTTAACACACTTTGGAATAAATAAAACCTACTGAAAGGGTTTGATAAATATTTGAATTTAAAACAGAAGGATAAATCATTTGAATAAATAATATGGATTAGAACCATATTTAAAATCCTATTTAAATAAAGGCAAGTGCCAATTTTAAATAAAATATAAACCATAAATGAATAAAATACTTATTTTAAAATGGTCTTTAAAATACATGTTTGAACAGAATAGAAAATTACTGAAGGTTTGGTAAAAATCTAAATCCAAATGGTGTTTGAAATCATTTGAAAAAATTCAAAACAGAATAAAAGAAACCGAAAAAGAAAAAGAAACAGGAAGAAAAAAATGAATGAAACGAGCCAGTCCAGCCCAACAAAGCTCCAGGCCCAACTAGCCAGCCCACCTTCCTCCCCCACACGAAGCATTTTTCCACTCTAACTCAAACCCGCGCAGACGCCGATGCCTAGACCCCACCATGTAACTCTCTCCTTGCTGACAACGCAACCCTGCATGTCAGTCTTCGTCTTCACCCACCGCGACCTATTCTTTCCCTCTCACTGATGTTTATGTCGAGTTAATGCTCGAGTTAATTCCTGTTGATGCCGCACATAACTCGCCCAGTAATCATGCCTTCATAATCTCCCCGTTCTCCTCTTCATTTCCCCCCAGACATCACTCCACCGGAGCACCTAGGCTGCCCGAATTGTGACCACAACCTCCCTCTGCTCCGATGAGTGTCTCCACCAATTCCGCGAGCCCAGCTACCCTTTTTCCCCTTCGACCACACGAGCTTGCTCCCCACCCTCTTACGCACCCTCCAGTATCCTCAGCTCGCCCGCGCATGCCCCGTAGGCTCGGCAACATCATCGACAGAACACCTCCGCCGTGTGCCTCGACAACGGCGACTCCGCACGGTGAGACCCGACTATCCCCTCCTCTTTGGTTGTTAGTCGCATGTTCATAATTCTTGTGCGCATCTAACAACATCACTCATTTGCCTTAGCATGCACCACAACCTCGCCAACGATGTCGCCAAGCTCGCCCGTCGATAGAGACAACTCCGGTGAACAATTCAGATCAACACCTTGCGCCCCTTCAACGATGACGACCACCTTGAGATTCAGCACGACACGACGAACTCAGTAAGCATCTTCCCCCTCTCTCGCGCTTCCTGTACTCACCATACCACCACTGGCAGAGCCGCGCCGCCGCATAGCCACCGCTAGCGCCGCCCATCCTTGGTCATAGGGTTGTGAACCGTTGGATTTAGATCCAAGAGACATGATAGAATCTTAAGCGAAGGGGTATGATCGCTTCTGTGCTGCACGATCTGCTTTTAATCCAATGCACCACACCGCTCGATCCAGCCGAACCGGTACGCTCTAATTAGATCAAGACACGTGGCTCAGACTTTGATTTAAAAATAGAAACATTTCTATTAGATATGTGATTTGAAAAATTCATAACTTTTAATCTACACGTCCAAAGTTTACAAACTTTATATCATTGGAATCAGGAAAAAGATTACTTTACAACCATACCATTTGTTTAATGAATTACTTCTGAAAAATTGGTTGTTTTTGCAGAAACATGTGTAGGCACATTTTGTGTATAAAATTTATGTAAAAATGTTTTTAGGATAAAATCTTTTGTGAATGGATATTTTTGAACCTATTGAGCATAGAAACCAACTTTTGGATTTAAAAATATATTTTGTGACACTTAGGAATTATTCCTTTGAATTAAAGCATTTCTAGTTTAATAAAAATATTGATTATTTTTTAAAAATGTTTTTTGAGTAAAACCTTTGGAAAATGATTTGATTTAAACTCTCTTACCATAAACACCAAGTTTTGGGATTTAAAAATATTTTTGGTGAACCCTATAAAATTATTACTTCGTTTAAAGGCATTTCCAACAAAATAAAATATTACTTTGCTTTAAAAATGGTTTATAAGTAAAACCTTTTGCAAATGGTTTTAATATTAAACACTTGACCTTAAAACACTAACATTTGTGTTTAAAAATATATATGTCAAACACTAGAAATTATTACCTTTATTTAAATCATTTCTAGCAAAACAAAATGATTTAAAATGGCCATTTTCACTAACTTGTTATCAAATGGTTTTGCCACTTTTATAAATGACCAATAGGTGTTTTAAAATGTTTATAACCTATTAGAAACCACTTTTCCCAATAAAACAATCCTTGGCATGCATTGCTTTGTTTTTATTATTCTATGTGATGAATTGCTTGAATGGTAGATTGCATTTGTGCCTTGATTGAATTGTAGTGAACTTTGAAGAGTGTGACTATTGCAAGATCAAGGAGTGAACTTATATTCTCTACCAAAAAGGCAAGTGGTGCTTCATACTTTTGTCCCATTATTTTCACTATGCATTAGTGATATTTCTAAGTAGGACTTGCATGGAATTTTACCAAGTATGCTATGCCATGGGAAATCCTAGTAGATGATGCCTTAGTGGAATTTTCCCTAAGTTAAGATCCATACTACTATCATGCTTAGCCTAGCTAGTAGAAAACAAGGGTGGATTATATTCATGCTATGAAATATTTCTAAGTCAATGACTTGTGTTTTGTTTAATAAAACAACTATGTGAATGAAACACCTGGGTGGAATGGTGAGAATGGATTTATGTTGAGTGGTTACACAAGGTCAGGGGACTGGTGAACCTTGTGTATCACACTTGTGGAAAGCCACCCAGGAATAAAGAGATTTGAGATGTCAAATGTTGAGAAGCTTCAAGTGCAGCCACTTGGCATTATGGGATCTGCCTGGATCATATAGGCTGCAATAACTTAGCCAAATGGACAGTTAGTGGTAGGGGTTGATAGGTTTGGAGCGCGTCCATTTTGGTCTAAGGGAAGGATCCTGAAAGATCTTGTCTCGATGCATGTCAAGTCTTGTGGGGAAAGTGCACCACCTCTCAAGAGAGTAAAATCTAAGTACTTAGCCGTGTCCCCGACAATGGACAATTTGAGCATCAATACATGGAAGCTATCAAGAATCTCCTCATCCCAATTTCTAAGTTAAAAACTTGTGGTTGAACAAGGGTTAAAGGATCACCAATGTCTATTGGTAGATGCCTTGGGTGATTTTGACAAACAAAAACTTAGTGTTTTCAAATTATAAGGAAAATCTATTTTGAGCAAAGAAAGCCTAAGCTCCAATTAGCCAAATTGCATATAGATGACAGATACCACTACTCTACCATAGTATCACTTGCCAATACAATTCAAATGTATTGATCCTTGTGGCTGTAACTTATTATGTTGCAGGTTTGTTTGATGTTAGTGAAGTGTGTTGATTAGGATTACAAGTCTACAACCAACATGACTGCTTGTGGCACTTTGAAGATGAAGGACTCCATGCTACATAGTTATTTCTGCTGCATTGTAATGAGATAGCCAAATGAGCTATGTAAGATGTAATGAATTATTTTATTCCTGGATATAAAGTTGTATTATGACCTTTGTTTCTTGATATTACATCTTAAACTATGGATGCTAGCTATTGATCCAGGGACTAGCATTGTAAACACAGGTATCTCTACCTTATTAAAGGTTGGGACCTGTACAATCCTCTTTGAGGAAACAATAGTTTTCCTCTTGTGGGGAGAGTCATGCATCTTGCCTTCAACACAAGCCCTGCAAACATGATATTTGGCAAAGGAAACCTTGTCTTTTAGTCCAAGGATGTGGCCACCCTTGTGAAGACTTTGCAAAGTTCTCATGTTGAAATGGGCTAAACGGCGATGCCATAGCCAGCCCACGTCGGCCTTTCCGAATAAGCACATCGAACCCGAAGTGGTTTTCCCCGAAAATTCCACCACATACAGGTCATTTTCGACGTACCCAACAAAAGAGACCTTTAGAGACTTGCACCACAAGAGTACCACTAAATCACCATCAATGAAAATAGCAAAGCCCATATTACCAAGGGCACGAAAAAAAAGTAAATTGTAATCGAGGGTCTTAACAAGCATGACGTCCACAACCTTGCCAAGACCCAATACCTCAGATTTAGACTTATCACCATAGGAGACTATAATATGATCATGATTGGGTCGCATATCCGTGATGATCTCTTTGCTTTCGGTCATATGACTAGTGCACCCACTGTCCAGCACCCATTTAGACCCACCGGAAGCATAGACCTGCAAGAGAATTACTTCTTGGTTTTAGGTACCCATTTTTCAATGGGCCCTCTCATGTTAGTAACAAGGGTCTTTGGAACCCAAATAGACCTAGCAACATATTCATAAAAAGTACCAACATAATAAGCATAAACTTCACCATAATAATCACAAAAAAGTTCATAATTTGGAATGTGAGACCTTGTAAAACCAATATGGTCAGTTTTGTCTTTTGTGACATTCTTATCAACTGTGTTTGTCTTTTCTTGTTCACTCTTGGTCTTCTTCTTGTTCTTGTTCTTCTTGGACTTGGTGACATATCCAAGTCCCTCTTTTCCAAGATTTTATCTTTGCTTGCCAAAAATATCATCAAGTACACATTTACCATTGGGAGTGATGTCATTGACAAGATCATCTTCCACCCTAGCATTTTCCTTGTGAATATATGTTGATTTAGATGTGCTAGGAAAATCATGCTTGGTAAATCGAATTTGGAGCTGATCATGCGACTCATTGAGAATGAAAAATTCACTTTTCAAAGCCTTGTGAGCAATGCCAAGTTTCTCCAATTCCTCGGAGAGTCTAGCACGAGCATCCCCAAAGTCAACCTTTTATTTCTTTAGCTTCTTTGCTTTTGCTACTGCATTTTCACGTTCCTTAACAAGATTTGTCACCATTTCTTCATGTGACTCCTCAATAGACTCAAGTCTCTCTTCAAGAGAAACCCGAGCCTCTTCTTCTTCTAGAGCATTTTTTAAGGATGCAATTTCCATTGCATCCTCCCTTTCAATCCTGCCCTTTTCTTCAAGAAGCACTTCATTTTGGTCCAGCTGGTCCATAAGATCCTCAAAATGTATTTTGTGCTCACCTTGAAAGTTAGTGAAGAAATAGTCCAAAGCAATAATTTCTTCTTTAACCTTAAGACTAGTAGGATCATCCATGTCAATCATAGCCTTAGGAAAGGAAGTGTTAGAAGATGATACCTCGGAACCTCTTGGCATGAGACAAGTAGCGTTCTTGTTGCTGACGATTTTGTTCGGAGAGTCGAATAGAGATGTTGGTGTAGATGTGGTGACTATAGCAGCCACATATCGAGAGATATCATCCCCGTCTTCATCTTCAGTTCCTGAAGTATATTCTTCTTGATCCACTAGAACAATCTTTGGTTACTTCTTGAAAGGAGCATTCTTCTTCACAAATTGTTTCTTTCGTGGAGCCTTTGACTTTTCCTTGAGAATGAGTCTTCCTCCATTATCTTCCCTACTTTGATAAGGACACTCGGCTACAAAGTGCAGCCGATCTCCACAGTTGAAACAAGTTCTTATCTTGGGACCGTTTTCCCTTCTTCCATTTGCTCCACTCTTGCGTTCTAGTTCAGACTTGGCTTTGGCTGGATCCTTCCAAAAGTTTATAGCATAGAAGGCCATGTATTGTCCATGAGATCTTTTTACATCCTAGGGATAGTCCATATCTTCTATGTCATCTTCATCATGACCAACCACACTTGTCTTCAAGGCCATGTTGACCCCCTTTTGCATCCCAATGGCTCGTGCATGAGCATCTTCGACATTCTTGGCAGCCACTTTGAAAGCTGCCATCTCTTGCATTACCTCATTGGATGTCATTAGGTGGTAGTTATGCCTTCCTTGGCGACTCTTCAAATATATGGGCTCAAATGGCATAAGAGCACTGACATAGTCGCTCTTGATCCAAGCATCATCAACATGAGAGGCACCATGATTTCTGAAAGTGGTGGCTATTTACTTGAGCCTCCTATACATGTCCTCGTGGTCTTCTCCATCCAACATATAGAATCCTCCAGCTTCATTACTCAAAGCATCATATCTATTTCTTCTCATGCTTTGATTTCCAATTAAGAGCTCGGTGAGGACATCCCAAGCTTCCTTAGCTGTGTTGAGATGCACAATGTGTTGCATGTCTTTGGTACCCACACCAAGCTGAATCATGTGTAGAGGTGATACGTCTAAAACATATCTACTTTCCTAAAAACTTTTGCTATTGTTTCTCCTCTAAACTTGTGTGATTTGGATAAAAATAACACAGACTGACGCTGTTTTCAGCAGAATTACCTTGGTGTCTAGTTTTTGTGCAGAAAATCAACTATCAGGAAAAATCCCAGAAAATATGCCAAAAATCCTATTTCACCACAAGACTCACGGAGCCATAATATGATACGGAGTGGAGGCCTGAGGGGCCCACACCCCCCTGCCGCGTGGGTGGGCCCAGGCCATGCTTGGAGGGGGTGTGGCTGCCCCAGGCACCCCCTCGCCCTCCCTCTTCGCCTATAAGTTGCCTCTTGACCTAAAAACTGAGGGGGGTTCGACGTTTTTCCAGAAAGAGTTCCGATGCGCCGCCACCACCAAAAACCATGATTTAGAACCAGAAACGCCGTTCTGGCACCCTGCCGGGACGGGGAATTTGGAGAGGATCATCGCCATCATCATCAACAATGCCTCTCCATCAACCATCCATGTTTCCCTCATCCACGAGTGAGTAATTCCCCGCTGTAGGCTATGGGGATGGTAGGGATTGGATGGGTTCTATCATGTAATCGAATAAGATTGTTAGGGCATGGTGCTTAGTATCTCTATTAGTGTTATTTGACTTTGTTGCAACTTGTTGTGCTTAATGCTTGTCACTAGGGCCCGAGTGCCATGATCTCAGATCTGAACTTATTATTGATTCATTATGATAGTATTGTTTGTGATCTTATGTGCAAGTTGTGTACACATATCATTGTCCGGATCCAAAGGCCCTAAAGTGACAGAAATTGGGACAACTGGAGGGGATGGCTGTGATGTGAGGATCACGTGTGTTCATGGAATGTTAATGCTTTGCTCCAGTGCTCTATTAAAAGGAGCACCTTAATTGCCTGTAGTTCCCTTGAGGCCCCGCTGCAACGGGCTGGCAGGACAAAAGATGTTGAGCAAGTTCTCATTGCGAGCACGCATGACTATTTATCGAGCACATGCCTATGATTTCTTAGTACTTGGATTCTTTATCTTATTTATCTGCAATTTCCCTAGATCTTGAAGTTACATATTTAGACTTGTCCATGCAACGCCTGTCCATCCATCCCTATGCCTACCACGCTCATATCCTACTGTTTGCTACTACTGTTACTATTGCTCTTGTTTTACTGCTGCTGTTACTTTTCTATTGCTACTACGAAACTTTTGCTACTGATAAAATTCTTTGAGCAAGAACTATTTCCAGGTGCAGCTGAATTAACAACTCAGTTGTTAAGGCTTGCAAGTATTCTTTGGCTCACCTTGTGTCGAATCAATAAATTGGGTAATACTACCCTCGAAGACTGTTGCGATCCCCTATACTTGGGGGTCATCAAGACTACTTTATGGCACTGTTGCCGGGGAGCATAGCTTTATTTGCAAGTTCACTTGGATCTATTATTGTTCATTGATATTCCTTTCATCATGGGGAAGTATCGTGATGGAAAGTTTCCTATTTTACCATCCACTACAAGAAGAGGTACAGTCCTAAGCACCTCTGCTGCTCTTGATTCACCGTCTGTTATAAGTAAGCTTGTTACACCACCACCACATACACATGCTACACACACTGCTTCTACTGTTGAATCTGAAACTGCTTTTGATACTCATGATGTTACTTCTACTGTGCTTGATGTGAGTGGTTCGTTAGGTCCTTTCCTAGATGCTACTATGGCTAGTCTAGGAAATACTGAAACTCCTAGTGAAGACACTATTACACCTGTTAGCTCACCTGAGTCTAGAGAGATATGATATTAATGATGGTTACATTGAGGTGACTGATAAATTTATTGAAGAGTGCCGAAACACACATGGTGCTAGTGCTATTAAGAGTCTCCTTGAAAGACGTACCATTATTCCTAAATTGTGTTCTGATCCTAAGTTTGCCACTTATCCCATAGATATTAAAGATGAAGATTATGATTTCTCTCTTGATCTATCCTATTTAGACATTGTTGAGAAAGAACCTTTTCGTGGGACTGAGAGTGAGAGTGCTGTGGAACATATGAATGAGCTTTACACTATGAGTGCTTTATTCTCTGATGATTTTAAGATGCGCAAGTACTTTGTTACTAAGATATTCCCCTTTTCACTAAAAGGAGAAGCTAAAGCTTGGTTTAATAGATTACCTCCTGGATCCATTGATAGTCCTGATTGTTTGATTGCTTCTTTATTCTAGAAATATTTTCCTCCTAGTTCTAGACATGCTGCTTTGCAGAAACTTTTTGATTTTAAATAGGGAGAAGAAGAGAAATTGCCTGAGTCATGGACAAGGTTCTGTGCCTTGATTCATGCACACCCTGGATGATCATTACCTAAAAATGAGCTACTTGATATTTATTATAATGGACTAACTAATGATTCTAGGACATACCTAAATAGTTTTGCTGATTGTGTTTTCAGGAAAAGAACTCCTACAGATGCCAAAGAATTAATGGCTAAAATAAGCAAGAATTATGTTGATTGGACTTCAACTGAGCTAAATACACCTGGGCCTATTACTCCTGAACCAATTGTGCCTGAACCAGATCCAACGCTAACACCAAAGAAGAGGGGAGTTATTGCATTAAATGATGAAGTGATGAAATAAGCTAAGAAATTTCTAAGGAGAAAGGTATTAGAGCTGAAGATGTGAAGAATCTACCTCCTATTGAAGAATTATGTAAGCCAATTCCCCACTCATCTACTATTGAGGCACACTCTCTCCACTTTGATGAAGGTGATATTCCCTATGGTAAGCCTCCTGATCAATGCTTAGAGGAACTTGACACATTTATTGTTAAACAAGGTAATTTTAATAAACAAGTTCAGAATCATTTATTGGAATACTCTAGAGCTATTAATGAGTTGAAAGATATTGTGGAAAGAACTGATAATGATGTTAAAATGCTTTGTAAACACTTTCAAATGGTTCGAACCCAAATTGATAAACTTGCTAAGGTACAAAAAGATATGCTAGTTAATGCCTCAGGAGATAAACATGCTTATGGAATTAGAACTAGGAGTGGTATAGCTACTCAAGATCCTTTATATCCTGAAGGACACCCTAAAAGAATTGGAATGATTCTCAACAAGGTGAAAGTATAGGTAGCCCTCGTAAGAGAAATAAAAAGAAACATAAAATAGTTGAGAAACCCTCTGAACCTGCTGTAGATCCTAATAGTATATCTGTCTCTGATGCTGAAACTGAAAGTGGTGATAAAAATGATGCTCCTGACAAGGAGGAAGTTCAGGAAGAACCTGCGAAGCACACTAAGAACACTAGGTACACTAAGGTATATTTTATATCTAATAAACATGGTAGTGAGAGAGAACCTTGGGTGCAGAGAAACATATGCCTTTTCCTAATAAGAAACACAAGTCAAAGGAGGAAGAACACTATAACAAGTTTTGCGAGTGGATGAAACCTTTATTTTTGCAAATTCCTTTTATTGATGCTATTAAGTTGCCTCCTTATTCAAAGTATATGAAGGATATTGTCTCTAATAAAAGGAAGATTCCTAATGAGGAAATTTCTACTTTGCTTGCTAATTATTCCTTCAATGGTAAGGTTCCAAAGAAACTTGGTGGTCCAGGTATACCAACTATTCCTTGCTCTATTAAGAATAATTATGTTAGAAATGCTTTATGTGATTCGGGAGCTGTAGTTATTGTTATGCCTTTTTCTCTCTACAAGAGACTCCAGCTAGAAAAGTTGATACCAACTGATATATCTTTGCAAATGGCTGATAAGTCAACAACTATTCCTGTTGGTATATGTGAGGATATTCCTGTTCAAGTGGCTCATAATTGCTTGGTTTTAACTGATTTTGTTGTGCTTGAGATGCTTGAAGATGATAATATGTCTATTATTCTTGGGAGACCTTTTCTTAATACTGCAGGTGCTGTCATCAATTGTAATCAAGGAAAAGTAACTTTTAATATTAATGATAACGAGCATACTGTTTATTTCCCCAAGAAGATTGATAAGAGCTATTGCCTGAATTCCATTGAAAATATTGAGAGCATCAAAGTTGGAGAAATATATTGCCCCATTCCATAAGAAAGTTTTGAAACTATTATGATTGGGACCATTGATATCAAGTTTAAGGTAACATAATCACTTTGTGAATGCAAAATTTTGTTTCATATAAGATTGTTTGGTGACAAGACTTGATCAACCTTGTTAACAAAAGGATTTTAATGAACAAAAAAAAGCTTTCACAGTGGTTATATTTGCTCACTTTTATTCTTCTCCTTCCTAGTCTTTGCTATTTCTCTTGTTTGCTTTAGTTTTGCTAGTTGTTTGCTTGTTAAAGTGTCTTAGAACTTCTATAGTTTTTGTTCTTGTTTGCTTTTTTGCTTCTTCTAAAAAAATATTTTCTGCGAGAAAATCAATTTTCATACCCTCAAAATTGGCCAAAAATAAACTTTCCGAAAAAATTCCAGAAAATTCATATTAATTTTTTCCTCGAAAAAGGGGCAGAGGGACACCTGGAGTGGCCCAGGGGGACCCACCAGGCTATCACACCCCCTGGTGGCGCGGCCAGCCCCAGAGCGTGCCTGGCCTGGGTGGGGCCCACTTGTGGCCTTCCAAGTTTCCTCCTTACAACCACTTCTTTCTCTCCCGAAAAACACCAGAAACATTTCTCAAGCTCGAGTTCCTGCTGCTTTTTCTCCCGACATTTGATCTCCTTTCTCAACCCATCTTTGCTGCTGATTTTTGGAGGGATTTCTCCTTGGTATGTGCCTCCTCCACTTGTCCAATTAGATTTGTGATTGGTAGATTGTATCTTGAGTATTTTGCTGCTATAGGTGTCAGGTTGTGCGATCTTGCATGCTTGTTCTATGCTTAGAGATTTCATTTTGATGCATGTTTAGCCCTCTAGCAAGTTCCTATAGTAGTTTCTCATCATTTATCAACTTGGAAATCACTTGGTTTGATTTTTGTCTAAAAATTTCAAAAAGGAAGATGAGTGCATACCCAGTGAATCAATATGATTTGATGGTACCTGGGCCAATGAAAGTCCATCGTGAGGAAGGAGTCTTCCCTTCCATATATCCATGCCCTGAATTTATGAGAGCCGCGGGAATCTTCCAGGATTTCCAAACTATGATTACTAATGCAAGGTTGGAACACTTTATTGAAGAATAACCATATCAGTATGTTAAGCTAACCATGGCTGTGGTGCAAGACTTCCAGTTTACTTGGTCCTCGTCTAATCCCATGGTCCATTATAAAATCTACAATCTAGCTGTCGACTTGCCTTTTGTTGATTTCTATGCAGCTATTAGAGTGGCTCATTGGGGATCTTGTGGAAGATCAAGGAGAGGCCTAAGTCACTTATAGATTTATATGCTGAAATTTGCCAAGGTTACGACTTCTCGAAGGAAAGTGGTAAAATTCGGAACATTCAGTTCCCATCTATTAGATATTTTTCTTATTTCATTACCAAGTGTGTTCTTGCTAGAAAGATTGCTAGAAAGTTATCTTCTTTTGATCTAGATTGTATCTCAGCTGATTTGAATAGGGATAGATCTTATAACCTGGATACTTTGATAGCTTACCGTCTTACCACTAACCACGAGAAGGGTGGAATTTGTGGAGGTCCATTGCCTCTAGGTTGCTAGCTTTCCATGGTTTAGAGCCTCACCATTTAGATTTTCGGTTCCCCATAGAGAGGCTTGATCTTGATTCCATGGTTTAGCATAATTTTGTTTCTTCTTGGGCTACTATGAGAAGTCTACCGTATGAATTATCCTTTGTTAAGCGTGGTTGGAGAGGGGGTAGGACTGATAAAGTAGTCTATTTGCCCGCACCTGCTTTGTTTAATTTTGATAGCAGACAAGGATGGTCGCTCATGGAGGAGGAGTTTGACACTCACGTGGCGGAGCTCTCCCAGCAAGAGGAGAATGTTGGAGAGGATGTCGAAGATGATTCGGTTTAGCCCTCCAACATGGGGGAGTATTCATACAAGCAGCCCTCCTATGATTGGCGCACGTCTTCTTCTTCGTCGCGAGGGCCTGATTATGATCATTCCTATGATGACCCACCAGCTTAGGGTTACTACTGCGCTATTGATCCCCACTTAGGCCAAAATCCTAAGATGCTGGTGGTGGTAGGGGGGGTATTACCGACATCACACTCATCTATATATCATGTCTCGTCGGTTCTTTGTATATCCATTGTTTTGTTTTCTTTTTTGGTTTTTGTTTCTGCTTTCTCAAAACACAAAAAGACCAAAAATATTTTCATTGTTTCTCTTGGTTTGTTTCTTTGCTTTTTATCTTTGGTTTTCCTTAAAGAAAAATCCAAAAAGATTTTGCTTTGTTTGGTTTTGCTTTGTGTGCTTGATTTAAAAAAATCGAAAACACCAAAAATATTTGTTGTTCTTCTTTGGTTTTGTGAAGTTCTTTGCAGGGTTCAGTAGTCCTCAGTGGATTTTGGTTTCATGTTATTATTCAAGTCACACAAGTGAAGGGAAATAATGAATATTAAGACAACTTGAGGTGTGGTAAAAGGCTGGTAACGAACTCTATTTGTTTTCATTTTTGTACATATACTCATCATGGTGAGCATGCTTAGTCTGTTCATGTAAGGTGTATGTTATTTATGGATGCTTAGTAGTTCTTGCTCTCTTATGATTAGCTCCAGCTTGCTAATAGTTTGTAGCATGTCATATGAATGTTTGCTTGCATTATTCTATTTATAACTTGGTATGACATTGTGGTATCCTCCTCTGAATGTTTCATGTGAATCGACTTGGCACATGCTCACGCATGCATATGACTAAACAATAGTCAGTAAGCCTCGATGGTTTATTTTTCCTCAAAGTTCTTGTATCATTTTCATGTCATAATTAGTCCTATTTTGCTACAATCATGATTATGACACTTATTGCTCTCTTGTTTGTCGCTCCCTCTCTATTCCTAGCCTTCACTTGCACTGAGTATGAGCTCTACTTGTTCATCCAACTCCCCAAAACCAATATTGCCAACAGTGTCCACCATACCTACCTACTAGCATCATTTGATATTCAGTGCATATTCATTATGTCTTGTTTTCTTCCAAATAAAATGTTTGACTGTTTTGAGAAAGTTAGTTAGTAAAGCTCTCACGAACTTGATGGCACACTTTATTTCTTGTACTTCATAAACCTGGACCATTGTGACTCTCCATGAAAGTTATATACTTGCAAATTATAGGCTGGGAGTTAGCAGAACCGTGCTGTCACGGGGAACGCTTTCAACACTTATGGATATATATCCAGTTGATATCATGCTCTTTTGTTTGCGGATGTCGTTGGTGTGAAACAAAAGGGGAGCTTGTGAGTTCATGGAGTTATATATATGTGTTAGAGAAACGCCTAGGCCACTAGCCTAAGCCATGCCTAATCATGGTGGAAACTTGCAGCATAACCATAATGAGCAATCTATGAAGCATCCTCAATAAAAACCTATGCAAATAGCAAATAAAAAGATCGCTGAGATGCTCATTGTCTGCTTGCCTTGTCATTTTGATTATGGGATAGCTCCTGTATGATGTGAAAGGGGTACCCTATTGGCGGTTCTCTATGATACGCATGTATTTACGATGACAAGAACTTACAAGTAACTAAAATTGAGTAGCATGAGGAGCGGCCCTCGTACTCAAGGGATATGAGATTTCCAGTTTATGGTCTGTCAAGCATATAACTCATATTGGACCTCAATTTCACCTTAATCATCTAAAGATGCTTATGATAGGGTCATTGAGAGCTCAAAGCTAATGAGTACCTTACTTTCAGCATTTGGAAGCCTTTCAAACCTTTCAAAACCTTTTTCACTTCCTTGTTGAGTCACCTCTTATTCTATGAGAACCTTCTTGAGAGCATAGTTGTCATTCTTAGTGTAATGTGCTTGTCTCGAAACTTGGTTAATTATGTCATGACTTTGATGCTTCTATCTCTGATATCTTTACTTCTAGTCTTCACTTGAACTTCAGAGGTGCCTTGGCATTCTTGTTTTGCTCCACCATCAAAGGCAAGCGAGATACCACTCTATCATACCTTCTTATGAGCATTACAATGTTGCTTATGTTTATGTTTCATGCTACTTATCATTATTGAGTTGGAATCTCTTCATAGCTTGCAATGACTATTGAGTAGACTTAGTTGCATACTCCTTATTATGAATTGTCTAAGTATCTACTCCCGTGCTGAGAATATATATATATATATCATATGAAGCAAATGTGTTCGTGAAAGTTCTTTTATCGCACTCAATTTTCAACTTAATTGCTTGAGGACATGCAATAAGATAAGCTTGGGGGGAGTTGATACATCCAAAACGTATCTACTTTTCCGAACACTTTTGCTATTGTTTCTCCTCTAAACTTGTGTGTTTTGGATACAACTAACACGAACTGACGCTGTTTTCAGTAGAATTACCTTGGTGTCTAGTTTTTCTACAGAAAATCAACTATCAGGAAAAATCCCAGAAAATATGCCAAAAATCCTATTTCACCATAAGAATCATGGAGCCAGAATACGAGATGTATTGGAGTCCTGAGGGGCCCACACCCCCTGCCGCGCGGATCAGCCCAGGCCGCGCCTAGAGGGGGTGTGGCTGCCCCAGGCACCCCCTCAGCCTCCCTCTTCGCCTATAAGTTGCCTCTTGACCTAAAAACCGAGGAGGGTTTGACGTTTTTCTAGAAAGAGTTCCGATGTGCTGCCACCACCAAAAACCATGATTCGGAACCAGAAACTCTGTTCTGGCACCCTGCCGGTACGGGGAATTTGGAGAGGATCATCGCCATCGTCATAAACAACGCCTCTCCATCAATCATCCATGTTTCCCTCATCCATGAGTGAGTAATCCCTTGCTGTAGGCTATGGGGATGGTAGGGATTGGATGAGTTCTATCATGTAATCGAATAATATTGTTAGGGCATGGTGCCTAGTATCTCTATTAGTGCTATTTGACTTTGTTGAAACTTGTTGTGCTTAATGCTTGTCACTAGGGCCCGAGTGCCATGATCTCAGATCTGAACTTATTATTGATTCATTATGATAGTATTGTTTGTGATCTTATCTGCACGTTGTGTACACATATCATTGTCCGGATCCAAAGGCCCCGAAGTGACAGAAATCCAGACAATAGGTAGGAACATAAACTGAAACATTCTGGAGCTACAAAGATAGTTATTAAATTGTTAGCACCACATAAAAACATTCCCCTTGGGACAACCGGAGGGGATGGATGTGATGTGAGGATCACGTGTGTTCATGGAGTGTTAATGCTTTTCTTCGGTGCTCTATTAAAAGGAGCACCTTAAATGCCAGTAGTTCCCTTGAGGCCCCGCTGCAACAGGCTGGCAGGACAAAAGATGTTGTGCAAGTTCTCATTGCGAGCACACATGCCTATTTATGGAGAACATGCCTATGATTGCTTAGTACTTGGATGCTTTATCTTATTTATCTGCAATTGCCCTAGATCTTGAAGTTGCATGTTTAGACTTGTCCATGCAACGCCCGTCCATCCATCCCTATGCCTACCACGCTCATATCCTACTGTTTGCTACTACTATTACTATTGCTCTTGTTTTACTGCTGCTGTTACTTTGCTGTTGCCACTACAAAACTTTTTCTACTGATAAACTTCTGTGAGCAAGAACTATTTCTAGGTGCACCTGAATTGACAACTCAGTTGTTAAGGCTTGCAAGTATTCTTTGGATCCCCTTGTGTCGAATCAATAAATTGGGTAATACTACCCTCGAAGACTGTTGCGATCCCCTATACTTGTGGGTCATCAAGAGCCGTTGCATTGAGTTGACTGTCCACAACCTCTCTTCTTGTTAGGTTGTTGGGATCTCCAACATGAAGACCATTCTCTATGATTTTCCACAACTCAATGGAGGAGTTGCACACATGAGACTTCATCAAAAATTGCCATTGATTAAAAGAAGATGCTGAAAGTTTGGGTGGATCACCCCTATTATGTATATGAGGGTATGGATAGGTGGATCAGGCGAATACACATGGGAAACCTCATTGTATCCTTCCTTACCACTATCCTTTTTCGAGGAGGAGCTCTTGCTAGTGCCATCACCAACCACTTCGTTCTCTTTGGAATCGGTTTTACCCGTTTCCTTGGATTGCAGAGTGGTAGCCTCAGAGGCAGATGGAGCTGATGCTGCGGATGGGGAGAGCCGCATTATCATTTTATGCATATCTGCCATCTTAGCCTCTATGGAATTAATCAAGGTTGTTTCCAACGTCTTGAGATCCTTCATGGTGACTACCTCCGAAGCATCACACCCATCTCCCTTGGAACCCATACTTCTCTTAGGCGGTTAATCCCGAATTAAGAGCCGGGGCTCTGATACCAATTGAAATGGATCGTATGGGCACCTAGAGGGGGGGGGTGAATATGTGATACTCAATTTTTAGTTATTTGTCAACTTTAGGCTTGGCACAAAGTAAATTCTCTAGATATGCAACTACGAGAATTTCCCTATATGCAAACCTAGCTACTAAGCACGTAAAGAGAGGAGCGAGGAAACCATAGTGGAGCACGCGGAGACACAGGAATTTGTTTTACCGCACTTCCTTCCTTGTTAAGGGAAGTACATCTGCGTTGGAGGGTGGGCAGTTCTAAGAACACCATGCCAATAGGCCTCGCCCTATTCTCCGATGGATCTCGCCACGAAAGGCCTGATCCACCTTCTACACTATTGGTACCCTTCGAGGCGGGAACCGGTGCCTTTACAACTCTAGCGGGGCACACATGCACAACCTAATTGGAGGCTCCCCTAATGAAAACAAGCTGTCACAAGAACAAGTATTAACAATATAATCAACACACGGATTTGGATATTTGCAAGAAATACTAGATCGAAGATTCTCCAAATGAATGGAGAGGGATGAAGCGCTTGATTGCAGTTGGTGAAGATCGAGCCCTACTCCTTCGACTCCTCGAGGAACGGGGCCTTTGGGTGGATGAAGGTGGAGCTCTCTTGGATGAAACTTGAAGAACAGATCTTGTCTTGTTCGAATGAACCAAGAGTTCTGGCAGTAGGGAGATGGCTGGTTTAAATACCCCCTGCATAGATCTGGCCATTGGTGAAGTTTGGGGCGGATTATTCGCCACCACTAGGGGCGGACTATCCTTCCTAGGGGAAAAATCTGCCCCCTGGACGGAAAGTCCAGGGGAAAATCCGCCCCCCACACAGTAGGTCACGCCGAGCTTGACTTGGTGAAAATCATCGAGGGGGCGGATCCTCAAGGGGCGGACTATCCACCCCTGGGGAAAATCCTCCCTAGAGACTGAAAGTCAAGGGGAAACTCCGCCCCCTCTCTAAGTGATGCGCCATGGCAACCTTTGAGGCAGATCCTGGGGGCAGACTATCCGGCCCCCTGGAGGGGCGGATTATCCGGCCTGGGAAAAAACTCCGGCCTTGGCCAGAAAATCCATGGGATATTCCGCCCCCATTCTGAGGGTTGCACCCTTGTGCCCTTCTGAAATAGGGGAGGGGAGGATTATCCGGCCCCTGGGAGCGGCGGATTATTCGTCCCCAAAACCAATTTACAAGCTCCTTTTCAAGTTAAGATCTGCAGCACTTCAACACACATTAAAATATCCTTGGTATTGTTATCTAACACACAAAACACTAAAGATCATGAAATGTTCTTTCACCTATAGTGGGGGATTACTCACTCATGGATGGAGGAAACTTGGATGGTTGATGGAGAGGCGTCGGTGATGATGATGGCGATGATCTCCTCCAATTCCTCGTCCCGGCAGGGTGCCAGAATGGATTTTCTGGTTTCAAATCATGGTATCTGGTGGTGGCGGCGTAGCGGAACTCTTTCTGGAAAAACGTCGACCCCCCCGAAGTTTTTAGGTCAGGAGCCTTTATGTAGGCGAAGAGGAAGGCCGAGGGGGTGCCCGATGTGGCCACACCCCCTCAAGGCGCAGGCCCAGCCTGCACGGCCAGGGGGTGTGGGCCCCTCGTGGCCCACCTCTGCCTCATCTTCTGGCTCCGTGAGTCTTTTGGTAAAATAGGTTTTTTGGCATATTTTCCGGGATTTTTCCTGAAATTTGATTTCCTACACAAAAACTAGACAACAAAGCAATTCTGCTGAAAACAGCGTCAGTCTGTGTTAGTTGTATCCAAATCACACAAGTTTAGAGGAGAAACAATAGGAAAAGTGTTTGGGAAAGTAGATACGTTTTGGACGTATCAACTCCCCCAAGCTTAGCTTATTGCTTGTCCTCAAGCAATTCAGATGAAAATTGAGTGTAATAAAATAAACTTTCACAAACACATTTGCTTCATGTGATGTATATATTATCAACATATGCCCAGTACTTAGACAATTCATAATAAGGAGTATGCAGCTAAGTCTACTCAATAGTCATTGCAAGCTATTAAGAGATTCCAACACAATAATAATAAGTAGCATGAAACATAAACATAAGAAACATTGCAATTCTCATAAGAAGGTATGATAGAGTGGTATCTCGTTTGCCTTTGATTGTGGAGCAAAACATAAATGACAAGGCACCTCTTAAGTTCAAGTGAAGACTAGAAGTAAAGATATCAGAGATACAAGCATCAAAGTTATGACATAATTAACCAAGTTTTGAGACAAGCACATTACACTAAGAATGACAACTATGCTCTCAAGAATGTGCTCATAGAATAAGTGGTGACTCAACACGGAAGTAAAAAGGTTTTGAAAAGTTTTGAAAGGCTTCCAAATGCTGAAAGTATGGTACTCATTAGCTTTGAGCTCTCATTGCCCCTACATAGGCATCTTTAAATGGTTAAGGTGAAAGTGAGGTCCAATATGATTTATATGCTTGACATACCCTAAACTGAAAATCTCATGTCCCTTGAGTACGAGGGCCGCTCCTCATGCTACTCAACTTTAGTTACCGATAAGTTCTTGTCATCGTAAATACATGCATATCATAGAGAACCGCCAATAGGGTACCCCTTGCCCCATGATGCAGGAGCTATCCCATATCAAAATGACAAGGCAAGCAAACAATGAGCAACTCAGCGATCTTTTTATTTTCTATTTTCATAGGTTTTTATTGAGGATGCTTCACAGATTGCTCATTATGGTTATGCTGCAAGTTTCCACCATGATTAGGCATGGCTTATGCTAGTGGCCCAGGCGTTTCTCTAACACATATACATAACTCCATGGACTTACAAGCTCCCCTTTTATTTCACACCAACGACGTCCGTAAACAAAAGAGCATGATATCAACTGGGTAATGATTACATGTGTTGAAAGCGTTCCCCGTGACAGCATGGTTCTGCTAACTCCCAGCCTATAATTTGCAAGCATGTAACTTTCATGGACAATCACAATGATTCATTTTTATTAAGTGCAAGAAATAAAGTGTTCCATCAAGTTTGTGAGAGCTTTACTAACTAACTTTCCAATAACAAGCAAATATTTTATTTGGAAGAAAATGAGGCATAATGAATATTCACAGAATAGCAATGATGCTAATAGGTAGGTATGGTGGACACTTTTGACAATATTGGTTTGGGGAGTTGGAGCACGAGTAGAGCTCATACTCAGTGCAAGTGAAGGCTAGCAATAGAAAGGGAGCGACAAACGAGTGAGCAATAACTGTCATAATCATGCTTGCAACAAAACATAATTAATTATGGCATAAAAGTGATACAAGATCTCTGAGGCAAAATTAAATCATCGAGGCTTAACTGACTTTGGTTCAGTCATATGAATGCGTGAGCATGTGCCAAGTCGATTCAAATGAAACATTCAGAGGAGGATACCACAATGTCATACCAATTTATGAATGGAACAATGCAAGCAAACATTCATATGACATGCTACAAACTATTAGCAAGTTAGAGCTAATCATAAGAGAGCAAGAACTACTAAGCATCCAATAAATACATAGACCTTACATGAACAGACTACGCATGCTCACAGTGCTGAGTATATGTACAAAAATAAAGGCAAATAGAGTTCCTTACCAGCCTCTTACCACACCTCGAGTTGTCATTAATCTTCATTATTGCCCTTCACTTGTGTGGCTTGAATAATAACATGAAACCATAATGCACTGAGGACCGCCAAACCCTGCAACGAACTTCACAAAACCAAAGAAGAACAACCAATATTTTTGGTGTTTTTGATTTTTAAAGCAAGCACTCAAAGCAAAAGCAAACAAAGCAAAATCTTTTTGGATTTTTCTTGAGGCAAACCAAAGCAAAAAGGCAAAGAAACAAACCAAGAGAAACAACAAAAATATTTTTGGTCTTTTTGTGTTTTGGGAAAACAGAAACAAAAACCAAAAAGAAAGCGAAACATGGATATACAAAGTATCGACGAAACATGATATGTAGATGAGTGTGGTGTCAGTATACCTCCCCCCAAGCTTAGGCTTTTGGCCTAAGTGGATCTCAATAGCGCGGGTAGTAACCCCAAACTGGTGGATCATCGTAGGAATGATCATAATCGGGTCCTCGTGATGAAGAAGAAGCGCTCCAATCATAGGAGGGTTGCTGGTATTAAGACTCCCCCATGTTAGAGGGCTGAACCGAATCACCTTCGGCATCCTCTCCAACATTCTCCTCTTGCTGGGAGAGCTCCACCAAGTATGTGTAAAATTCTTCCTCCGTGAGTGACCATCCTTGCCTGTTATCAAAATAAAACAAAGAAGGTGCAGGCAAAGAGACGACTTTCTCAGACCTACCCTCTCTCCAACCACGCTTGACAAAGGTTATTTCATACGATAGCTCACTCAAAGTAGCCCAAGAAGAAACAAATTTATGCTGAACCATGGAATTGAGATCAAGTCTTTCTATGGGGAACTGGAAGTCTGAATGATGAGGCTCTAAACCATGGAAAGCTAGCAAACGAGAGGCAATGAGACCTCCACAAATTCCACCTTTCTCGCGGATAGTAGCAAGACGGAAAGCTATCAAAGCACCCAAGTTATAAGTTCTATCCCTATTCAAAGCAGCTGAGATAAAAGCTAGATCAAATTAAGATAATTTTCTAGCAGTCTTCCTAGCAAGAACACATTTTTCAATGAAATAGGCAAAATACCTAATGGATGGGAAATGAATATTCCGAATTTTACCACTTTCCTTTGAGAAGTCGCAACCCTGACAAATTTCGGCATATATACCATGAGTGGCTTAGGCCTCTCTCTAATCTTCTCGCAAGAACCCCACTGTGGCACTCTGATAGCTGCACAAAAATGAACAAAAGGAAGGTCGACAGCTATAATATAAATTTTGTAGTGGACCATGGGATTATTCAAGGACCAACTAAACCGAAAGTCTTGCACCACAGACATGGTTAGCTTAACATATTGGTAAGGCTCTTCCCTAACAAAATGTTCTAACCCTGCATTAGAAATCATAGTTTGGAAATCCTGAAAGATCCCCGCAGCTCTCATAAATTCGGGTCATGGATATATGGAAGAGAAAACCTCCTCCTCGTGATGAACTTTCATTGGCTCAGGTTCCATCAATTCATGTTGATTCAGTTGATATGCACTCATCTTCTTTTCTGAAATTTTTGGACAAACATCAAACCAAGTGATTTCCAAGTTGATAAATGATGAGGAACTACTATAGGAACTTGCTAGAGGGCTAAAAATGCATCAAAATGAAATCTCTAAGCATAGAACAAGCATTAAGCTCACACAACCTGTCACCTACAGTAGCAAAATACTCAAGATATAATCCACTAATCAAAAATATAATTCGACAAACGGAGGAGGCACATACCGAAGAGCAATCCCTCCAAAAATCAGCAGCAAAGATGGTCTGAGCAAGGAGATCGAAATTTAGGAGCAAAAACAGCAGGAAATCAAGCTTGAGAAAGTTTTCCGGTGTTTTTCGGGAGAGAGAAAGAAGTGTCTGGAAGGAAGGCAAAGGGGTTCCATGAATATGAACAAGGAACCTTATGGTATGGAAAGCGTATCTGCATTCCACAAGATCCCGAACTAAGGAAATTGATCATGCAAGAAGCACATAATTCAACATATTCTATTCATCCGGGCAACACCAAGATGTACATGGATGTGAAGGAAAGATTTTGGTGGAACAATCTAAAGAAGGGTATCGCGGAGCACATTGCTTTGTGCGACGTGTGTAGTAGAGTAAAGGCGGAACATCAGAAACCGGCAGGGTTATTACAACCACTACCAATACCTGATTGGAAGTGGGATACAATTGGTTTGGATTTTATCACAGGATTATCAAGGACTAGATCTAGATACGATTCCATATGGGTTGTGGTGGATCGCTTAACAAAAGTAGTCATTTCATACCCGTAAAGACCACCTATATAAGTGCTAAATTGGCCAAGATCTATATGAACAGGATTGTGTGTCTGCATGGAGTACCTAAGAGCATTGTGTCTGATAGAGGAACTTAGTGCACTTCGCATTTTTGGAAACAACTGCATGAGTCATTGGGAACAAGACTAGAATTCAGCACTACATTTCATCCTCAGACTGATGGACAGACAGAAAGGACCAATCATATTTTTGAAGATATGTTGAGAGCTTGTGCGCTATACTATGGATCTAGTTGGGATGAAAGTCTGCCATATGCAAAATTTTCTTACAATAAAAACTATCAATCGAACATATAGATGGCTCCGTTTGAATTTCTTTATGGAAGGAAGTGTACTTGTAAGGTTCCCAACCTTTAATAAGGTAGAGATCACTGTGTTTACAATGCTAGTCCCTGGATCAATAGCTAGCATCCATAGTTAATATGTAATATCAAGAAACAAAGGTCATAATACAACTTTATAACCAGGAATAAAATAATTCATTACATCTTACATAGCTCATTTGGCTATCACATTACAATGCAGCAGAATATCTATAAAGCATGGAGTCCTTCATATTCAAAGTGCCACAGGCAATCATGTTGGTTGTAGACTTGTAATCCTATTCAACACGCTTCACTAACATCAAACAAACCTGCAACATAATAAGTTGCAGCCACAAGGGTCAATACATTTGAATTGTATTGGCAAGTTTCACTACTATGTAGAAATAAGTGGATCCTATCATTACATGCATATTTGGATAAGTAGGGTTTAGGATCTTTTGCAGAAACCAATATAGTTTTATCCTATCTTTTCAAAATAGTTTTGACCTTTGTCAAATCTTTCTGAACTCCTTGGAAAACTCCAAGTGCTTCAAATCCCTGGTTGTCACCATCAAGTTTTACTTTGAGAAATTGGAATGTCGAGATCTCCATAGCTTCAGGCCTTAGTTGCTCAGTATTGTCCATAACCGGGGACACAACTAAGTACTTAGAATTTTTTTTGATCTTCTGCAGAAGTTGTACACTTTACCCACATGACACAATCTCGTCTTGATTCCACCAGTGGCCGCTGGATAAGTACTCACCAAAATGGAGTACTGGTAGATCGAGAATGTGACAAAGTCTTTCCATAGAAGTCCCCCCAATACACAATGCTAGCTTGTCAACCAGGCACCAATGTAGGGATATATTTCCCTTACACAATTCTAGTTAACCTGAAGATGCCAATGCATGGGTCTTCCACTATGTAGTTGACTAAGCCAGAGCACATTTAGCATGTGGCTGTACACGGAAGCCACTGTACGAGAAACATGTTCAATCTCTAAGTCCCTGGGTGGTTTTCTTCTAGTGCACATACAAAAAGATAGCCATATAAACATGGTTCCTTTTGTTGCCACTTTGTCCAAAATTGAGTATCCTTGTCCACCCAGGTGGTTCATTGAGTACTTGTTTTATTATATAAAACATATATCTTTCCAACACTTCATATAATCATAACATGTATCCCATCCCAAATATATAGCAGGGCTAAGCATACTACAACTACAATGTTTTCACTAAGGAATATATAAGGGTATCCTATTAGGATTTAGCATAGCATAAAATATAGTAATCCTTATCATGCATGTTACAAAAAATCCACTAAGAGTAATGAAAATAGTAGGACATGGATGATAGTGTCACTTGCTTTTTTAGTAGAGAATGTTGGTTCACTTCTTGATCTTGCAAATATCACACTCTTCTAACTTCACTACAATTCAATCAAGCAAACACAAATTCAACTAGCATTCAAACCATTTCTCACACATAAAATAACAAAAACAAGGTCATGCATGCAAGCATGCAAAAGATAGTTTTATTTAGAAAAGTGGTTTCTACTAGGCTCTAAACATTTTCAAGCTCACATTGGTCATTTACAAAAGTGATAAAACCATTTGCAAAAGGTTTTATCTCATAAACCATATAATATGCTAAGGTGTTATTTTATGTAGTTGAAAATATCTTTTAGCAAATTAATAACATCATATGGTTCATCAAATATATTTTAATTCTCAAAACTTGGTGTTTAGGTTCAGAGAGTTTAATTAAAATCATTTCCCAAAGATTTTACTCAAAATTCATTTCTAAACCATAAACAATATTTTTACTTGACTAGAAATGAGCTAACTCAAATACTTATTCCTTAACTTCACAAAATACATTTTTAAATCCATAAGTTGGTTCCTATGGTCAGTAGGTTCAAAACAATCCATTTTTCAAAGATTTCATCTTAAAATTATATCTATAATAAATTTTATATTCAAAATAAGCCTACACAAGTTTCTGTAAATTAAACCAATTTTCCAGAAGCAAAACATTAAACAAAGTGCATGGTTGCAAAGTAATTATCGTTCTGATTCCATTGATATAAAATTTGCAAAATTTAGACGTGTAGAACTAAAGTTATGAATTTTACAAGTTTGCAAATCCAATAGATCAAATTTCTAATTTAAATCCTGAGTCTGGCCACGTGTATTGTTCTGATAGGCTGGTACCACTTCGATTGGATCAGCCTCTCTGGTGCGTTAGATCAAAATGAAATCATGCGGCTCTGGTTCAACCTTACCCCTTGGTTAAGTCGTCTATTTCTACGCGTCTGATCTAAATCGAACGATGCAGATTCACTCGACCACAAAGTGGCGGCGCTGCGACGGCGACAGGCGGCGACGCGCTCAGACGAGGGTGGCGCCGGTGATGCAGGAAGCGAGGGAGAGGAAGGAGTATCTCACCGTGCTCGTGGGAGTGTGGAGAATCTCGAGCTGTGGTCGCCTTGGCGAGGGGCGCTCTGGTTCCAGGGGGATTTATCGCCGGAATCGCTGGTGGCGTCGGGCTCGCTCAGACGATGTTGTAGACGAGGCTTCAGAGCATGCCAGAGAAAAATGAAAGCATGGTTAGATGAACGGGAGAGTGGCGAGTGCACGTGTGTGAAGGAGGATAAGAGGGGCGGTCAGAATATTACCAGGGGAGTCACCGGAGAAGAGGCAGACGGTGGCAGAGTTCGGTCGAGGTGGTTGCCAATGTTCTGGGTCAAGCGCGGGCAAGCCGAGGGTGCAGATAGAAGCGCCTGGGGATGGGGAGCATGCTCGTGTGGTCGAGGAGGCAAGGGGCAACGGGGTTTGGCCGGAATCGCTCGGAGAGCTCGTCGGAGGCTACGACGGCGCAAACGAAAATGACGACGACCTGGGGGCGCTCTTGCAGTGGTTTATGAGGGGAAAGGGAGGGAAGAGGGAGGTGTTTATGGGTGCGTGGTCTCTGGAGGAATTAAGCCTGTCATCAACGCGAATTGATCGCCGCAATCAAGGGCAGCAACGGCGAGGGGGACATGGTCGCGGTGAAGACGATGACTGGCGATGTGGGTCCCGTTCGTCAGCGAGAGAGAGGGGCGTGGGGTCCAGTCGTCAGTGACCTCACGTGTGAGAAACTGAGTGAAAAACGGTTCATTGCGGGGTGAGCAGGTGGGCTGCGCTGCTGGGCTTGCTGGGCCTTGGCAGTGGGCTGTTTCCTTTCACTTTTTTTATACATAATGCTTTTTATTTTTCTATTTGGAATTTCTATTTTGATTTTATTTCAAACAATTCAAACTCCAATTCAATTCAAACCACCACCAAACGTTGTGTTGATTTTAATTCTGTTTAACAACATATTCCAAAGTCCAAAATAAAATAATTCTTTTATTCTTTTAGGACCTATTAATAATTAAATAAATAGACCCTAGTCTTTATTTCAAATAGGATTTAATTTAATTTTAAAACTCTATTTGAAATTTAAACAATACCAAAACCTTTTCAGTAGGTTTTATTTGAAAATATAAAACACTTGGAATTTTTATTTAAAATACTTTAACAAGTTTTAGTGTTTATTTAAAAAGGAAAAAGCCTTTACTTAAATAAAATTGGATATTAATAAATCCTTATTATTTTATTTAAATAAACCTTTACTCTATTTTTTCAAATAGAAATATTTTACTTTAAATGCTTGGCCAAGATTTAATTTGGCTCTTTAAAAATAGTCCTTATTTATAATTCTTTCTTATAAAAACCATATCCTTTTATTAAAAGATCCAAAAATGGTGATTCCAACTTTTATAACTTTATTATTTATTTGTTTATCTTTTTAAATCCCTTTAGGATTTTATTTGATCAAAATAGGTTTTGATGTTTCCAATTGGAATCAAAAGTTTATTCTCACCCTAAATTTCAACAAAATTTTAGTTTGTTTATTTATTTTTCACATTTCAAAATTTGGAAAATTTTGGGATGTGACAGGCTACCACCCTTAAAAGAAATCTCGTCTCGAGATTTGGGAAGGCTAGGGTTACAAGTTGGCTTCAAGGAAACTAGGGTACTACCACCCTTAAAAGAAAATCTCATAGGGTTACATTGATGGTTCACTTGACTATGGGTTCAACACTTAATATCCATACAATGAATCCTTATTTGACTCTTCTGAGTTAACTAGTTCCTGACATCCACTTATTCTATCTCTTAAAAGTACCCATCCATGTCAATGTGGTTCACATGTCCTTTCTGGGTCACATTGGAGTCATTTCCATTGGCTCTTCTAGCATCCTTTTTCTTTTTCTTCTCAGGACAGTCTGATGCATAGTGTCCAAGTTCCTTACAATTATAGCATTGAAACTGGCTAATATCTTTCTTGTTGAAAGTGTCATGTTGGTTCTGACCAAGGTCATCTCCATTGTCAGTATCATTTCCATTATTATCACTTCCATTGTTGTTGTGGTGATACTGATGTGGTTCAGAATCTTCATTGCTCTTTTTGAATGAACGCTTCGTTTGTGATGATCCTGAGTGATACTTGAGTTTATGCTTCCTCTTTCTATTCTCAACTTGATTCATCTTGTTTTCCAAAATGGTGGCTTTGTCACAGAGTGATTGATAAGTTGGGACATAGGCAACAACTAGCTGCAGGTTCAACTCATCATTAAGTCCTTCAAGAAATTTCTCCTTTCTCTTAGCATCTGTGTCAACTTCATCTGGTGCATAGCGTGCCAGATTGTTGAATTCTTCAATATACTCAGCCACACTGAGGTGACGCTGTTTCAGATTGTGGAATTCCTTTTTCTTCAAGTGCATCACTCCAGATGAGATGTGAGTTATACGGAAACCATCCTCAAAAATAGCCCAAGTCACATCCTCAAGGGGAGTGGTGATCTGAAAGTTGTCCCACCATGTTGCTGCTGGTCCTTCAAGTAGAAATGTTGCAAACCTAACTTTTTCTTCATCGGTGCAGCCAACAGTCACTAAGTCCTTATTCACCGAACGTAACCAGTCATTGGCTTCCATTGGATCAGTTGTTCCAGAGAACCTTGCAGGCCTAAGTTTCAGAAACCTGGTGAGCATATCATGTGCTGGAGGATTATTCTGATTGTTGTTGTTTTTGTTGTTGTTGTTCTGATTCTGTATGAACGTGGTTACCATCTGCATCAGCTGTGTCTAAGCTGTCATCATCTGCTGCATCTCAGGGGTGATATTGTTGTTTTGGTTGGGGTTGGCACGTCGGGGAGGCATCTGTTGGTTTGATAGGGATGAGTAATGATGGATAGGTCTAAAGAAGTTCTAACACACAACTCAAAACAACCAAGTTCAATCAAACTATCAACAAGCAACTATTCACTTAACAACTTATGAGCTTAACTCATGAGTTGAAGGAAACAACAAGTTTTCTTGAAATAATTAACTTGGTATGGTCATACCTCATAGGTCAATATGATCCATACACTAACTTGATATCAATGTCTTTGGTAGGCAATCTAATGTCTCTTGGTTTTCACTTGTAGTCCTTAGTGATGTCTAAGTTGAAGTCCTTGGTGAAACTAAATTTGAAGTCATTGGTCATGGTGAAGGCTTTGTCCATCAAGTTGAAAAGGAAGAGCTGTAGAATCAAAACCAAAAGGTTGAGGAAAGAGTTTACAAGATTGTTTGTAAATAAGTTTTGGAACAAATACAACTCCTATTTTTATAAGGGGTTTTGTCCAATCCTAGGGTTACAATCTACAGGCAACACAGTGCTCTGATACCATATGTAAGGTTCCCAACCTTTAATAAGGTAGAGATCCCTGTGTTTACAATGCTAGTCCCTGGATCAATAGCTAGCATCCACAGTTAAGATGTAATATCAAGAAACAAAGGTCATAATACAACTTTATAACCAGGAATAAAATAATTCATTACATCTTACATAGCTCATTTGGCTATCACATTACAATGCAGCAGAATATCTATAAAGCATGGAGTCCTTCATCTTCAAAGTGCCACAAGCAATCATGTTGGTTGTAGACTTGTAATCCTATTCAACACGCTTCACTAACATCAAACAAACCTGCAACATAATAAGTTGAAGCCACAAGGGTCAATACATTTGAATTGTATTGGCAAGTTTCACTACTATGTAGAAATAAGTGGATCCTATCATTACATGCATATTTGGCTAAGTAGGGTTTAGGCTCTTTTGCATAAAGCAATATAGTTTTATCCTATCTTTTCAAAATAGTTTTGATCTTTGTCAAATATTTCTGAACTCCTTGGAAAACTCCAAGTGCTTCAAATCCCTGGTTGTCACCATCAAGTTTTACTTTGAGAAATTGGAATGTCGAGATCTCCATAGCTTTAGGCCTTAGTTGCTCAGTATTGTCCATAACCGGGGACACGACTAAGTACTTAGAATTTTTTTTTGATCTTCTGCATAAGTTGTACACTTTACCCACATGACACAATCTCGTCTTGATGCCACCAGTGGCCGCTGGATAAGTACTCACCAAAATGGAGTACTGGAAGATCGAGAATGTGACAAAGTCTTTCCATAGAAGTCCTCCCAATACACAATGCTAGCTTGTCAACCAGGCACCAATGTAGGGATATATTTCCCTTACATAATTCTAGTTAACCTGAAGATGCCAATGCATGGGTCTTCCACTATGTAGTTGACTAAGCTAGAGCATTTAGCATGTGGTTGTACACGGAAGCCACTGTACGGGAAACATGTTCAATCTCTAAGTCCCTGGGTGGTTTTCTTCTAGTGCACATACAAAAATATAGCCATATAAACATGGTTCCCTTTGTTGCCACTTTGTCCAAAATTGAGTATCCTTGTCCACCCGGGTGGTTCATTGATTACTTGTTTTATTATATAAAACATATATCTTTCCAACACTTCATATAATCATAACATGTATCCCATCCCAAATATATAGCAGGGCTAAGCATACTACAACTACAATGTTTTCACTAAGGAAGATATAAGGGTATCCTATTAGGATTTATCATAGCATAAAATATAGTAATCCTTATCATGCATGTTACAAAAATCCACTTAGAGTGATGAAAATAGTAGGACATGGATGATAGTGTGACTTGCATTTTTAGTAGAGAATGTTGGTTCACTTCTTGATCTTGCAAATATCACACTCTTCTAACTTCACTACAATTCAATCAAGCAAACACAAATTTAACTAGCATTCAAACCATTTCTCACACATAAAATAACAAAAACAAGGTCATGCATGCAAGCATGCAAAAGATAGTTTTATTTAGAAAAGTGGTTTCTACTAGGCTCTAAACATTTTCAAGCTCACATTGGTCATTTACAAAAGTGTTAAAACCATTTGCAAAAGGTTTTATCTCATAAACCATATAATATGCTAAGGTGTTATTTTATGTAGTTGAAAATATCTTTTAGCAAAGTAATAACTTCATATGGTTCATCAAATATATTTTAATTCTCAAAACTTGGTGTTTAGGGTCAGAGAGTTTAATTAAAATCATTTCCCAAAGATTTTACTCAAAATTCATTTCTAAACCATAAACAATATTTTTACTTGACTAGAAATGAGCTAACTCAAATACTTATTCCTTAACTTAACAAAATACATTTTTAAATCCATAAGTTGGTTCCTATGGTTAGTAGGTTCAAAACAATCCATTTTTCAAAGATTTCATCTTAAAATTATATCTAGAATAAATTTTATATTCAAAATAAGCCTACACAAGTTTCTGTAAATTCAACCAATTTTCCAGAGGCAAAACATTGTCCTGCTGATTCCATTGATATAAAATTTGCAAAATTTGGACGTGTAGAACTAAAGTTATGAATTTTACAAGTTTGCAAATCCAATAGATCAAATTTCTAATTTAAATCCTGAGTCTGGCCACGTGTCTTGTTCTGATAGGCTGGTACCGCTTTGTTTGGATCAGCCTCTCTGGTGCGTTAGATCTAAATGAAATCGTGCGGCTCTGGTTCAACCTTACCCCTTCGTTAAGTCGTCTGTTTCTACGCGTCTAATCTAAATCGAACGGTGTGGATTCACTAGACCACAAAGTGGCGGTGCTGCGACGGCGACAGGCGGCGGCGTGCTCAGACGAGGGTGGCACCGACGATGTAGGAAGCGAGGGAGAGGAAGGAGTAGCTCATCGTGCTCGTGGGAGTGTGGAGAAGCTCGAGGTGTGGTCGGCTTGGCGAGGGGCGCTCTGGTTCCAGGGGGATTTATCGCCGGAGTCGGTGGCGGTGTCGGGCTCGCTCAGACGATGTTGTAGACGAGGCTTCAAAGCATGCCAGAGAAAAAGGAAAGCATGGTTAGATGCGCGGGAGAGTGGCGAGTGCACGCGTGTGAAGGAGGAGAAGAGGTGCGGTCAGAATATTACCAGGGGAGTCGCCGGAGAAGAGGCAGACGGTGGTGGAGTTCGGTCGAGGTGGTTGCCACGTTCTGGGTCAAGCACGGGCAAGCCGAGGGTGCAGAGAGAAGCGCCTGGGGATGGGGAGCATGCTAGTGTGGTCGAGGAGGCGAGGGGCGACGGGGTTTGGCCGGAATCGCTCGGGGAGCTCGTCGGAGGCTGCGGCGGCGCAAACTAAAATGACGACGGCCTGGGGGCGCTCTTGAAGTGGTTTCTAAGGGGAAAGGGAGGGAATAGGGAGGTTTTTATGGGTGCGTGGTCTCTGGAGGAATTAAGCCTGTCATCAACGCGAATTGATCGCCGCAATCAAGGGCAGCAACGGTGAGGGGGACGTGGTCGCGGTGAAGACAAAGACTGGCGATGTGGGTCCCGTTCGTCAGCGAGAGAGAGAGAGAGGGGGTGTGGGGTCCAGTTGTCACTGACTTCGCCTGTGAGAAACTGAGTGAAAAACGGTTCACTGTGGGGTGAGCAGGTGGGCTGCGCTGCTGGGCCTGCTGGGCCTTGGCAGTGGGCTGTTTCGTTTCACTTTTTTTTTATACAGAATGCTTTTTATTTTTCTATTTGGAATTTCTGTTTTGATTTTATTTCAAACAATTCAAACTCCAATTCAATTCAAACCACCACCAAATGTTGTGTTGATTTTAATTCTGTTTAACAACATATTCCAAAGTCCAAAATAAAATAATTCTTTTATTCTTTTAGGACCTATTATTAATTAAATAAATAGACCCTAGTCTTTATTTCAAATAGGATTTAATTTAATTTTAAAACTCTATTTGAAATTTAAACAATACCAAAACCTTTTCAGTAGGTTTTATTTGAAAATATAAAACACTTGGAATTTTTATTTAAAATACTTTAACAAGTTTTAGTGTTTATTTAAAAAGGAAAAAGGCTTTACTTAAATAAAATTGGACATTAATAAATCCTTATTATTTTATTTAAATAAACCTTTACTCTATTTTTTCAAATAGAAATATTTTATTTTAAATGCTTGGCCAAGATTTAATTTGGCTCTTTAAAAATATTCCTTATTTATAATTCTTTCTTATAAAAACCATATCCTTTTATTAAAAGATCCAAAAATGGTGATTCCAACTTTTATAACTTTATTATTTATTTGTTTATATTTTTAAATCCCTTTAGGATTTTATTTAATCAAAATAGGTTTTGATGTTTCCAATTGGAATCAAAAGTTTATTCTCACCCTAAATTTCAACAAAATTTTATTTTGTTTATTTATTTTTCACATTTCAAAATATGGAAAATTTTGGGATGTGACAGTACTACACCATTATTATGGAAGGAGTAGGAGAAAGAAATTTATTTGGACCAGATCTGATCAAGGAAGCCGAAGAGAAAATCAGAATGGTAAAGGACAGATTGAAGATAGCCCAATCCCGACAAAAGAGTTATGCAGATCCAAAACATAGAGAGGTAACCTATGAGGTAGGTGATAGAGCTTATCTTAGAGTCTCACCACTTCGTGGTGTGAAGAGATTTGGAGTCAAAGGGAAATTGGCACCTCGTTATGTAGGACCATTCAAGGTTTTGAGTCATAAAGGAGAAGTGGCCTATGCGCTAGAACTACCAGAATCTCTGTCAGTAGTTCACAATGTGTTTCATGTAAGCCAGTTGAAAAAGTGTCATCCAGAGATGGAAGAAAGTTCATTAAAAGACACTATACCACTAGAGGAAGTTCAGCTGAAGAATGATCTCACTTATGAAGAGAAACCTATCAAGATTCTCGAGACAACAGAAAGAGTCACACGTACTAATACAATCAAGTTCTGCAAGGTACAGGGGAATCATCATACTGAAGAAGAAGCAACTTGGGAAAGAGAAGATGAGCTTTAGAAAGATCACCCTCACCTATTTACTAGCCAATCCGAATCTTGAGGACGAGATTCATCTTAAGGGGGTTAGATTTGTAACATCCCAAATTTCATCAAATCCAAAACATTCTCATTGCATTCATATCATCATGGCATGTGTTCATTGCACAAAGATTTACAAAATTTAAACACTAGCGAAACCCTATTTTATACCCCTCTTATTTGCATGTATGGGGCATGTGTTTTATTTTTATTTTATTACCCCAAAATGTTTTGGAGTGGATTGTGTGTTTAAAAAACTTTTTCATACTAGGATCACCCCACAAAAATGTGGTGAAAGTTTGAAGTGATTTGGAGTTGATTTTATGCTTCAAATCAAATTTGGGAAATCAAATCAGAAAAATAAAAATGCTTTGAGGAGAAAAATAGAGAACCAACCAGCTATCTGGCGTAGCACCCCACCCGGGTCCATATATCCCACCCGGGGTTTTCCCTCTCCCCTCTGTTTCTCACCGCGCGCGGCCGTACCCCCTCGCTGACAGGTGGCCCCGCACTCCACGTCACCCCTTCATCCCCAAACTCCGCGCGATGACCTGCTCGCCGCTGCCGTTTTCCCCTCTTAATCAGAATCAATTCGCGCTTATTTGTCATTGATTTCCGGCATGATTCCCTCCCTCGCCCCAGCTACTTAACCCCCTCGGCCTCCGCTCCATTTCCCCCACACCACAGTCTCTGAGCGCCGCCAGGCTCCGCGCATTTCACCTCGCTTCGCTGCTGTCCCGACGAGCTCCGGCGACCCATTGCGGTGAGTCATGTGCTCCCCTCGCCTTCTGATTCATGCGGTTGTGCTCTCCATATGCTTGCGCACCTCCTGACACTCTCCGTTTGTTTAATTTCGCACCAGAGCCTCGCCTCCATCGACGACTGCAAGCACCCGACACCCAGCTCAAATCCGACGAGGAATTGTCGCCATGTCCGTGCACTCCGCCCTCGTCTGTGACCACCATGGCAACCACCCCTTATCCGCGACCTAGGTAAGCCCCTGAGCCCCCTCCCTTACCCCTAGCCTCGCCGGAACGTCGTCGCCATTTGCGCCGCCGCCGTCGCAGTCGCCATTCGCGCCGCTTAGTTTAGGTCAGTAAGATTAGGTCCGCTGGATCTAGATCTAGCGGTCGAGATTAGAATCCTGCACGAAGAGGTATGGTAAGATCTGAACAGTAGAATCCCACTTAAATCTAACGGCGCGTGAGTGTGATCCGCGCGAACCGGTACCGGCCAATCAGAGTCTGCCGCGTGCCATTCTTTTAGATTTAAAATCCAGATTTGATCTATTTGATGATTTAACTTGTAAAATTCATAACTTTTGATCTGTAATTTATAAAATTACAAATTAGGTCTCTATGGATTCAGAAAAATGTGAACTTTGCATCTATGGCCTTACTTTGGTCATTTGATTCTGTAAAATTAGAATCCTAAACTGAGACATTTGTAGGGCTATTTTGGCTATAAAAATTATTTGGTATATTATTTTAAAGTGGTTTTTATGATATTTAGACTTTATAATGTTTATTTTATCTTCAGTACTATAGAGTTTGGTTTTAAAAGTGTGGAAAATCATCACATTGCATTTTGCATGCATTCATGTTATTTTTGAGTGATATATTGAATCGTTTATATTTTTTTGTTTGAATTTGTTGTGTAGATTTTTTGGATTGTGAAGTGTGTGATTGTGAGGATTGTACCTATTCTCCTAGCTACCAAGTCAAGTGATTTATTATGTCCTATTATTTTACCTAATGCACTAGTGATATTTTGGTAGGACTTGCATGATGGTTTTCAAATATATTGCTATGCTATGGTAGATCCTATAGAGTATATCTTGGTAGAATTTTTCCTAAGTTAGCATACATTGTATACCAAAATGCTTAGACTTGCTATTAAAATTATTAGGTGGAAAATTCATGTTATTTTATTATGGAAAGATTATGCCTATGTGTTTTTGACTAAGAAAACAACTTGTTAATGAAACACCTAGGTGGAATGGTACTTGTATGGTTTGTGTTGAGTGGTTACATAGGGCCCATTTCTATGGTATACCCTGTGTATCACACTTGTGTATGGCCACCCAGGAACAAAGAGATTTGAGATGTTTAGTGTTGAGAAGCTTCCAGTGCAACCACATGGCATATGGGCTCTGCCTTGACCAACTAAGTTGCAAGAACTCAGCCAGATGGACAGATGGTGGTAGAGTTGATATGATGGAACGCGTCCATGGTGGTCTGAGGGATTTTTTCTGAAAAGTCTCGTCTCGATGCATATCGAGTCTTGTGGGGAAAGTGTTGTAGGGTTCGCAGCATAGAAAACAAAAAATTTCATACGATGGGAACAACTATGTACCAAGATCTATCTACTAGATAAAAACAACGGGCAGATGTATATCCATAGAGAACATACCCTTGCAGACCGACAAAGCTTAACGAGTCAAACTCATGGTTGATGTAGATGATCTCTTGCCGAAGATCGAGAGGAATTCCTGAGCACCGCAACTTAGCAGTGCATCCGTGCTCACACACACGTTCGAGGCACCGAGCAACCTCCGCCTCCTTGCTCCAGCGATGCAGCAGAAGTACAACTCTTTCTTGCCGAATAGCCACCGGGAACATGTATCTCACTAGTCCGAGACCATGGGGGATAAATACTAGAGGGGGAGAGAGATACTTCACGAGGAGGTGTGAGTGATAAGTGAGGAGGGGGTGCCTTTTATAGTAGAGGGGGGTGGGGAACGCCAAGGGGGTGGCCGGCGCATGGGGGCTTCCCTTTGCCCTCCCCTCATTCATATGGGTGGACACTCCACTCACAAAAATCCTTTCAATTCCCTCCACTCAAAATCTCACTCAAATTCCCATTAAATTTCCACCAAATTTAATGCAAACTCTCATTAAATAAAACTGCTTTTATTTATTCAGAATTTTGTCAATTACTTTAATCAAAAACATTCACATATAACCCCTTGCTAGTATTTCATTTCACATGCAAAAACACTTTCTGCAATTTCACCTGAAAACCTATTTCGGTATCTAGTGATTAAATTCCTGTGCTTGTTATTCTTTCTGGCATGAAACTTTTTCTCCAAATGGATGTCGGTATATCTTAAGTGTGCCACCCTACGGTTCGCGAATAATGCGGAAATGATCGAGACCCTTCTCCGATCAATAATCAGAAGCGGGATCTGGAGACCCATACTGACTCCCACACATTCAACGATGACTTTCTTGTGATCGTCGGAACCTTTTACGCTAGTATCTTAATCCTTTTGTTTCATGATATATTACATGTCCGAGATTCGATCATAAGTATCTACATACCTAGTTTGATCTCGTTCCCGTGATATAACATTCTAGTGATCAAATCACTTGCTTGCAAGCTAACAAATGTGATATCACCGAGAGGGCCCTGAGCATATCTATCCGTCATTGGGATGAAAAAATTCCACTCTCGATCCATGGGCCTCAACATAACACTTTAGTAGTTCTAAACCCATCTTTATAATCACCCAGTTATGGTGTGAGTTTGATGTTATCAATAAATTCTTCCAGTGTTAGACTTTGACATGATCTCATGGTCTAAGGATTAGGATCACTTCGTAAGTTGTTATAGCAATATAAACTCAATGACTTTTGATAGTAATGCTATACTTCAGATGAATGTTAATCACACCATTACACTAATGTTGTGACCTCGTTATTAACAATATCCAATGTCTATGATTAGGAAACCTTGATCATCTTGTTAATCAACGAGCTAGTTTATGAGAGAGGCATAACTGGGAACTTTCTGTTTGTTAATTAAACACACATGTATTAACGTTTCCATATTAATACAATTATATCATGCAAAATAAACATCTTCATATACTTGGAATACATATAATAAACATTTTATTATTGCCTCTCAGGACATATTCCCTTTAGTCTCCCACTTGCACTAGAGACAATAATCTAGTTACATAGTGATGAATCTAACACCCATTGAGTTCTGGTGTTGATCATGTTTTGCTCTAGGGAGAGTTTTAGTCAACGGATATGCTACATTGATATCCATATGTACTTTACAAATCTTTATATCTCCATCCTTGACATGTTCACGGATGGAGTGAAACCGACGCTTAATATGCTTGTAATACTTGTGAGACTTTGGTTCTTTGGAATTAGCAATGACACCATTGTTGTCACAATAGATCACCATTGGGTCCAATGCGCTTGCAACCACACCTAGTTCAGATATGAACTCCTTCATCCAAACCGTTTCATGAGCCTCTTCCGAAACAGCAACATATTTGGCCTCCGTTGTTGATCCCGCCACCACGGGTTGTTTGGAACTCCTCCAACTAACCGCTCTGCCATTCATGAGAAATACGTATTCGGATTAAGACTTAGAGTCATCCAGATCGGTGTCAAAGATAGCGTCGACATAACACTTAGCGACGAGCTCTTCTTCACCTCCGTACACAAGAAACATATCCTTAGTTCTTTGCAAGTACTTAAGGATATTCTTGACCGCTATCCAGTGTTCCGAACCTGGATCCGATTGGTACCTACTAGTCAAACTAATAGCATGTGCCACATCCGGCCTTGTACATAGCATGGTTTACATTATAGAGCGTATGGCTGAAGCATAGGGGACTTTGTCCATTATCTCTCTTTCTTCTGCCGTAGCCGGACATTGAGTCTTACTCAATGTCTTGCCTTGCAACATAGGTAAGAACCCCTTCTTAAGTTCGTCCAATTTAAACTTCTTTAAAATCTTATCAAGGTATGTACTTTGTGATATCCCTATTAGGCGCCTAGATCTATCTCTATAGATCTTTATGCCTAATATTGATGGGGATACGCCTACTGGGGTATACTCAGCAGGACGTTTCCGACTGGCCCCAGGGCTGGCGAGTGGGCCTGCATAACGGCGAGTGGATTGAAGCCCAGCAAGGTACCGAGCGACTGGAAGCTGAAGGCCCAGGCGAGTAGACAGGCCCAGTCGGATTAGGTTAATCGTCGACCATCAAGTCAGAATCGAATCGGTTGAGATATGTAAACCCTAGGGGAGGTGAGCCTATATAAACCTCCCTATGGGGGGAGTAGAGACACGTTCCCTCATACACCTAAGCGACTCGCCGCCTAGCCGCCGAGCTCGCCCATTGTAACACCTCCCTAATACAATCTAGCAGGAGTAGGTCTTTACCCTCCGGGGGGCCGAACCTGGGTAAACCCTGTGTCTTTGCCCTCATCTCGCACCGCAGATGGCTGGCCGCCCTTGCCCCTCGTTCTACTACTCGCTGCCGATTGCAGCGTCTGCCGTGACCATTCCCACGACAGTGGCGCCCACCGTGGGGCCTGGCCGGTCTGGCCGGTGTTCTGCGGCGAGATCCAATCTGCCCATCAACGAGACGGTCGCCACCGGCCGCATGATAGCGATCGGCGAGATGCTCCAGATCTTGCCGAGTAGCTACGTCCCGGCGGCGCGACCCGTCACGCACAGCGTGATCCTGCCAATCGGCACGATCAGCCTCTTCGTCGGCCTCACCGACGTCATCGTCTCGGAGGACTCGGCTCGCATCCGCGAGTCGCCGCCACGCGATCGGCTCTCCGAGAGCCAGGTTCGCACGATCCACCGCCTTGCCTCCGAGTACAACTCGGCCCACAGCAACGTGGCCGGGAATTCAACGGCCGCAGAAGATGCGGCCCTCACCGACGACGCCGACTCGGCGACCCCGGCGTCACTCGCCGGATCCATCACCGCGGCCTCATCCGCGGGCTCCATCGCCCAGGTCTCCAACGCGGGAGACTTCGAGGACCCCTCCATCCTCGGGATCTTCGAATTCGACTCCGGGTCGGAGAACTCCGCCGACCTCCGCGAAGGAGCCAGTCGCCACGCCGCGGCTTACATGGCCACCGGCACCGATCCGCCGGAGGATCCTTTCTCCACCCCAATCCCTCCTAACGCCACGGCAACGGAGGTCGAGGAACTCCGCTTGAAACTGCGGAGGCGGTACGCAAGGAGAAGGCCGAGCGCGAAAAATTTCGCCTCGAGCAGGTGACGGCGCAGGAGCTGTCACGCTACCACCAGCAGCGGATCAGGTCACGTTTGAACCCCACCGTTCAAGGCGTGCCACGAACTTCGACGGCGAAACGACCGGCCCGCGATAGCGAGCGCGATCTGCGAACGCGCCACCAGGAGAAGCGCCGGCCCCGCCAGATCGGCGATGGGTGCCCCACCACCACCCAACCGCACCTCCGAGGACCAGCGGATAGTTGTCTCCTCACGGGAGCGAGACGCAAACGGCCTCCCACTGTTCTCCACCCCGATGGACAACCTCGTGGCAGGCCGAGCAGCAGCCGATAGCATCACGGCTACCGGCAACGGCGCCTTACAGATCCAGTACGTCAAGGCCCTGCTTGTGAAGGCCGTGGAGAAGCAAAAAGCGGGCGCCGACTCGCAAGGTCGAGTATACTCGCGTTCCTCGGGAAGCAGAGCGGCCTCCAGCGGCCGCCCAGCGGTGGCAAACACCCTCAATTGCCCGCCACCAGAGCCACTGCAGCTCCAACACCGACCCGCGAACGCGGCACTCTCCACCAACGATCCCAGGCCGGCGACCAACTTCGTCGCCGCTAACGGACAACCCATCGACGCCCGTACCCACATCATCAACAACCAAAGCTGGCGCGCACGCCAGCCGGCGACTTGCGGCACACCTAACTAATCGCGCGATGGCGAGCCTATGGGGTCGCTCGACTTGGCCTAAGTGCTTGACCAATGATCCGAGGCGAAGTACCCGCCAAACTTCAAGGCGCCAAAGGAGATAGAAAAATCGACTCCTCGACGACCCGCGTCGGGCTCGACACATACCTCATGGCAATGGGGATCGCGGGTCACATGACCTACTCGCCGCCTGTTACCTCCCGCGATGATGGAGGGACGTGCAGGCGATGGATCAACACTCTCCCCGTGATGATGTCGACTCACGGGAGGAAATGCGCGACGCCGTCGGAGCACTTGAGTGCTCCTACACCCGCCACCACCATTGAGGACCTGGAACGATGCGTCCGGGGACCCGTGAGTCGACCCGAATCGGGTCCAACGGTGGAAAGATATTTGGTACAACGGTCGGCATCCACCCGGACACCGCAATCCATTGCTTCAAGACCTCGTGCGCCACGAGCCGCTAGTCGCCAAGCTCAAGCGACACTCCGCACTCGACAACATCCCGACCTCCTCGAGATCGCCAAACGATGCCGAGGAAGATCCAAACCAGGAAACGGACGACGAGTCGAGGGCAACGCGCAGACGGCGGCAACGACAATGACGCCGAACCGACTCGCCACTGCCGAACCCGCCTCACGGGCAAGCGTCGCGCGACGGGCGAGTCGACTACGCCGCTGGCACGCCGCAGCGCGAGCCCAAGAGCTACCGCGACGGAGGCAACGGCGCGATGGCGGCAATTACAAGAAAAGCCAAGGTTTGATCCGGCCCTCCTTAACCAACCATGTGCGTTCCATAGCGAAGGTAAGCCCGCAACACACCACCGCCGACCGCCACACCCTCGGAAATCGAGAAGGCACGGCAAGCGCGGAGGACCGACAACGACCCGCCAAATGGCGGAAAATTCGCAAAGTAGCCGCTCGCCCACACCTTCACAGCTTCAACACGGCGCGAGAAGAAGGTCACCAGCGTCGCCGTCAATGCGGTGGCCCAAACAGACGTCCCCGGTTCTGAACTGGTCGGAACAACACATCACCGGCCGGCAAGACCACCGCCACGCATCAGTACCGGGGCGAGTCGCCTTGGTGGTCAAGCCCAAGGTTGGCGACTCGGCTCCCCAAGACAGCGATGGACGGCAGCTCCATCAACATCCTCTACCTCGACACCTTCAGCGTTGCGGCTCCCGATCGATGATCGAGACAACCCACACGTTCCACGGCGCCGTCCCGGTCGGAAGGCGTATCCGATCGGCAAAGTCACGCTGCCGGTCACTTTCGTACTCGGCAAACTTCCGCACCGGCGGATCGTCTTGAGCTGGTGCCCTCGACAACCCTTACCGCTGCGTCCCGGGCGCCAGCGTTCGCTAAATTCATGGCAGCGCTTCACCACGCTGATAACGCGATGAAGCTCCGGCCATGCGGCGTCATCACCATCAACGGCGACTCGACAGCGCCGAATGCGAGGCCAAAGGAGCCGAACTCGCCGACGCCGTCATCGCGGCAGAGACTAATCACGCCGACGGGCTCGCCAAATACGCGAGCGGGGTCAACAATGACGACCCCACAATACTCAAGAAGCCAAACTCAGAGGGCGCAAACACCTCAACCTTTGAGGCCACGACGCACACTCGCACCGTCGAGCTGGTCCCGGCGACTCGGCCAGACGGTGACGATCGGGACAGGCATGAGCCCAGCATAGGAAGGCGCGCTCATCGAGTTCCTCCATGAGAACAGGGACATCTTCGCATGGAAACCCTCTGACATGCCCGGTGTCCCTAGGGAGCTCGCTGAGCACAAACTAAACGCCGACCCCAAAGTGCGACTGTCAGCGGCGCTACGGCCCTTCAATGAAGAACGCCGTCGAGCAATCGAGAAGTGCAGCGTTTACTGCCGGCTTCATCCGCCAATCAAATACTCAAGTGGCTGGCAAACCCAGTCTGGTCGAGAAGAAAACGGGACACGGAGAATGTGTATCGACTACACAAAACGAGCGGCCTGCCCAAAGGAGCAGTTCTTCCTCCCGCGGATCGATCAGATAATCGATTCAACCGCGGGTTCGGAGTCGCTATGTTTCCTCGACGCCTACTCCGGGTACAACCAGATCAAAATGGCTGTCAAAGACGAGGATAAGATGGCGTTCATCACGCCATTCGGAGCCTTCTGCTACACCGCCATGACCTTCGGCCTCAAGAACGTCGGGGCAACCTACCAGCGGTGCATGCAAGAATGCCTCGCGAGCCAAATTGGCCGCAACATCCACGTCTACATCGACGACGTGGTCGTGAAATCCGCTCGCCAAGGCGACCTACTCGCCGACCTGGCGGAAACCTTCGCCAATCTGCGAAGGTACAAGATAAAGCTCAACCCAGGCAAGTGCACCTTCGGTGTACCCGCCGGACAACTACTGGGGTACGTCGTCTCCAAACGAGGGATAGAGGCGAACCCAACAAAGATCGACACGATCGCCCGGCTCGGCAAACCCGAGTGCCTGCGTGACGTCCAGAAGCTGGTTGGGCGAGTAGCGGCTCTCAGTCGCTTCATCCCCCGCCTGGGCGAAAAGGGGATGCCCCTATACCGCCTGATGCGCAAGAACCCCACCTTCCAGTGGGACAAGGAGGCGGACGGCGCTCGCGACCTCAAAAAGTGCTACTCGCGCACCACTACCGCCCCGCCGACAAAGAACCTATGCTGGTTTACGTCGCGGCGTCCGGCGTCGTCGATCTGTGATGGTCGTCGAACGACCAGAGGAAGGAAAGGAGCGCCCGGTTCAGCGTCCGGTGTACTACATCAGCGAGGTCCTCACCGAGTCGCGCCAGCGGTACCCACAGTACCAAAAGCTAGTATACGCGGTCTTCAGGGCTCATCGGCGCCTGCCGCACTACTTCCAGGAGCACCCGGTCACGGTCGTCTCCTCAGCACCACTGCAAGACATCATCCGCAACCGCGAGGCGACCGGACGGATCGCCAAGTGGGCCATCGAGATCGGCGTCCACAACATTAAATACGAGCCACGAAGGGCGATTAAGTCGCGACCGGCGAGACTTCATCGCCGCCGGGAGGAGGCCCAAGAGCGAGAAGCTGCCACCTCCATCTTGGAGCCTGCGCCACGGCTCCAAGAACGCTGGACGGTGCAGGGCGGGGATAGTGTTGACTTCACCAAAGGCGACAAGCCCGCTACATCCTCCGCCTCGAATTCGCCTGCACCAACAACATGGCTGAATACGAGGCCCTACTCCACATGCGCGAGCCAAGGAGATGAACGTTTATCGCCTTCGATGCTACGGAGATTCCGACCTCGTCGCGGGGAAAGTCGCCGGCACCTGCGACGCCATCTCCCCTACCATGGCGGCGTACCGCCAAGAGGTGGACAAGTTGGGCGGCCACTTCACCGGCTACTCCGTCGAGTGGATCGACGGAAAAACGAGGCCGCCCTCTCGCATCGGGTCGGCTCGACTCGCACCACCCGCCGCGTGTTCCTCGACACAATCTCAAACCATCGGTCTCTCCCGAGGGAGACCGACGAGTACCACTCCAACCAGAGGCAGCCTTGGTCGCACTCATCACCGAGCGAACGATCGACCAAGCCCTACATCGCCTACCCGAAGCGGCACCTGCCAGCAGACGAGACAGACGCTCGAATGATCGCTCGCTGATGCAAGTCTTACACCATCATCGACGGTGAGCTACACAAGCGCAGCGTCACCGGCGTGTTCCAACGTTGCGTCCAACCGGCCGAAGGACGCAAAATCCTCCACAACATTCACTCAGGTGACTGCGGCCACCACGCCGCCTCTCGCTCCCTGGTCGCCAAGGCTATGCGACACGGCTTCTACTGGCCCACCGCGCTTTGTCGACGCCGATCGGCGGGTGCCGGCACGCCAATCGACCAGCGTCCGAGCTCGGCGCTCAAAACGATCCCCATCACTTGGCCATTCGCCGTATGGGGCATGGACATGGTAGGCCCCTTCAAGAAAGCCCCCTCCGGCTACACCCACTTGCTAGTCGCCGTCGACAAATTCACCAAGTGGGTGGAGGCCAAGCCAGTCCGGAAATGCGACGGGAAGACCGCCACTAAATTCCTACGCGAGCTCATATATCGCTACGGGTTCCCAAATAGTATCATCACGGACAACGGCACAAACTTCGCCAAGGGAGCAATGGCCGAATTCTGCGAAGAGCACCACATCCGGCTCGATCTCGCGTCAGTCGCCCACCCGGAATCCAACGGCCAGGCGGAACGAGCCAACCAAAGCATCCTCCACGGCCTGAAGCTGCGACTCAAAGTACCACTCGGCGCGCTGGTGCTGGGTCGAAGAGTTGCCCTCCGTTATCGGGAATCCGCACCTCGGTTAACAGATCGACGGATTCACCCCTTCTTCATGGTCTACTGGCGAAGCGGTCATGCCCACCGACCTCGAACACGACTCGCCGCTGGTCGTCCATTATCTGAGGCGCAACGAGCTGGCCCGCCAAGATGCGCTCGACCAGCTCGACGAAGCACGCGACCTCGCTCGGTCACGCACCGCCATCTACCAGCAAGGACTCCACCGCTACCACAGCCGACGGGTGAAAGCTCGCACCTTCCAGGAAGGCGACCTGGTGTTACGCCTCATCCAGGACAAGAAAGGCATGAACAAGCTCTCCCCTCCGTGGGAGGGTTCGCTTCATCGGGCGCGTGCTCAACGACGCCTACTACCTCATCGACGTCCGCGGGGCGGCGAGCTCGACGTCAGCGACCATGGAATGTAAACCTCCTCCGGAAGTTCTACTCCTAGAACCCCACATGTACTCTCCATCGCTATGAAATAAAAAGCATTACCGCAAATTGCCTACTCTCCATGACTTGTGCCACTCACTTTTCGTAATAACAATGCACGCTAAAATGCAGAAGTCAACCTTTGGTACAGTGATCGGCACGGCTAAGTAGTGCGGTGTAAAACCGAATCACTTCAGTCTTGCATCGTCCACGAAAACGCCAACCGAGCCCCATTGAGTCGCTTAGCTCGGGCTTTACGAGCCAAGACAACTGCCTCGCTTCTCAGCGACCTTGGTCCTCCGCATCCTCGGCATAGCGACTCGAGCGGCTAAGTACCACGCCGGGGACTGAATACCGGTTCGTCGCGATCGGTCGAGAAAACGCCAAGTAAGAGAGCATGCCGGGACTCGCACGCCGACCCCACGGGCCAGGCAGGAGTGACGCGCTCACGCCAACGCGCTAAGTCCTCAACCACCCTCGAGTCGCGCCTAGAACTACCAAGTACCACACTCGGGGACTCGGCCACCCGACACCGTTCGCGTACGGGAAAACGGTAAAGTACAGAGCACTCAAGGGAGTCGCCTTGCGACTGGCTCTCCGAGCTCGGGCGAGTCGACCAAATCAACAAAACACATGATAACAACACACACCATATACGAGGTAAACCCCACAAAAGGGCGGACGCGCTCGGGGACTCGTCCAAAATCAATCCAAAGCACACAAACGAATAGCAAAATAGATACGACGTCCCATTCAATCGCATACTGCATTGTCTTATGTTACAAAATATGCCCGCGTAAAGCTGCTGCTAACACTTCAAAGGCAAACCACCCTACTCTGCAGGCTTGGATGACGACTTGACATCCGGCGATTCGGATGAACGCGGTGTACGGGTTTGATGGATACGTCGTCGGTTCACCCGCCATCACCGCGAAAAAGGCTGCTCGACCTTGAAGTCACGATGCGGGCTCGGGTCGTTGGCGCGACGCCGTCTCTGGTAGGGAAGGAGGTCGCCCGAACACGCCCGAGTACATGGCAGCACGCTCCGCAACTTGAGAACCTCGGACAGATCCACGCGCGATCGGCGATGGATACCCACTCGTCACATCGTCAACGTCGAAATCTTCGGGAAGTGGGCGAGTCAAGGCTCGATCTTGTCGACGCTCACGCCCGAACGCCGCCGCGTCATGAACTCAACGACATGGAGCCTTCTCCAAATATTCCCACACCTCAACAAAGTCTGGGAATAACCTCCGTGGGCGACATTTCTTGAAGGTAGGCGCGGATGCACGTCGCCCGGCGTCGCCGAAGTCGACGAGCATGCTTACGCCTCGCGTCGAGCGAGCTCGCTTCTTCTTGGCTACCAATAACGCGACCTGCGAAGGAGACAATGATGAGTACGACGGACACCACAAAACCACAACTAACGAAAGGGAAGATGCACTCACCAAGCAACGGGCGGGCGAGTCCGTGATGAAATTGAAGCGACGTGTGGTCGTCCTGAAGCCCAGCAATAAGGACTTCCGACACCTTGCGATCCTCCTCCGCGGCCGCAATGGTGGCCTTAGCTCGCCCGTCCGCCGAGCTCGCTTCTTCTCTCGCCTCCCGCAGTTCGCGCTCGAGGTCGGCGACCCGCTGTTCAGCAGCCCCCAAAGCGGTCGCCACCAACTCACCAGCAGGGACAAGCTCCTGGCGAGCTTCCTCTGCCTTCGCAGCAATAGCCTGAAGCTCTTTGTTCGCTTCCTGGATGGTGGCCAGCTCCTTCTCAGCACGCTGTTTCGCGGCCAATCGGTCCACCAAATCAAGCTGCAGACCCTGCATATCATCAAAAAAGTCAGTAAAAACGAACTTCCTAAGTGCCCACCCGCTGAAATTTAGCGACTGCGCACTCGGGGACTGGCGATCAAGAAATTCCTAAGTGCCCACCCGCTAAATTTAGCGCGTCTTTCGGGACCGGGCGATCAAAATTCCTAAGTGCCCACCGCTAAAATTTAGCGCGTGCGCTTCGGGACTGGATGCGAAAATAAAAGCGAGAAATTATAAGAATCAAGCCGCAAAGCACCGACCTGATCCTCGGGGTGGATGTACGGATGGCTACACCAAGCATGCCATGGGTTGTATCGCGTCCACGGACGCAGCAACGCTGGCGTGTGCCACGACGCTGGTCGACTTGCATCGGCGGTCCCGGGCGAGCTCGGCGCAGCCGCCGTGGCCGCCTTAGTCACGAGCGGGGAAGGTAGCGATAGAGGCACCGCTCAAAGGAAGTCGCCTCCTCCGTTCTAGGCGAAACGCCCTCCTTCAGAGACGCGGCTGCCTCCACGCAGGTCGGCCGCGCGACCGCCGTGTCGTCAGAGACAGTGATGATGTCGTCGCCCTTGGCCTTCTTGCTGCCATCCGCTGAGGCGACGACCTCGTCCGCTTTCCTCTTACGGGAAGGATCCTCCTCGCTAGCGGCGGAGGGTACCTGGGCCCGCGGTCGGGTGGCCCATCTTTTCACTCGGTCCTGCACATCACGAATCAATAAAGACAATCGAAATAGTTACGAAAAATAGGAAGGGTGAATGCACTCACTTGGCGGCGGGATGAAACGTAGCCTGTCTGAAGGCGGCCGGTTTTCGATTCGGGGCCCGGTTGGCGGCCGAGCCCTAGTTCCAGGCGTTGCGTGCCCAAGACACGGACGGCTTCTTCGTCATTGAGGCATGGCTGGCGCCTGGGACACCCTCGGCGGGGCTTCCTCGCGGTGGAGCCGCCATGGCGGAGCCTCCTTGCGGGCGGCCGCCACAATCGGAACCTCCTGCGAGGCGAAGTCGCCGCGCCGAGCCTTCCCTATCCGAGACCGTAGCGAATGGCGGAGGCATCGAGGCCAGCGGCACTTCCACGGTCGGCGTGTCAGCGCGGTTGTCTGGGGGCGCCGTCACCGGCCGCTGGGAGCATCGAGCTGCTCGTCGAGTCGGCGGCGAGGCCATCCTCGGCAACCGTTTTCCTCTTCGGGGGCCCTCGCTTCCTTTCTTTCTTCTTCTTCTTGAAGGAGTGGCCTGGCGAGGTGGTTTCGGGAGCTCGTCGTCGTCATGACGCCGAGGCTTCGCCGCTTCGATTTCACGACGCGTTGCCAGGGTTTTTCGGACCAGCGGGGCGATTTCCTCTTCGGACTCATCCTCGTCGTCCTCGTTGCCTCTCGCGGGTGGCGATTCGCCTATGTCCTGGGCGGATGGCCCCGGGCTTTCATCATCAGAAGGTGGGAGCCACCCTTCCACCACTTGGAATAGCTGCGATGAATACAAAACAGAATCAGAATTACCGCGACTGCATACGCTGCGACTGCGAACAAGGTAAGGAGATTACCGTTGGAGCCGGACGCTTCGCGGTGAAGGGGGCGACCCCGGCCTGTGCATCCAGCTACACCGCCTGGGTGATCTTCTTCAACGCTGGGAGATAATCCTCCAGCTTCCACTCGTCGAGGCAGGCCTTCGTCAAGTCTCCCCGGCCCGTGTACTGATACATGTAGTGGTCGCGTTGGGCGAGTGGAACGAGCCGTCGCCCAAGCCAGCAATTGTACAAGTTTATCGTCTGAAGGCCCTTCTTTTTCAGACCACGGATGGCCTGGAGCATCTCGTCAAAGACCATCCGCTGGTTGTCGGGGAGCTTGCCGACTTGGAGATGGCGCGGCTCGGAACGATTGGCCGAGTACCGCGGGATCGCCACCTCGTCCTCCGGGGTCGCCTCGGCCACGTAGAACCATGACTTCTTCCGCCGCCGCTGCCTTGGCGGGTAGCATCGATCGAAGAAAGAAGCTTTGGACTTGAGCTGAACGCTGCCGCCATGGCTAGCATTGGGCCTTTGCCTCGCGGCTGATCCGTCCATGGAACAGATCCTGCCACAAGGGAAAGTAGGGCCGGCAGCCCAAGTAGCACTCGCAGAACGCCACAAAGATGGCGAGCTGCTCAATGCTGTGGGGACCCAGATCTGAAGGCTGGATCCCGTAGTAGGCGCAAAAACACCGGAATAACAAAGACGTGGGAAACCCTAGCCCCCGCTCGAGATGACTGGTGAAACAGACGAATTCCCTCTCTCGCGGGTTTGGGGTCGTTTCTCCGGCTGCGGGAATACGCCAACAGCCGGCTCGCAGGATTCCAGCCTCCTCGAAAGAGGCCAGCTGCGCCCTCGTGCACTTGGACCTGCCCCATGGTTCGGTGGGAAGGGCCATAGCCGAGAGGTTGCTTGGAGATCGGAGGATTTCGGGTCGATTGGATCGCGGAGCAAAGGAAGGAAAATGCGCGCACTCGGAAGAAGTGGTGGGCAGTTGGCTCTGCGATTGCCTGCCATTCCTCTTATATAGCGGGAGTTACCCGCCAAATCAGGGGGCCGTTACCGCGCGATGATTACGCCGAAAGTTACCGTTGGATCATCCCAACGGCTAGTTTGACCACACCTGATGGTCCAACTCCAGCCACTCGGCTCGCTAGGTCAATCACCACGACCGCGTTCCGCCGACTCGACTCGCCTAAGACGCGACTTGGTTCACCGGATTTTCTTCATACAGAGCCCGCCGACGATTCGACCGATGCCTACTGCGTCAGTATACTCGATGCAAGCAGCCACTTACGCCCAATCGACGACGGCCTCGGGACTATCGATGGGGATACGCCTCTTGGGGTATACTCACAGGGCGTTTCGACCGCCCTGTGGCTGGCGAGTGGGCTGCAGCGAGTGGATTGAAGCCCGCAAGGTACCGAGCAACTGGAAGTCAAGGCCCAAAGTAGTAGATAGGCCCAGTCGGATTAGGTTAAACGACTCATCAAGTCAGAATCAATCGGTTGAGATATGTAAACCCTAGGGAGGTGAGCCTATATAAACCTCCTATGGGGTGAGTAGAGACACGTTCCTCAGACACCTAAGCGACTCGCCGCCTAGCCGCCGAGCTCGCCCATTGTAACACCTCCCTAATACAATCTAGCAGGAGTAGGTCTTTACCCTCCGGGGGCCGAACCTGGGTAAACCCTGTGTCTTTGCCCTCATCTCGCACCGTAGATGGCTGGCCGCCCTTGCCCCTCGTTCTACTACTCGCTGCCGATTGCAGCGTCTGCCGTGACCATTCCCACGACAAATATGTATGACGCTTCACCTAGGTCCTTCATTGAAAATTTGTTGTTTAGATAACTTTTAACATTGTTTAAAAGATATATATCATTTCCGATCAATAATATTTCATCCACATATAATATCAGAAATGCCACATTGCTCCCACTCACTTTCTTGTAAATACAAGCATCTCCATAAGTTTGGACAAATCCAAACTCTTTGATCACCTCATCAAAGCGGAGATTCCAACTTCGTGATGCTTGCTTTAGTCCATAGATGGATCACTGAAGCTTCCACACCTTGTTAGCATCCTTAGGTTCGACAAAACCCTTTGGTTGTATCATATACAACTCTTCTTCAATATTACCATTGAGGAACGCGGCTTTGACATCCATCTACCATATCTCATAATCAAAATATGCAGCAATTGCTAACATAATCCTAACTGACTTTAGCATCGCTACGGAAGAGAATGTCTCATCGTAGTCAACTCCTTGAATTTTTCGAAACCCCTTTGCGACAAGTCAAACTTTATAGACGGTCACATTACCATCAGCATCGGTTTTCCTTTTGAAAATCCATTTATTCTCCACGGCCTTCCAGTCGTGAGGTAAGTCCACCAAGTTCCAAACTTGGTTTTCATACATGGATTCCATCTCGGATTTCATGTCTTCTAACCATTTGTTGGAATCCGTGCTTTTCATCGCTTCTTTATACGTCGCGGGATCATCAATTTCATCAACCATGAAATTCATAACAGGGTTTCCGTACAGCTCGGGAGCTGTACGCGTTCTCCAAGACCTGCGAGGTTTGTTAGTACTCTCTTTCGGAGTTTCATGATCATTATCATTAGTTCCCTCTTCAACTGGTGAAGCCAACTCCGAAACGACTTCCGGTGTTGTGCTACTTGCCATACTTTGAAGAGAAGGTTCAATAACCTCTTTGAGTTCTACCTTCCGAATACTCACACCATTCGCGATAAACTCTTTCTCTAGAAAGGATCCATTCTTGGCAACAAAAACCTTGCCCTCAGATCTGTGATAGAAGGAATAACCAATTGTTTCCTTAGGGTATCCTATGAAGACGCATTTTTCTGCTTTGGGTTCGAGTTTATCCGGTTGAAGTTTCTTCACATAAACATCGCATCCCTAAACTTTAAGTAATGACAACTTAGGTTTGTTTCCACACCACAATTCATACGGTGTATCTTCAATGGATTTAGATGATTCCCGATTTAAAGTGAATGCAACAGTTTCTAGTGCATAAACCCAAAATGACAACGGCAAGTCCGTCAAAGACATCATAGATCGAACCATATCCAATAAAATACGATTACGACGTTCCGACACACCATTTCGCTGTGGTGTTCCGGCATGTGTGAGTTGTGAAACAATTCCACACTCTTTCATATGAGTGCTAAACTTGTAACTTAGATACTCTCCTCCACGGTCAGACCATAGAAATTTGATCTTTCTATTACGATGATTTTCCACTTCATTCTGAAATTCCTTGAACTTTTCAAAGGTTTCAGACTTGTGTTCCATCAAGTAGATATAACCGTATCTACTCAAATCATCCGTGAAAGTAACAAAATAACGATATCCACCTCACGCCGACACATTCATTGGACCACATACATCAGAATGTATGGTTTCCAATAAATCTGTCGCCCGTTCCATTGAACCGGAAAATGGCGTTCTAGTCATCTTGCCCATAAGGCATGGCTCACATGTATCAAATGATTCAAAATCAAGTGATTCTAAAAGTCCATCCGAATGGAGCTTCTTCATGCGTTTAAAGCCAATATGACCTAGACGGCAGTACCACATATATGCGGATATATCATCATTAAGTTTAATCCTTTTAGCATCAACATTATGAATATGTGTACCACTATTATCGAGATCCAATAGAAATAAACCATTCATCATCGGTGCATGACCATAAAAGATGTCATTCATATAATTAGAACAACCATTGTTCTCGGATTTAAATGAATAACCACTTCGCATCAAACACGATCCAGATACAATGTTCATGCTCAGTGCAGGCACCTGATAACAATTATTCAAGTTTATTACTAATCCCGATGGTAAGTTGAGAGGTAGCGTTCCGACGGCGATCACATCAACACTTGATCCATTGCCGACACGCATCTTGACCTCACCCCTTGCTAGCGGTCGCTTGTTCTACAGCCCCTGATTCGAGTTACAAATATTAGCAACTGAACCAGTATCAAATACCTAGGTGCTACTGCGAGTACTAGTCAAGTACACATCAATAACATGTATATAATATATACCTTTGTTTTCCTTGCCGGCCTTCTTGTCTGCCAAATACTTGGGGAAGTTGCCCTTTCAGTGGCCAGTCCCCTTACAATAATAGCACTCGGTATCAAACTTAGGTACAACTTGGGGTTTCTTTTTAGGCACGGCAACCGGCTTGCCGCCCTTACTTCCCTGCAGTTTTCCCTTCTTTTCTTTCTTGAAACCAGTGTTCTTATTGATCATCAACACTTGATATTCTTTCTTGATCTCCACTTCTGCAGTTTTAAGAATTAACAGAAGCTCGGGGAGAGACTTCGTCATGCCTTGCATATTATAGTTCATCACGAAGCTCTTATAGCTAGGTGGCAGAGACTGCAGAACACGATGGATGCCTAAGTCAATGGGAATCGATATTCCCAAGGACACAAGCTTATCAGCATAACCCGACACCTTGAGTACATGCTCACTTACGGAGCTGTGCTCTTCCATCATGCAGCTAAAGAACTTTTCTGAAGCATTGTAGCTCTCTACAACAGCATGTGTGTCGAAAATCATTTTCAACTCACCCATTGTATCAAATGCATTGTTGTTTTCGAAACGCTTTCGAAGTTCTGGCTCTAGCCCATACAATATGTCGCAATGAACTAAGTTGTGGTCCTCCTGACGAGTCTGATAGACAGTCTTCTCCTTTTTAGGGGCATCATCAAACTGTGGGGGGCCTAGCGGCACTTCTATCACATATTGCTTTTGTGCAGCAGAGAGGATAATCCTCAAATTCATGGCCCATTCGGTAAAGTCGCTACCGTTCATTGCAAGTATCTCTTTCTCCATGAACACATTGAAATTAAAAGCAGGTGTGCCATCTACAATAGAATTTGTAAAGTTTAGACTAAGTTTATGATAGATTGAGTTCAACTAATCCACATTACGAATGAACTCCCACTCAAAAACAACATCCCTCGTGCCTTTTTGGTGATTACACGAATCAAATCCACTACACCAAGTCCGATCATCACGTGAGTCGGTGTAGCTTCAAAGGTGAGCATCAAATGGGCATCATATCTACCATATGACTCATGCTTAACCTTTCAGTCCATGTTCCGAGGCCATGTCTATACATGCTAGGATCGCCAAGTAAGAACCTTAGTATTACTGTCTTTCACCCGAAATATGGTCGTGGAGCCAAGAACACCCGATCATCACGTGATGTCTTGGAGCGACGAAACATAATCGGTGCATACTTAAGGAAGAACACATTCTTATCTTGATATTCAAACAAGGTATCATCTTATTATGCTAATAAAACGCCAAACAAGCAATATAAGATGCAATCAAACATCACATGTTTATAAGTGAAATGATATGGTTCCCGCATATGATATCCATCCTTTGCACCGTGGTATGATCACTGTCATACCTCTATGTGTAAGGCCAAGGTCTATGGAACTTACACGTTATGTGTGTTGTAGGTGTATCATTTCATACTTCTACTTACAACATCACCATATCATAACACTAGCCCAGCAACAATCTAAACTAGACGCCTCTAATTTATCCATTGCAAGTTTTACGTGGCTTAGGGCTTTCAAAGATAGAACCGTTCATACCTACGAACATGAACCACAATGAGGATAACCAAATTGTTGACAACTTGTTGCAAATTAGATATTGACTATAGTAGGAGAGACAGACACCCGCTAGCCACTTATGCAAACTAGTTGCATGTCAAGCGTGAAACATGTCTCCTGTGCGAGGACATGTAATGTTTGTCCGGGCCGCTTCATCCCACTATGCCACCAATATCCAAAATACAACTAAGAAGCAATAACATGATCATCATCGCCCACATACTCATATGTGTACTACCCGTGTAAAGTATCTACGCATAGATCCGGCTCTGATACCACTGTAGGGTTCGCAGCATAGAAAACAAAAAATTTCCTACGATGGGAACAACTATGTACCAAGATCTATCTACTAGATAAAAACAACGTATGGATGTATATCCGTAGAAAACATACCCTTGAAGACCGACAAAGCTTAACGAATCAAACTCGTGGTTGATATAGACGATCTCTTGCCAAATCTCAAGATCGAGAGGAAGTCCTTAGCACCGCAACTTAGCAGTGCATCTGTGCTTGCACACACGTTCGAGGCACCGAGAAACCTCCGCCTCCTCGCTCCAGCGATGCAGCGGAAGCACAACTCTTTCTTGCCGAATAGCCACCGGGAACATGTATCTCACTAGTCCGAGACCATGGGAGATAAATACTAGAGGGGGAGAGAGATCCTTCACGAGGAGGTGTGAGTGACAGGTGAGGAGGGGGTGCCTTTTATAGGAGAGGGGGGAACCCCAAGGGGGTGGCCGGCGCATGGGGCTGCCCCCTTGCCCTCCCCTCATTCATGTGGGTGGACACTCCACTCACAAAAATCCTTTCAATTCCCTCCACTCAAAATCCCACTCAAATTCCCATTAAATTTCCACCAAATTTAATGCAAACTCTCATTAAATAAAACTCCTTTTATTTATTCAGAATTTTTTCAATTACTTTAATGACAAACATTCACATATAACCCCTTGATAGTATTTCATTTCACATGCAAAAACACTTTCTGCAATTTCACCCGAAAACCTGTTTCTGTACCTCGTGAAATAAATTCCTGCGCTTGTTATTCTTTCCGGCATGAAACTTTTGCTCCAAATGGATGTGGGTGTCTTTTAAGTGTGCCACCCTTCGGTTCGCGAATAATGCGGACATGATCGAGACCCTTCTCCGATCAATAATCAGAAGCATCCGGATACCCATACTGACTCCCACACATTCAACGATGACTTTCTTGTGATCGTCGGAACCTTTTACGCTAGTATCTTAATCCTTTTGTTTCATGATATATTACATTGTCCGAGATTCGGTCATCAGTATCTCCATACCTAGTTTGATCTCTTTACTGACATGCACTCTTTTCTCGTTCCTGTGATATAACATTCTAGTGATCAAATCACTTGCTTGCAAGCTAACCAATGTGATATCACCGAGAGGGCCCAGAGCATATATATCCGTCATTGGGATGAACAAATTCCACTCTAGATCCATGGGCGTCAACATAACACTTTAGTAGTTATGAACCCATATTTATAATCACCCAGTTACGGTGTGACGTTTGATGTTATCAAGAAACTCTTCCGGTGTTAGTGATTGACATGATCTCATGGTCTAAGGATTAGGATCACTTCGAAAATTGTTATAGCAATATAAACTCAATGACTTTTGATCGTAATGCTATACTTCAGATGAATGTTCATCACACCATTACACTAATGTTGTGACCTCGTTATTAACAACATCCAATGTCTATGATCAGGAAACCTTGATCATCTTGTTAATCAACGAGCTAGTTTATGAGAGAGGCATAACTAGGAACTTTCTGTTTGTTTATTAAACACACATGTATTAACGTTTTCGTATTAATAAAATTATAGCATGCAAAATAAACATCTATCATATACTTGTAATACACATAATAAACACTTTATTATTGCCTCTCTGTGCATATTCCCTTCAAGTGCACCACCTCTCGAGAGGGTAAAACCTAAGTACTTAGCCGTGTCCCCGGTTATGGACATTTTGAGCATCAAATACATTGAAATGGTCAAGAATCTCCTCATCCCAATTTATCTAAGTTAAAATTTGTGGGTGAACAAGGGTAGAGGTTCACCAATGTCTATTGGTGGTTCCTTAGTGTTTTGTAAAGAAAAACTTAGTATTTTCAAACTAGTAGGATAAACCTTATTTGAGAAAATCCAGCATGAACCATACTTAGACAAATTCATATAGTTGATAGTCTCTACTATATAACTATGATATCACTTGCCAATACAATTCCAACTATATTGACCCCTTGTGGTTGTAACTTATTATGTTGCAGGTTACTCTGATGGTGAGTAGGGTTATGAGTCTACACTCAACATGTTTACCTGTGGCACATGAAGATGAATACTTTATTTATATGCTATGTAATGAGAATTCATTATATGTTAGCCTTGGGCTAGTGAGTTGTAAGAACTATTGTACTCCTGGAATTTCGATGTAATAATGACATTTGTATCTGTGTACTTCATCTTAAATTGTGGGTGCTAGCAATTCGATCCAGGGACTAGCACTGCAATCACAGGGATCTTTACCTTAATGGGTGATATCTTACATTTGTTGAATCTTGTGATGAAAGAGAAATTTTCTGGTGCTAGTTCTGATGCTGCTGCTGCCCACCTCAGTAACTTTGTTAAAATTTGTGAGATGCAAAACTATAAGGATGTAGATGGAGATATTATTAAGCTCAAGTCGTTCCCTTTCTCCTTGAGAGGAAATTTAAAGAATGGTTGCTATCCTTGCCTAGAAATAATATTGATTCTTGGATTAAGTGTAAAGATGCTTTTATTGGATAATACTATCCTCCTACTAAGATTATATCTATGAGAAGTGAAATAATGAAATTTAAACAACTTGATAATGAACATGTTGCTCAGGCTTGGGAAAGAATGAAATCTTTGGTTAAGAATTGTCCCACTCATGGACCTACTGCTTGGATGATTATCCAGATTTTTTATGCAGGTTTAATCTTCTCCTCAAGAAACCTGTTGGATTCAGCTACTAGAGGTACCTTTATGACCATTACCTTGGGTGCTGCAACAATGCTCCTTGATAATATGATGGTTAATTATTCTGAATGGCACACTGAGAGAGCTCCACATGGTAAGAAGGTAAATTCTGTTGAAGAAACCTCCTCTTTTAGTGATAAGATTAATGTTATCATGGCTACGATTAATAATGTAAAAGCTCATATTAACAATAGCAAGTTGATGTGAACTTCATTAGAAACAACAATTTCAACAACAATGCCTATAGTAATAATTTTGGTAGTAACAACAATTATAGGCCTTATCCTCCTAATAATGACAATACCTTTGGAAACTCCTACAACAATACTAGAAGTGCTCCCTCTGAACTTGAAGTCATGCTCAAAGACTTTATTAGTAAACAAACCACTTTCAACAAAACTGTGGAGGAAAAGCTTTTGAATGTTGAGAAAAATATTTCGTCTTTGTCTGAAGCACAGTCCTCTTTGATTAATAAAATGGATGCTAAACCTGAAACTTTGGAAAGTACCTTTGCTGCTACTCATGCTATACAAGTTACTATTGATGAAAATGTTAGACTGTTAGCCCAACTACATGCTAAGTCGGAATGAGAAGCTGAAATTGCTAGAAACAATAGTGTGTGCACTATCACCACCACCAATATGGATAGGAGCAAACCACAAGAAGTCCCTATTCCTCCTACCACAATGCCTAAACTCAATGAGTCTACTACCAGTGATGCTAAGTTTGAATTTGATCTTGATGGTTGCAATATTTCTAAAGTGATTTTGTTCCTACAAAAGCTTGCTAGAAGTCCTGATGCTAGTGATATGAATGTGGCTTTCACCAAATACATTACGGATGCTCTTATTAAAATTAAGGAAGAAAAGTTGAAACACAAAGTCTCTATTACTAGGAAAGTATAAGATAGTTGGGAACCCATCATTAATATGCAAGTGAATGACTTTGATCTCCAAGCTTCATCTGACCTTGGTTCTAGTGTCTTTATTATGCCTAGAAAGATTTATGAAATGCTTGATTTTACACCTTTGGAAGATTGCTATTTGGATCTCCCACTTGATGATAATGCTAAAAAGAAACTCATGTGGAGTGTTCATGATGTTCTTATTATAGTTAATAATGCCTATGTCCCTATTGATTTCTATGTTTTGGATGTTGAATACAATGCTTCTTGTCCTATTACTTTGGGGAGATCTTTTTTAGAACTTTGGTGCCATCATTGATATGAAAGAAGGCACCATTAAATATCAATTTCCATTCAAAAAAGGTATTGAACACTTCACTATGAGGAGATAGAATTTGCTTTTTGCTCCTCCTTTGAAAGCAAGGTTTGATATTAATGCTTCTTGATTTGAAAATACTTGATTCTTGCTTCTTGTGTCTAACTTAAAGGCGTTAAAGAAAAGTACTCCTTGGGAGATAACCCAATAGTTTTCTTGAGTATTGGAAGTTATTACTTCTGTAATGACTGCTCCTTATCCTTTTTATTTGTTTTTTGTGCCAATAATAACCTCTAATGAGAGGGAAGTAAGATTTAGGGAGTTGCTGTCCCAAAACAGATTTTTATGCTCTACTGTAAAAATTTGTGTAAAATCTCTGTAAGTCATATTGAGCTGTAATTTTCTGAATAAATCCCTTAGGTTGTTAGATAACTTTCCTTAGTTCAACACGTGTTGATTGGAGCAACAGAATGGCTTTGAAAAAATCGGTTTCTACCTGCTGATCTGTTTTGACAGATTTCTGCCATTATTTGCATTTGCTTCTTATTGATTCCTTTTTGGGTTCTTTTTGGAAAATTGAGCTTTTTGAGGCAATTGCTACAGTAGATTGTGTTTTTAGTGAAAGTTTTGCTGTTTTGAAACTAAACCCAAGGTCTATTATCTTTTGAATACACTAATGTTGCTAATAAAGATTGTGTGAAGTTTGTATGAAGGAAAATTTTCAGGTGTAGAGGAAGAATGATGTAATGAGATGAAGAATGGAAAAAAGTTCAAGCTTGGGGATGTCACCCCGTGTCACCCCAAGAAATATTCAAGAGGTACAAGCGTCAAAGCTTGGGGATGCCCAAGGCATCCCCTTCTTCATCAATAAAAATCTCAGGTCTTTCTAGACACCTCGTTTTTATTGTTTGGACCCCCGTTCTCGCTATGTTGTTTCAAATAAGTTGATTGGTTTTGGAGAGGAGTAGAAAGTTCTTGCTTGAATAGTACAAGAGGAGCTTGCTGTGACTGTGACTTAGACTTTATCATGTCATGCTAGATGTTGTTTTGACCTTATGCTTAGTGATTATTGATGTAGCATGACTTGTTCCAAAAAATTAGGATTGCTTAATGTTCCTTGAAGGGATCATTCATTATTTTAGCATACAAAAGAATAGTATTGTGGTATTCTTCTTTGATGCTTTGTTTGGGTTGACTTGGCACATGCTCACACCATGTTATGACAATGAACCAGTCACCATATCCTCTATGATAATTTAGTTTTTGACTTGTGGTACCATTTTATGCTTTGATTAGTAATGTTTTGTCGCTCTGCATGATTATGGACATTATTGCTCTCTTAGTTGGTCGCTCCGAGTCTTTTGCTAGCATCCACTTGTATGAGTAAGCTCTACTCATGCATCCAACTCCCAAGAAACCAAGTTATTCCAAAGTGTCCACTATAAATTCCTATGCATGGTGTGTTACACCATTCCAAGTATATTCTTGTTTTATCTATCTTCCAATTAAAAAGTTATTTTATTATGTGAAACTTAGTGATTAAAGCTCTCACAAACTTGATGACACACTTTATTTTTCTTTCCCCTAAATAAACTTGCACCATTGTGTCATCTATGTTGTATATGATTGCACTTATGCGTTGGAATTAGCAGAACCATGCTGTCATGGGGAACGCTTTCAACATTGCACTTGCACATTGTACACGATTGATATCATGCTCTTTTGTTTATCGATGTCGTCGGTGTGAAATAAAAGGGGAGCTTGTAAGTCCATGGAGTTATATATGTGTTTCATAGAAATGCCTGGACCGCTAGCCTAAGCCATGCCTAATCATGGTGGAAACTTGCAGCATAACCATAGTGAGCAATCTATGAAGCTTTCTTCTTATAAAAAAGAGACATATTGAAAATAGGAAAGAGACAAAAAAGCACAATTTTCCCATGGTAAATAAGAAAATTGCTGAGATGCTCATTGTCTTCTTGACTTGTCATTTTGATTATGGGATAGCTCCTGTATCATGTGTAAGGGGTAGCCCGTTGGCGGTTATCTATGATACACATGTAATTACTATGACAAGAAATTACAGGTGACTAAAGTTGAGTAGCATGAGGAGAGGCCCTCGTATTTAAGGGACATGAGATTGCCAACTTATACTTTGTCAAGCATATACTCCATAGTTTGTTCACTTTAACCTTAATCACTTCAAGATGCTTATGATAGGGGGCAATGAGAGCTGAAAGATAACAAGTACCATAATTTTTGGAAGCTCTTTATGAGACTTGAAATCCCTGCTTCCCTTTTATGAAGGGCCTTTCTTCCACCATTATATTGAGTCTCCACCTTCTATCCTTAGGCACCAATTAAGAGAGCATAGTTGTCATTCTTAGTTCTATGTGCATTGTCCCAAAACTTATTGATTGATTCATATTGTTGATATTGCTTTCTCATGAACTATTTGTATCTAGTCACTCTTATGAACTTTGAAGGTGTCCTATGCATTTATTTGCTACTCCATGAGGGACAAGTTGAATGCCACTATGCTATGTTTTGTATATGTGAAATAAACAAACGTCTTTCAATACATTGTTATTCATGATCTTTGTTTGTAACCTTTTATGTTGCATGCATAGTCACTTTGTCTTATTATTAGAACTTCTTCTTTCATGCTCATGTTTAGAGTTCTTTGATCCCAGCTTTCAATGCTTGCAAATGGTTTGATCTTGATTTTGATGGTGCATGTCATCTAAAAAAAATATCACTTACCTACTCGAGGACGATCATGAGTTAAGCTTGGGGATGCTTGATACGTCGTAAACGTATCTATAATTTTTTATGTTCCATGCTTTTTTAGTATCTACTTTGCTTTGCTTAGTCTACACTTTGAGGTATTTTTATATGTTTTCTAGGACTAACCTATTAACAAGATGACACAGTGGCAGTTGCCTGTTTTCTTCTGTTTTTGGTTCTAGAAAAGGCAGAAAATCAATATTCTCGGAATTGGACAGGACAAAAGCCAAATTCAATATTTTACCATGGGGAACACAGAGCGAGAAGAAGAGATGGAGAAGAGCCACCAGGGGGCCACACCCCTGGCCGTGCGGCCAGGCCTAGCCTGTGCCTGGGGGGGTGCGGCCACCCCGAGTTCCCCCGCCTCGCCTCTTCGCCTATAAGAAGCCCCTAATACCAAAACCCTAAGTACCCGATCAATCTTCCACGAAATAGTACGTAGACGCCACCACCATCGTAACTAGATAGGGGGATCTGAAGTTCTTCCTGGCACACTGCCAGAGGGGAGATCATCCCGGAGGCCTTCTTCATCATCATGACAGCCTCCGGTATGAAGCATGAGTAGTTCCACCTTGGACTACGGGTCCATGTAGTAGCTAGCTGGTTGTCTCTCCTCTTTTGTGCTACCATGTTTAGATCTTGTGAGCTCCGTTCATGATCAATATCATCTATTTGTAATCATGAATGTTGTGTTTGTAGGGATTCGATGGATATTGAGATTACTATGTTAGATCGATTAATGGTTTTGGCTTATTGATTCTATCATGTTTGTGTTGTTTGTGATCTTGAATGCTCTCCATTTCTAGTAGCTATCTTGGCCAAGTAGATGCTAGTGACTCCAAGAGGGAGTATTTATGCTCGATAGTGGGTTCATGCCTCTATTTAATCTGGGTAAGTGACAGAAATCTCTAAGGTTGTAGATGTGATGTTGCTACTAGGGGGAAAACAACGGTCTCTTGTTCATGGAACAAGTGGATTGTTTACCTTACACAGTTTGCTTAAAGCAGTTATCCGTTGCTTGCAACTTAATACTAGAGGGGGTTTGGATGATAACCTGAAGGTGGATTACTTGTCATAGATGCAATTGGATGGCGGTCTATGTATCTTGTTGTATTGCCCAATCAAATCTCATAGGATCGTGAATGTCTAGTATTGCATTATTATGCCTTGCTCTGTCCTGTCAATTGCCCTGCTGTAATTTGTTTACCTAGGATGCCATGTTTGTTTATCTTAAAGAGAACACCTCTAGTGAACTATGGACCCTGGTCCAATCTTTACCATTGATACATCTTCCACTGTTACTGTTTACTTTCTACAAACCACCATTACCTTCCACACCATACAGTTAATCCTTTGTTTTCAGCAAACTAGTGAGATTCAAAACCTCACTGTTCGTTGGGGCAAAGTCTTGAGTTTGTGTTGTGCAGGTTTCCAAGTTGCTAAACAACACCTTTGGGTCATTTCCTTCCTCCTATTGGTTTGATAACCTTGGTTTCTTTCTGAGGGAATACTTGCTGATGTGCTCGTCATACCTTCCTCTTGGGGTATCCTAACGAAGCTCTACATTGATCTGAGCGCATTAATAAGTCTCAGTCCTTCGCTGGGCCTGGCTTCTACCAAGGTTTCATTGACATAGCCATTAACGGCGTTCGCCATGTGGCAGTTTGCATGACGTTAGTAGTAAATGCGGGTGGCAAGTAGATCTACGACAGAATGACTTTTCATGGATGAAGGGTGCGATTCGCCACGGTAAAAAAACATGGTAGATTCATTTGTGATGGGGCTTCTACCACGCAGGGCATCCGTCGTAGAAGGCTTTTCAACCTCGAAAATAGGCCTTCAACCACGAAAATTTGTCTGTTGTAAAAGGACATTTTTCTTGTTGTGTCTAGTGATAACGATGACAGAAAATCAACATACAGTGCATGCAAATTTCTAGGAAGATCGTTGGTATGTTGGTCTTCTAAGAAGAAAAAATGCATATCTCTCTCCACCGCTGAAGCTGAATATGTGGTTGTTGCAAGTGCTTGCACTCAATTGTTATGGATGAGGAAAACTTTAAAATAATACGGTGTCACTTATGACAAAGTTCCTATTTTATGTGACAATGAAAGTGCTATCAAGATTGCCTACAATACGGTGAAACATACAAGAACAAAGCACATTGAGATTCATAATCACTTTATTATGGATAATTTTTCTCGTGGAGATATTGATCTACTTTATGTGAGTACGAAGGATCAACTTGCTGATATTTTCACAAAGCCTCTTGATGAAGCAAGGTTTTTCTATTTGAGGAATGAGCTAAATATCATAGATTCAAGGAGCTTGACTTGAACATCTTGCATGCACATTTATGTCTTCACCTTTATTTGGTTTAGATGCGGGCATGGAAATAGGGGGAGTGTGGTCCTAATTAATTGGGATAACCCTCCCCCCATAATGTTGATAGTAAGACAAATCATTTCTCTTAATATCATTTTGTGATATGTGAGCTTATTGATGAGTATTGGTCATGAACCCAAGATATATATTCGCGGTGTCATGCCATACACTCCTACATGATGGCTTCGGCCACCGCACTCTTATGAGTGAAGAGTTCGTTCTTTGTGGTTCTTTTCAGCTTTTAATTCCTATCTTTTGTTCTTATGGAAAACACACCCAATATTGGCTTTTCATTGTTTTATGGTTCTTGCAATTTTGGGTATGTAGTACCATATTAGTTTGGTTACCTAAACCTAAGCCTAATCCCACCTCAAGACATCTATCTCTCTTTCACACAAGTCCATTTGTCACCTTGTGAGGTTGTTTGAGAATGTGCTGGCCTGAATTCTGTGTAAACATGAAAATTCAGAGATGGTCGGATTATCTGCCCCTAGTGGGGGCCAGATTATCTGGCCCAGGCAGATTTTTATTTTAGGGCAGGGGTTGGGGGAGAGGCTCAAATAGAGAATATCTCTCCTCCCCAACTCCCTCCCAACCCCTAGAAGCCGCCGACCATCTCCCTCCTCCATGGACCTCCCCCAGTTGCCAGTTTCCTCGGTCATCGATCAGATCTGCTCCTCCTCCACCCCGGGTACCTTCTCCTCCAGGTAGCTCCTCCGATGAGTTAGGGTAACTCCCACATTCTTTGTTTTTTGTGGAATTTAATTTATGTTGTTGAAACTTGGAGTAGAGGCCACCCATTGGTTCATATGCTTGTTATTTTAGTAGACTATCGACCATTTTTGCCAATCTATGCGTATGCCTCAAATCTGGGTCGAAAAGCAAAAAAAAATCGCTAGGGCCGGATTATCTGCCCCTAGCTAGGCCAGATTATCCGGCCTGGAAGGGCCAGACCTGCTGCTTTTGATTCATTTGCATCATGGTTTCTTTTCTACTATTTTTAGCACTTCCTCCTGGACTTGTGTGTTCTTATCTTTTTCTATCTCCCTCACTCTATTCACAGGTAGTTCTCGTGGTGCTTCTAAGACCTATCAAAGGAGACCTCGTGCTCGGTATCTAGTTCCCAACAAAGAAGGTGTTCTTGTGGACGAGGTTGAATTGAGGAGACAAACAAGAGAGGCTACACGGATGGATGAAGAAGCAAAGATGGACAAGTGGTCTCGGGCTGCTTCGAAGAGAAGGGGCAAGCAAACACGGGTCAACTATAAGATCATGGACAACATTGTGTATTCCACTCTCCGGAAACGTGATTGGTTTGAGGATGCCCCGCACGATGCGAATCTTGATGACCCCAAATTTTGGTGTGCTCATCAAATGTACATATTTTAGGACATCTACTCTACCTAGAAGATCCGACCCATGCCCCACGGATTGACCTATACAAAGAGCAAGCCACATTTCGTTGATGCTCTTGCTATGACTGGGAAGATGGGGCTGCACCATCTTATGGAGATCCAATGTGACTATGACACGCAGCTGGTTTAACAGTTTTTCTCCATGATCGTGATTTGTGGGGATGAGGCTCGCACTATGAATTGGATGACATGTACCCAGTTCTGTTCGGCTGATTTCTACACCTTTGCTCAGTTGCTTTCCTACCCCTTCTGGGGCCATGATCGTTCTTGTGGGCATCGCATCTGTAGCCCTAATCACCTGAGTAAGGACGCATTGCTCTAAGCTTTCTATGGATCCAACGGTGTGGTTGTCAAGGTTGATGGTCTTCTTCCACTCTATGCTTAGCTAGTTCTCATGTTCCATGATTACATCATTCCTAGTGGAGGTAACAATGATCGCATTCGTGGCCATCTGGTCAACTTACTTGGCTTTCCTTATGAATGTGTCAATATTTAAGAACCTTCTATGGATTATACCTTGGATGTTATGGACTTCATTTATCATGAGATGGCTGACGCAATGATAAAAAACATTTTATTCCCTATGCTCCTTACATTATGAAGCTCATAAAGGCCATACTTCCCCATGAGGATTTCAGTGGACCACTCGATGGGGTTCACACGGTCAAGAAGCCATATATCAATAAAAAGAAGACCGCCTCTGCTCCTGCAGCGTCCGATGCTTTTATGGGACATGCCCGGGCTAGTGGTAGAACTCCTAGAAGGAAGCCCCCGGTCCTGACCATTGATAGATAGGTCAAGCAACTCAACTGGTTTCAGCGCAACATCCTTTGCATGGGTGTGGATACTCACAAGAGACGGTACAAGTCCTACCGTCCGCGCCATGACATGGATCATACCTAGAAGCTCATTCTTCACCATGTCTCTGGGGAATTCAGAAATCCTCCATAGCAGTCTGTCCCCACTCCATATGCTCAATGGAACACCTATGGCATCAATTATGGTGAGATGGAGCGGCACTTGTTCCCTACCCCAGCGAGGGCACCTACACCTCCTCCGGCTGCTGATGATGAGGACGACGATGAGGAGTATGGGGATGAGGATGAGTACGAGGACGCGGATGCAAACGAGGATAAGTGATCTCCTGGGCCATTAGAATCACTCTTTTACTTTTTTTGGCTTTTCGATGCCAAAGGGGGAAGTAGTTCTATTAGGTTGTCGAGGGGATTTGCATGGGTCGGGTACAAGCACATTTGCCTCTTTTCGTGCTCTTTCTATCCTTGCTTGTACCCATTTAACGTTGAAATTTTTTTGCTATTTGGTTTGTATTGTTGAGACTATGTCAAGTCATTGTGAGACTATTGTTATCGTCATGGATTTATCTATGGAACTCTGGTTATGGACTAATCTTCGAAGTTATCACTATGGATTTACTGAGATGGCATTATCATCAGAATTATCAATACAAATTTATTGAAATGGTATTGCCTATATATGATTGAGAACTTCATTATGGTTGGTATGATAAATCTCCCACAAAATCATCATTCGTTCTTAGTTTCCAATCCATAAAAGGACTTGAACCTATATGTGTGAATTTGTATTCAAATCCAAACTACTTATATGCACACATTTAGGGAGAGTCTCTTTATCCTTTGGAATGGTGATGTTTATTAGGTCTTTATTGCAAATCATAGTATTGCTATCTACCACCAAAAAGGGGAGATTGAAAGAGCATTTCATGATCCTTAGAGTTTTGTGTGTTAGATAACAATACTAAGGATACTTTAATTATGAGTTGAGCTCCCCAAAAGAACCCCTGGTCAAATGAAGCAAAACAAAGAATTTGAGGGCGGATTATCCATCCTGTCTAGGGTCGGATTATCCACCCCTGGCTAGATCGACTAAGGACCAGGGGCATGACACACGATGAGGGGGGATGATTATTTGTCGGATATTTGGTGATGGTTTGGATTTTTGCCCACAGCCGGATTCTCCAGCCCTGGCTCCGCAGGATTATCTGCCCCTCCCAAGATCGATGAAGGAGCAATTGGCGCGATGATCAGTAGGGGGGTGGAGATTTCACCCAGATATTCTGGAAAGGGACAGAGTTTTTGCACTGGCCGGATAATCCGCCTCCCCCCTTGGGACGGATTATCCGCCCCTAGGTATTTTTGGCTAAGGGCCATAGGCGCGACACTCGAATGGGCGGAGTTTTGGCACCAGGCCAGACCTTTGCCCCCGGCCGGATTATCTACCCACACCATGGTCAGATTATCTGCCCAAGTTGACTCTAAATGGCTCCTTTCTAGGAGGGGTATAAAATCCCCTTCTCGTCTTCAACTTGGAGTCTCTTGAATCTGACGAAAATAGCTCTAAACTATCGACCCTCAGATTCCACAAGATCTCCATTTCCAACCATCTGAAGTCCTTTTCCTTTGGAGGATTAAAGATGGAGGCCTTGATCTTCATCATCACCAAGCAATCTTCAATTTCCCCTCATTCACCTGAGGGCCCCTGTGATCTAGAGTTTCTCTTGAATATCTAGATCTTTGTTCATGTGTTTTGATAAACTTGTTTCTTGTGGAAGATTGTTGTCATATCGAGAGCCTCCAATTCAGTTGTGGATGCGTGCATCGATCTCTTTGTAAAGGCACCAATTCCCGCCTCGAAGGGTACCATATAGTGGAAAGGTGGATCAGGCTAGTTGTGGCGAGATCCATCAGAGAACAGGGTGAGGCCTATTGTGGTGTGGTGGTCTTAGTGCCACCCACCTCTTCAACGCAGATGTATTTCCCTTAACAAGGAAGGAACTGCGGTAAAACAAATCATGTGTCTCCGTGTGCTCCACTTCGATTACCCCGTTCCTCTCACCGCCTTTACTCGCTTAGTAGCTAGGTTGGCATATAGGAAAATTCACCATAGTTGCATATCTAGAGAATTTACCTTTGTGTCAAGCCTAAATTGGAAAGAGTATTAAAACTTGGAGTAGCACCTATTCACCCCCCCTCTAGGTGCCCATACGATATATTTCACATACCACTAACCGAGATAGTATTGCACTATGGTGATCATTAAATCTCTCAGTGGGAAATAGTATGGCGTCCCAAGTGTTGACCCCTGATTTATTCCATAGTACCTGGAGCTACTCCTTAAATATCTAGAGATACACGTCAAAATATTTCCGGGTTGTTTTGGCCCTTGAATTAGCATAACCTTGTGTATGTACTTCTGCTCCATGCATAGCGAGGGTGGTAGGTTGTACATCCATACAAATATGGACCAAGTATTCTATGTGCTACTCTGGTTTCCAAATGAATTTATTCCATTTGCACTCATACCCAACCTCAAGTTTTTGCATTAGTAGCAAATCTTGGGAATGCAATCTCAAGTACTTTCCACTAGTTACCATATGCAGGGTGTCTTAGTATGTCATCTTCTACATTTGCATGAGATATTTATTTGTGCCAACGCATGAGCTTTGCAGACGAGTCTATAAAGTATTGTTGCAGACGGGGAATGAGCAAAAAGTACCAAACAACCTTGTGAGGAGATTTCCTTCCTCATCTATATTAGGATGTCCCGCACACTGTACACTCTTCCAACTTTGCATACTCATTCTGACAAACGATGCAATTGTAGAGGTATGCATGGTATTTTTCTAGAGGAAAATTTAGAGGGTGCGCGGTTTTTTTGGCCTCATTGATACAAGTAGGCAATGTGTTTCCATCAGTAAGAAACTAGTGTAGATACTCTAGTTGCACATCAAAAAATGTGTCATTGCATTTGAATTTTGCCTTTCAGATCTAGAACATTGAGCATTACATCTAAACGAGTGTGTTCGTTCTTACAACCAATATACAATAGAGTTTTCACATCTTTCTCCAGTTGCACAAACTTGGTTATCTCTCTAAATGCAACCCTTTTGGTAGTCTTCTTCTTCTGAAACTACTAGTTATAATGAGGTTTGCCTACAATTGAAGCCAACATCGACGAATCCTTCATGATTGGCGCCTCTTCTTCATGGTCATCCTCATATCTTTGATCCCTCCTTCATAACCTCCATTGTTTCCTCCTTGTTTCGGATATTCGCTGTTGTTTCCCCCTCTTCGATGTCAGCAACACCCTCCTCATCACCATGATGTATCCAGCGTGTGTAACCAGGCATGAAACTATGTAAAATCAAGTGTGCCAACACATAGCCTCTATAAGAGGCGTACATAACATTGTTCTTCGTTTATTACACAGACATAATATATCTGTAGCACGCTTTTGATGCATATCTGTCGCGAACGCCAAGAAGCCATGTTGGCTTCGTACCATGGGAATCAATGCCTACAAGTTATAAGAAAATTTATTAGAGAATATTCAATGGGTTCATAGAAAATTTCTACATGACCTTCGCTAAATATTAGGCATATATGAGTGCCAAAATTTGATAGAATGGAAATGAATCAACGTTTCACCAAAACATTGGCACTCATGTACCTACAATAAGAAACAAAAACCGCAAAATGGTTTGTGATAACCACACAATGTCATATCGACACCATGATGGTCACTGACACAACACACAAGACACCTATGCATATACAACAATTTGAATCTGCCACCGAAAATAGCTAGTCCTCGGCTTGAAACAAAGAAGATCCACCGAGGTATCGAACCAACATGTGGTGAAGAAGGGAAAGTGGAGGGAAAAAAGTGTGAATTCTTAGGATTAATAAATGAGGAGAGAGAGGTATATTTAATGCATGGGAGAGTGAGCTAACTAGCTAGTGAGGAGAAGGAGAGTGGTATGAGAGAGAGTCTCCATAAGTAGCTAGATCTAGCTAGTTTAAGGAGAGTAAGGAGACGAGGAAGTGTGAGAATGGGGGAAGAATAAGAGAGGCAAAGCTTGAGGAGGAAGTAAGTGAGATAGGAAGAGGATAAAGTGGCATGCCACATGGGAATAGCGATTTGTGACGCCACTAATGACGTTCATAGGACTCCAAACGCCACCGTTATGTAATGGGATAGTGACGTTCAGATAGATACGGATGTCATCATTAAGTTGGGTCCAAGAGATGGGACCGGACAAAATTTCTAGTGGCATTTGCCCTTTCCAAACGCCAATAATAACCACACTACTAGTAGTGTTGGGCACACCCAAACACCACTACTTCCAGAAGTTCGGTCAAACATGTGGGCCTATGGGGTTGGTGGCGTTGGCACAATGCTGAACGCCACCAATAGCTATTTAGTGCTGGTGTTTGATTTATTTCGGATGCCGCTGGTATTTTGCACCATAGCCATGACATGATTATATTGATGCACACCACTAACATAATGTTTTCAATAAAGGTTTTCCTACTAGTGTTAAGATAAGCCTATCTCTGTGTGAGAGAAAATTCCTTACCATCAACCAAGCTTTCCTTCAAATCGATCCTCTACTGGCTTCCATTCCTATTTAGGAGTTCTCTATAAAGAATACAGATACATAAGTATCTAAAAGGCAGAGTCCCACGTTCAACATCCTAAAATCTACATATGATGATTCTCTTCCTCTTTTGCCTTTCCAAAATATAAGAGCTCATTTTTATAAAAATAATAATCTTAAGTCGAGACAGTTGTTCAAATATGCATAAGATCAGTTCATGTTAACAACTTTCTCGAAGTCATGTTCCATGAGCAGAATTATATCATCTGCATATTATAAAATGGATACTCCCCCTCAACTAGATCCGCATGTCCTCCTTTGCCCTTGCAATAAGAATAGCTAACATGTCCGCCACAATACTAAAAAGAATTAGAGATAAGGGTTGCCTTGTCTCAATCTTTTTTAGTCTAGAAATAATGGTCAATATCGTCATTGACCCTTATCGGTACACTACCACCTTGAACAAAATGTGTAATCATCTCACACATTCTTTCAAATCCTTTCATTCGTATCACTTGCTACAGAAATGACCATTTGACCTTATCGTATGCATTTTCAATATCTATTTTGAATAGAACTCATCCATCTTCTTCCTATAAAGCTCATAGATGGATTCATGTAGCGTGACAACACCTTCTAGGATATGACACGCACACATAAAGGCAGTTTGAGTAGGTTTAATGATTTTGTGAGCAATAATGATAACCTGATTGGTTCTAACTTTTGTAAAAAAGTAAAATTCACACTAAGTAAGCAATTGGGTTTATATTGTTGCATTTGCACCGCATTTTCCTTTTTTTAAGAATCGGTGTTATTACTCTGACCTTCAGTTGGTACAACAAGAGGTCGCCTCCTCTAAGTTTCCCATACAACGTCATGAGATCATACTTAATAACTTTCTTCAAAGTTTGATAAATCTCAGCAGAAAACCCGTCCTGTCCCGAAGCTTTATTACATTCCATTTGTAAAATAGTATCATGAACTTCCTTCTTTGTAAACTCAGTTGTTAGAATACCATTCTCTTCATGATATAATTGTGGTATGTCTTGTATACGGTTCTCATCTAAAGAAAAATTGTTTGAGACGATTCCCCAAACAAACTCTTATAATATTCTGTTATATATACTTATAAATTTTTATCTCCTACAATAGTTTCCTTGTCTTGTTCTAACTGAAAAATCTCATGCGATAAGATTTGTGACCACGTGGGTTTCTGCGATAAGATCTTTCCGTCATCCACATGCCTTGTTTTCAACTTGAAAACAAAAGAGTGAATTCCACTTTTTACCCTCTATTTATGCATTTGAGACACTAATTACCCTATTTAGTAGAAGTTGTACTCGAATGTCCCATTTAAGAAAATTCTGAGCATGATTTTGCCCCGTTTTAGCATTTAACACATGTTCATGGATAAGGCCGACATGTTATGAAGATGTGCCACAATAAAATATGTCATGATCAGAGGACATCGTTGCTGATCATATCTACCCTTCTCTGCACCAAATGTTCTATTCTTTATTGCCATCTCGATAATTTCGAGATTCAATTTTCACCTCTCACCTTGCCCAATAGATATGCATCACAAAAATAAGAGTTTAAAGTTTCCGAACATGATAATTTAGATGAATTTTCACTACATAGGGTAATTAGTGTCATAGATGCACAAGTAGAGGATAAAAAGTGGAATTCATTCAAAACAAAAACTTACGAAACAAAAATCAGGCCTTGCACGGGGCATGCCTTGTTTTCTCTCTCTTTGAACGAGAACTTACGAAACAAAAATTAAGCCTTGGGTAAATATGCGAGAATTTGTCCTGAAAATTTAAAAAGAGCATTACAAGTTGCATCCCACGAGATTCAAAATTTCACCAGTTCCAAACGACCTAGCCGAAGAAACAAAAGTAAAGTTGGCGCGTAGTGTTCCTTCGGAGGATCGATCGATCCATCGATCGAACATTTCGACAATACAGTAGATCGAGAGAGCTCTCGGCTCTCGCCGCAAACGATACATCAAGCCGATCGAGCAGTATGGATGTGGATGCTGCTGGACGAAGCCAGCTATGGTACAAGCAAGGACGATATCAGTGATGGTGCTGAGGGTTAGGCCCCCCAGGGCTGAGCCTCTTCGAGCCCTCGTAGATCGTCCCTGTGACCGTGTCTTGCCGTGGCCGTACTGCTGCCGCGGTGCGCGCGCCCGCCGCAGGTAAGCTGCCGACGTCCTCGTTGAGCTGGCCAGGGTGGTGCGGGGGGCAGTGGTTGGGGAGGGCATCAGTGGGGGAGACGACGAGGAGGATGACGGCGCAGATGCAGAAACACAGGATTAGCCTCATCGTTAAGCACGCTCTAGGCTTGATTAGGTGAGTTTGCAAATGGTAGCTACGTTGTGTGCATCTGCACGTTAGCGAGAGGCTACATGTATTTATAGGCTATAAACTGCAGGCGCGGTGCCGGGCTTCTAAAAAATATACTAGTACTCCCTCCGTTTAGAAATATAAGATGTTTTATGTTTGTGAAGGAGATGTATCCAGACATGTTTTAGCGAGGGAGTACTTCGTAACACTTTTTCCTTAAAGAATTGTATCGTTGATCTGGTGCATTATCTTATCGGTTTGATGGGATCGGCTCCTATAACATGAGCTACCTGACACGCTCCACTGATGCACTAGCTGAACTTTTGCTATTGACCAAGCATTTTCGATTTGAAATTAGCATAGATATGTGCTTTTCTGCATCATAGTGTTTGACAACGTGAAAGGTCAAAGCGATAGCATGCACTTTTATTTCCATTTCTCCCCGATCAATTTCTTTAGGGCGACATGCCATTTGGGTGGAGCCGGCCATGCATAAATTCATTTTCATGGTCTTTTAATTCAATATTTATTCGCGGACTAACCAATATCTTGATTATGTGCTTTTTCATCAAACAAGTGTGATGGGAAAGTACCACTAGCAAGCAGCCATTTTTTGGCGAAAAGGGACCTAAGTCCATATATCATCTGAAATTAGCCCTTATATGAACATCCTTATAAGAAAAAGCAATGACACACAAGTCCTTCAAAAGTTCAGCGTCATCTTTCTTATGCATCCCTCGACGGCGCTCCGTGAGGAAAGCTCGATAACAACTCTGTACCTCAGGCGTAACAAAGCTTGTATCGAAGAAAATTTGAAAACCCCAAACGCATGTAGAAGTACCGACCAGAAAATCGTCAATGTAGACCAAAAGATGTCGTCGACCATGAACTTAAGAGATCACCCGAAGAATCTAGTATCGTGGAGGTCCGGGATCTGGGGGTTTCTCTTTAAACGCTGCGTCCGATCTGACCGCACCCGGTCGTCCAACACGCTGTGTCTCTGCGACACCCGCCTCCGGAGGCCGAGGAGGACTCCGATGCGAACTCTCCTGCCGTGGGCACGGCCGAGAATCCTCCCTGCTCGCGCTTCCCATGGCGGCGGAAGGGAAACCCTAGTCGCCACGAGAGACGCAGCAATGACTCCAGACTCAGAGCCTAAGAATAGGGAAATCATAATTGCATTCTACCTTTAGTTAGAGCTCGGATTGATCAAGTACTCCCTCTATTTCATATTTTTTATCGTCATTCTATTTTAGATAAAACTAAAACCATGACAAGAATTGTGGAACAAAGGGTACATGCTAAGAAAGATGTAATTCACTTGATTTGACTGAGACGACGGTGATGGCACTGCTTGATCGAGAGTCAAGGGTGACATATACCTGCCAAGATTGACGTTGAACCTAACACCCGGCCAATGTTGGGGCCATGCCCCCATGGATGATCACATGATTCACTTATATTCAAGTGATCTTTGCAGGTAAGCAGGTACGTCACTTATAATGCTACTCTAGTGAGAATGCACCTAGCGTTTCAGTTGCGCAGCTGCGTGTCATTCTGCATTAGTATTAGTCTTACCTTGAGAATGGAAATATTATAAGCTTGCCGGCGTCGATCCTTGGTGGATTTGAGGTACTGTCCAGTTTAGTTTAGTAGGTACTCCCTTTGCTCCGGTTTATTAGGCATACATATAGTTTAAGAACAACTTTAACTATTAATTTTGGTCAGTAAATTTTATATAATATATCATAAAAATTATATCATTGGATTTATATTTAAAAGTAGTTTTCAATTGTATATTTTTTGGGACATATATTACATATTTCGTTAGTCAAAATTGATGGTAAGACTTTATAAAACTAAGTACGTGTCTAAGGCTAGTCATAGTCAGAGTAACTAAGGTTAAAACATGCATTCACATGCAATGTCAACTATGTATTTTGATGATGTAGCATGTCATTAAATGATAAAAGAGAGGCTCGTGATAACTAGCTATGTTACCATAACATTACACACTTTAAGACAAGATGAGTCTATAAGCTAATAAATAAGACATTGCATGTTACTAAACATAAGTTACTATCCACTATGAAAGTGATAACTTAGACTAGTGTCATATGTTGACACTAGTCCAAGTTACTCCCCACTATGACCAGTCTAATAAACTGGACCGGAGGGAGTACGTACATAGTATAAGAACAATTTTAACCATTAATTTTGGTTAACAAATTTTACATAATATATCATAAAAATTATACCATCGGATTCATCTTTAAAAAAGGTTTTCAATGGTATATTTTTTTAATTTTATTGATCAAAATTGATGGTCAAATTTTTTATTAAACTACATGCGTGTTTAATAAACTGAATAAAAACTGAATCGGAGGAAGTACAACCATCACACTAGCTAGCTCCACAACCAATGGATGTTGCTGGTCGGGGGTTTGTTATTGGCCATACTATTTTTTTCCATAATACCCAATTATCTGTTGAGGAGCTATCTCATGGTGTTCTTCTAGTTTCTATCTAGTTTATTTTTTGAGGGTTCGACTACACTCTACTGATTAAAAGACAAGTTTACAGGAATACACAAACCATCAGGTGGCTGAAGCAGCCAGAGCTGACGTCCTACTCCTAATCTAGTAGAACTACGTGCAAGTCGATGAGCTCCATTTGAGGATCTTGATTCATGCCTGAAAGTTGCAGACGTGAACGAGCCTGCAGTCCCTCTGATCTCTCTGATGACCACAACATACTCTCCATAATATGGCTGTTTCAGATTGTTTACCACTTCCAGACAGTCTGATGCTACACAAATATGTTGGAGGTTTAAATCATGTGCCAAGGCGAGGGCTTCCCGGCATGCCATTGCTTCCAGCGTCGCTGGTGAGAAAGCTCCCTTCAGTGTTAGAGCCGAAGCTCCCATAAACACACCTGCTTCACTGTGGGAAACAACATCCACAGCACCTCCCTCTCCCGACCTTGCAACAGCTGCATCCGTATTAATCTTGGAATATCCTGGGGAAGGCGCGATCCACCGTGGTGCCGGCACTGCATCAACAACCTTCCCCTTCTTGGGCTCAATCGGAATCTGACCAAGATCATCAAGAAAATGTCTGACGAATAAGTGCGTAGACATCGGACTCTGATGTTCACCCTCATGAATAAGTTTCCTGCGAGCAAACCAAATCGCCCACAGTGTAGTTTCCATCTCCACAAAAGCATATTGATCGAGGGTATCCATCATCAGGAAGAGCCACTGCTTGGCAGATGGCTCATCGGACATGCACATGTGTTGGGTTGTTTCTTCATTGGCCAAAGCCCAAACACAGCGCGACATTGTACAGTTGATCAAAGAATGTCTCCATGAGTCGTCCTCACCACAATAGAGTAGCTGCTCGTTTCTGCCATATGACGTTGCTGACGAACGTCGCCTGTAGGTAGCGAGTGGTGTGCAAGCCGCCAAAAGGAATAGACGCAGCTTCGACGATACCTGAGTCTTCCACAATTTCTGCCATGATTTCTCTTTAGCTTGATGGTTAGACCCCGCTGCTCTCTCTTCGATCCAATCCCCACGTCGCTGTCTAGTGCGAACCAGCATGCGGTAGACAGATCGAACAGATAGAATACCGGAGCACTCATAGTGCCACGCCCATGTATCCTCATGTCTGCGAGTGCTAAAAAGGATCTGATAAATCTTCTCTGCATCCATAGGAATAAAAAACTCCTATATAACTTCTCTTTTGCATGTCATTGTGGTACTATCAATCAAGTCACTGACCCGCATCGGAGGATCCCGTTTTAGGCACGCAATAGGGCGTAGCATATGGTCACGGGGAATCCAATTTCGGTTCCATGCATGAGTGGCATCTCCAGTCCCTATTCGCCTTACCAGTCCCTGCTTCATGGCGTCCCTCCCTCGATAAGAGCTAGCCACACTTGTGACGGGTGTGCACCAACAGCAGCCCCAAGAAGATCTGAATTAGGCAAATAAACCGCCTTGAGTATTCTCGCACTCAAAGAATCAGGATTCTGAATAAGCCGCCAAGCTTGCTTGGCTAGCAAAGCAATGTTAAAAAGCTCGATATCTCGGAACCCAAGACCTCCTGCAAACTTCGGAAGACACATAACCTCCCAGGAGACCCAATGTGTCTTCCTCTTTCCATCCTTGCATCCCCACCAAAAGTTTCTGATCATTGTATTTATGTGGTGACACAAACCCTGCGGTAGCTTGAAACACGACATAGAGAATGTTGGGATAGCCTGAGCTACTGCTTTGATTAAGACTTCCTTACCTCCTACAGATAAGAGTTGTTCCAACCAACCTTGCACTCTTTTCCATACCCGGTCTTTTAGGTACTTGAAAGCACCGTTGAGTAAACTACCCACGTTGGAAGGCATACCAAGGTACTTGTCATTCAGAGTTTCGTTTGGCACTTGTAGAATCTGCTTAACAGATAGACGTGTGGCCTCCGGGCATCCTTTACTGAAAAAAACTGAGGACTTATCTAGGTTTATACGCTGCCCCGAAGCTTCACAATATTTGTGCAACAAATCCTTCACATCCCTTGCTCCCGTTGGACTCGCTCTGACAAACAGCAGGCTGTCATCTGCAAAAAGGAGGTGGTTTACAGCCGGAGCTATTGGAGCCACTTGGATACCTTTGAGGTGCAGAGACTGATGACTTTGTTTTAAGAGGCCTGAGAGGCTCTCTGCTGCTATCAAGAACAAGTATGGTGAGATCGGATCGCCCTGGCGAACCCCTCGAGATGGTCGGAAAGGTTGAAGCGGTGTCCCATTGAAGAGCACCGAGAAAGAAACCGATGAGATCATGTTCATAATTAGCTGAACCCATCGTTCATGGAACCCCATGCGAAGCATAATAGCGCGTAAATAATTCCACTCAACTCTATCATATGCCTTCCGCATGTCCAATTTTAGCGCACAATGCTGATGTTTTTTAGCTCCATTCCTCTTCATGAAGTGCAAACATTCGTACGCCGTGATGATATTATCTGTGATCAACCTACCAAGGAAAAAGGCAGATTGCTCCTCCGAGATAATCTCCGGTAAAATCACCTTTAGCCTGTTCGCCAAAACCTTCGAAGCTATCTTGTATATAACATTGCACAAACTAATGGGGCGGAACTGACCCAAATCTTCTGGTTGTGCAACTTTGGGAATGAGCACTATGAATGTTTTATTTATAGCCTCTGGACTGTCTTCTTCGCGCAATATCCTCAGTACATCCCGCGTAACCTCCTCGCCACAAAGATCCCAGTGACGCTGGAAAAAATGTGTAGGGAAACCATCTGGACCCGGCGACTTCGTCGGGTACATCTGAAAGAGAGCTGTTTTGACCTCTTTCTCCTCGAAGGGAGCTAGCAGCATTGCATTCGTCTCCGCTGTGACTGAAACAGGAACAGCCGATAACACTTCCTCCATGCCACTAGTACCCTCCGACGTATACAACCCACTGTAGAAATCCCGCGAGAGCTCCTGGAGTTCATGCGAGTCCTCAGTAGTAGTGCCATCCGGACGTGCCAAGCGCACAACCTTATTCCTCTTCTTGCGACGACTAGCTCTCTGTGAAATAAATGAGAATTTTTATCCCCTTGAGACAGCCATTGCACACGTGATCTCTGCCTCCACATAATTTCCTCGCGATACTGGAGTTCGTTCAGCCGTATCACCGCCTTGGTTTCCTCATACGAAGGCCCCACACGAGTTGGATCAGCACGCATCCTTTCAAGTTCAGCCTTGATCACCTTGATTTCCTTTCTAACGTGGCCAAAAGTGTCCCTGCCTCATGAGGTTAGAGAACCAGAAACAGTAGATAATTTATCTTAGAGCTGTTGCATTGAATTACAAACATATCCCGACTTCCAAACCTGTGCCAGCATAGGATCAAAATCGTGGTGAGTTTCCCACATAGTTTCATATCTGAACACAGTAGAAGAGCGTCTCCCCCGCACTTGACTCGGATCCAACTTCAAAAGGATGGGAATATGGTCTGATGTTGACGTTGCCGATAAATGATGCACCTCAGCAAGTGGGTATCTATCACTCCAACTAGTCGATGCCAAAGCTCTGTCCAAACGTACACGGCAAAAGGAGCCTCCTGCTACCTTCTTCTCAAAGGTCCATGGAATGCCCATGTACCCAAGATCAGAGAAGCCGCATACATCCACAGTTTCATGAAAAGCCATAATCTGCGCATAACTCCGTTCAATGACTCCTCTATGCTCTTCGCGTGGAAGTACCTCGTTGAAATCACCAATGCACAACCAGGGGTGCGGATATGCTGATCTCAAAAATTTCAGCAGTCCTACGTCTTGTGGCGCTCGCTGACCTGGGCCTCTCCATACACACATGTTAATCTCCATGGCTCCATTGAAGAAGCAGAAACAATAGCATCAATGTGGTTCTGAGAGTAAGGCAAAATCTCTAATTTATTTCATTATTCCAGAAAATACCTATTCTGCAACTCCGGCCGGAACTGCTTACAGCAAAGGAATTATCAAATCCTAGAGTACGTGCTAGGCCCTCTACCCTGGTTTTATGAAGTTGATTCTTAAGGAGGAATTATCAAATCCTAGTTTCTATCTAGTTAGCTTTCACAATCCTGAGTCACCCTGTAATTATACACGGGCTACCCACGACACCGCCGGCCCAAACCCATTTAAACAGCTACAGAAACAAAAGATAACAGGCTGAAGTAGTTTAACTTATAAACCAACAGTGTCTAACTTAAAACAGTACCTCAACTACAGAAACTTTTGAGCTACTTCATTAATCCTATCGAGGACATGTTTGACATTGTGATAATCCTATTTCCCCAACCATTCGTTTCCTATTTCACCACTTGAGCTAATAATCCTTTACATGCGGCTATTTTTAACAGATTTTAAAAGGTAAGTTAACTCATCACAATAACGGAAAAATGAGCATGACTACACCTCGAGACATATAAAAGGAAAAAATGAGAAAGCATTAAAACACATGATGTGTACCAAGCACCAAATCTTAGTTATTGTACAATAAGGGTTGATACTTTCATTTAAATATAGATGAAATCATACGAAAACAATGATTCTAAAGCTAGAAATGTTTTATACCATGTGAGTAATTAAATACAAGGATATATTTAATACCTACAACAGCATCTGTTAGAGATAGATGTGTTATGTTTGTATACGTGTTGTGCACGTGTCTGTACCGTGTACGTGTTATACGACCAACCAGAGATCGTTTTGTGGTCCGGCTTGTGTCCCAAGTTGATCATCTATTATATAAAGAGAGGAGATCCCCAATGTGGAGATCACGGCAAATATTGTTTTTGACTTGGTATCAGAGCACGCATTCCCGATCTAGGGTTCTGTCGCCGCGATGTCCTCCTCCTCCGCGATGCAGCTCTCCACCATCATCGGCGCCGCCTCCCCTTTCCTCGCCTCCTGTCTCGCCGCCGGCACCCATGGCCTCACCTCCTCTCTTCCAACCACCGCTCCCACCCAGTACACCAACACCATCACCATGCGCCTTGATCGCACGAATTACCTGTTGTGGAGGACACAGGTTGTCCCCAACATCGCCAGCTAGGGCTGGCTCGGCTTCCTCGACAGGTCCTGCAAGGCGCCACCGCCGACGATCACTACCTGTACGGGCGCAGCCGCCATGACCTAGGCGAACCCGGACTACGCCATCTGGTGGTATACAAATCAGCGGATCATGAGCATCTTGATTGGCTCAATGGCCAAGGACATCATCGCCTAGATGGTGGGGCGCACCACCACCGCCGCCGTTTGGAGCACCGTCACCGCCATGTTCTCCGCCCAAAATCGGGCAGGTGTCCGTCAGATCCGGCGTCAGCTGACGACGCTGAAGAAGCACGACATGACCGCCACTGAATTCTTCAACAAGATGAAAGGGTTCTCCGATGCTCTGGCTAAGGTTGGCATCCCCGTCCCCAAGGACGAGCTGATCGACTACATGGTGGTCGGTCTCGGTTCGCAGTTTGAAGGTCTTTCGCAATCGCTCACCGTCCTCAACAACACCGGCCAGTCCATCTCCGTTTCCGAGTTCTACTCGATGCTGCTGTTGGGCCACGCAGAGATAAAACAAAAAAATTCCTCTAACGTGGTGATCCTAAGAACTAGCTAAGGTAGAAGGCCACGAGGTTTACCACTAGACGCGCGGTTGCGGATTACTGATGAAGCGCGTCAGTTGATGCAGTGCAGTCCTCACGATCCGATCGTCCTGGTGCTGATCGCACAACACCTCTGCTGGTATCCACACGTACAAGGAGGAGCACCGGCGGCGAACTGCTAGGTTCGTTACGGCGGCAGGACTGCTGTGGAGCTAGGGTTTCCAACACATGGAATGACCTAACCGAACAACGATTAACCTTTCTGGGTTAAGGTGCTCCACTATATATAGGGAGTGAACGTGGGCTCTGCTCGCGCGACCCATTCACTAAAGCCCATATAACACTAGTCACCGTGAGTCCAACTCACTAACTCAGTCCTAATCAGGTTTAGGTCCAACCCAACCAGATTATATGTTCAGATCCAATCCGAACTTGCTCCCGCTCTTAAGTGTGTGACCCCGTAGGCTCATGGCTACTTGGACACGATAGGAGTCCGACTCTCAATCGATCAGTCGGTAGCGGCTCCTAGCAGAACGTGCCGACTCCCAAGTACCAAAGAGTCATGGCGACTTGCATTTCCAATGCGACTTGCGTCCAAGTCCCTTTTGCCTCACGATATACCTTTGTCAGACTATAGGCGAATATATGTCATCCCTTAAATAGTCTGACTCTCTTCTCGATCCGAGATAAGTGATTCACCCGACTAACTCTTAGTCGATCGCCTCGGTTAACACTTAACCGAGTCGTGCATGGCCATGCTTTCCGAATCATATCTCACAAGAGGGCCCAGAGAATATCTCTCCATGTGGAGGGGCAAAATCCCATCTTGGTTATTCACATCACGCAGCTTGATTCTCAGTCGACCCGAACCCTGCCTTTATAACTACCCAGTTACGGATCAGCGTTTGACAGAACCTAAGTCGGTGATCCTCAACTCGGACTATGCAACAACCTCAGGTCTAAGGATTACATTGATTGAGATATACAAATGACAACTTGTTCGTTGTACCTCAATATGGGTCAATCCGACTCGCTAAACTCTTTAGTCGAATCTGTGTAAGTTGGAATAACATCTCCATGCCCATGACAAGTGGAACCGATTCATCAAGCCAACTTTCACATTGGTCTAAGTTGTGTGTCCAGCACAACCTCAATGACCAAGGATATTTAGTACAAACAACATGAATGCATAGTTCCACAACCGAATCACATATTCAATGATACACATCAGATGTTTATACAAGGACTACTTAATATCCTTATGAATAAAATGGGAAAACTCATCATACATGATTGCCTCTAGGGCATATTCCCAATAGCTGCTCTCTTGCGAGTCCATCCGCGAGCAGAATATTTAGGCCGATGACTTCTCTTCGTCAGCAAACTCTGTCGCTCGACGCGGCGATCAGGAGCGCGGTGGTGGTCGTCCGTTAATGCTCCTAGCTACGGCCGTTTCAACGGCAACGGCAGTCGCCCCAACGATGGTCAGCCGCAACAGCAGCAACCTGCTGGAGGAGGTGGTGGTGGCGGCAACCACTACAACGATGGCTATGGAGGTGGCTACCAGGACAACCGTGGCAACCGCAATGGCGGCGGTGCCAACGGCTACAACATGCAGGGCAACGGAGGGCGTGGACGTGGCAACGGCGTCCGTGGTCGCTACCGCCCCCAGTGTCAGATCTGCGGCATATGGGAGCATGACGCCCTAGCATGCCACAACCGCTTCAACCAGGGGTATCAATCCGATGCCCCCCGATCAAGCAACACCGCCTCCACCTCCACTTTTCACGAGGGCAGTCTGTGGATCATGGACTCCGGCGCTACCGACCACTACACCAACGACATCGAACGTCTCCACGCACACGAGCGCTATCACGGCAAGGATCAGGTTCAGGTCGCCAATGGCACAGTTTTGTCTATTGCGCATGTTGGTCATTCTCGTTTAACTGGTTCTGTGCGATCTCTTGCCTTGACTAATGTTCTCCATGTTCCTGATATTAGCAAAAATTTGCTTTCTGTTTATCGCCTCGTTTGTGACAATGACATTTTCATTGAGTTTCATAAATACTTCTTTCTTGTTAAGGACAAAGCAACGCGGAGAATCCTCCTGCGAGGTAGAAGTCGTGGTGGTCTCTACCCTCTTCCGTTTGATCGATCCTCCGTTCATGGTCGTCATGCTTCTTCCGGTGCCAGGATCACGCCCTCCCAATGGCACCATCGTCTAGGACATCCGTCAAATAAAGTAGTTCAAAACATTGTTAGGTCCAATGATTTGCCTTGTTCTTCAGATTCTGAGTCTTTTGTTTGTGACGCGTGTCAACGCGCCAAGAGTCATCAATTACCATATAATAATTACTCACTCTCCTCTTGAGCTTGTGCACACTAATGTTTGGGGGCCTACCTTACCCTCTTCTGGGGGTTTTAAGTAGTACGTGAGTTTTATCGATGATTACAATCGCTATTGCTGGATTTATCTCATCAAGAATAAGTCTGATGTTGAGGGTATTTTTGTATGTTTTTCGGAATCATGTTGAGTGTATTCTCAACACCAAAATTCGCGCCGTTTAGTCCGATTGGGAAGGGGAGTATCATCGCCTTCACGCTTATTTTTAGCGCACAGGCATCTCTCACTGTGTTTCCTGTCCACAAACATCCCAACAGAACGGGATTGCTGAGCGCAAACACCGTCATCTCGTAGAGACAGGACTTGCTTTACTTTCTCACTCCTCTCTTCCTCTTTGTTATTGGGACGAAGCTTTTCTCACGGCGTGTTACCTCATAAATCGTATGCCCTCTCATGTCCTTAAGAACACCACTCCTGTCTCACGTATTCTTTAGGTTGCCCCTGACTACTCTTTCTTGCGCACTTTCGGGTGTGCCTGTTGGCCTAGCTTGTGAAAGTACAATTCTCGTAAGCTTGAATTCCGATCCAAGATGTGTGTCTTCTTGGGATATAGCCCTATGCATAAAGGCTATAAGTGTCTAGATCGCAGCACCGGTAGGATATATGTCTCTGGCGATGTGAATTTTGACGAGAAAGTCTTCCCCTATGCCACACCGGGTATCACTGTTGATGTGTCACAATTGCTTCCTGTCGCATTTCCTTCGCATGAGCCAGTTATTCATAATACCAACACGCGTATTTATGACACTTCCTTGTTGCCAGTTGACCCTCCTGGTGTTTCCTCTGCTGTTCCTGTGCAGGTACCGATCGACGTACACGCCAGCGCCCCTCCGATCGTCGTGCAAGGCATGCATGCCTCGTCGCTCGCGCCAGCAACATCGCCTGCGGCCTCCCCCGCGTATGCGCCTGGTGGTGGCCAGTCCAGCCAGCCGCAAGTTGGGCCTCTGCTTCTTGGGCCGGTCCACCCTGAGGCACCGTCCTCGCCCCCCTCTACTCCACGCTCCCGGGCGACGGTTTCCGCTGGGACATCTCCGCGCTCGTCCGCTGGGTCGCTGTCGTCGCCCAGTCCGCCTTCCTTACCAGAAACGCCGATGTCTCCTGACCCAGCGCCAACTCAACACTCCATGGTCACTCGTCATCGCCTTGGCGTTCATCGGCCTAAGGAGTACACGGACGGTATGGTCCGTTATGATCCTCATCGGCGTGGTGCTTTTCTGGATACTCCCACATCGCATCGTACTGCGTTAACAGAACTGGCCTAGAGATCTGCTATGGAAGCAGAATTTGATGCACTCATCACCAATCGGACTTGGACGTTGGTCCCACGACCCCCTGGCACGAACATTGTCGACAGTAAGTGGATTTTTAAGACGAAGTTTCGTCCTGATGGTTCCGTGGATAAGCACAAGGCTAAATTGGTGGACCGTGGTTTTACACAGCAAGAAGGCATACACTATCATGATACTTTTAGTCCGGTGGTTAAACCGGTTACAGTCCGGCTGGTACTCTCTTTGGCTGTGTCTCGTGGCTGGTGTCTTCGTCAGATTGACATCAGCAATGCATTTCTTCATGGATTTCTTGATGAAGATGTGTATATGCAACAGCCTCCTGGTTTTGAGGACTCTTATTTTCCCAACCATGTTTGCAAGCTTCAGCGGGCGTTGTATGGGCTCAAGCAGTCTCCTCGCGCATGGTATGCTCGACTCAGCGATCGCCTTCTTCAGTTGGGTTTCCTGTCTAGTAAAGCTGACACCTCCTTGTTCATTTATGCTCAGCATGGAGTTCAGATCTATATGCTTGTGTACGTTGATGACATTGTCATTGCTGGCTCTTCTCAGTCTGCTGTGGACCGCGTGGTTGCTACTCTTTCTAGCACGTTTCCTATCAAGGATCTTGGCCACCTTGATTACTTCCTTAGGATTGAGGTCTCGTACAAGTCTCAAGGGATGGTTCTCACTCAGCACAAATATGCTCTTGATTTGCTTCATCGTGCCAATATGGAGCACTGTCGTGCGGTCACTACTCCTTTGTCATCTACGGACAAGCTCTCTCGTGATACTGGTGATCCTCTCGGTCCTGCTGATGTTTTTAGCTACCGAAGTTTGGTTGGTGGTCTTCAGTATCTCACGCTCACTCGGCTGGATTTGTCTTTTGCTGTGAATAAAGTCTGCCAATTCTTGTCTCAGCCCACGACTGTTCATTATGAGGCAGTCAAGAGGATTCTTCGGTACGTGAAGGACACCATCTCTACTGGTCTTCATATTTAGCCTATGACCTCCACGGTATTGGACATCTACACCGATGCTGACTGGGCAGGATGTCCAGATGATCGTCGCTCTACAGGAGGTTTTGCTATTTCTCTTGGAGGTAACTTGGTCTCTTGGAGCTCTCGCAAACAGCCTACGGTTTCTCGTTCCAGCACTGAAGCCGAGTACAAGGCCCTAGCGAATGGTACTGCTGAAGCTGTCTGGATTCAGTCTGTGCTCATCGAGCTTGGTGTTCATCAGTCTTGCCCTCCTGTTCTATGGTGCGATAATCTTGGTGCTACCTATCTCTCAGCTAATCCGGTGTTTCATGCTCGAACAAAGCATATCGAGATAGATTTTCATTTTGTTCGAGAGAGGGTTGCAATGGGAGATCTTCATGTTCGGTTTATTGCCTCTGCCGATCAGATTGCATACGTGTTTACTAAACCTGCCACTCAGCTCACACTTCGTAAATTTAGGTCCAATCTCAACCTTGTACACGGCGGTTTAGATTGAGGGGGAGTGTTAGAAATAGATGTGTTATGTTTGTATACGTGCTGTGCACGTGTCCGTACCGTGTACGTGTTGTACGACCAGCCAGAGATCGTTTTGTGATCCGGCTTGTATCCCAAGTTGATCATCTATTATATAAAGAGAGGAGATCCCTAATGTAGAGATCACGGCAAATATTGTTTTTGACTGCATCCAGGTGTGAAGTTATATATCATAAAAAATCAAATATGAATTCAGTACTAGTTGTCCTTTTTGGCTCTTAATTTGGGAGTATATATCCCTCCAAAAACTAAAAACATCACGTGGTAGAAATTGAGTTAATTAATATTGAAAGGGAATCTATCACTACGAAAATACTGATGTTTTCCCTAAATGCACACGTGTGAGTCACGATGCCAATGTCTAGGAAACATCAATGAATTTAATTATCTCAGTTTGGTATGCATCATGGATGGAGCTGGCTTCCCTCAAGGGCAAAATTAATTACACAAAAGACGACTCAACTTTTTAAAACATAACAATATGGATTAACATCCACTTCACCTAGACATCCAAGAACTATTTGCACTTGATCGTCCACAGTTTCTACCGAATTTAGTGTTTTCTGGAGTACAATACTAATATGCGCCTCTTCATATCATGTTAGATGGACAGGTAGATATGTAGTGTGTCGATTAGTTCCTACGTCAAAAGTATGAATCATATTTTGATCAGTTTCAAATTTTACATGGAGAGACTGATAGTGTCAGTTTCAAATTTTGTATGGATGGGCTAACAATATACTTCATACACCCAAAATAGAAATCATACCATCTCAGTGTTTGTCTTCTAGGGAACTGCCTCTAACTAATTTTGATTTTTTTATGTTATTATAAAAATATTGATATTTCGGTGCACATAATATTATGCTTACTTTTTTTGTGCCATATCCGGATAATTCAACGTATCTGAGAATAAATTTTCTCTTGTAAGAGCATCTACACTCGGGGCCCTAAAGCCCCCCTTCCCCTAAACGTCTATCGGGGGCACCAGTGGCCGAATTCACGCTCAGCTCACCCCCAAAATTTTATTTGGAGATGGAGCGGCCAGTTTTATTATCCGGCGCCCCCAGGCCGAACCCAACCCACGGATACACGGGGGGAGGGGGGGCCTAAACAGGAACGCGGGATGTCGCGTTTTTGGTGGGTAGGAGCGGAGAAGAAGGCGCACAAAAGGGCTGGTCATCATGGGCCATCCCTGTCAGCCTCAGCGGTCGACACATTCGGTCCGCATTCGGTCCGTCTTCCGGTTCGCCTATCACGCCCTAGTAATGGCGCTGTTGCCCGCCGATCAGCCTTTTGCAGGCGAGCAACCGATGTGTCCCGTCCTCCACGCCTCCCTCCTCACCTACCGTTCCCCCGTGCATTCAATGGTCATCTCCCTTGCTTGGGTGTTAAAAACCCTTCTCCCCTGCTCCTTCGACGCATTCCATCCCCGCAGCCTCTTCTCCCGCCTTTCCCAACCACCAACCCGCCGTCCATGGAGAGGTTTCCCGGAGATGGCGCCTCCATGAACGGTTTCGGGCAGCGCTCGCTGCACGTCCACGAGACATCGACGTTGTGGGAGGCGTTCTACCCAACACCGCCAGATCACATGCGGTTCCCTCACCACTGGTTCCTCAGCGCCAGTGGCATACCCGTCCCACCGGTACCCCATGGCCAGAACCGCTCGGAGGAGATCTACTGTCACTACTGGGATGTCCTCACGCTGGAGGAGCGAAACGATCCCACTTGGGATCCCGACAACTTCGCGACATGGGATGCGTTCTTCGGGGACCAGCGCCAGGCTCACCCCGAATCCTACGACGGCAAAGATATACCATCGGAGGACAATGACATCTAAGGGCAAATTCGGTGGTGGAGCACCGCCAGGCAGGACGCTCGCCTGGGTCCTAGACTACATCGCCGCTGGCAACAACCCGCCACTGATGATGCCTTCGCGGCAGCAGCAGTGCTACCTGTACTAGCGGTGGGCGCCAGGCCATGCCATGCCGCTCGCTCTTCCTCGATGTTGATAACCCCCAAGTGCAGGGAATCACTATAGTACACTTGGATAAGTATTTGAGTGTCAAACCCATGAGGAGATGAAGGTAAACTATTTATTCTTTAAAGCCCAATAACGCAGTTATATGACCTTCTATGCAAATCTAGGAATTATAGTATGTGTGTGGTTGTTTTTGGTACTAACTAGAAAATAGTAAAAAAATTGGAAGCAAATATTATAGGTAAAGTAGTGCAAGTAAAATGAAGCTACTGAAGTGGAGGTGGATAACCTAAGAGAGCAGGTGCTTATGAAAATTGCTATTTCATTTGGTTGGTTGTCACAATTAGTGAAGCACAAATATAGTATTTATTTTTATTTTCTAAGGAGGAGCCATGAATAGGTGCAGCCATATACATGAGAAAATACACCCCTAGTGATTGATTCCAATATCAATTAAGAGAAAACAAGGGAATTATTAAGACATACAGTCCAAACACCGCATTTTTATCTAAGGTCCCCATGATAATACCTCCGTTGATTAACCATGAATTAATACAACATGTATCTCTATGATTTGGGATTCAGTTTCTGTCAAACTCCAGATATCCCTCATCCTATCAATATACAATGGTGACCACCTTGTGCATCCTCCAACATATGTGTGCACTCATATGTTAGTACAACAAAATCATCATAGAAGATAACATATACTTGTATGCAACCAACAAAAAACTATATCACAATTGCCATAAACAAGTCACTACTCAAACACCAACATAGAGATACAATAGATCATGGGAAAACTGAAAGGAATATGCTCTAGAGGCAATAATAAAGTGATTATTATGCTATTCCAGGTTTACAATAGATGTTTATTTATCATGCTAGAATTGTATTAATAGGAAACATTAATACATGTGTGATTTATAAATAGATAAGGTTCCTAGTAAAGCCTCTCTTTATACTATCTTGTTGATTAACGGAGAATCAAAGGTTTCCTAATCATAACATTGGATGTTGTTAATAACAGGGTCATATTATTAGAGAATGATATGATGAACAGTCACCCGTAATAGATGTAGCAATACGATCATGTCATCAAGTTTATATTGCTATCACATTTGTAGTAACTCAATGTCCTTAGACCATGAGATCACGTCAATCACTTTCACCAGAAGAGTACTTTGATTACATCAAACGTCACACCATAACAGAGTGATTATAAAGGTGTCGTCGGGTATTTCGAAAGTGTTAGTTGAGGCTCGTGGATAAAGAGTAGGATTTGTCCATTCAGATGATGGAGAGATATAATCAGGGCCCTCTCGGTGATATCACATTGACATAGCTTGCAAGCAAGTGATTTGATCACTAGAATGTCATATCAAAGGAACGAGAGAAAGAGTACTTGTCAGGAATGAGATTAACCAAGGTATGGTTGATACCGATCGATCGGATCTGGGACAAGTAAAATATCGTGAGAGAAAAGGAATTTGATTACAAAAAAATAGGTTCGGACGAACATGAGATCTTCAAGGAACTAGTGGGAGTCATTATGGATCTCTAGGTCCCGCTAATGATTATTGATCAGAGAAAGTCTTGATCATGTATACATAGTTCCTGAACCCATAGGGAGACACACTTAAGGTAAACCAACACATTTGAGCGAATAGGGAACACATGGTAAGTTCAATGGACATCGCAGAAAATTGTTCTGCCGGATCTGCCAAAATAGTTTCGGGGTATCGAAACAAAGCAAGGGATCAAAATGTTAATTTTTTTATTAAATGAAGTGTTCATTAAATTGTGTTGCATTAAAACAAAGGAATTAAAGTGCTTTAATGGAAAGACCTTTGGTTTTTGAGTGGAGAATAAATGGAAGAAAGTGGAGAGGGAAATTATGTGAGTGGAGAGAGCACTCACATGAAGGGATGAGAGGGGGAACCCTCTTGGCCGCCGGCCAAGTGAGGGGCTTGCCCTCCCCCCTCCCCCTATAAAATGAGGTGTCTTCCTCCTCCTTTCCACACACTCTCCCATAGCCTCTCTCATATGCCCTTTGGTTGGCATCTTCTCCCCTTACTTGCCTTGTCCATTGCCACTAGAAAATATGATCGGCGAAGCCCTCCTCTAAACTATACCCTCCACCACCACTACCATGGCCTAGCGCTATTGGAGTTCTCGGGGATACCTACTTCTCCTGCCCGGCTGGAAGCGAGGGTTCGGGAGTCGTTGGCGCACCATACATGTGACTGATTGCAGAGGAGCAGCCCGTTTGTGGCGCTGATCGTCTGCACGTCCTTGAGGATGGCCATGTACATCTACATCAACCACGTTTGTTTGCGGGAACATTTTCTCGCTTATGGTCTACGAGGGTGAGTCCATTTGTTACTGTTACAAGTATCCTCTAGATATGATCTTGGCAGTTGTAACTGTAAGAATTTTTGTTTTTTATGCAATGATCCCTTTCAAAAACAATATATTGCATCATACATCATGGTTGACAAGAGATTATAGTGGGGGGTTATGGAGAGTTCCTGTAGATGGTGATGGAGATGAGCCTCTATAGGGGTTCGTAGCATGGAAAACAAAAAAATTCTATCGCATGAACACACACAAGCCAAGATCTAATCTACGAGATCAGTGCAACGAGTTGATAGCATACTAACCCTCGTAGATCCAAAGCATTTAACGAGATCGGATTATCGTGGTTGATGTAGTCGTTCACTTGCCGATCTCAAGATAGTGAATACGATCCTTCCGGTGCCGCGTTCCAGCAGTGCTCCCGCAGTCGGTCACACATACGATACTCGATGAAGACCTTCCTCTCCCTTGTTCCAGCAGGTAGCAGAGGTTGTAGATCTCCTCTCGATTCCAGCAGCACGACAACATGGTGGTGAAATGGAGGACAAGATCCCGTAGGGCTTCGCCTAAGCTGGAGCGAGTATGGTGGAGTAGAGAGGCCTCGGCAACTAGGGTTTCGAAGCCGAGGGGTGGAGGTAGTCGATGGCTAGGGCAAGGCTAGGCAGTGGCGGGTTAGAGGAGGCTCTAGGGCGGTGGCGGATTAGAGGTGGCAGTCAGCCAAGGGTTTTGGGGTGAGGCCAAAGGGGCGCCTCACCCCCTCCTTTTATAGGTGGGAGGGGGGCTAGGGGAGAAGGAGTCCTCCCCCAACTCCCCTTGTATGGCCGGCGGAAAGGGATGGAGGGGAAACCTTCCTGCTCTAGGTTTGCTCCTCTCCCTCCACTTGGTTTGACTATCAATGTTGGGATTTGACTTTTCAAATTGGATTTTGACTATTCAAATTGGATTTTGACTATTCAAACTAGAATTTGATTATTTCACTTCCCATTGCCCAGCCAAGTGGCTTAGGACATGATGCAACCATTCCACATTGGTATGACACATTCATGTACCCTTCCCTCTCCGGAGTGGTGGACTTTCTAGACCCTTCTAGAAGCTTCCGGTGAAAACACCGAAAACATTTCCAAACCCTGGAATTTGACTTTACTTATATGAATCTTATTCTTTGGACCATTCCGGATCTCCTCGTGATGTTCTGGATCCAATCCGAGACTCCAAACAACATTCGGTCTCCAACTCACATTTCATATCTACTAAACAACATCGAATCCTTCAGTGTGTCTCCCTATCGTTCGTAAATTATGCAGACATGATCGAGACACTTCTTCGATCAATAACCAATAGAGGAATCTAGAAATTCATATGTATCCCACATATTTCTACGATTACTTTGTGATTGAATGAAGCATTTACATACGATACCAATTTCCCTTTGTCTCGCGATACTTTACTTATCCAAGGTTTGATCGTCGGTATCTCTGCATACCTAGTTCAACCTCGTTACCGATAAGTACTCTTTACTCGTTCCGTGATATGTGATCCCTTGTGATATAGTCACATGCTTGCAAGCCAATTGGATGACATTCCACCGAGAGGGCCCAGAGTATATCTATCCATCATATGGATGGACAAATCCCACTCTTCATCCATGTGCCTCAACACATACTTTTAGAATACTCAATGCCACCTTTATAACCACCCAATTACGAAGTGGTGTTTGATGACATTAAAGTATCCATCCAGTGATGGTGATTAACATGATCTCATCGTCGAAGGATTTAGGTAACTATGTATTTGAAAGCTTATGGAAAACGAACTATTGAATGACTTGATCGTATGCTACGCTTAACTATAGGAGTGTGTCCATCACATCATTCTCCTAATGATATGACCTTGTTATTAATAACATCCAACGTTCATGATCAGGAAACCATGATCATCTAATAATCAACAAGCTAGTCTAACAAGAGGCTTTACTAGGGACTCTTTTATGTTTACAAAACACACAAGTATTAATGTTTCCGGTTAATACAACTATAGCATGGGATGTAAAAATTTATCATAAAGATAAAGATATGATAATAACCTATTTATTATTTCATCTTGGGTATATCTCTAACGGTCTCCCACTTGCACTAGAGTCAATAATCTAGTTTTAAAAAAACTTGTGCATTGAACATCTATGGCTTTTCGGTGTTGTATTTACACGATTGCTAGTGGTCAACTGATATTCGGATCCGACACCTTCAGGTCTGTGTGTAATTGCATGTCTTTGCGTCTCTACGCGTCACTCATTCTCCAATGAGATGACATTGTATAAATTTGGTCCTTTGGTGAGACCTTTAGTTCCTTTGGGATTAAACCATGTCGATACAATTGTTGTACAATATATATTCATAGTAATATCCCACTGTGAACCACACCTAGTTTGATAACAAACTACTTGACACAAATATCCTCTTTTGCTGCTACAATAACAGTCATATACTTAGCCTTTTGTTGTAGTATCTGTCATAATGTCTTAATTTTGGAACTCATCCAAATCCTTCATGGAACTTACTTTCCATTACATTGTGCCACCAATAGTTTAAATTGAGAGAAACTTAATTTGAATCTTGTGACAAAACTAGTATCAATGTAACACTTTACAATGAACTATTCTTAGTTCTTCTGAAGATCATAAGAATATCCTTACTATCATCTAGTGATCATCTTATGAGTCATTCTGGTATATACTCATAACATTTAGAGTATAGGACATATCTGGATGTGTACATATCATAGTATGATTGATCAAAATTACTCTTTGTGATTTCATTCACCAAGTATCAAAATACTTGAATCTTTGTTTCACTTAATAAGTGTCAACACACTTGAATCTTGATTCAATCCTTTCTATGCGACAAGAACCTTTCTTGTAGTTTCTATATTGAACTATTTCAATATCTCATCTATCTACTCTCGGCATAACCATATTAGCATCTCAATCTATTCATATAGATATCGAAGCCAAATATTTGGGTCTTGCCTAAGTCTTTCATCAAGATGAAATTTCTTAACTTGTGTCAAAAAATATACATCATCTCCAATAAACAATATGTCTGTCACATAATCTATTATAAATATGTCTCGGTGCTCCCACTTAATTTCTTGCAAATGCAAGCATCTTCATCGTCTTTGATGAAATTAAACCTTTTTTAAAAATTTCATCATGGTGAAGATTCCAACTCCGCGATGCGTCCTTCAACCATTGAAATTTGCATTGCTCTTTTAGCATCCTTTGAATTAACAAAACCCTTTGGATTGTGTCATGTACACATCCTAGGTAACCATTCTATTAGAAGAACTTGTTTTGTTTGTTCAACTACCATATAAAAAAATTATGTGTAGTGGTTGCTATATTAATCTGTTCAGACTAAATATCGTTATAAAAGATCAAATCTTGTCATCATCAACTGCTTGAACATTGTCGTGAACTATTTTCCGAAATGTTGACTATTTCATAGATGTAAAACATCCATCTCTATTTCTTTATAGATCCATATATGACTGTAAGGTCTTACACCTTTCTAGAGGGTCTTTCAAGTTCAAAAACTTAATTTCTCGTGTATGGAACTATCACGAATTCTATGGCTTCAAGCCATTTGATAGAGTCAGGGCCCATCATTGCTTATTTGCATACAGTCGGTTCATCATTGTCAAACAACAATGATTTACTCTCAAATCCTAGTATTTTATTATTTACCCGACCTACTTGGTTCAATAGGAACTTAGACTTCTATGATCACAACCTTTGAGGCACGTGAGCCATGAGCATTATTGCTCCCTCCAGGACACTTTCTGGCGCTATGCAACTCCGCACATATTAGATAAAGTTCAATAACCTTGTCAAAGTTATACTGTCCTCCCACTTAGCTTTTCACGAAAAAAATCCCTTCTCAAGAAACTCGACGTTCTAAGCGACAAACACTTTTGTCTTTGGTGTTATGGAGGAATACCCAACGGTTATTCGAAATTACATACAAAGACATGCTCATCTGAATTTGGTTGTAAACATCTTACTTATGCCTAGCATACCAAAGTTTAAGAAAGGACAACTTGGGTTTTATCCCAGACCACAACTTTATATGGTGTCATTTCAACGGATCACGATGGATCTCTTTTCAGTGTAAAAGCGGTACTCACTAAAGCTCTAATCTTTAAAATACTACGGCAGTTTTATTACTAACTCCTTTGATCTCACCATGTCAAACAAGGTTTTATTACATATCTCGAACACTCCATACTCATATGGTGTTTCGAGAAATGCAAATCCATGGAACGATTCCTCAAATATTAGGTGTTTATGCTAAACTTGTAAATCAAATATCTTCCTTTATGATCCAGTCATAAATTCTTTATTTTCTTGTTACAATGATTTTCCACTTCATCTTGAAAGTCTTTGAACATTTTAAAATGTTTCATACTTCTTCCTTATTAAGAAAATATACACATATATTCACTCAAATTTTTGGAAAAAACATATGAAGTTTAAATCCAACGCTCGTGACTTCACATATTGGGCTACATACATCAATATGTATATCGTTCATTCTTCTTTGGCCTTGAACAAAATTTCAATTATATCTAGGAAAGTCTCACAAGCGTCATTTGATCAAAATAAAAAAGACTCCAAAATTCCATCAACATGGAGTTTCTTCATGTTTTCTTTCCAATATAATTTAAACGGCGATGTCACTTCTTAAGTGATCTTTCAATCATTTGTCTTTCGACATTTTTAGCATTAGTTTTATGGACGTGATTTATCCAACGAGATTTGTAAATCATCCATGTTTTATGAATTGCAGAAATTATTTGAACAACCCTTTTGTTCTCATAATACCTGATCAAAATAATAATTATTGAAACAAATCTTGAAGGTAAGCTTTGATGTTAACGAGCAACATAACAACATTTTGTTTGTTTTCGATGAACATCATCACCTATTCTCTTGCTAGTTACTTAGGCCATTGCAGTTTATGAATTGTGTTGTTTTATATGACATTTCATACCAACAAATTCGGTATTCAATACCCAAGAACCACATTGTTTAACAAGCAAAAGAATACAGCCATAACACGTATATCATTTATATACTTATGCTGGACAATTCCAACCTTTTATCTTTCTGCCACATATTTCAAAGATTCTCTTTTAGCATTTCCTTTTCTTTTCAAAAGAATCTATCAACATTAACAGTGGCTCCATACACATGACACATAGTCCAAAGCATGTATAGTAAAATACTAATGTCTTTGGACTTGCACTTTGAAGTTGATCAGCATCATCAAATGTTTGGTGTTCTTTCAAAATCCATTGTTTAGTAAAACTTTTAGTGTAGTAAACATTTTACCTACATCTTATATTCATCCTTATCACGGAAATTTTCATGATCAAGCTACTTTAGCTTATGACGATGAATCGAGAGTATAATGTTGCTCTCCAAAACCTTTCGAAGAATTAGGACGACTAGCGTCTCCAACCTTTTGCAAATTCTCATCAAATATGAGAACATAAATTTTGCCAAATTATACTCTATCATGTTTCAACCAAACATTGTTTTAGATACCGCAATATCTTCCACATATGATGATTTCTTAAATAATTCTTTCAGCTCCTAGATAACCTTGATATTAAAATAATCTTTTGAATATCAAGAATCATGGAGGCAAACATGATACTTTTAGATACTAACACTAGAATTGTTACTCTTGATTTAATACTAATTATTAAACTTCATGGAGTAACCGTAGTTTGCTAAAAAATTTCCATAGGACTTTTAATCTTTAGATTGACACTCAAAACAATACGATACCAGTTCGTAAAGTAACTATCCAGAATTCTGTAGTTCTATTATCTGAATTATAGCTAGGCGTAAGGTGGTAAACGGATGTCAATTACTACAACAACTATGCAAATTCACTTTGATTTAATTTATGATAAATTTTGTTCAACTTTAATCATATTATTATTTGAACTCCCACTCAAAACAACATCCTTCACATTGTTTTAGTGATCACACGAACCAAATCCACTACATCAAGTCCGATCATCATGAGGGATGATGTAGTTTCAAAGGCGAGCAATCAACATGTTTATCATATCATCTATATGACTCATGCTTTACCTTTCGGTATTCCGTGTTCCGAGACCATGTCGGTACATGCTAGGCTCGTCAAGGTTAACCTTAGTATCTGCATGAGTAAATCTGGCTTGCTCCCGTTGTATGCACACGTAGAATCTATTTCACCCGATCATCACGTGGTGCTTCGAAACGACGAGTCTTAGCAACGGTGCCTACTAAGGACGAACACTTTGATGGCTCGGTTTATGTAGAGCCTATTGGGAACCCCAAGAGCAAGGTATGATGACCACATCAGCAAGTTTTCCCTCAGTTATGGAACCAAGGTTATCAAACCAGTAGGATAAAGAAGCCACTTCCGAAGGTGTTGCTAGCAACGTGGAACCTGCACACAACACAACCAAAATAATTTGCCCCAACTTATCAGTGAGGTTGTCAAGCTCACTGGTTTTGCTGAAAACAAAGGATAAAATGTATAGTGTGAAAGAAAATAATTGCTTGTAGTAATTGCAGAAAGTAAATAGTAAATAGTAGGTGGGTATCAATTGAAAGGAATGGACCAGGGTCCACAGTTCACTAGAGGTGGTTTATCCATAAGATAAATAACATGTTGGGTGAACAAATTACAGCGGGGCAATTGACAAATAGAGAATGCATAACAACGCATGTACATTACATGATGATCACTATGAGATTCACTTGGGCATTACAACATGATACATAGATCGTAATCCAACTACATCTATGACTAATAATCCACCTCCGGGATATCATCCGAACAACCCTCGGGTATTAAGTTGCAAGCAACAGATAATTGCATTAAGCAAAGTGTGTAATGTAAACAATACAATTGCCCTTGGACAAAGGATTGTTGTTTGGTCCCTAGTAGCAACAACACATCTACAATCTTAGAAGTTTCTGTCACTCTCCCAGATTAGTAGAGGCATGAACCTACTATCGAGTATAAATACTCCCTCTTGGAGTCACAAGCAAATACTTGGCCAAAGTAACTACTAGCAACGGAGAGCATGCAATATCACAAATAACATAGACATGATAGAACAATAATAAATCTTACATAATACTCAATATTCATCGGATCCCCACAAACACAACATGTAACATTATAATAAGATGATCTTGATCATATTAGGCAGCTCACAAGATCTAAACATGGTGGCACAAATAGGAGAAACAACCATCTAGCTGCTGCTATGGACCCATAGTCCAAGGATGAACTACTCACACATCACTCCAGAGGCAGGCATGGTGATGAAGAAGGCTTCCGGGATGATCTCCCCTCTCCGGCAGGGTGTCGGGACGAGCTTCAGATCCCTCCCGGTCTAGGGACGACCGTGGTTGTGGCTATGGACTTTTTGGTGGAATTTGATGACCCACAAATATAGGGGGTGTATCGTAGTACTTTTGATAAATAAGAGTGTCAAACCCAATGAGGAGCACAAGGTGTTGATAAGTGGTTTGGATCAGGAATTATCTGTAAATACTTACCAAACGGATTTTTAGGGGTTTTTGATAATACATATAAATAAAGTGCGAGTAAATAAAATACAATAATAATAATTGCAGCAAGTGGCCCAATCCTTCTTCATCAAAGGACAAGCCAGTTGTATTACTTATGATGACCAAACATTCTCGAGGACACATGTGAATACTGTCAAGTGCTTTTGCATCACATAGTTGATTAATCTTCTTTGGTTGGATAAGTGTTGTGTGGGTGAACCTATGCTAATGTAATGACCTTACTTGGACTAATACAAACTTGTGATTATACCCCTTGCAAGCATCCGCAACTACAAGAAAGTAATTAAGATAGAAACCTAACCACAGCCTTAAACTCTGAGATCCTACATTCCCTTGTGCAAAGGTTTCCTAACGGGGGTTTAGGCTTCTGTCACTCCGGCAACCCCACAATTAGTCGCCAAATACACAATGCATTCCCCTAGGCCCATAAAGGTGAAGTATCATGTAGTCAACGTTCACATGACACCACTAGAAGAATAACACCACAACTTAAATATCAAACTATTGAATATTTCTCGACACAATTCCACTACTAACAACATGACTTCTCCCATGTCCTCAAGAACTAAACGAACTACTCATGAGACATCATATGGATCAAGATCAGAGATGAAATAATGATAAGTAACAATCTGAACATGAACAATAATTTAATGGTTCCACTCAATAGCATCAACTACAAAAGTAATCAACACCGGGAAATTTTCCCCTAAGAACTATGCAAGATTCAACCCAGTTGTTACAGCGGGATGGAGTGGTGGTGATGGTGCTAGTGGAGATGATGGTGAAGATGATGATGATGATGATCGCGATGAAGTCTATATTGATGACGGTGTTTATGGAAACAATCTCCCCTCTCCAGGAAGGAATTTCCTCAATAGATTTCTACCTGCCGAAGAGCTCTTTCTCTCTTTGTAGTTTCCTCTCTGAAGAGGTGGAGGAATCTTTCTGTGGTTGCTCCCCGAGTCTTAGGGTTTCGGGAGGGATGATATAGGCGAAAGTGCGATGCCAGAGGTGGGCTAGGGTGGCCACACCACCTTGTGGCGCGGCCCGGGGGGCACGCCAGGGGTGGTGTGGGCCCCCTGTGGCCCATCTCCACTTTCCCTTCTGGCTTCCTTCGTCTTCTAGAAAATAGGGATTTCCATATATTCTCTGGAATTTTCTGATATTCGCGAATATTTCTGGAACTAAGCTATTGACAAGATTCCACCGTGCCAATTGCATGTTTTCTTCTATTTTTTGGTTCCAGAAAGGCAGAAAATCAATATTCTCGGAATTGGACGGGACAAAAGCCAAAGTCATTATTTTTTCCGGGGCAACACGGAACCACGAAGTAGAGCCAGAGGGAGAACACAGGGTGTCTGCACCCCCTTGTAACACCCCAAAAATACTAAACTTGGATCATCAAACTCTAATCATCAAAATTAGGGTTAACAAAAACTTTTCTAAATAAAATTATGGAAGCATGCATGTGAGTATGCATTTCATTTTGAATTCTTTTGAACCACCTTGTTTGTGTGTTCCTTTGCTTGTAAATGGATTCTTAAGTTAAATAAACATCATCTAAACATTTCTCACACTTTTCCCAAAGACAAGTAAATCAAAACAAATAAAATAAGGGATTGGTCATTTTGACCAATTTAACTCCCATGCCTACTTTGGCTGTCTCAAACTTTCAGAACCTAACAGAAACTTTTCTGGATATTTTCACCCCTTGATTGTACTCATAACAAAGTATCAAGGACTACTTTGTGATCATCTAGAAACTTTCAAATGCATAGTTTAAATGACAATTCAAAATTGAATCTTTATCATATGGGAAGATCCCACTTTTTCAAAAACCACTCAAACAAGCTCAACTTTCAAAACCCAAGCATCTGCAGACTCACCAGCACCAACCTAGCACAGCCACCAAAAATCTTTTCAAAATTCAAAACTTGAGTTCTTGCAGCCATTTCATCAAACACTTGGCAGACACAAATCAAACAAAATCTAAACACTATTGTGAGCAGTGATTGAAGCCTAACTTGTTCCCTCTCTGGTTACAACTAGGTTCTAGTAGATCATCTAGCTCAATTGCACACCCTTAGCATCAATGCAAGCTAGCCATTGTCATCAATGGTGAGCAGGCCGAATGCACTATTATCACCCCCATGTGGACAGCAAGCTAGGAGGAGAAACAAGCCTAGCCAGCATGTCTCGGAGCAAGCCAACACCTCACCGCCACTCCCTGTCCAGCGCTCGAATCCTGCCAGCCACTGGACCACATGCACGAACCATGCCAAGCTCTCCAGCAACCATGCCGAGAGTGCGCCCCGTGCGCCACGCTCGATCGAAGCATCACAGCGCCGCCACGCATACGTGATCACCACCGCCCCAAAGAACCCGCAGACACGCTCATTCGCCATGACCACGCTACCGTGCGCCATTAAATTCTCCGTCGGTCACACGTAGAGCATCGTCGCGTACCGACCAAACCGCACCGCCACATGTCTCGCCACCGTGTCGTTGAGCATCGCCAAGGAGCACCGCATCGCCCCCAACCGTCGCCCATGCCGATAGCCGTCTGTACCATCGACCACGAAGAGCTCACCGTGCGCCCCGTCGGTCCCCTCTCGCCACTATAAATAGAGGCCACCCCCAGCCGAATTGAGCACACCATCTCACTCCCCTCTCTGCACTGATCATTCCACCCCGTTCCCGGAGCAAGGAGAGCAGCGCAGTGCCGGAATTTCACCGAAGCCCGCCGCTGCTGGAGAAGAAGGGAGCCATCGATTGGAGCCGCCCCAGGAGAAGATGTCGGTACCAGTAAGTTCGCCGTCGTTGACATCGTGGTTCGCCCGCCTCGCCGACCCTCGCCTGAACCCCGGTGAGCCCCCAACGACCCCCATTGGCCGCGCTAGGTTTCTGTCTCGCCAGCGTTGCCCAACGTCGACGATGACCCTCAGCCATTGGATTAGAACCAGATCGAACGCCCCACATCGTCCCATACCGCTTCGCATCCCGTCGTCTCACTGACGCGTGGGGACAGCGACTTAAACAGCCCGTGGAAGCGCTGTGCATAGTAGGCCGGCCCAGTATCGCTTCCCGCGCAGCCCAGTTATTTGAATTTAACCTTTTCCATTTTATTTCAAACACACTTCTGTACCCATTTTCAAAAATCAACCCAGGTCGATTCGGTGAACCAAATTGAATGAAACCAATTTTGTTAGAAAGGTCTGGGAATGCTGAATCCAAGCCCGTTGGATTCAAGTCAATTGGATCTGTAGATCATCCTTGGTAAAAATAACAAGGCAGAAGCTTTTCTGCATTCAAACATTTTTTAAATTAAAACCATAATAGCTTTTGAGTTGATTCCAACTCTCAAAAATCACATTTAACCATACCTTTCAGAATATATAAAAATATATAGGTTTACTTACAGAAATAATGACCAAGTAATAAAAGAATGCCACATAGGCATTTCTAGCCACTTTAATTAATTAAAATAAAATGGTAAAACCTTATTAAATTGTGACACCACTTTAAATCACATTCCCATGGACTAAAATATGTGGTGATGACATGTGTCAACATGATCCCATGTTTAGTTTGGAGAATAGTAAATATTAAGTAGTTTTTCAATGAGTAGAAATTACTTTTCTAAAAATAAAAGGTATTAAACCAAGCTTTAATCTTGTAATGTTAGTGATGATGCTAGATCATCTATAGGACCCTTTTTGTGTGATGATTGCAAGTAGTTAAGTATTGTTTGGTGATTGTGTACATCGTATTTATTTATAGACGCTAGTACCGACCAAGGATACAAGGAGGAAGGAGGATTCTACGAAGAAGAAGCCGAGAATAACTTTAACCACTGCTCTTCACAAGGCAAGCCTAATACTACTAGTTGAATGTGCAAGCTAACACTTGCAAGATACTCTACTTTAGCAAGCCTTACTAATCAAGTGACCCATGCAAGCTTATACTTGCAATTGTGCAAGCTAATACCTGCTTGTTATTATGCCAACTATATGCCTTAAGCATATGTGATCATACCCACTTGATAACCCAATCCTAGTTTTATTTGCAAGCTTCTACTTTATTTCTTTATCAAAGCTTTAACCTAGAGTTGATTTTAAGTGACTTATAGATCCTAGAAAGATATATTTGAAGGTTGCATAAAGAGCATAAAATTTGGCCTAAGCTAGATAATCTTGATGTCACCCTAAGGCATGAAATTGAACTTAGTTAGAACACCCCTTGTTTACTACCCCTAATTAGTACTCACCCCCACTTGTAGATGCTAGTGCTAAGCATAAAACTTGATCAACATTAGATGGGAATACTTGGTGAAAATGGTTATGAAAATAGGGCGTGTAATTGAAAGGTTAGGATTGATTATCCACATACTGAGTATGGTGAATTCAGGATTTGTTCCTGACGGATGTATCAAATGTTGTGGTGAAAGTGTAGAATCTCTGCAGAGTGTCAAACTATTCGAATAGCCGCGTCCGCGGTTATGGACAGTTGGAGTGGCCATACTGTTTCCCCCGTCAGATGTTTTCAAAATGACTTGTGAAATGAATTGAGACTTTGACTTGACCACAACAGGGTTGTGATATGAGATACAAGTTCCCACTTAGGTGTTATAAACTTTCAACTATCTTTTCTTGCTTCTAAACTTAGTAGAGGTAAATCTGGCTTTTTGCAAAACAACCCTAGAGCTTAGTGTCCTTCTACAAAAACCCCTTTAACTTGTTAGTATTAGTTTGCGAGTACCTTAAGAGTACTCATGGCTTTGTCCCTGGCTATTCCCGTGGCCAGACTATGAAGAGGAGTACCTGGAGGATGGACCTCAGGAAGGTTACGACAACTAGGATCATCTCCCATCGCCAGCATTGCCTGTGACCCCGAAGATGGAGCTTCGCCTATGCTACCGTTATTATTACGTATTCCGCTGCTTGAAGTTGTATTAATAACTGGATCATGAGATCCTTATTTGTGTAAGACCTTATGTATGGTTTGTAATGGATGATGTACTGTGGTATCCAATTCTGTTATGTCTCGCAAAAATGGTAATCCTCGGATTGCGATGTATGGCATAACAGGCATCTGGGATTAAAAATCCGGGTGTTGACAAGTTGGTATCAGAGCCATCCTGACCATAGGAGACCCTAGTTAGACTGGACGTTTGAATCAAAAGCTTAGTTTCAAAACCAAAGGAAGCAAATATTTACAAAAACTTATTCTCATTCTTATCCCTTTGATTCTTTCATGAAAAATCATGTTCCTCAAAAACTCTTTCAAAATACATAAAATTTTGACACACTTGATCACTCTATTAAATTACTTATCCTATATTCTTATAGATGGACGTGAAGTACAACAAGTTTTACCAATTGGGCAATGGAGGAGACCTTATCTTTGAGAGCGATTTGCACCAGCTTTCGGAACTTCTGGAGCGTCCGCACCCCGAGTTCTTCGGAGCTCAGCTCAATGATCAAGGAGGAGGAGATCTGCAGTGGCTAATTGTTGCAAGTCTCCGAGGAAAGATTGAACCTCCCACTTCTGAGGGAATTCAGTTTACCTTGAGAGAGAACAACTGGCTCGATGGACTTGCTAGGGCCATGCAGGAAGCTCTTTCCCGTCTGTGTGGGCAGAGCATCAATCAGATCAAGGGAACCCGCTTTGAGTTTTGCCCAAGGCGTGATGCAAATGGACAACCACTGGAAGCCCCATACCACCCCGAGATAAAGACTCAATTGGACCACCTGAGCTTCATGATGTACGATCGTCAGCAGGAGTTGGATAACTGCTATGACTACTCCAACCACAAGTCTGCCATCATCAAGACGAAGGATCAAACCATCGCCAAGCTAGCAAAGCATCGTAAGTCTCGCCGCCGTCAGCTCTACAATAAGGAGCGCATCATTGCCCGTCTCCACCACCGCATCTCATCTTTGGAGGAGACCATCCACGAGAGAGACATGCAGTTGGAAGAAAGGGAGAATGCCGGAGAGGATCTTCGTGGAGACCCTTACTCCTATCTCAGCGATGATGATGATTTTCTGGAGGATCAGGCTATGTACTTCTTCACCGATGAGGATGATTTCGCCTTCATCGATCATGATGAAGATGATGAAGCCACATATTCCGAGGAGTAGTAGCACTTGAGCACTAGCGTAGTGTGTAGTATTCGGTCCCACTGTATCATAGTTTTCAGAATGGTTCTTAAAACCATCTGTTTTTCTTTGTTATGGTGTGTGTTGTATCGTGTGCTATGAGTGAATGAATGAAAAGCAAGTTGCTAGAAAAATCTGAGTCAAACTTTAAAAACTTTTCAAAATCCCAGAACCTTAGAAATTTCCCTCTTTTCTCATGATCTATCTCAATCTTCAGATGCCACGCGGAGGAAGTGGTTCATCCCCGGACCCGATGTTGCAGATTCTGCAAATGTTGACTTCTGACCGTGAAGCTGAAAGAGCGGAATGTAAAGCCAACCTAGCCACTCTGCAACAGATAGCTCAGCTAGCCCACAATAACCAAGGCTACGGAAATCAAGATAACCATGGATCTAAGCTCAAGAATTTCCAGAATACCAACCCACCTGTTTTCACTAAGTCAGAAGAACCCCTAGACGCCGATGATTGGCTGCAAACCATGGAAAATAACCTAGAAGTCGCCGGAGTGGAAGCCAACGAGAAAGTTCTGTTCGTCACCCACTATCTAGCCGGAGATGCCAGGGCATGGTGGAACAGTGTTCGTGCAATGACCGAAGGCCAGCTGATGACCTGGGAGGAATTTAAGGTCAAGTTCAGCAGAACCCATGTGCCACCGGGTTTGATCAAGAGGATGAGAGACGAGTTCAGAGAGCTGAAGCAAGGAAGGATGACTGTAGTGGAATACCGTGACAAATTTTTGTCATTAGCTAGGTATGCCCCGGATGAGATTGACACCGAAGCCAAGAAGAAAGAAAGATTCATGAATGGTCTGCATGATGAGATGCGAGCGGTGTTAATCAATATCCCTTTGGCGATATTGAAGCCCTTGTCGACTCTGCTATCCAGATGGAAGGAAAGATCAACCAAGCCAATGAGAACCGCAAGCGTCGCATGATGCATCAGCCAGGAACCCACCAGACCCCAAAGTATCGCCCTAACCCATCTCCAGGATTTGCCCCAAGAAACAACAGACCCCCGATGAACCGTCTGACCTATCCCAACCGTGGAAACCCTAGGCTCGGAGGAAATCACAACAACCCCGACAACTCTAGCAATTTCAACCGTGCCCCACCCAAGTTCAACAACAACAATGCTGCCACCAACACCAACACTGCCCCTAGGACTGGAAGCAATGATGTGCCTGTAGCAGCAAAGGACAAGTCGCAAGTGACTTGTTATGACTGTGGAAACAAGGGTCACTACTCCAACGAGTGCCCCAACAAGAAGAATGCCGCAGTCCCCAATACCAATGCCCCAGCTCAGCAGCAGCGTCGTGTTCAGCCAGGAAGAAGATTTGCCCCAGGGAATTCTCTCAACCGCAATGGCCGTCTTTTTCTCATGCATGCGGAAGAAGCTCAGGAAGCGCCAGACATCGTGCTGGGTATGTTTTCTGTTAATTCAGTACTTGCAAGAGTGTTGTTTGATTCTGGTGCATCGCATTCATTTGTCACCGAAGAATTTGCATGCACTAGTAAAATTCAACCAACCAAATTGAAGCATGTGATGATTGTTCAAATTCCCGGATCAACCACCAAGGCTAGGCAAATTTGCAAAGCCGTCCCTATCCGAATCCATGGCATAGATTTTTATGCTAATCTGATAGTACTCGTAACTAAAGGTTTGGAATTAGTACTAGGAATGGATTGGATGTCCAAACATAAAGGATTGATTGACTGTGCCAAGAAAGCCATCACCATGACCAAGATCACGGAATATCAGTCGAGCATATATCTGAAACCTTACCTCGCCAATTCAAATGCAACAAGAGTATAGCCGAACCTACCATTGACCAAGTCCGGATAGTCTGTGAATACCCTGATGTATTTCCAGATGTTTGGCCCGGTATGCCCCCAGATCGGGATATCGAGTTTATCATCGAACTAATCCCCGGAACTGGACCCATAGCCCAGAGACCCTATAGTATGAACCCGTCGGAGCTAGCAGAATTGAAGAAGCAACTGGATGCCATGCTGGAAATTGGATTGATTCAACCAAGTGCGTCACCATGGAGATCACCTGTCTTGTTTGTGGATAAGAAGGATGGAGGTAACCGTTTGTGTACGGATTATCGGAAGTTGAATGATGTCACTATCAAGAACAAGTACCCCTTTCCCAAGATAGAAGATTTGTTTGATCAGTTGACCGGTGCCAAAGTGTTTTCTAAGATTGATCTTAGAACTGGCTATCATCAACTCAAAATTCATGCAGAGGATATTCCAAAGACTGCCTTTACCACCAGATATGGATTATACGAGTATACAGTCATGTCTTTTGGATTAACCAATGCCCTCGCTTATTTCATGAACCTCATGAATAAGATTTTTATGGACTTCCTGGATAAGTTTGTCGTTGTTTTCATCGACGACATTCGGATTTACTCCAGATCAGAAGAAGAACATGAGCTACACCTAAGGACCATTCTTGGAACCCTTAGAGAGCATCAGTTGTATGCCAAGTTTAGCAAATGTGAATTCTGGTTACAGGAGGTAGGATTCCTCGATCACATTGTATCCGCTGGAGGAATTGCCGTTGACCCTGCTAAAGTGAAAGATGTAGAAGATTGGCAAGCCCCAACCACTCAAACCCAAGTTCGTGCATTTCTCGAATTGGCAGGATACTACCGCAAGTTCGTAGAAGGATTCTCGAGTATCGCCAGACCTATGACCCAATTGCTGAAGAAGGACAAGAAGTTTGAATGGACTGACAAATGTGAAGCGAGTTTTCAAGAACTCAAGAGGAGATTGATTTCAGCCCCAATCTTGATCATGCCTGATATCACGAAGCCCTTCGATGTGTATTGTGACGCATCCAAGATAGGTCTCGGATGTGTGCTAATGCAAGAAGGAAAAGTTATATCTTATCTATCTCGACAACTGAAGCAACATGATCAAAATTACCCAACCCATGACCTCGAACTCGCAGCCATAGTTCTAGCCCTGAAGACATGGAGGTACTACCTCATGGGAAACCGTTGTGAGATTTATTCGAAACACAAGAGCCTGAAGTATATATTCACTCAGAAGGAGCTGAATATGAGACAGAGAAGATGGATTGAGCTAATCAAGGATTACGACCTGGACATTCACTATCCCCATGGTAAAGCCAATGTGGTAGCTGATGCCCTCAGCCGATTTCTGTGCCGCTTGAACTCCATGATTTTGAAGGAGCAACCAAGCCTGCACAAGGAAATGGAATATTTTCTAATAGAATTAGTGAGTGAAGGATTTTTGGCTAGCATAGAACTCCAGCCCACTTTGATCAGTCAGATCAAAGAGGCGCAGGAGAGAAATGCTAGTATCGACGGAATCAAGCGTCGTCTTGGTACAGGCAAAGTACCCGGATTCCCGAAGACGAAGAAGGAGTTTTGTGGTACAAAGGACGCCTTTGTGTACCATCAGATTCTGAGTTAAAAGAAGTTATTCTGAAGGAAGCTCATGATACTCTTTATTCTATCCACCCCGGAGGAACTAAGATGTATCAAGATTTGAAAGAGCAATTTTGGTGGCATAAGATGAAGAGAGAAATCGGAAGCTATATCGCCAAGTGTGATAGATGTCAGCGAGTCAAGGCAGGACATCAAAGACCCGCTGGATTGTTGCAACCCTTGCAGATTCCGAATGGAAATGGGATTCCGTTGGAATGGACTTTATCACCGGACTGCCTACTTCTAGTAGGGGAAATTACTCTATCTGGGTCATAGTGGACCGATTGTCCAAAGTCGCCCATTTCTTACCCGTCAAGACCACATACAAGAGTTCGAAGCTAGCAGAGTTGTACATCGCTAGAATAGTTAGTTTGCATGGAGTCCCCAAGAACATCGTATCAGATCGAGGAACTCAGTTTACCTCGAGATTTTGGAAGAAAGTCCAAGAAGGTTTAGGAACGCGCCTAGATTTCAGTACCGCGTATCACCCTTAGACAGATGGACAAATGGAGCGAGTGAATCAAATACTCGAAGATATGCTGAGAGCGTGTGTGTTAGAATATGGATACAAGTGGGAAGACTGTCTGCCGTTTGCAGAATTTTCATACAATAACAGTTATCAAGCCATTTTGCAAATGGCCCCATTTGAATTTATGTACGGAAGGAAGTGTCGCACCCCTTTGAACTGGTCGGAAGTAGGAGAGAATCAGATTTTCGGACCCGACATCCTACGAGAAGCAGAAGAGAAGGTTCACAAGAATCGTGAGCACCTCAAGACCGCCCAATCCAAACAAAAGAGTTACGCCGACAAGACCTCGCCTTCAACATAGGAGATTTTGTTTATCTGAAAGTGTCGCCATTGAAGGGAATGCAGCGTTTCCAAATCAAAGGAAAGTTAGCCCCCAGATATATCGGACCTTTCAAGATTCTGAACCGTCGCGGAGAAGTGTCGTATCAATTGGAACTACCCGAAGAGATGTCAGCAGTGCACAATGTGTTCCATATCTCGTTACTTCACAAGTGTCTCAAAGTTCTAGAGAAGACGGAAGTGTTCAAGAATATCGATCACCGGACCATAGAGATCAAAGATGACCTAACCTAACCCGAAGTAACCATCCGTATTTTGGAAGAAGCTTTCAGAACTACCCGAACCCGAAGCATCAAGTTTCTCAAGATTCATTGGAGCAACCACACAAAAGAGGAAGCTACCTGGGAGCGCGAAGATCACATCAGGATGGAGTTTCCCGATCTCTTCAAATCCTAGGTAATCTTTTTCGTCCTTTTTCAAATCTCGGAACGAGATTTTGTTTAAGGGGGGAAGGTTTGTAACATCCCAAAAATACTAAACTTGGATCATCAAACTCTAATCATCAAAATTAGGGTTAACAAAAACTTTTCTAAATAAAATTATGGAAGCATGCATGTGAGTATGCATTTCATTTTGAAATCTTTTGAACCACCTTGTTTGTGTGTTCCTTTGCTTGTAAATGGATGCTTAGGTGAAATAAACATCATCTAAACATTTCCCACACTTTTCCCAAAGACAAGTAAATCAAAACAAATAAAATAAGGGAATGGTCATTTTGACCAATTTAACTCCCATGCCTACTTTGGCTGTCTCAAACTTTCAGAACCTAACATAAAATTTTCTAGATCTTTGCACCCCTTGATTGTACTCATAACAAAGTATCAAGTCCCACTTTGTGATCATCCAGAAACTTTCAAATGCATAGTTTAAATGACAATTCAAAATTGAATCTTTATCATATGGGAAGATCCCACTTTTTCAAAACCACACAAACAAGCTCAACTTTCAAAACCCAAGCATCTGCAGACTCACCAGCACCAACCTAGCACACCCACCAAAAATATTTTCAAAATTCAAAACTTGAGTTCTTGCGGCCATTTCATCAAACACTTGGCAGACACAAATCAAACAAAATCCTACCACTATTGTGAGCAGTGATTGAAGCCTAACTTGTTCCCTCTCTGGTTACAACTAGGTTCTAGTAGATCATCTAGCTCAATTGCACACCCTTAGCATCACTGTAAGCTAGCCATTGTCATCAATGGTGAGCAGGCCGAATGCACCCTTGTCACCCCCATGTGGACAGCAAGCTAGGAGAAACAAGCCTAGCCAGCATGTCTGGGAGCAAGACAACACCTCACCGCCACTCCCTGTCCAGCGCTCGAACCCTGCCAGCCACTAGACCACACGCACGAACCATGCCAAGCTCGCCAGCAACCATGCCGAGAGTGCGCCCCGTGCGGCGACAAGCCCACAGACCGAAGCATCGCCCGCCGAGTGCATACGTGATCACCACCGTCCCAGCAACCCCGCAGACATGCTCGTTCGCCGCCGCGCGGACCACGCGCGTTGTGCGCCATTAAATTCTCCGTCGGGCACGCGCAGAGCACCGTCGCGTTCCGACCAAACTGCACCGCCCCACGTCTCGCCACCGTGTCATTGAGCATCACCAGGGAGCACCGCACCGCCCCCTACCTTCGCCCATGCTGATAGCCGTCTGTACCGTCGACCACGACGAGCTCACCGTGCGCCCCGTCGGTCCCCTCTCGCCACTATAAATAGAGGCCACCCCCAGCCGAATTGAGCACACCATCTCACTCCCCTCTCTTCACTGATCATTCCACCCCGTTCCCGGAGCAAGGCGAGCAGCGCAGCGCCAGAATTTCACCGGAGCCCGCCGCTGCTGGAGAAGAAGGGAGCCAGCGATTGGAGCCGCCCCAGGAGAAGCTGCCGATACCAGGAGGTTCGCCGTCGTCGACATCGTCGTTCACCCGCCTCGCCGACCCTCTCCTGAACCCCGGTGAGCCCCCAACGACCCCCACTGACCGTGCTAGGTTTCTGTCTCATCGGTGTTGCCCAACGTCGACGATGACCCTCAGTCGTTGGATTAGAACCAGATCGAACGCCCCACATCGTCCCATACCGCTTCGCACCCCCTCGTCTCACTGACGCGTGGGGACAATGACTTAAACAGCCCACGGAAGCGTTGTGCTTAGCAGTCCGGCCCAGTATCGCTTCCCGCGCAGCCCAGTTATTTGAATTTAACCTTTTCCATTTTATTTCAAACACACTTATGTACCCAGTTTCAAAAATCAACTCAGGTCGATTCGGTGAACCAAATTGAATCAAACCAATTTTGTTAGAAACGACTGGGAATGCTGAATCCAAGCCCGTTGGATTCAAGTCAATTGGATTTGTAGATCATCCTTGGTAAAAATAACAAGGCAGAAGCTTTTCTGCATTCAAACATTTTTCAAATTAAAACCATAATAGCTTTTGAGTTGATTCCAACTCTCAAAAATCACATTTAACCATACCTTTCAGAATATATAAAAATATATAGGTTTACTTATAGAAATAATGACCAAGTAATAAAAGAATGCCACATAGGCATTTCTAGCCACTTTAATTAATTAAAATAAAAGGGTAAAACCTTATTAAATTGTGACACCACTTTAAATCACATTCCCATGGACTAAAATATGTGGTGATGACATGTGTCAACATGATCCCATGTTTGGTTTGGAGAATAGTAAATCTTAAGTAGTTTTTCAATGAGTAGAAATTACTTTTCTAAAAATAAAAGGAATTAAACCAAGCTTTAATCTTGTAATGTTAGTGATGATGCTAGATCATCTATAGGACCCTTTTTGTGTGATGATTGCAAGTAGTTAAGTATTGTTTGGTGATTGTGTACATCGTATTTATTTATAGACGCTAGTACCGACCAAGGATACAAGGAGGAAGGAGGATTCTACGAAGAAGAAGCCGAGGAGAACTTCAACCACTTCTCTGCACAAGGCAAGTCTAATACTACTAGTTGAATGTGCAAGATAACACTTGCAATATACTCTACTTTAGCAATCCTTACTAATCAAGTGACCCATGCAAGCTTATACTTGCAATTGTGCAAGCTAATACCTGCTTGTTATTATGCCAACTATATGCCTTAAGCATATGTGATCATACCCAGTTGATAATCCAATCCTAGTTTTATTTGCAAGCTTCTACTTTATTTCTTTATCAAACCTTTAACCTAGAGTTGATTTTAAGTGACTTATAGATCCTAGAAAGATATATTTGAAGGTTGCATAAAGAGCATAAAATTTGGCCTAAGCTAGATAATCTTGATGTCACCCTAAGGCATGAGATTGAACTTAGTTAGAACACCCCTTATTTAATACCCCTAATTAGTACTCACCCCCACTTGTAGATGCTAGTGCTAAGCATAAAACTTGCTCAACATTAGATGGGAATACTTGGTGAAAATGGTTATAAAAATAGGGCGTGTAATTGAAAGGTTAGGATTGATTATCCACATACTAAGTATGGTGAATTCAGGATTTCTTCCTGACGGATGTATCGAATGTTGTGGTTAAAGTGTACAATCTCTGTAGAGTGTCAAACTATTCGAATATCCGCGTCCGCGGTTATGGACAGTTGGAGTGGCCATACTGTTTCCCCCGTCAGATGTTTTCAAAATGACTTGTGAAATGAATTGAGACTTTGACTTGACCACAACAGGGTTGTGATATGAGATACAAGTTCCCACTTAGGTGTTATAAACTTTCAACTATCTTTTCTTGCTTCTAAACTTAGTAGAGGTAAATCTGGCTTTTTGCAAAACAACCCTAGAGCTTAGTGTCCTTCTACAAAAACCCCTTTAACTTGTTAGTATTAGTTTGCGAGTACATTAAGAGTACTCATGGCTTTGTGCCTGGCTATTCCTGTGGCCAGACTATGAAGAGGAGTACCTGGAGGATGGACCTCAGGAAGGTTACGACAACTAGGATCATCTCCCATCGTCAGCATTGCTTGTGACCCCGAAGATGGAGCTTCCCCTACGCTAACGTTATTATTACGTATTCCGCTGCTTGAAGTTGTATTAAGAACTGGATCATGAGATCCTTATTTGTGTAAGACCTTATGTATGGTTTGTAGTGGATGATGTACTGTGGTATCCAATTCTGTTATGTCTCACAAAAATGGTAATCCTGGGATTGCGATGTATGGAATAACAGGCATCTGGGATTAAAAATCCGGGTGATGACACCCGTAGGCGCGGGCAAGCCCTGGAGGCACCCACAGGGGGTGTGGACCCCCTGGACCCCCACTGACCTTGACTCCTGCGCCTATAAGAAGCCTCCAATCCAAAAACCCTAGGGCATCCAGAAGAAATCCACGAAAACCTCCATAGCACCATCGCCATTGAAAGGGAGATTTGGGGGACAGAAAGTCTCTCTTCCGGCACCCTGCCGGGACGGGGAAGTGCCCCTGGAGACATCTCCATCACCGCTACTGATTCCCATGGTGAGGAGGGAGTAGTTCTTCCTCGAGGCTAAGGGCTCTACCAGTAGCTATGTGTTCATCTCTCTCTCTATGCATGGTCCTATTGTGATCATGAGCTTTGTAATCAAGTAGATCTACCTTGATACTCAAGTGCTTCAATAGATCTCAAGCTCTCCCCATGTTTGTGAAAGTGACAGCGTGCACGCCATGGTGGCACTTAGGCTTGAGTCTACATAAATACTCTTTGTGCTTTAGTAGATCTATGCTTTTCCCCACGTCTGTGAAAGCGATAGCGTGCATACCGTGTGTGGCACTTTTGCTAGATTGAATATTTGTTATGAGTTATATTTGGAGTTGGATGTCTCTATGAAATTTTGGTGTTTGTTGGAACCATCTAGCGCTCAAGGTGACAGTATGGGGTTATCTAGATTGGGGAAGGTGGACTTTGAGGAGTGCTGTTATAGCCATACCGATGATTAGAGTGTCCAACCGGAGAGTAGTTAAGAGTAGTATAATAAGAGAAGATATTTATATGAGAGAGTGTTCACTAGTGAAAGTATGATCCCTAGGACTTGTTTCTAAACATTGAAACACTATTTGCATATAGATTTGTTGCATGCTTGCTTGCTTTAGTCTTTACCTCACTGTCAAGCTATTTTATGGCACCGTTACCACTTGTATTTCACTATCTCTTCGCCGAACTAGTGCACCTATACACCTGACAAGTGTATTGGCTGTGTTGGGGACACAAGAGACTTCTTGTATCTTGATTGCAGGATTGCTTGAGAGGGAATACCTTTGACCACTTCCTCCCTGAGTTCGATAAACCTTGGGTAATCCACTTAAGGGAAACTTGTTGTTGTTCTACAAACCTCTACACTTGGAGTCCCACCAACTATCTACAAGAATAGAAGTGCATAGACATCAAGCTCTTTTATGGCGCCTTTGCCGGGGAGGAAAGGTAAAAGGCACTCACACACGTTACCCCACGGCAACAGCAAGCCAGAAAGCTCTTTTCTGGCGTCGTTGCCAGGGAGGTAAGGTAAAAGGTACTCACATCCTCCGGTGTGATTGCTCAAAGTTATTTCCTTTAGATTCTGCAGTTTTGTCTTTTTGTTTCTTGTTTTCACTAGTTAGGCTTAATGGAAAACAACAAAAAAGTTAGAGAGCTTTATAGTTTTTATCTTGAGCTAGGACATGAAGTGTTTGAAGAGAAAATTAAAAAACCTATGGAGCTTTATTTGCATGCTAATAGAAATGTTATTAGTATGAATTCTTTGGACATCATTGTTTCTAATGCTATGGAAACGTCTAAGCTTGGGGAAGCTAGTTTTTATGAAAATGATCTTTTTAGTCCCCCAGCTTTGGAAGATAGATATTCTATTGCTTATGATGATACCAAACCGCCAATTTATGATGATTACAATGATGAGTATGATATTTTAAATCCACCTACTATTGAGGAGAAAATTAATTATGATTACAATATGCCTCCTATATTTGATGACTATGGTGATGAGAATAGTAATGATAGCTATTTTGTTGAATTTGCTCCCACTGTAATTAATAAGAATGGCTATTCTTATGTGGAGAGTAATAATCATTTTATGCATGTGGCTCATGATAAGAATGTTTTATGTGATAGTTATATTGTTAATTTTATTCATGTTGCTACTAAAAGATATTATGAGAGAGGAAAACATGGTTTTATGCATCTCAATAATATTAAGTTTCCCCTATTTATGTTGAAAGTCTTGAAGTTGCACTTGTTTTGCTTTCCTATGCTTGGTGCTTTGTGCTTTCATGACTTGTTTAGTTACAAGATTCCTATGCATAGGAAGTGGGTTAGACTTAAATGTGTTTTGAATTTGCTTTTTGATGCTCTCTTTTACTTCAATTCATATTTCTTATGTGAGCATCTTCTCAAACTATTAAGCCTAACTTAAGGGCGTTAAAGAAAAGTACTTGTTGAGAGAAAACCCAAGAGTTTTTTTCTTGAGTCTTGGAAGTTATTACTTCTGTAATGATCTCTCCTTATCCTTTTTGTTTGTTTTTTATGCCAAGAATGACCTCTAGTGAGAGGGAAGTAAGATTTGGCGAGTTGCTGTCCCGAAACAGATTTCTGTCCTCTGCCATAAAAATTCATGAGGAGTCTCTGTAACTCGGATTGATCTGAAAATTTACGAATAAATCCCCCAGTATGTTATATAACTTGCGTTAGTTCAACACTTTTTGATTTGACCAACATAAGATGTTCAAAAAAATCGGTTTTTACCTGCTGGTCTGTTTTGACAGATTTCTGCCATTATTTGCATTTGCTTCTTATTGATTCCTTTTTGAGTTCTCTTTTGGGGAATTGAGCTTTTTGAAGAAGTTGCTACAGTATATTGTATTTTTAGTGAAAATCCTTGCTGTTCCAAAGATTTTCTAGAGGTCTAATATCTTTTGAATAAACTAATGTTGCTAATGAAGATTGTGTGAAGTTTTGTATGAAGGAAAATTTTCAAGTGTAGAGAGAGAATGATGCAATGAGATGTAGAATGGACAAAAGCTCAAGCTTGGGGATGCCACCATGGTGTCACCCCAAGAAATATCCAATAGGTACAAACGTCAAAGCTTGGGGATGCCCAAGGCATCTCCTTCTTCATCAATAAAAAGCTCAGGTCTGTCTAGACACTTCGTTTTTATTGTTTCATGCACAGTTGTGTTGTTCTTGGAGCGTCTTAGTTTTTGTTTGCTTTGCTTAGTTTGTTAATTTTGCTTGAGTAAGTTGGTTGGTTACACAATACTTATTTTGGAGAGAGACACACTTTGTTTCCATTGCCTAGAACACTCTAGATTTCACTCTTATTGTTTTTTTGTGAGTGTTCACTTTTGCTAGCACTGCGTTTAGCTTTAGTTTTCATTTGCTTTCGGCTTAGAACTTTTTAGTTCTTATTTGTGGATTTGTGAGACAATCTCACTAATCTTTATTGATTATTATATTTGTGAGTTGTTTCAAATAAGTTGTTTGGTGTTGGAAAACAGTAGGAAGATTCATGCTTAAGTGGTACAAAAGGGAGCTTGCATTGACTGTGAATTAGACTTTAGAATGACATGCTAGGTGTTTTTTTTGACCTTATGCTTAGTGATTATTGTTGTAGCATGTCTTGTTCCAAACAATTGGGATTGCTTAATGTGCCTTGAAGGAATCATGCGTTGTTTTAGCATACAAAAGCATCGTATTGTGGTATTCTCCTTTGATGCTCTGTTTGGGTTGACTTGGAACATGCTCACACCATGATATGACTATAAAAAAGTCATCATAGCCTCTATGCTCATTTAGTCCTTGACTTGTAGTGCCACTCTATGCTTTGATTAGTAATGCTTTGTTGCTCTACATGATTATGGCCATTATGCTCTCTTAGTTGGTTGCTCCCAGTATTTTGCTAGCCTCCACTTGTATGAGTAAGCTCTAATCATGCTTCCAACTCCCAAGAAACCAAGTTTTTCCAAAGTGTCCACTATAAACTCCTATGCATGGTGTGTTACACCATTCCAAGTATATTCTTGTTTTCAGCCATCTTCCAATTAGAAACTATTTTGTTATGTGAAAACTTAGTGATTGAAGCCCTCACAAACATGATGGCACGCTTTATATTCTTTGCCCCTAATAAACTTGAACCATTGTGTCATCTATGTTGTATATGCTTGCACTTATACGTTGGAATTAGCAGAATCGTGCTGTCACGGGGAACATTTTCAACATTGCACTTGTACTTTGTACTCAGTTGATATCATGCTCTTTTGTATATGGATGTCACCGGTGTGAAATAAAAAGGGAACTTGTAATTCCATGGAGTTTGTATCCTGTGTTAGAGAAACGCCTGGGCCGCTAGCCTAAGCCATTCCTAATCATGGTGGAAACTTGCAGCATCACCATAGTGACATCTATGAAGCATTCTTCTTATAAAAAAAGAGACACATTGATAAAAGAGGAAAGAGAGAAAAAGCACCATATGCCCATGGTAAATAAGAAGATTGCTGAGATGCGCATTGTCTGCTTGCCTTGTCATTTTGGTTATGGGATAGCTCCTGTACCATGTGCAAGGGGTACCTCGTTGGCGGTTCTCTATGATATACAAATACTTACAATGACAAGAACTTACAGGTGACTGAAGCTGAGTAGCATGAGGTGTGGCCCTCGTATTCAAGGGACTTGAGATTGCCAACTTATACTTCGTCAAGCATATACTCCATCTTTGTTCACTTTAACCTTAATCACTTCAAGATGCTTATGATAGGGGCAATGAGGGCTGAAAGCTAACAGTTACCATAATTTTTGGAAGGTCTTTTTGAAACTTGAAATCCCTGCTTCCTTTATGAAAGGTTTTTCTTCCACTACTATTGAGTCTCCACCTTCTACTTTTAGGCACCATTAAGAGAGCATAGTTGTCATTCTATGTGCAGTGTTCCAAATCTTATTGATTGATGCATATTGTGATATTACGTGTTCATGTGCTATTTGTTTCTAGTCACCCTTGTGAACTTTGAAGGTGTCCTATGCATATATTTGCTACTCTATGAGGGAAAAGCTGATTGCCACTATGTTATGTTTTATGTATGTGAAACAAATAAACGTTTTTCAATGCATGTTATTCATGATCTTTGTTTGTAGCCTTTTCATGTTGCATGCATAGTTACTATGTACTATTGTTAGAACTCCATCTTTCATGCACATGTTTAGAGTTCTTTGATCCCAACTTTCAATGCCTACAAATGGTTTGATCTTGGTTTTGATGGTGCATGTCACCTCAAAAATTATTCTTTTTATCACTTACCTACTCGAGGACGAGAAGGAGTTAAGCTTGGGGATGCTTGATACATCGGAAACGTATCTATAATTTTTGATGCTCCATACTTGTTTTGTATCATTTGTCTTATGTTTTGTCTACACTTTGAGGTATTTTTATACACTTCCTGGAACTAACCTATTGACAAGATGCCACAGTGCCAGTTGTCTGTTTTTGGTTCCAGAAAGGTAGAAAATCAAAATTCTCGGAATTGGACGGGACAAAAGCCAAAGTAATTATTTTTCCCGGAGCAACACGGAACCATGAAGCAGAGACGGAGGGGGGCCACAGGGTGGTCGCACCCTCCTAGGCACGGGCAAGCCCTGGAGGCGCCCATAGGGGGTGTGGGCCCCCTGGACCCCCACCGACCTTGACTCATGCGCCTATAAGAAGCCTCCGACCCAAAAACCCTAGGGCATCCAGAAGAAATCCATGAAAACCTCTATAGCGCCACCGACATCGAAAGGAGATTCGGGGGACATAAAGTCTTTATTCCGGCACCCTACCAGAACAGGGAAGTGCCCCCGGAGCCATCTCCATCAATCTCCATCGCCATTTCCATCACCGTTGCTGATTCCCATGATGAGGAGGGAGTAGTTCTTCCTCGAGGCTAAGGGCTCTACCGGTAGCTATGTGTTCATCTCTCTATGCATGGTCATATTGTGATCATGAGCTTTGTAATCAAGTAGATCTACCTTGCTACTCAAGTGATTCAATAGATCTCTAGCTCTCCCCATGTGTGTGAAAGTGAAAACGTGCACGCCATGGTGGCACTTAGGCTTGAGTCTACATAAATACTCTTTGTGATTTAATAGATCTATGCTTTTCCCCACGTGTGTGAAAGTGACAGCGTGCATATCGTGTGTGGTACTTTGGCTAGATTGAATATTTGTTATGAGTTGTATTTGGAGTTGGATGTCTCTATGAAATTGTGGTGTTTGTTGGAACCATCTAGCGCTCAAGGTGACAGTGTGGGGTTATCTAGATTGGGGAGGCGGACTTTGAGGAGTGTTGTTATAGCCCTACCAATCATTAGAGTGTCCAACCGGAGAGTAGTTAAGAGTAGTATCATTAAGAGAAGATATTTATATGAGAGAGTGTTCACTAGTGAAAGTATGATCCCTAGGCCTTGTTTCTAAACATTGAAACACCGTTTGCATCTAGATTTGTTGCATGTTTGCTTGCTTTAGTCTTTACCTCACTGTCAAGCTATTTTCTGGCACCGTTACCACTTGTATTTCACTATCGCTTCGTCGAACTAGTGCACCTATACACCTGACAAGTGTATTGGGTGTGTTGGGTACACAAGAGACTTCTTGTATCTTGATTGCAGGATTGCTTGAGAGGGAATACCTTTGACCACTTCCTCCCTGAGTTCGATAAACCTTGGGTAATCCACTTAAGAAAAACTTGCTGATGTTCTACAAACCTCTGCACTTGGAGGCCCAACAACTGTCTACAAGAATAGAAGTGCGTAGACATCAGGTACTTATTAGCTTTGAGCTCTCATTACCCCTATCATAAGCATCTTGAAGTGATTAAGGTTAAAGTAAGGACAAATATGAGTTATATGCTTGAAAAATCACAAGTTGAAAATCTCACGCCCCTTGAGTACGAGTACCGAGACCTCATCCTACTCAACTTTGGTCCCAGGAAAGTTCTTGTCATTGTAAGTATATTTGTATCATAGAGAACGGCCAATGGGGTACCCCTTGCCCCATGACACATGAGATATCCCATATCAAAATGACAAGGCAGTGACAACGTGCATACTGTGTGTGGAACTTTGGCTAGATTGAATATTTGTTATGAGTTATATTTGGAGTTGGATGTCTCTATGAAATTGTGGTGTTTGTTGGAACCATCTAGCGCTCAAGGTGACAGTGTGGGGTTATCTAGATTGGGGAAGGCGGACTTTGAGGAGTGCTGTTATAGCCCTACCGATGATTATAGTGTCCAACCGGAGAGTAGTTAAGAGTAGTATCATTAAGAGAAGATATTTATATGAGAGAATGTTCACTAGTGAAAGTATGATCCCTAGGCCTTGTTTCTAAACATTGAAACACCGTTTGCATCTAGATTTGTTGCATGTTTTCTTTCTTTAGTCTTTACCTCACTATCAAGCTATTTTCTAGCACTGTTACCACTTGTATTTCACTATCTCTTTGCCGAACTAGTGCACCTATACACCTGACAAGTGTATTGGGTGTGTTGGGGACACAAGAGACTTCTTGTATCTTGATTGCAGGATTGCTTGAGAGGGAATACCTTTGACCACTTCCTCTCTGAGTTCGATAAACCTTGGGTAATCCACTTAAGGGAAACTTGCTGATGTTCTACAAACCTCTGCACTTGGAGGCCCAACAACTGTCTACAAGAATAGAAGTGCGTAGACATCAGGTACTTATTAGCTTTGAGCTCTCATTACTCCTATCATAAGCATCTTGAAGTGATTAAGGTTAAAGTAAGGACAAATATGATTTATATGCTTGAAAAATCACAAGTTTAAAATCTCACGCCCCTTGAGTACGAGTACCGAGACCTCATCCTACTCAACTTTGGTCCCAGGAAAGTTCTTGTCATTGTAAGTATATTTATATCATAGAGAACTGCCAATGGGGTACCCCTTTCCCCATGACACATGAGATATCCCATATCAAAATGACAAGGCAACAGACAGTGAGCATCTCACCGATCTTTTTATTTGCTATTTGCATAGTTTTTTTATTGAGGATGCTTCATAGAATGCCACTATGGTTTGATTAGACATGGCTTAGGCTAGCCGTCCAGGCATTTCTCTAACACATATACAAACTCCATGGACCTGCAAGATCCCATCTTATTTCACACCAACGACATTCATAAACAAAAGAACATGATATCAACTGAATAAATAAGTGCAATGTTGAAAGCGTGCCCCATGAAAACATGGTTTTGCTAATTCCCAACTTACAGTTTGCAAGCATATAATCATCATGGTTCAGGTTTATAAGTGCAAGAAATAAAATGTGCCTTCAAGTTCATGAGAGCTTTAATCACTAATTTTCACATAACAAAAATTTAATTTGGAAGATATATAAAAACATGAATATACTTGGAATGGTGTAACACACCATGCATAGGAATTTATAGTGGACTCTTTGGAATAACTTGGTTTCTTGTGAGTTGGATGCACGAGTAGAGCTCATACTCAGTACAGGTGGAGGCTAGCAAATGACTTGGAGCGACCAACTAAGAGAGCAATAATGGATATAATCATGCAGAGCAACAAAACATCATTAATCAAAGCATAAAGTGATATCACAAGTCAAAAACTAAATGATCATAGAGGCTAAGGTGACTGGTTCATAGTCATAACATGGTGTAAGCATGTACTAAGTCAACCCAAATAAAGCATCAAAGGAGAATACCACAATATTATGCTTTTGTATGCTAAAACAACGCATGATTCTTTCATGGCACATTAAGCAATCTCAATTGTTTGAAACAAGTCATGCTACAACAATAATCACTAATCATATGGTCAAAGCAACATCTAACATGACATGATAAAGTCTAAGTCACAGTCAAAACAAGGTTCTTTTTGTACCACCATAAGCATGAAACTTTCTACTCTTTTCCAACACCAATCAACTTATTTGAAACAACTCACAAAGATAATAATCAATAAAAACAGAGAGCTTGTATCACCTAACAACAAAGAAGAACTAAAAAGTTCTAAGCAAAAATAAGAAGAAAACTAAAGCTAAACGCAGTGCTAGCAAATGAGAACACTAGCAGAATAATAAGAGTGAAAACTAGAGTGTTATAAGCAATGAAAAACGGGGTGCGACTTCTCAAAAATAAGTGTGTTGGTATCCAGCCAACTTATTGGGGCAAACAAAGCAAAAGAAAACTAAAAACAAAAACAAAGATGATCCAAGAACAACACATAGTGTATGAAGCCATAAAAATGTAGTATCTTGAAAGAAGACCTGAGATTTTTGTTGATGAAGAAGGGGATGCCTTGGTAATCCCCAAGCTTTGACGCTTGTACCTATTGAATATTTCTTGGGGTGACACGGGTGGAATCCCCAAGATTGAGATTTTTTCCATACTTCATCTCATCACATCATTCTCTCCCTACACTTGAAAACTCCCTTCATACAAAACTTCACACAATCTTCATTAGCAACATTAGTGTATACAAGATAATAAACCTTTAGGTTCAATCTCAACTCAAGTAAAACTTCCATTAAAACATAAGCTACTGTAGAAACTCCTTTTAAAAGCTCAAGTGATCAAAAGAACTCAAAAAGAAATCGATTAAGAGGCAAATGCAAATAATGGTAGAAATCTATCAAAACAGACCTGCAGGTAAAGACCGATTTTTTCAAAAATATTCTGTTGCTCAAAAAGAAAAGTGCAAAACTAACTAAAGTTGGGTAAATACTAGGTTCATGCACACAAAAAATTGCAGATCAATACGAAGCTCTGGGATTTTTCACGATTGTTTACAGTGAAGCACATAAATCTGTTTCGGGACAACAACTTCTCCAAATCTTACTTTCCTCTCATTAGAGGCTATTCTTTGCAAAAAAACAAAAAAAAATGATAAGGAGAGGTTATTACAGAGGCAATAACTTACAAGACTCAACAAAAGAGAAACTTACTGAAATAAAAATTGGGTTATCTCCCAAGAGTGCTTTTCTTTAACGCATTTCAGCTAGGCACAGAAAGCAAGAATCAAGTATTTTCGAATGAAGAAGCATCAACATAAAATATTGGTCTAATAAGGGAATCAAAAGATAGCTTATTTATTTTTCAAGGGAAGTGATCAATACCTTTCTTGAGTAGTAATTGATATTTAATGGTGCCTTCCTTCATATCAATAATGGCACCAACAGTTCTAAGAAAAGGTCTTCCTAAAATAATAGGACAAGAAGCATTGCATTCAACATCAAAAACATATAAATCAACGGGGCCAAAGGTATTGTTAACCATAATAAGAACATCATTAATTCTCCCCATAGGTTTATTTTTAGCATTATCAACAAGATGGACATCCAAATAACAATCTTCCAATTGTGGTAAATCAAGCATATCATAAATTTTTCTAGGCATAATAGAGACACTAGCACAAAGATCACATAAATGTTTGAAATCAAAATCATTCACTTTCATATTAATGATGGGCTCCCCACCATCTTCTAATTTCCTAGGAATAGAAGCTTCATGTTTCAATTTTTCTTCTTTAATTTTCAGGAGAGAATTTGTAATATGTTTTGTAAAAGCCATATTCATAGAAGTAACATTAGGACTTCTAGCAATCTTTTGCAAGAACGTAATTACTTCAGAAATATTGCAACCATCAAGATCAAAATCAAAATTATTATTCAAGGTAGTAGAAATTTTGTCTCCCATATTTAAAAAAAATCAGCATTTTTATTAGAAAACGTTCTAGTGGGTTTAGGCAATGTTGCAAAAGGAATGGGGACTTTGTCTACACCAATTATTTTACCATTAATAGTAGGAGGTTTGCTAGCATCAACATCACCAGTGGTGGTAATGGTACAAATTTTAGCCATACTATTATTTCTAGCAGTTTCATCTTCTCTTTCCCACCTAGCATGCAATTCATCTAACATCCTAACATTTTCATCAATTCTAACTTGAATGGCATTCAATATCTTGCTTTCTTTAACATCATGATGCATAACCTTTAATTTAAGAAGTTCCACATCAAGGACAAGGCTATCAACTTTAGAAGCAAGATCATCAATTTTTCCAAGCTTTTCCTCTGCAGTTTTATTGAAAGCAGTTTGTTTACTAATAAAATCCTTAAGCATGACTTCAAGTTCATAGGGTGCACTTCTATTGTTGTTGTAGGAATTTCCGTAAGAATTTCCATAAGCATTACCATTATTAGAAGGATATGGCCTATAATTATTATTACCATAAGCATTGTTGCTAAAATTATTACTTCTAATGAAGTTCACATAAACTTGATCTTCTTGAGCAACCAAAGAGGCTAAAGGAACATTATTTGGATCAATATGAGCTTTTCCACTAACAAGAATAGACATAATAGTATCAATCTTATAACTCAAGGAGGAGGTTTCTTCAACAAAATTTACCTTCTTACCTTGTGGAGCTCTCTCAGTGTGCCATTTAGAATAATTAATCATCATATCATCCAGGAGCTTTGTTGCAGCACCCAAAGTGATGGACATAAAGGTACCTCCAGCAGCCGAATCCAGCAAATTTCCTGAAGAAAAATTCAATCCTGCATAAAAGGTTTTGATAATCATCCAAGTAGTCAGTCCATGAGTGGGGCACTTCTTCACTAAAGATTTCATTCTTTTCCAAGCTTGATCAACATGTTCATTATAAAAAAAATTCTTTATTTCACTTCCCAATGTATATAATCTTAGCAGGAGGATAATATTTTCCATTGAAAGATCTTTGCATTTAATCCAAGAATCAATACTATTTTTAGGCAAAGATAGCAACCAATCTTTAGCTCTTCCTCTTAATGAAAAAGGAAACGATTTAAGCTTTATAATATCTCCATCTACATCCTTATATTTTTGCATCTCACAAAGTTAAACAAAATTATTAAGGTGAGAAGCAGCAGCATCAGTACTAACACCAGAAAATTGCTCTTTCATAACAAGATTTAGCAAAGCAGGTTTAATTTCATAGAAAGTAGCTTCAAGAACAGGTGGAGCAATAGGTGTGCAAATGAAATCATTGTTGTTTGTGCTAGTAAAATCACACAACTTAGTGTTTTCAAGAGTAGTCATTTTTGCAAGATTAAAGCAAGCCAACAAAAATAACAACTTAAAGTAGGAACTAATTTTTTCGTGTTTTTGATAAAAAGAAGCAAACCAAACAAATCAAAACAAAAACAAAGTAAGGTGATTGGTAGTGAGAGACTCCCCTTGCAGAAATCTTCTTCTCCCCGGAAACGGCGCCAGAAAATCTTGTGATGGCTCAGTTGATGTAGAGCCTATTGGGGACCCCAAGTGAAAGGTATGGTGACACAACAGCAAGTTTTCCCTCAGTTATGGAACCAAGGTTATCGAACCAGTAGGAGAAAGAAACCACTTCCGAAGGTGTTGCTAGCAACGTGGAACCTGCACACAACACAACCAAAATACTTTGCCCCAACTTATCAGTGAGGTTGTCAAGCTCACTGGTTTTGCTAAAAACAAAGGATTAAACATATAGTGTGGAAGAAAATAATTGCTTGCAGTAATTGCAGAAAGTAAACAGAAAACAGTAGATGGAATATCAATGGAAAGGAATGGACCAGGGTCCACAGTTCACTAGAGGTGTTTTCTCCATAAGATAAATAACATGTTGGGTGAACAAATTACAGCGGAGCAATTGACAAATAGAGAATGCATAACAATACATGTACATGACATGATGATCACTATGAGATTCGCTTGGGCATTACAACATGATACATAGACCATAATCCAACTGCATCTATGACTAATAATCCACCTCCGGGATTGAAGGGATACGGGTAGGCTTCATTAGCGCAAATCAAAATTTCTACCGCGTAAACTAGGATTATTGTTGTCATAGATCACGGGATTACCAATAGACGCATAGTTGTGGAAATTGATGAAGCGCGTCGAGGCAGTGTAGACATTCCACGTCTCCTCCTTGTCCTTGTCTCACGATCAGCTCACCTTGCGTGGCTCGTCCAAGTGACACAGATGCAGCACCTCCGAGGTATCCACATGTGCGGGATGGAAGCGTCGGACGCCGGACTGCTAGGTCCACGCGTGCAACACATCCGTGAGGAGTGGCGGCTGGGTAGAATGGTCTAACCCTGGTCATCTTGCCCCGCCCTCTCTTATATAGGCGTCCCTAGTGGGCTTCTACATTAGCAGCCCATTAGTAGCCTAATCCTGGTCTAATTCGGATCCAATCCTCATTAGGCTTCCAGCCCCTTAAGTGTGTGACCCTATAGGTTCATATACGTATAGACATGACACGAATACACTAATTCTATCAATAGTTGATAGCAGCCTCTAACAAGACGTGCCAACTCCTAAACTCATACAAAGATCATATCGGACTAACCATCACAAGGTTTAGTACATGTCTTTCCATTTGCCTCACGATATTTGGTCTAGCTCCAAGCTGACCTCCCTTTCTCGATACTGTGATTGGAATCCCTTTACTAGGTTAACTCTTAACCTTATGTAGCACGGCCATGCATTTCTGGATCTGATCACTCGAGGGGCCAGAGATATCTCTCTCAAGTAGAGAGGGGCAAATCCCATCTTGATTGACCATGCCTTGCAGCATGCTTCAGGACAAACCTGAAAGCTACCTTTATAACTACCCAGTTATGGAGTAGCGTCTGATATCCCCAAAGTAGGTCGATCCACATCTCAAGCACATGCGACAATCTCAGGTGCCACGATATCCCCAAAGTAGGGGGAGGCGCACCCCTGGCCCATGTGTGACCTCCCTAGGTGCATCTTCCCTTCTCCTCCGGACTCCGTGTCGTGTCAGGAAAAATAGGAACTTCGGCTTTTGTTTCGTCCAATTCCGAGAATATCAAGTTGTAAGATAATGGGGATTTTGGCACAATAAACAACAAAGATCATGGATGCATTTACATGCATCAAACATGTCCAAGCTTAACCTATGCTTGTCCTCGAGCATAAAGGTGATAAAAATAACATGGACTTTTGAGTTTGGTGCTTCTTTTCTCGAGTAAGAATCATAAAAAGTTAAATGGTTCATTTATTTAGATAATAACAATAAGCAAGTATAGCATAAAGTGATACTTCTTATAATATCATACTTGACAACACAATGTTTATATTAAATAACACAAATGCATATAGTACCATGAGGCAATAGTGCATTCTTCGCATAGAAAAAAGGTATATAGGAAGTGTAGAATAGTTATTCTTCACCTGTCCTCTATCTTTAGAACCATACATTATTTTCACGTTATGTAAATTTTTTGTTACTCCGTGAGTCAAGAAGAACATAAGAAAGTTCAGAAATGACAAAATTCTTTTACATGCCGTATAAAAATATGACATAAATATGTAATTTTTTGGTGTTTTTACACTATAATGACTCATAAACTCCATTTTTTGTTGTTTTTTTGGTTGTGGTGAATATATGAACACAATTATTCGTATACAAAACATAATTATTTCAATCTAACAACATATATATATAGGTAAATTAAATGGTGTACCATGGTACCCAGGCACCATACGTGATACATGTATTTTTGCTTAGACTACACATACCTAAGGATATACGTACATAATTTACACATACCTAGGATATAGTGACGGCCTATGGTCAGAATATTTGACAAAGGAGGTTGAAAAGAGTGTATAACTAGCAAGTAGGGAATATCATATGTGAGACATAAGATATCTTTCAAACACTATCCCTTAATTTTATGGTTGAATCATAGTTCATCATTAGTGTTCGGTTCCATTGCCCCTCATTATCTGATTCTTTTGCCATTCTTGTTTTTGGCATTTTTTGCTTCTTTTGGTGTCTTCCATTAATCTCAAGGATGCCATTGAGACTGATAGGTCTCATACAAACTGGACTGACTAGCCAGAGCAAGAATAGTATGACATCACGATCATCTCTTTTTAAGATCAAGTGAAAACCTACTCTTATGACAGCATGAATTTGGATAACACTTCAATCCAATGTCATCCTCAATACCACAAAAATATTCAAACAACCAACCCATAATGTAGCATTTTTCACTTCCCTATATTTTTCTTTTTCACCTTTTGCTCATATTAGCGTTGGTACCCCTTCTTGGAGGGGTTTTGCCCTTGTCTTTTATCGTATGAGTAATCTTGTTCTTATTGGTAAGGGGTAATCTATGCCCAATGGGTTCGTGGTCACCCCACGACTAACTTCTTCATGTCACCCATACCCATAATATGGTGTTTGGAAGCTAAATAATGACTCACACATGATAGTATACTTTGGAATATAGCTTGAGCTATTTGGGTAGGTGTTTTCTATATAAATGCTAAGTTTATTGCGCTAAAAGAGGTTGTTTTAATATGGTGGGGTTAGCAATAGTAACGGTTTGACTTTCTATAAGAATGCAAAAGTGCCCATAATACTAGATCATTTCTAGAAGACAATATAATCATTGAGTAACATTTATGTTGAATATAAGAACTATAACTAGATGATATACTTGTGAGTTATCACTCTGTAAAGCATATGAACAATCCAACTAGAAGCAATAACACGCATAGCTTGTCCCCCCTTTCTATTTCAAGCAAGGCATTCAATCAAACATGTCATTCATTCATGGGATAGTTTTTTCAGTAGATATTTCCTAAGCATGCAAAATATCTATCATGTTGGTCTCATTTATTCTCAAGGCAACATGGAAAGCTAAACATAAAACTATACAAATACGCTCCAAGTTTTTACGATCATTCTATGTTTCTCAAAAAAATAAAGTTTAGAGGTTTGCAAACCGAGAGTTTATAGGTCCAGTGGGGTTCCTTGGGCATCCCCAAGCTTATAATTTTCATTATTATTGGATAGCTCTTGGTATGGTGTTCCTCCATTCCCTGTCAAAAAACTTTAACACAAAACTTTCTCCCATTTCTTTTTCTATGGGGTGACATTAGTGGTACAAGGATATGATAATAGCTACCAAATAATTCATATACGAAATTATTCCTCAGTTGTCCATCAAGCATATAGTGGTCTACGCATTCCTAGAATATGAAAAGGCTCATGGCAGATCATTTTAAGACACAAAAGAATGGCTCAAACACTAGTGGGCAAAATCTGTCTAGATTTTTAGCAGCCGCAAAACGTAATTATTTCGACCACCTGGACATGTCAGGAATTTTGGCCATTTTTTGCATATAAAGGATGAAAAGTTGTAACTATAGTTCAAATATGAGCGCAATCAGAGTTACAGAACAACCTAGGGAATGTTTCTAGTAAACAACGTTTGTGCAGGAATTTGCTACTACGCATATATGTTTTAACCTTAACATCCAAAATGGGTAAAACTTGGTACTTTATTTTTTGAAAATTTAAAGTTAATGTAAAAAACCTATTCTAACAGAGAATAAATTTTGTAAACTAAAAAGGCAAACAAAAGCACGGTTTCCACAAACATACCAAAGAGAACATGAGCATAAAGCTAAAACATGAGTTTGAAATGATATTACTTGAAAGAAGAGGGGGATGCATGGGCATCCTCAAACTTCTGTTCTTGCTATTTCTTGTTCTCTAGGTTTTACTCATCATATAATGTTACTCATCTCAAAGAAATGTATATTTTCACCTTCATGATACTTCAATGCCTACAAAATGGTTAGTTCTCCAAATAAATGATATAATAATTTCTCACGATGATGCAAACTATAGTAATTATTGCAAAACCATTTTATTCAAGAATCTAATATATTACAAAAGAGGCACTCTTTATATATTTTTACTATGGGATTTTTTGTGATATAGGATTTGCAATTGTTCCATTGGCATGAACGACACATGCTCAAGGTTGATCCCAACTTCTCCATTAATCATCCTTCTCATTTACTTTTCCAAATTTTATTTTTTGCTGAAATCTTAAACTAACCTTGTTGTGATTAGAAGATGAGTAGCTATTCCGTTCTTCCTCCACTTGTTCGTTTTCTCTTCTATCTTCTTTTCTCTGGGATACATGGGCATCCCCAAGCTTAGGATTTTGTCATCTTCTTCATTGGCACTTTCAACATGATTTCTTGCATTCAAAACATTAGTGCACAAGGGAATATTCAAGCTTTAAAAATATCTGAGTAACATATCATACAAATCTTTGTGAGCCTTGCAAAAAGGTTATAGAACATCATACATTATCTAATTTTTGGGGGTTTTACTTTTATAAAAAGTAGTAAAAGTAAAATAGCAATGCAAGCAAGAATAGAAACCTAGCGCTATGCTCCCTGGAAACGGTATCAGAAAAGTATCTTGATAACCCCCAAGTGTAGGGAAACACCGTAGTACAATTCGATAAGTATATGAATGTCAAACCCATGAGGAGCTGAAGGTAAACTATCTATTCTCTAAATCCCTATAACCCAGTTATATGTTCTTCAATGCAAAGCCAGGAACTATAGTGTGTGTGGTTATTTTTTGTTACTAACTACAAAACAATAATTTTTTGGAAGCAAATACTATAGGTAAACTAGTGCAAGTAAAAATAAGCTAGTGAAGTGGAGATGGAGCAAGTGCTTAGGAAAATTGCTATTTTATTTGGTTGGTTGTCTTTTATTGTTTTTTTAAGGAGGAGCCATGAAAAGGTGTTGCCGTATACATGAGCAAATACACCCCAAGTGATTGATCCCAATGCCAATTAAGAGAAAACAAGGGAATTATTAAGACGTAATTAATGTACAACCACCGCATTTAGATCTAAGGTTCCCATGATAATACCCCCGTTGGTAAACGTTGGATGGAAGTGCGTGTGGATACTTTGGTGCACCCCTGCGGTGTTAAATTTTTTCGAAACGTCGTGTCCTCGGTTATGGATGAATTGGATCATAGTTTCTCGATCATAGACAACTTACACTAAAGAAGTACTATCATTTGACTAGGATGTGACATGACTAGTAAGTTGGCAACTACCATGAAATTATTAATAAAACTGCCAATTGTGTTAGTTTTTCTTGGAAGGATTTCCTCGTTTGGTATCGAGGAGGAAATCCCAGAATGGGTTATGTTTAGTGTTAGTATCAGGTTGGGTTCCGAATAGGTCTCTCTTATCTCTTTCTAATAGCCCATTGAGTCTTAGGTTGTTTAGTGCATTCATTGTTGTCCCTTCATCCACCATACCCCTGTAAGCGAGAGCCGCCGAATTCTAGGACTCTCTATGTACTGACCGTTCCCTTTTTCTTTTGCCCTTTGTCGGCACCCATTTTTCTTTGGCAGGTATGAGTTCGACGACGTTAGCAAGGTTACTCTTCCGGCTTGGCCTACAAATAGTTATGAACGCCATTGGTTATTTTTAGGACTCTTAGTCCAATTTGCATCTTATTCGTGCTCGGATGTTGTATCGTTTTTAATGTGTTTTGGATCTTTGTAATGTATATATGTATTCTTGATTCGCTAAGTCGTTGTACACACACACACGCACACGCACACGCACACGCACACGCACACACACACACGCCCACACACACACACACATATATTCTTATGGGTTTTATCGTGAACTATTGTGTAATGGTATTAATTTGTTTTTCACAAGCACGCAAGTTCTTAGTGAGCATCATCGAATCGTTTAATCATTTATATGTGAATTTGATGGACATCGCTGAAATCTGCATAGGACCGATTCAAGGGTGTTACACTCACATCCTTCCACCGCCGAGACGGCAAGTAGAGGAAGAGGGGACCCGTCGGTTCGGTCATAGACGACGAGAAGCATGCAGATGGTGGCTGGAGCTAGGGTGGAAACCCTAGACCAACGCCTATGTTTCTTTGCGGGAGGAGACTGCTTACTCTCCTGGAAAATATACCTCACACGTTAGGATTGTAAAAACATGAAAACATGAGTGCATGTACGAAGCATGCACTGTGTTGATTGAAGTGCATGTCCAGGTATTTGAAGCATATGCATCTACCCGCAATGAAAAACTCATGCATAGATGGACATCGGAGTTGCCCCGTATCGACTGGCCATGCTCCCTTCAGCTCTTGTAGTATTTAGTTACGCATGTCAAGTACGATCGTGCACGCCGCACGAATGATCATGTCCAGTACCCATTAGTACTAACTAATAATCCACTACTGTAAAAACCACCTTCGGTTCGACATGAACAAGTCTAGCAGTTCCGGCCTGTCATAGCCCGCGACTAGTGGGAGCATTAGTTCCGGTCTGTGAGGCTTCTAACGGCTAGAAACGGCCATAGTCACTAGTCTCGGGCCGGACCAGATCTTTAGTCCCGGTTCGTATTACAGACCGGGACTAATGACCTGGAGTAGGCCAGCTGGTCTTTTCGTGAACTATTAGTCCCGAGTCGTATCACGGTTCGGGACTAGTTCTCCACCACTATATATTCTGCTTCCTGTCCTGCTGCCCTAAAGCATATGGCGGCCATTTTTCTCAAAGAAGCAAGAGAGTTCATGCAATTTTTTTCTCAAGATTTAGTTTGCAACACCTAAATCCAAAGCTTTAAAAGGTTAGAACTTCATTCTTTCATCTCTTATTGCTACTTTAGCTCTATAATGCTCTAAAAGTATAGAGATATGGATCAATGCATGCATGCTCTAGAAGTAGCTACAAGGATTTTGATATATATGTGTAACAAATTTTGATTAGGCACATAGTTACTGAAAATTGAAATGTGTAATTTTAGAGTTTCAGAGTTTAGAATGGAATGAGGTTTTCACTGATAGAACAATAATAAAAAACTCCACATTTATCATGTTGATTGTTTTCTCCAATTCACAAATTGGTGCATGTAAATTTTTCAAAATTCAAAATTAATGCTCTAGAAGCTCTCAATATAACTTGTAATAATTTTATCATGTTGTGTAATGGTTTTTGATATACTTTTACTATAATGCAGATGGTCCGGGAATGGATGTACGGTACTGACCGACGCTCTGGCGAGTTCATTAATGGCGTGCATAAATTCATCCGTGTTGCTGATGCAAACAAGCGCAATAGTTTTGTATTATGTCCATGTAATGGATGTAGGAATCAGAAGGATTACTCTGACTAAAAAACCCTTCACAGCCACCTGTTGAAGTGATGCCCAGTTATAATTGTTGGACCAAGCACGGAAAGAGAGGGGTTATAATGGAAGACAATAAAGAAGAGGGGGAGGATGACAACTATTATGGTTTCCCTGAGTACGGAGATACTTCCATGGGGGATGCTGAAGGGGAGGACGAAGAAGAGACGCATGATGAACCCGCTCATGATCTTGGTCGGACCATTGCCAATGCACGAAGAGATTGTGAAACTGAAAAGGATAGGGAGAAGTTCAATCACATATTAGAGGATCACAAAAAGTTGTTGTACCCAAATTACGAAAATGGTCTGAAAAAGCTGGGCAGGACACTGGAATTGCTGCGATGGAAGGCTGAGTGTGCTATACCCGACTCCTCATTTAAAAAGTTGCTAAAAATGATGAAGAATATGCTTCCAAAAGATAACGTATTGTCCGCCAGTACGTACGAAGCAAAGAAGGTTGTCTGCCCTCTATGTTTAGAGGTTCAGAAGATACATGTATGCCCTAATGACTGCATCCTCTACCGCGGTGAGGAGTATGAGAATTTGGATGCATGCCCGGTATGCACTTCACTTCGGTATAAGATTAGACGAGATGACCCTGGTGACGTTGAGGGCGAGCCCCCACGGAAGAGGGTTCCTGTCAAGGTGATGTGGTATGCTCCTATAATACCACGGTTGAAACGCTTATTCAGAAACAAAGAGCACGCCAAGTTGTTGTGATGGCATAAAGAGAAACGTAAGTCAGACGGGATGTTGAGACACCCCGCTGATGGGTCGCAATGAAGAAAATCGATAGAAAGTATCTGGACTTTGCAGATGACACAAGGAGTTTAAGTTTTGGTCTAAGTACAGATGACATGAATCCCTTTGGGGAGCAGAGCTCCAGTCACAGCACCTGGCCCGTGACTCTATGCATCTATAACCTTCCTCCTTGGTTGTGCATGAAGCGGAAGTTCATTATGATGCCAGTGTTGATCCAAGGTCCAAAGCAACCCGGCAACGACATTGATGTGTACCTAAGGCTATTAGTGGAAGAAATTTTACAGTTGTGGCACGAACCCGGGATACGCGTGTGGAATGAGCACAAGTAGGAAGAATTTAACCTCCGAGCATTGCTTTTCGTAACAATCAATGATTGGTCTGCTCTTAGTAACCTTTCAGGACAGTCAAACAAGGGATACAATGCATGCACACACTGTTTAGATGAGACTGAAAGTATATATTTGAAACATTGTAAGAAAAATGTATACAATAAGCATTGTCGATTTATTTTGGCCAAGCATCCCTTAAGAAAGAAAGGCAAGCATTTCAACGGTAATCGTTGACAATCTTGGAAGCTCGCCCCGCGACTGAGTAGCCTATACATACACCATGTCTGGCAGCGCACATCAGCTGCAAACGAAATTGATGGTTGTTACTTCGATTCGATGGATATTCATGGAACTGAGAGTGGCGGCAGACGATCAAGGTGGAGAGTGCATATGTCCGACGGTTATGTTTAAGTGGACCCACTAAGTTGATTATTGGATGTTTCTAATATTTTTAGGATTTTCTTTTATATTTTTCCTTTGGTGAGCCCATCATACTATTTTAATATATAATAGATATTTGAATCGTTTAACTGATTGTTTCCCTTTTTATAGTCCTGGTCGTTTTTTAAACGGGCAAAAGTTTTATCTCAATCTATTAATTAAGAACAAATTTTACAAGAACTAAAAGGTCTAATTTATGCAAACAAATTACTCTCGCGGCATGAATTCACCCAAGCGCTTAGCTCCCGTGTTAACCCACAAACAGGCTTCCCGTTTAATTTTATCTAAGACTATAAGAGGTGGCGCATGCTTTTTGTTGAAGATCCGGTTCATTCCAAATCTCCCAAGATGTGATAAGGGTAAGTGAAGCAATGGCTTTATGGTTTGGTATAGTCCATCCGTTGTTATCTTCCACCAATTCCTTTTAAAAAGTCCCGTCCATTAATATTGATCTAATTCGGCGATGTCAATCCACTTCTTTAAATAAGTTTATATAGTACTTTTTTGTGAAACGTTTGAATGCTCACTATTTAGAAACATATGCTAGCATAGTTTGCAAAGCTAGCATGCATAGCAGCAAATATGCAAAGCTAGCATACCTGAACACAACGTAACCTGCACAAATTAAGTGAATTTAACCGTGGACACCGTGTAATTTAGACAGATCAAATGGGGGCAAACTGACACCGTAATTTTGCCGGCAAGCTGGTGGGCAGCTGTGGATGGAAAATCCTGGGCAGGAATGTTGTGAGGGCTGCCGCTAGGGAGAAAAGAGTCGCGTGTCGCGGCCGCTGCTTGGGCTCGAGACGCACGTTGTAGGGTGTGTTGCGGCGGCATTAGGCTCGGCGGTGGAGAAGACGTAATTAGCGGCCAGGAGCAGATCGGACGCGTTCTACCACTGAGCACGGCAATAATCTCTTGACCGGCAGTTATCTCCACGAGATTAACCCCGAATTTAAGGGGATATTATCTCCTCAGATCATGGGGCGCGTTACTTCAGAGCTTTTGCGATTTACGGGCGTGGATGGAGAAGACGCCGTCCTCCGCAGTCCGCCCAGTTCGACTTCATTCCCTCATGACCAGCCTCCGCCGCCTCAAATCGCCGGCACCGCCGGCGCACCCGCTGGAGGACGACAACCTACTCCCCGAGATCCTCCTCCGCCTCCCCCCGCAGCCTTCCTCCCTCCCTCGCGCCTCCCTCGTCTGCAAGCGCTGGCTCGGCCTCGTCTCCGATACTGGCTTCCTCTGCCGCTTCCGCTCCCGCTCCCACCACCGCCGCAATCCCCCTCTACTTGGTCTCTTTTGCGAGGATGTCATCAGAATCTCCTTCATTCCTACTCTGGCGACCCCCAATCGTGTCCCAAGCGGGCGCCTCTCCTTCCAGTTCGACGAGGGCGACCAGTGCCTGTTCATGGGCTAGCACTTATCTTCAACGCGACGCGGCTCCAGGTTCAGTTGTGGCATCCCGTAACCGGCAAGCAGCTCCGCCTAGCCGTTCCCCGGGAGTTTGGCACCGCAGAGGGCATGCTCATCCAGAACGGGGCGGTGCTTCGTGCTGACGGATATGTCCACACCGGTCGCTGTTCCAGCCCGAGCCCGAGCCCGAGCACTCTCAAGGTGGTCTTGGTAGGCCAAGACGTCCGATATACTAGAGCGTTCGCTTGTGTTTACTCATTTGAGACACGCTTATGGAGCAATCTCATCTCAACGCCACTTCCATCCAGGAATAATTCTATGGGCGTTCCTAATGTGATTCCAGGGAGGATTCCTTGTTTGATTTCAATGGACGATCCTGGTGTGCTGGTTGGGAATTCCCTGTACTGGAACCTTCTTGGGAATTCGCGTGCCATCCTTGAGCTTGATTTGGATAGGCACAGCCTTTCAGTGATACCGATGCCAGTGGAGACTTATGCTGATCACGGAGCCTCCTTTCGGGTTATGCCGGCGGAAGGTGGTGGGCTTGGCCTCTTCTTTTTGTCGGACTTCAGCGCCCAACTATGGAATAGGAAGACCAGCTCTGACGGTGTTGCTTCATGGGTAATGGGAAGAACTGTTGAACTTGATAAGCTACTATCCCTCGATTCAGTGGCGTCCTTAAGTATTCAAGGGTTTGCTGAAGACAGTAATGTGGTGTTCCTACAGACACCTATTGATCTCTTCATGGTCCAGCTGGAGTCTTTGCACTTCAGGAAACTTTTCGAAACACGGCTATGGTGTATCTATCATCCATTTGCAAGTGTCTATACTGCAGGTAATAGCTGAGGGTCTTCTTAATTTTAATGTCTATACTGCACGTAACAATGATGTGGTTCAAGTACAGGTTTAGGGTCCGATCTTAATAGTCATAATCATCCTTGTTTCCTTATTATTTTGATGAGTATGTTTTATCCTCCTAAAACGACGTAGGACAGCCTTCAGTGCTATTCAAAGCAACTTCTCTCTCTGTTCACCATATTGTCTGAGTTTTCTTCTTCTTAATTTTACCAGATTAATGGTCATACTATTGTCGCCTGTTGGAATATTCATTGTGATTGACAGTAGATGCTGTTTTCTTTATCTATTTCTAATGTCTTGTCAAACTATAAATTGGTTTATTTTCTCTTCAGTATTTTCTGAGAGTTATTCTTAATATCTTGTTGATACCCGTCGTCTCTATTTGACTTCCGTTGGAATGAAATTGTTGTTTGACTTCTTATTCTTGCAGAAACAGGCATTGGTGTTGGACGTGATGGAGCTGAACTGTGCCACAAGTCATAGGATGATTGTCTGGTTGAGCAGGTAATGTTGTAACCTTTTCTGAATGTAAGTTGAGGATCTTAACTGTTATTTTATAAGAAAGTATTGTGCTTGTCCCTTTAATGTTTCTCAAGCCGAATTGCAAAAGAGTACTCCATCATTCTGTCTGCATCCTGTTATTCAGGTGTTGCTCACTTGATCAGTTGTCACCTCCCATCACATGTTGTATGCAGGCTGCCTCCTGTATCTTTCCTCAACGCCTTACTTCCACCCCCTCTATCCTGGATGCTCTCTTTTGCTTGACCTCCCTTCTAGTCAGTGCCCTTGCTGGCAGTTTGCCTCCTCCTTGGTAGTTCATGACTCCACGTTTCCTTCTCATAGCTCCAGGATGACTGATGAATTAGGTTCCTTCCCCTTTCCCTATCTGTGCATGTGTTTGTGCTTGCTCATAGATTAAAGCTGTGCCATGCTAAGTAGTAGCGGAATGAAATACTTCCTTTTGTACATCGTGGATACTTATCTGATTTAGTATTGCATGTTGCTACATTGCCGTTGATGGTTTTTTTGTGGTTATGAATTTGTTACCCTATTGTAATTTTTCCTCCTCCCCTTTTGCGGAATCGATTGATAACTGAGGATACCTGAGCATTTGGCTTCGAACTTCATTTATGAATGTGGACAGGTTTATAGCTATTACTATTTCACATTACTGCTCATTTTGGATTGTTGTGATACATAGTAAAGTAGTGATTGTCACAGTACTTGAAGACATGCTCTTCAAGTAATTGGTTTGACTGATTCCATTGTAATTGTTTCGCAGGTATCCAGAGTTATACTCCAGTTGCTGAGATGCATAAGATGACTTGTCCTCTGTAGGTTCTTCCATTCTGTATGCAGTGGCCTCCTGAGAATGAGATGGGTTCCACGTCAAACAAGATCCCCTATTTAGGAATTACTTGTGTAATTTCATTAGTCAATTGGCATTATGACAGACTTGCTTCAACTAATGCAATCTTGTTGAATCGTTGATTGGCACCCATTTGAGGTAACTTATTACCACTCTGCCAGCTAACTGCTTGATGGTTGATGCACTCCTAATCCTGCTCGCAATTGTGTCTTGTGGCAGGGTACTCTGCATATTTCCTTAAGCGTTTGTTTATGTCTGATGTTGTATCAGGTTGAGATGTATGCATGTAGGAGTTTGTGCCTCTGTTACCAAGTGCTGAATCTGTATTATCAGATTTTGGCTTATAAATGTTCAACTGCATGACTTGGCAGTGGCTCTGCAAATACTGCTTTGTTGTCTACTGGGACACAACCCAACGAAATGCAGAAAAATTGCACGGAAGGAAGAACAATCTCATCAAGAGTTGGGATCAATGGATCCATTTTATTTCCCATTTCCAATCAGTGTGCTCTACTCCTACCTATAACAACAAGCCATGCCCTGAATCATCCAACGGGAAATTGGCTCAGGAACTGAAGGAGGAAAAAGAAGAACAAAAATGAATCTAGGAAATGCGCCTCGCTATCTGAATTCCTTCCTGAGAGAGCGCCTCCCCTTCACCGCGACCACGTCTGGAGCGCCGCTCCGCGCTGCCACCGGAAGCTGCGCCTGTCCCTCCCGCGACGACGCTAGCACAGCAGATGAAGATGCTGCGGCCGAATGCGGCAGCGAAGCGAGGAAGAGGTCGGTGATGTCGCGGAGGGGCGCCCGCCTCCTCGCCATTCTGCGGGTCTTGACGGCGACGGCGTGCTGTGGCGGCACGTTCTCCTTGTTGCTGCTGCTCCAGACAAGAATTGCCATTTAGTACGAGCTAGTCGCGAGGAGATGCTGTGGTCTGGAGCAGGAGATGGAGGGAATGGGATTAGGATTGGAGAGATGTGGCGCTGGTATTTGTAATGGGAGGTGGGCGGTAGCGTAGCGCGAGATCAGGACCCGAGGCTGGGCTCGAAATTTTCGGGGTTTGGGAAGAACGCGTGGGACTGGGAGGGGAAATTGTGGCGTGGAGTGGAATCCATGGGTTTTCAAGTTCTTTCGGGGAAATCTTGGTTTGGCGATAGCGGGGAGAGGAGGGAAGCCATTTTTCGTTTTGGGACGGTTCTTTTGTTCCGCTGCCTGCCCCGCGGGCGCGGGCGGAGAAGAGAGCGCCTGTTTTTGCGCCTTCCAAAATTTTCTCCGCGGGCCTTTCTTTCTGGCGCCGAAACTGGCCGCTGCCCCCGCCAGCAGCACGTGATGGTGATCATCCAGCGGTAGATCAGCACATGGCGACAGTTTTTTCCTTTTGCCTCGAGAGCACAGGTGTGCAAAAAATAAAACCGGCCGGTTAGACTCAAGTTCATTTTTCTTCATAAATGAAATTCAAACTTTGAAACTAGTACTTCCTTCGTCTTAAAATAGATGTTTTAAATTTATCAAAATTTAAATAAATCTAGACACCATTTAATATATAGATTTATCTAAATTTTAAAAAACATAAGACATCTATTTTAAAATGAAGGGAGTATAAAAATTTGAACTAGTTCAAACTGGCCAAACCGGTTAAACCGGGTTTGCACAGTCTTACATGCTAATATGCCATCGTGCTGTGGTAGACCACGATTGTGGTGTTTATTTGTACTCCCTCCGTTTGGAAATATAAGATGTTTTAGATTTGTGAGTGAGATGTATCTAGACACCTAGATTCATTTGAACTTATACACTAAAAGATGTCTAGATACATCTCCTTCACAAATCTAAAACATCTTATATTTCTAAACGGAGGGAGTAGTTGGATTGAGGAAACCATTTTGCCACCAAATATGACTTATGATTCTCCTACTCCTTCCATCCTACAATAAGTAAGACTAATTTATTTAGACTGCGACTTGGGACGGAACCAACAATCATATACAAGGGGGGCAAGAAAATATACTTTTACTTAGAGGGGACCATATAAGTATATTTGGAGATTTTTTACATTTTTCTACATAATACCTAGGAGGATTTTAGAAAAAAAATCCATCGGGGGGGAGGGGGAGGCATGAGCCCTTGTTTGCACCCTACTGGCTCCGTCCCTGACTGCATCACCAATTTTGAGACCGAGAGAGAGAGTATTAAAAGTGATCTCGAGTCTTCTAGTTTGTCCGTTTCCAGTAGTTTGATCGTATTTTCTTCATAGAGACTACAGAATAAAACACATTGCTTGTTTGGTTTATGAACCTGCTCGGATGAGTTTAGTCACACAATTTGTGTAGTCTTATAACAATTTTTTTGCGAAAATACTACTGACCTATTGATAATTATTAATAGTAGTACAAAAAAAAAGTAATAAAAATTTATATATAGTTTTTTCGAACATCTAGTGATAACTACAAACACTGAAGTGAGCCGAACGCGTGTGGCCGTCCTCACACCTCCCTAACTGAAACAATGCAAAACTTGTTGTAGTAAAACTTATTGTAGTAGACAAATAAAAAAATCATCATGCTAAGACCCTAAAGGACCAACACAAGAGAGCAGCGACCATCGCCAACGATGCAAGTTGTAGATCGAAAGAGATAGACCAGTACCACACAACAAACATGAAAATCGACCGGATCTCTGAAGATCCTTCGGACACATAACTCCACTCGCCCTCCACTAGATCATGTATACAACGGAGAGAATCTTATTCTGACTTCAAAATATTGCCACCGCCTCACCATCCTAAAGAAGACACTAAAACTTCCTAAAAGAAGAACAAAACCCTCCCGCCAGCGAGGGTCGTGGTCTGCTGTATCTCAAGGCCACAAGGGCCACTGGCGAAAGACAAACCAACTGGCTTCACCGATGAAGGGAACAGAAACACTAGATGGGTTGTAGATCGCCTCTTTCTCTCCTTGGCATGTACGAGTATAACTATTTATTTAGTTTCAAAATGATTTAACTAAAATTTATAAGAAACTAGTGAAAAAAGGTCTCGCGTTGGTAGGAATCAAGCAAAGAAAAGGAAGATGGAAGAGAGCTTACGAATAGTTTTATTCTTAGGGCTATCAAATAAAATACGAACACCTGTTAAGGTGTCTCGGTGATGATTTATGTTGTGATTCGCATATAGAATGTGATTCGCATAGAGAAAACCAATCATCGTATCGAAACCATCAAGATCCATCTATGAAGAACACATGATAGATTAGATGTAAAACTCACCAATGATGCAGCAAAGATGTTTGATGATGGAGTTAATGCAAATTTCAATAGAGGATCAAATAGATGATCCCTCTAAGGTTAGCCACACGTATGGTGATCCCAATCCAGTAGAGTTTTGTCGTCTAGAGCTCAAAAACACCAGCATAACCAAGCAACCTTTCAGCGTGTATAGGAGGGATGTTTGCTGCAGACGCATATGATGGGCCAGGTGCTATACCATGGTGGGCCTTGGTGGCCCAAGCGCCACCCCCTACATGGGATGCACTTCCGGTCCTTTACCTTTCGAAACTATTTTGTATCCGGAACGACTTTGGGTTTTCTCTCTGAAACTCATTTCGATGATCCATAACTATTATGAAGTATTTATCTCGTACACATATTCTTAGTACAGTCTATAGATCAAAGATCCCTTAAGAATGTGAGCCCGCATGTTTTATATTATGTAGACATGACCACGAAAACTCCTTTTCGGACAATAGTAAAAAACGGGGTCTGAACACTACTATTGACTCCCACATAATCACGAAGTAATCGAGCAAACCTATTGTCTTCATACATGTTTTCTTTTTATTCGCCGTACATAACAACACACAAGGTGAGATGTATAGGTATCCCCATGAAGCAACTCTTTGATCACTATACCATTTTAACTTCGTTAGTGGTTTGTTCTCTTTTCTCATTTTCGTATTTTGTTATACCTGTAATTCACGTCACGTTGTGTCTGGCTAGACGATAATGAATATCATAATACCGAGAGGGCCTAGAATGTATCTCTTCGTCAGAGGAGAAAATTCCACTCTTGAATCACCGAGTTTTGTACATACGTTTCAATAGTACCCAGATGCCACCTTTATAGCCACCTAGTTAACGTTTGATCAACAATCAAAGTAAATCTTCCTGTATGAAAGCACAAGATGTTCTCATGGTCCGAGGAGACAAGTGTACAAAACAATATTATGACAAAATCAACAAATATGTGACAAAAAGATCTCTTAGTTTATCATATGATTGGGTCGGTTCAACATCCTTATTCTGCCAACAATATGCTCCTACTGCTGTTGAAATCCCCATTAGAATTACTATGTCATGATCATCAATCTTCACATGAACCAGTCCCAGAGGCGCCACTAGGAACACATGGTTTTTATTTCTCTATACGTTCTTATGAGTTTTTTTGAATAGCATATTTAGTGTTTGTGTGTTCATGTATAAGTGTGTAGTAATGTTCTCCATGATACTATGCAAACATTGACTACATAGTATTTTCCCTACCTGAGCATGAAATAGGTTATCATTGAATTATACCTCTATAATTTGTTCTCAATAATTACATTTTTATTAATTATGATTTTGAATTACCCTTTTTATTAACTAACCATTACAAGTGGAGATAACTTCGTTGTTGTTATTCTCACATGAATTTTCATTTTATCAGAACCCAACTCACATAGATATGTTCTACGGGTACCTACTGTTGGTATATCTGGTCTAGCCCAGTGGGAGGCCCGCGTAACGATCCGCTGTTGACAGTGAAGCCCATGACGATTCGGGTGAGGCCAAGCCCATAAAGGACACGATTCCTTGGCGGATACGGCAAGACTAGATAGGAAACTTTAGGGTTTTATCCTCAAACTTGTAACCAACTCGGACATCTCCTGAGACCTGGCCTCCCCATAAAAAGGCCAGGAGGGAGCGACGAGGAGGGTAATCAATATCTCGCACATACACCCGCTAGATCCAATATGCGCGCCATTACTATCTCGACGACCTTGTAAACATTTGGATCATCAATCAATCAAGAATAGAAAAATAGGAGTAGTGTTTTCTCTACGGGGGCCTAAACCTGGGTAAATCTCGTGTCCCCGTATGTTTTTTCTATTAGCCAACAAAGTCTCAAGCGCGTCGCTCTTCCCTGAAACCCAAGTCCATCAAGTATGGGCATTGACGTGATCACTCCACGTCAATTGGCACCGTCTGTGGGAAGCCCACGTGCTGATGTTGCAACTTCGGCGGCCTCATCACCGATGATCTACAATTCGTCGGCATCGGAGGGGCAGATCTGCTTTGTCTCCTTTCACTTCACCGACTACACGCCCAGCTTTCGACTTCCTCAATGACGGAGAGAACATGACGATCGACGATCTCCTCTTCCAGATCGGCACCCTTCGCCTTTTGGACCAGATCCGTTCGGTCCCGGAGAAGTCGACGCCACCGTCGATTGCACCTTCCTCGTGGATTCCACCACCACCTGGCACCCTCAGCGAGCTCAACACCTCTTCATAGATCTACAACTATGATAGCAACAACAGTTGCAACTCCGATCTGAGCAATTCGCTTGAAGGAGACGACAATGTCGGATCCGACCAAGAGATCCGCGGAAGCAAAGTCTACACCAACCACTACATGTGTGCCATCATCAACGCCAACATCGGTGATGGCACTCGCACAAACTCTTGGGAAAGAGACGACGCCAAACGCGACAACCCCAACCATGAAAAACCCAGTTCCATCTATTATGGGTATTGACGTGATCACTCCACGTCACCAACACCGTGATGCATAGAAAAGGAAGTTTTGAAAAAAAATCTATTGGAAGCAAAATCGATGGTGTTCTAGACGAGAAGTGTTAGGAGTGTGTCCACTAGTATTGTATTGAGCAATACCTCTTCCAACAGATCGGATAAGACAAGTTCCGTGATGCAACCCAACACAACATAATAGATGCTCTAGTCAGAGTAAATACATGAGACACTAGTAAGAAGATCCATCCCATCCACTTCACAAATGAGATAAAAAATGCTTCACTTGACTCTATCTCGGATTGCTCCACCAAGTTGAAGATCCATCATAGTTATCAATCTATACCATAATAGGATAGACCTCCATAGATGAACTAGAGTTATAATCCCCAATCCAAACTTCATTTTATTGATTGATACTTGGTTAATCATTCATCTTATTCTGAATATTTACAATATTGTTAATGTATTTCCCTTATGTTTGTCTATATTTTCATGCATGCCTCCAATATCATGCATGAGTAGTTCTTCACCTCCGCATGAGAGATGTAGGGATTGGTAAGTTGTATAATTTCTATAGCTTATACATGGTTTAACCAAGGCGTGTTATCAATTTAACGGGCTAGAAAACATGATTTATTGAACTATTGAGGTTGCAGCCTTATGTACAAACTTTGGTATACAATTGCTTATCTCTACTTGCAACATAGAGGTAAGGTGACATATACGTTAATGAAGGAGATATGCCCTAGAGGCAAATAATAAAGTTTCTTTATTTGATGTATCTATTGTATGTTCATATTACGTTTCTTACCATGCTATAACTGTGTTAATACGAAACATTAATGCACGTGTTGTATGTAAACAAACCAAGTCTCTAGTTACCTCTAGTGAACTAGCTCATTGCTCAACTGATGATCTAAGGTTTTGAGATCATGGGTGATGCTGGCGTGTTGTTGACGTGGGAGCTTCTTATTCTTTAAGTCCCCGACAACAGCACTAGAAAACTTGTTGATGGCACCTGAGAGCGCTTCGTCGGGAAACCCTAAGAGAAAGGTGTGATGCAACACAGCAGCAAGTCTTCCCTCGGTAAGAAACCGAGGTTATCGAACCAGTAGGAGGAATTAAATGTCTCAAAGGTGTTGCAAACAACTTGGAGACCCACACAACACAAACTCAAGACTTTGCCCCAACGAACAGTGAGGTTGTTAATCTCACCGGTTGCTGTAACAAAGGATTAATTGTATGGTATGAAAGGTGATAGTGGTTTGCAGAAAGTAAACAGTAACAGTGGAAGATGTATCAATGGTAAAGATTGTACCGGGGTCCATAGTTCACTAGAGGTGTTCTCCTTAGATAAACAAATATGGCATGTTGGGTAAGCAAATTACGACATGACAATTGACAGGACTGAGCAAAGAATAACAATGCAATACTAGACATTAAGATCCTATGAGATTCAATTGGGCAATACAACAAGATACATAGACCGCCATCCAACTGCATCTATGACTAGAAGTCCACCTTTTGGCTATCATCCGAACCCCCTCCAGTATTAAGTTGCAAGCAACAGACAACTGCTTTAAGCAAAGTGTGTAAGGTAAACAATCCACTTGTTCCATGAACAAGAGACCGTTGTTTTCTCCCTAGTGGCAACAACATATCAACAACCGAAGAGATTTTTGTCACTTCCCTTAGATTAAATAGAGGCATGAACCCACTATCGATCATAAATACCCCCTCTTGGAGTCACTAGAAACTACTTGGCCAAGATAGCTACTAACAATGGAGAGCATGCAAGATCACAAACAACACATACATGATAGAATCAATAAGACAAAACCATTAATCAATCTGACATATTAATATCAATATCCATCGGATCCCCACAAACACAACATGCATGATTACAAATAGATGAGATCTTGATCATGAACGGAGCTCACAATATCTAGACAAGAAAGCACAAAGGAGGAGATACAACCATCTAGCTACTACATGGACCTGTACTCCAAGGTGGAACTACTCACGCTTCATACCGGAGGCTGGCATGATGAAGAAGAAGGCCTCCGGGATGATCTTCCCTCCGTTAGGGTGCCGAGAAGAGCTTCAGATCCCCCAATCTAGGGACGATGGTGGCGGAGGCTACATACGGTTTTGTGGAATATTGATCGGGTACTTAGGGTTTAGGCATCGCGGGCTTCTTATAGGAAAAGAGGCGAGGCAGGGAGGCGGCCAGGGGGCCACACCCTGCCCATGCATGGCCTAGGGTGGGCCCGAGCCTAGGGGGTGCGGCCGCCCTGTGGCTCCCCTCCGTCTCTCCTCTAGACTTGATGAGTGCAACAACACTTCATTGGGAGACCCCAAGAGGAAGGTGTGATGCAGTTCAGCAGGCAAGTTTCCCTCAGTAAGAAACCAAGGTTATCGAACTAGTAGGAGGAAGGAAACACCCCAAAGGTGCTGCAAGCAACATGGAGACCTGCACAACACAAACTCAAGACTTTGCCCCGAAGAATCAGTGAGGTTGTCAAGCTCACCGGTTTGTTGTAACAAATGATTAAACGTATGGTGTGGAAGGTAATGGTTTGTAATAAGTAAACAAGTAACAGTGGAAGATGTATCAATGGTAAAGATTGGACCGGGGTCCATAGTTCACTAGAGGTGCTCTCCTTAGATAAAAAATATGGCATGAAGGGTAATAAAATTACAGCAGGGCAATTGACAGGAACTGAGCAAGGCATAACAATGCAATACCAGACAAAATATCCTATGAGATTCGATTGGGAAATACAACAATATACATAGACCGCCATCCAACTGCATCTATGACTAGAAGTCCACCTTTGGGTTATCATCTGAACCCCCTCCAGTATTAAGTTGCAAGCAACAGACAACTTCTTTAAGCAAAATGTGTAAGGTAAATAATCTACTTGTTCTATGAACAAGAGACCGTTGTTTTCTCCCTAGTGGCAACATCACATCTACAACCGAAGAGATTTCTGTCACTTCTCTTGGAAACTAGAGGCATGAACCCACTATCGAGCATAAATACCCCCTCTTGGAGTCACTAGCAACTACTTGGCCAAGATAGCTACTAACAACGGAGATCATGCAACATCACAAACAAGACAAACATGATAGAATCATAAAGACAAAACCATTAATAAATCTGACATAGTAATCTAAATATCCATTGGATCCCCGCAAACACAACATGCATGATTACAAATAGATTAGATCTTGATCATGAACGGAGCTCACAAGATCTATACATGAAAGCACAAGGAGGAGATACAACCATCTAGCTACTACATGGACCCATGGTCCAAGGTGGAATTACTCACGCATCATACCGGAGAAGAAGGCCTCCGGGATGATCTCCCCTCCGGCAGGGTGCTGGGAAGAACTTCAGATCCCCCCGATCTAGGGACGATGATGGCGGCGGCTATAGAAGGTTTCGTGGAGTTTCGATCAGGTACCTAGGGTTTCTGCATCGGGGGCTTCTTATAGGCGAAGAGGCAAGGCTGGGAGGTGACCAAGGGGCCCACACCCTACCCAGGCGCGGGGTGGGCCCACCCGCGCCTAGGGGGGTCTGGCCGCCTTGGTTCGCTTCTCTGTCTCGTCTTCTGGCTTCATGTCCCCCACGGTAAAATATTGACTTTGGCTTTTGTCCCGTCCAATTCCGAGAATATTGATTTTCTGCCTTTCTGGAACCAAAAATAGAAGAAAATAGGCAACTGGTACTGTGGAAACTTGTTAATAGGTTAGTTCCAGAAAAGATATAAAAAGACCTCAAAGTGTAGACAAAGTAAAACAAAGTAGATACTAAACAAGCATGGAGCATAAAAAATTATAGATACGTTTCCGACGTATCAAGCATCCCCAAGCTTAACTCATGCTCGTCCTCGAGTAGGTAAGTGATAAAAGAATAATTTTTGAGGTGACATGCACCATGAAAACCAAGATCAAACCATTTGCAAGCATTGACAGCTGGGAACAAAGAACTCCGAACATGTGCATGAAAGATGGAGTTCTAACAATAGGACATAGTAACTATGCATGCAACATGAAAGGCTACAAATAAAGATCATGAATAACATGCATTAAATTTTTTCTGTTTCACATACAGAAACATAGCATAGTGGCATTCAGCTTGTCCCTCATAGAGTAGAAAATAGATGCATAGGACACCTTCAAAGTTCACAAGGGTGAGTAGAAACAAGTAGCACAAGAACAAGTAATATCACAATATACATCAATCAATAAGTTTGGGGACACTGCACACAGGATGACAACTATGCTCTCTTAATGGTGCCTAAAGGTAGAAGGTGGAGACTCAAATAATGGTGGAAGAAAGGCCCTTCATAAAGGAAGCAGGGATTTCAAGTTTCAAAAAGAGCTTCCAAAAATTCTGGTACTTGTTAGCTTTCAGCCCTCATTGCCGCTATCATAAGCATCTTGAAGTGATTAAGGTTAAAGTGAACAAATATGGAGTATATGCTTGACAAAGTATAAGTTGGCAATCTCAAGTCCCTTGAATACGAGGGCCACACCTCATGCTACTCAACTTTAGTCACCTATAAGTTCTTGTCATTGTAAGTACATGCATATCATAGAGAACCGCCAACAGGGTACCCCTTGCACATGGTACAGGAGCTATCCCATAACCAAAATGACAAGGCAAGAAGACAATGAGCATCTCAACGATCTTTTTATTTACTATATGCATAGCTTTTTATTGAGGATGCTTCATAGATAGCTCACTATGGTGATGCTGCAAGTTTCCACCATGATTAGGGATGGATTAGGCTAGTGGCCCAGGCATTTCTCTAACACAAAATACATACTCCATGGACTGACAAATTCCCTCTTTATTTCACACCGGTGACATCCATAGACAAAAGAGCATGATATCAACTGAGTACAAAGTACAAGTGCAATGTTGAAAATGTTCCCCATGACATCACGGTTCTGCTAATTCCAACGTATAAGTGCAAGAATATACAACATAGATGACACAATGGTTCAAGTTTATTAGGGGCAAAGAATATAAAGTGTGCCATCAATTTTTTGAGGGCTTTAATCACTAAGTTTTCACATAACAAAATAGTTTTTAATTGGAAGATAGCTAAAAGCAAGAATACACTTGGAATGGTGTAACACACCATGCATAGGAGTTTATAGTGGACACTTTGGAATAACTTGGTTTCTTGGGAGTTGGAAGCATGAGTAGATCTTACTCATACAAGTGGAGGCTAGCAAAAGACTGGGAGCAACCAACTAAGAGAGCAATAATGGCCATAATCATGTAGAGCAAAAAAACATTACTAATCAAAGCATAGAGTGGTACTACAATTCAAGGACTAAATTATCATAGAGTCTATGGTGACTTGTCATAGTCATACCATGGTGTGAGCATGTGCCAAGTCAACCCAAACAAAGCATCAAAGGATAATACCACAATACTATGCTTTTGCATGCTAAAACAACACATAATGTTTTCAAGGAACACTAAGCAATCCCAATTGTTTGGAACAAGACATTCTACAACAATAATCACTAAGCATAAGGTCAAAAAAAAACGCCTAGCATGTCATGCTAAAGTCTAAGTCACAGTCAATGTAAGCTCCTCTTGCACTTATCAAGCAAGAACTTCCTACTCCTTTCCAACACCAAGCAACTTACTTGCAACAACATAGCGAGAACGGGGATACAAACTACTTTTTTCAAGCAAACTAAACAAACTAAGCAAACCAAACGAAAACTAATATGCTCCAAGAACAACACAACAGTGCATGAAACAATAAAAACGAAGTGTCTAGATAGACCTGAGCTTTTTATTGATGAAGAAGGGGATGCCTTGGGCATCCCCAAGCTTTGACGCTTGTACCTTTTGGATATTTCTTGGTGTGACACCGGGGTGGAATCCCCAATCTTGAGCTTTTCTCCATTCTTCATCTTATTACATCACTCTTTCTCTACACCTGAAAATTTTCCTTCATACAAAACTTCACACAATCTTCATTAGCAACATTAGTGTATTCAAAAGATAATAGACCCTTAGGTAAAGCTTTGTAACAGCAAGACTTTTCACTAAAAACACATGCTACTGTAGAAAATCCTTCAAAAATCTCAATTCCCCAAAAGAGAACTCAAAAAGGAATCAATAAGAAGCAAATGCAAATAATGGCAGAAATCTGTCAAAACAGACCAGAAGGTAGAAACTGATTTTTTGGAACATCTTATGTTGCTCAAATAAAAAAGTGTTGAACTAATGAAAGTTATCTAACATACTAGGGGACTTGTTCGTAAATTTTCAGCTCAATCATGGTTACAGAGACTCCTCACGATTTTTTTTGGTGGAGGACAAAAATCTGTTTCGGGACAGCAACTCCCCAAATCTTACTTCCCTCTCATTAGAGGCCATTCTTGGCACAAAAAGCAAACAAAAAGGATAAGGAGAGGTCATTACTGAAGTAATAACTTCCAGGACTCAAGGAAACTCTTAGGTTATCTCCCAACAAGTAATTTTCTTTAACGCCTTTAAGTTAGGCACAAGAAGCAAGAAGAATCAAGTATTTTCAAATGAGGCGGTAACCCTCTTGTTCTTTCCTTTCTTCTTCTCTTTAGGGAAGAGATGATTGCTTACTGGAGGAGAAAAATGCATAATGCCTTTTCCCACATCTATTACTGCTCCAAGGTGTTTCAGTAGGGATCTTCCAAGTGTGATCTGTCCTTTGCCTACACATTCAATAACAAGATAATCAATGGACACCATTTTCCCTGAGATTTCTGTAAACACACCTTCAGCTATTCCAATGGGCAATAAAGTGGCATTATTAGTAAGAGAGATTTCCTCTCCTCCTTCATAAAGCCCCCAAATACTCAAAGAATCATAAATATATTTAGGCATGAGACAAAATTCAGACATGATATCACAGTGAGCATAAAAAAGTGTAGTATTTATAGAGACTTTGATTGTGGGAAACCACTTTGAAGGCTCAGAATTTATGGGAACATAATCATGGTAAGCCCTAAGTGTGTGATAGCAACTATTCATAGCAGCAATACTGGTCTCAAGAGTGTTCAACCTAGCAAAAATATTTATGACGGAGGAATAACACTTGCCAGGTGTACCATAGATTATAATTAATTTCTTTATGGCATCAAAAGCTTCATCCTCAGTACACAGCAAAATATATTTCTCAGCCACATCATCCAAAGCATATCTATAACGAAGAGCAATACTGCGGTAGAAACTATCAATAACCAAGCTAATACTCATCTTAGGCTCAGTTTCCCTTTGTAAAGCGGAGATTCTAGAGCAAGCTTCTTTAAAACTCTCTTCACTTTTTTGCTTAAAAGTGGAGATATCTTCCATAGGTGAAATAAATATTGGTCCAAAACCAGACATGGTAGCAACTAGGGTAGGAACTAACTTTTTTGTGTTTTTGATAAGAAAAGGAAAACCAAATTAAACTAATTTTTTTTGGAGTTTTTGAAAAGAGGCAAACAAAACCAAGCAAAAGAAACTAAGCAAACTAAAAACAAATTAAAGATAAAGGAAGTGGAGTACTCCCCTTGTGAATACGTCCTTAGCCTCCCCGGCAATGGCGCCAGAAAAAGGCTTGATGAGTGCAGCAGCACTTCGTTGGGAGACCCCAAGAGGAAGGTGTGATGCAGTTCAGCAGGCAAGTTTCCCTGAGTAAAAAACCAAGGTTATCGAACCAGTAGGAGGAAGGAAACACCCCAAAGGTGCTGCAAGCAACATGGAGACCTGCACAACACAAACTCAAGACTTTGCCCCAACGAATCAGTGAGGTTGTCAAGCTCACCATTTTGCTGTAACAAAGGATTAAATGTATGGTGTGGAAGGTAATGGTTTGCAACAAGTAAACAAGTAACAGTGGAAGATGTATCAATGGTAAATATTGGACCAGGGTCCATAGTTCACTAGAGGTGCTCTCCTTAGATAAACATCATGGCATGAAGGGTAAAGAAATTACAGCAGTGCAATTAACAGGAACTGAGCAAGGCATATCAATGCAATACCAGACAAAAAGATCCTACGAGATTCGATTGGGCAATACAACAATATACATATCCGCCATCCAACTGCATCTATGACTAGAAGTCCACCTTTGGGTTATCATCCGAACCCCCTCCAGTATTAAGTTGCAAGCAACAGACAATTGCTTTAAGCAAAATGTGTAAGGTAAACAATCTACTTGTTCTATGAACAAGAGACCGTTGTTTTCTCCCTAGTGGCAACATCACATCTACAACCGAAGAGATTTCTGTCACTTCCCTTGGAAACTAGAGGCATGAACCCACTATCGAGCATAAATACCCCCTCTTGGAGTCACTAGCAACTACTTGGCCAAGATAGCTACTAACAACGGAGAGCATGCAAGATCAAAAACAACACAGACATGATAGAATCATAAAGACAAAACCATTAATCAATCTGACATAGTAATCTCAATATCCATCAGATCCCCGCAAATACAACATGCATGATTACAAATAGATTAGATCTTGATCATGAACGGAGCTCACAAGATCTATACATGAAAGCACAAGGAGGAGATACAACCATCTAGCTACTACATGGACCCATAGTCCAAGGTGGAACTACTCACGCATCATACCGGAGAAGAAGGCCTCCGGGATTATCTCGGGAAGAACTTCAGATCCCGCCTGACCTAGGGACGACGGTGGCGTCGACTACAAAAGGTTTCGTGGAGTTTTGATCGGGTACCTAGGGTTTCTGTATCGGGGGCTTCTTATAGGAAAAGAGGAGAGGATGGAAGGCCGCCAGGGGCCCACACCCTACCCAGGCGCGGGGTTGGCCCACCCGTGCCTAGGGGGGTCTGGCCGCCCTGGTTCGCTTCTTCGTCTCGTCTTCTGGCTTCATGTCCCCCACGGTAAAATATTGACTTTGGCTTTTGTCTTGTCCAATTCCGAGAATATTGATTTTCTACCTTTCTGGAACCAAAAACAGAAGAAAACAAGCAACTGGCACTGTGGCAACTTGTTAATAGGTTAATTCTAGAAAAGATATTAAAACACTTTAAAGTGTAGACAAAATAAAGCAAAGTAGATACTAAACAAGCATGGAGCATCAAAAATTATAGATACGTTTCCAACGTATCAGGACTCTGTGTTCTCCTTGGTGGAATATTAACTTTGGCTTTTGTCCCGTCCAATTCCCAGAATATTTCCTTACTAGCTTTTCTGAAACCAAAAACAGAAGAAAACAGGCAACTGGCACTATGGCATCTTGTTAATAGGTTAGTAACATAAAACATATAAAACACCTCAAAGTGTAGACAAAGCAAAGCAAAGTAGATACTAAACAAGGATGGAACATAAAAATTATAGATACATTTCTGACGTATCAAGCATCCCCAAGCTTAACTCCTGCTCGTCCTCGAGTAGGTAAGTGATAAAATAATAATTTTTGAGGTGACATGAACCATCAAAATCAAGATCAAACCATTTGCAAGCATTGAAAGCTAGGATCAAAGAACTCTAAACATGTGCATGAAAGATGGAGTTATAACAATAAGACAAAGTAACTAAGCATGCAACATGAAAGGCTACAAACAAAGATCATGAATAACATGCATTGAAAAACGTTTGTTTATTTCACATACAGAAAACATGGCATAGTGGCAATCAGCTTATCCCTCATGGAGTATCAAATAGATGCATAGGACACCTTCAAAGTTCATAAGAGTGACTAGATACAAATAGCACAAGAACAAGCAATATCAATAATATGCATCAATCAATAAGTTTTGGGACAATGGTCATAGAACTAAGAATGAAAACTATGCTCTCTTAACTGGTGCCTAAAGGTAGAAGGTGAAGACTCAATATAATAGTGGAAGAAAGACCCTTCATAAAGGGAAGCAGGAATTTCAAATTTAAAAAAGAGCTTCCAAAAATTATGGTACTTGTTAGCTTTCAGCCCTTATTGCCCCTTTCATAAGCATCTTGAAGTTATTAAGGTTAAAGTGAACAAACTATGGAGTATATGCTTGACAAAGTATAAGTTGGCAATCTCATGTCCCTTGAATACGAGGGCCGCTCCTCATGCTACTCAAGTTTAGTTACTTGCAATTTCTTGTCATAGTAAGTACATGTGTATCATAGAGAACCGCCAACAGGGTACCCCTTGCACATGGTATAGGAGCTATCCCATAACCAAAATGACAAGGCAAGCATACAATGAGCATCTCAGCATTCTTCTTATTTACCATGGGAATATGGTGCTTTTTTCTCTCTTTCCTCTTTTCTCAATATGTCTCTTTTTCTCAATCTCTTTTTTTGTAAGAAGAATGCTTCATAGATGTCACTATGGTGATGCTGCAAGTTTCCACCATGATTAGGCATGGCTTAGGCTAGCAGACCAGGCGTTTCTCTAACACATATACACAACTCCATGGACTTACAAGCTCCCCTTTCATTTCACACCGACGACATCCATAGACAAAAGAGCATGATATCAATTGTGTACAAAGTACAAGTGTTATGTTGAAAGCGTTCCCCATGACAACATGGTTCTGCTAATTCCAACGTATAAGTGCAAGCATATACAACGTAGATGACACAATGGTTCAAGTTTATTAGGGGCAAGAAATATAAAGTGTGCCACCAAGTTCGTGAGAGCTTTAATCACTAAGTTTTCACATAACAAAATACTTTTTAATTGGAAGATAGATGAAAACAAGAATATAATTGGAATGGTGTAACACACCATGCATAGGAATTTATAATGGACACTTTTGAATAAATTGGTTTCTTGGGAGTTGGAAGCATGAGTAGAGCTTACTCATACAAGTGGAGGCTAGCAAACGACTAGGAGAGACCAACTAAGAGAGCATTAATGACCATAATCATGCAGAGCGACAAAACATTACTAATCAAAGCATAGAGTCATACTACAAGTCAAGGACTAAATGATCATAGAGGCTATGGTGACTTGTTCATAGTCATAACATGGTGTGAGCATGTGCCAAGTCAACCCAAACAAAGCATCAAAGGAGAATACCACAATACTATGCTTTTGTATGCTAAAACAACGCATGATTATTTCATGGCAACTAAGCAATCCCAATTGTTTGGAACAAATCATGCTATAGCAATAATCACTAAGCATAAGGTCAAAACAACACCTAGCATGACATGCTAAAGTCTAAGTCACAGTCAAAGCAAGATCCTTTTGCACTATTTCAAGCAAGAACTTTCTACTCCTTTCCAACACCAATCATCTTATTTGAAATAACATAGTGAGAACGGGGGTCCAAACTACTTTATTCGAGAAAACTAATCAAACTAAGCAAAGGAAACGAAAACTAATACGCTCCAAGAACAACACAACAGTGCATCAAACAATAAAAACGAAGTGTCTAGAAAGACCTGAGCTTTCTATTGATGAAGAAGGGGATGCCTTGGGCATCCCCAAGCTTTGATGCTTGTACCTCTTGGATATTTCTTGGGGTGACACCGGGGTGGTATCCTCAAGATTGAGCTTTTGTACATTCTTCATCTCATTACATCATTCTTTCTCTACACCTCAAAATTTTCCTTCATATAAAACTTCACACAATCTTCATTAGCAACATTACTGTATTCAAAAGATATTAGACCCTTGGGTTTAGCTTTAGAACAACAAAACTTTCACTAAAAACACAAGATACTGTAGTAACTCCTTCAAAAATCTCAATTATCCAAAATATAACCCAAAAAGGAATCAATAAGAAGCAAATGCAAATAATGGCAGAAATCTGTCAAAACAGACCAACAGGTAGAAACCGATTTTTTTGAACATCTTCTATTGCTCAAATCAAAAAGTGTTGAACTAACGAAAGTTATCTAACATACTGGGGGACTTATTCATAAAATTCCAGCCTAATACTAGTTATATAGACTCCTCACGATTTTTTTTGGTGGAGGACAAAATTTTGTTTCGGGACAGCAACTCCCCAAATCTTACTTCCCTCTCATTAGAGGTCATTCTTGGCACAAAAAGCAAACAAAAAGGATAAAGAGAGGTCATTACTGAAGTAGTAACTTCCAAGTCTCAAGAAAACTCTTGGGTTATCTCCCAATAAGTACTTTTCCTTTAACGCCTTTAAGTTAGGCACAAGAAGCAAGAATCAAGTATTTTCAAATGAAGAAGCATTAACATCAATACTTGCAAACTCCTCAACTATGAAGGGTATCTCATCCAAATGAGTTTTGGAGGATCCCTTCTCGTCTCTCCTTGGTTTACTACTTTCATCAAAAGGATTTTCAAGAACAATCCAATCAATATTCTTTTCAAAGGCTTCATGCATTCCAACAAGTTTAAAGGGTATGGGTATCTTAATTTCCTCTCTAGGTTTGGTTCTATCTAAAGTACCCACAACATCTACACATGAGCCTAGCAAATTAAAATGCCCAAAGACCTTTTTAGCTTCCTTAGCAACATCATTGAACTCTTTTAGTAAAGTTTCAAGGATAAATTCTCTCTTTTCAGTATTCTTTTCTTCTTTTAGTTTGAGAAACAAAATTTGCATCATGGGGTTAAGGTTAACAAATCTAGCCTCCAACATATGAACTAAAGAAGATGCAGCAGTTTCATAATTAGGAGCAAGTTCTGCTATAGATCTATCCTCAATATCCTCGTGCTTGCTAACATGATTAAAGAATTCTTCAATATTTTATTTCCCAATTATAGAGCCACTACCTATTGAAAGGTCCTTCAGGGTGAACTTGGGGAACAACATGGTGAGCTAGAGCAAGGTGGCAACTAGAGAAGAAACATTTTTTTTTGTGTTTTTGATAAGAGAAAGCAAACCAAACTAAACTATTTTTTTTGGAGTTTTTGATAAAAAGAGGCAAACAAAACCAAGCAAAAGAAACTAAGTAAAACAAAAACAAAGTAAAGAAAAAAGTTTGAGAAGGACTCCCCTTGTGAAGACGTCCTTAGCCTCCCCGGCAACGGCGCTAAAATACTTGTGCTAGCGTGTTGTTGACATGGGAGCTTCTTCTTCTTTAAGTCCTCGACAACGGCGCCAGAAAACTTGTTGATGGCCCCTGAGAGCGCTTCGTTCGGAAACCGCAAGAGCAAGGTGTGATGCGGCACGACAGGTAGTCTTCCCTCAGTAAGAAACCAAGGTTATCGAACCAATAGGAGGAAGGAAACATCTCAAAGGTTTTGCAAGCAACTTGGAGACCTGCACAACACAAACTCAAGACTTTGCCCCAACGAACAATGAGGTTGTCAATCTCACCGGTTGCTGTAACAAAGGATTAACTGTATGGTATGGAAGGTGATAGTGGTTTGCAGAAAGTAAACAGTAACAGTGGAAGATGTATCAATGGTAAAGATTGGACCGGGGTCCATAGTTCACTAGAGGTGTTCTCCTTAGATAAACAAACATGGCATGCTGGGTAAACGAATTACAGCAGGGCAATTGACAGGACTGAGCAAGACATAACAATTCAATACTAGACATCAAGATCCTATGATATTCGATTGGGCAACAATACAACAAGATACATAGATCGCCATCCAACTGCATCTATGACTAGAAGTCCACCTTTGGGCTATCATCTGAACCCCCTCCAGTATTAAGTTGCAAGAAATAGACAACTGCTTTAAGCAAAGTGTATAAGGTAAACAATCCACTTGTTCCATGAACAAGACACCGTTGTTTTCTCCCTAGTGGCAACACCACATCTACAACCTTAGAGATTTCTGTCACTTCCCTTAGATTAAATAGAGGCATGAACCCACTATCGAGCATAAATACCCCTATTAGAGTCACTAGCAACTACTTGTCCCATATAGCTACTAATAACAGAGAGCATGCAAGATCACAAACAACACAGACATGATAGAATAAATAAGACAAAACCATTAATCAATCTGACATAGTAATCTCAATATCCATCGGATTCCCACAAACACAACATGCATGATTACAAATAGATGACATCTTGATCATGAACGAAGCTCACAAGATCTAGACATGAAAGAACAAAGGAGGAGATACAACCATCTAGCTACTACATGGACCCGTAGTCCAAGGTGGAACTACTCATGCTTCATACCGGAGGCTATCATGATGAAGAAGAAGGCCTTCAGGACGATCTCCCCTCCGGTAGGGTGCCAGGAACAGCTTCAGACCCCCTGATCTTTGTACGACGGTGGTGGTGGCTATAGACGGTTTCGTGGAATATTGATCGGGTACTTAGGGTTTAGGCATTGGGGATTCTTATAAGTGAAGAGACGAGGCAGGGAGGCGTCCAGGGGAACCACACCCTACCGAGGCGCGGCCTAGGGTGGGCCCGCGCCTGGGTGGGGTGCGGCCGCCCTGTGGCTCCCCTCTCCTCGGTGAAATATTAACTTTGGCTTTTGTCCCGTCCAATTCCGAGAAAAATTCCTTACTAGCTTTTCTGAAACCAAGGCACTGTGGCATCTTTTTAATAGGTTAGTACCAGAAAACATATAAAAACACCTCAAAGTGTAGACAAAGCAAAGAAAAGTAGATACTAAACAAGCATGGAACATCAAAAATTATAGATACGTTTCCGACGTATCAGGTGATAGTGCCAATTGACAATGAGGTCATGTAATTAGTTGAATGATATATGATAGACATACACCCAAAGTAATATCACAATGAGATCTAGTTACTAAAACGTTCATCGTTGCTGATGCCATAGAAACCTCATAACCTAATCCTTTGACTACGAGATAATGCATAATCACCGTTACTAGAAGGAGACTTTTGATGGTATCAAGTCTCAAGCTGTGAAGGGTGATCATAAAGGTGCTATCAGGTTTCCCGAGGGAACGGGTTGAGGAGTATTTATCAATATAAGGATTTGCCAATCCAAGTAACGGTAGGTACACGTGGCCAACTCGGTGACGTTGCATTAACAAAACTTGCAAGCATAAGACTAGGTCATGGAATGCAACGACATGGAAATGAGTAAACGAGTTCATCAGAAATGAGATCGAAAGGAGGTATGGATATATTGATACGTTGGAAACGTATCTATAATTTTTGATGCTCCATGCTTGTTTAGTATGTACTTTGCTTTACTTGTCCACACTTTGAGGTGCTTTTTACATGTTTTCTTGTACTAACCTATTAACAAGTTGCAACAGTGCCATATGCCTGTTTTCTGATGTTTTGGTTTCATAAAAGTTAGTAAAGAAATATTCTCGGAATTGGACGGCACAAAGGACAAAGTCAATAACTTTCCATGGGGGAACACGAAGTCCAGAGGGGAGCCCATAAGGCCAGCCAGGGGGGCCAGACCCACCCTAGGCGCGGATGGGCCCAACCCTGTGCCTGGCTAGGGTTTGGGCACCCTGGCCGCCTCCCGGTCTCGCCCCTTCGCCTATAAAAATCCCCCGATATAGAAACCCTGAGTACCCGATCATAAATCCACGAAACCGTCTGTAGCCGCCGCCACCATCGTCTCTAGATCGGGGGGATCTGAAGTTCTTCCCGGCACCCTGCCGGAGGGGAGATCATCCCGGATGCCTTCTCTCCGTTATGATTCGTGAGTAGTTCCACCTTGGACTATGAGTCCATGTAGTATCTAGATGGTTGTATCTCCTCCTTTGTGCTTTCATGTATAGATCTTGTGAGCTCCGTTCATGATAAGATCTAATCTCTTTGTAATCATGCATGTTGTGTTTGTGGGGATCCGATGGATATTGAGATTATTATGTTGGTTTGATTAATGGTTTTATATTTATGATTCTATCATGTCTGTGTTGTTTGTGATCTTGCATGCTCTCCGTTGCTAGTGGTTATCTTGGCCAAGTAGTTTCTAGTGACTCCAAGAGGGAGTATTTATGCTCGATAGTGGGTTCATGCCTCTAGTTTCCAAGGGAAGTGACAATAATCTCTTCGGTTATAGATGTGTTGTTGCTACTAGGGAGAAAACAACGGTCTCTTGTTCATGGAACATGTGGACTGTTTACCTTACACACTTTGCTTAAAGAAGTTGTCTGTTGCTTGCAACTTAATACTGGAGGGGGTTCGGATGATAACCTGAAGGTAGACTTCTAGTCATAGATGCAGTTGGATGACGGTCTATGTATATTGTTGTATTGCCCAATCAACCTCATAGGATCTTTCTGGCTACTAATTGCATTGTTATGCCTTGATCAGTTCCTGTCAATTGCCCCGTTGTAATTTGTTTACCCTTCATGCCATGTTGTTTATCTAAGGAGAGCACCTCTAGTGAACTATGGACCCCGGTCCAATCTTTACCATTGATACATCTTCCACAGTTACTTGTTTACTGTCACATCCCAAAATTTTCCAAATTTTGAAATGTGAAAAATAAATAAACAAAAGAAATGATTGTTGAAATTTAGGGTGAAAAGAAACTTTTTGTTTCTAAAAGGAAACATCAAAACCCTTCTTGAAATTTTTTGAATAAAAGGGAATTCAAAAAAATTTCAATCAAGTGAAATGCATTCATCAATGAATGTATCTTGAAATTTAAACACATGGAAAAGTTAAACAAAAACCCTAAAACCCTAATGGAATAATTCATTTCCAAGATCTCTCTAAGACTATGGATTTCATCCATATAAAAATTTGTCGACAAACATTTATAAATGATCAAGAATGATAATAAAAATATTATAAAACCATAGAAATTGGTTTCATTCAATTTCAAACCATGGATAAAAACTTATGAATTTAATAAGTTAAAAGGAAATAATTTCCAAGACTAATAAAGCTCCTATCTAAATACATGCCAAATCTTGAGCAAAATAATCGTAAAAGGATTTAAAAAGATAAACAAAGATTAAATAAAATTATACAAATCGGAATCACCAATTTTGGATCTATAAAATAAAAAGATATGGATTTTATAAGGGAAATAAATAAATAAATAAGGAATATTTAAAAGCCAAATTAAATCTTGGCCAAATTCATAAGCAAATAGAATAAATATATTCCAAATAAAGTAAAGGGATAAAGAATATTCAAATAAAAGTGTATGGGATTAAACCATATTCTGATTACATTTAAATGGGGATAAAATCCCTAAGATAAATGATTAATTAAATCATGGGAAAAATAATGGAAATTGCCAAGAGGATTAAAAATTATCTAATTGACTTAAAAAGAATAAATGAATTATTTGAATAAATAATATGGATTGGAACCATATTTAAATCTTATTTAAAACAAGAACAAATGTCTATTTTAAAATAATAATAAACCATAATAGAATAAAAAGAAATATTCTAAAATGGACTTTAGAATATATTAATAAACATTATTAAAAAACATACTGAAAGTTGAGAAAAGTTTGAAAACAAATTAGAGTTTGAAATCATTTGAATAAAATGAAAAAAGAAGATCAAAATAGAAAAGGAAAAATAAATCATGAAGAAAAAATAGAAAACGAAGCTAGCCCAGTCAGGCCCAACAAGCACAGCCCAACTCGCAGCCCACCTCTCCCCCGAACCGTTTCTTTTTCCACTCGCGAGCAAACCCATTCAGTCACTGACGTTGTGACCCCACACGCACACCCTCTCTCGCTGACAAACAGCCCCACCGCCAGCTCATCATCATCAACCTCGCAGCGACCGTTCCCCCTTGCACCTCGCCGTTTCTGCCATTGATTGATTTGATAAATTCGCATTGATGCTGCAGTGATTACTCCCTGCGACCATACCCGCTTAAACGCCCCTCTCCCCTCTCTCTTCCCCCCACTCTCCACACCCTCTCTGCCCCAGGGATGTTCTGATTTTGAACCACACCGCACTACCTCCGACGAGCTCCTTTGGCCAATTCCGGCCAACACCGCCAGCCCCGTTGCCCCCAGAGAAAACGAGTGAGATCCCCAGTACCAGGCGCACCTACAGGTACCTCCCCCTTTCCCGCACGTGCCCCAGAGGCTCGACAACCTAAACGACAGAGCGCCACCGTCGTCTGCCCATCTCTGGCGATGTTTCCCTGTAAGAATCGTCCTCTCCTATCTCTCTGGATGATGCTCTCGCACTCACCGTACCCTCGCGTGTCTAACCCCACTACTTGCTTGCTCTCTCGTGCTCTTTAGCGACGCCACCGACGAAGCCCGTGCGTGCCCGAAGGTAGCAAGAACTCCGACGAGGAATTCCCATCGTCCCCGTGCGCCCCTTCGCCAACCACGACCAAGTTGAGCATTGCCACACTCCGGCGAGTCTGGTAAACCCCTTCTCCCTCTCCCGCGCTTCCTAATTCATCGGCAATGCCACCGCCAGAGCGCAACCATCGCTAGCTCCACCCATCTGTGGTCGCTGCAGTTTGAGCCGTTCGATTTAGATCTGATGGATGCGATAGATAACTTAACGAAGGGGTACAAATCGATCTGTGCCATGCGATTCACTTCAGATCCTACGATCCATAGGGCGCGATCTGTGCGAACCGGTACCAGCGAATAAGATTAAGACACGTGGCTTGAGTCTGTCTCTTAAAATCCAGAAAATGATTTTGTTTGTTTAAACTTGCAAAATCCATAACTATTGTTCTGCTTGGCCAAATTTTACAAATTTTATATCATTGGAAGCACAAAAATACAAACTTTGCAACCATGCCATTAGTTTAGTATTTTACTTCTGTAAAATTGGGTGTTTTTTGCAGAAACATATTTAGGCTTATTTTGTGTATAAAATTTATTCTAAAAATTATTTTAGGGTAAAATATTTTGTAAATGGTTTGATTTAAACTCTCTGACCTTAAACACCAAGTTTTAGGATTTAAAAATATATTTGATGAACCCTAGTAAATTATTACTTTTTTTAAAGGCATTTCTAGCAAATAAAAATATTGCTTTGATTTAAAAATGGAATTTAGGTGAAACCTTTTGCAAATGGATTAATATTAAACACTTTGACCATAAAAACTAACATTTGTGCTTGAAAATATATTTGGCTAACACTACAAAATATTACTTTGATTTAAATCATTTCTAGCAAAACAAAATGATTTAAATGGCCCATTTTCACTAACTTGGTTCCAAATGATTTTGCCACATTTATAAATGACCTTTAGGTATTTTAAAATGTTTATATCCTATTAGAAACCATTTTTCCAAATAAAACAATCTTTTGCATGCTTGCATGCATTGCTTTGTTTTTATTGTTTTATGTGGTGAATTTTTTGAATGTTAGTTTGAATATGTGCTTGCTTGATTGAATTGTAGTGAAATTTGAAGAGTGTGATTATTGCAAGATCAATGAGTTAATCAATATTCTCTACTAAAAAGGCAAGTGGCACTATCATCCAAGTCCTCCCTATTTTCAATACACTTAGTAGAATGTTTGTAGTATGCATGATATGGCTACTATATTACTATGCTATGCCATTTCCTATTAGGAGATCCTTTATATCTTCCTTGGTGAAAACATCATAGTTGTAGTATGCTTATCCCTTCTATAGACTTGGGGTGGAATACATGTTATGATTATATGAAGTGTTGGAAAAATATATGTTTTATATAATAAAACAAGTACTCAATGAATCACCTGGGTGGAATGTGGATACTCAATTGTGGATAAGGTGGAAACGAATGGAACATGTTTATATGGCTATATTTTCGTATGTGCACTATAATAAAACCACCCAGGGACTTAGAGATTGAACATGTTTCTCGTATAGTGGCTTCCGTGTACAACGACACGCTAAATGGGCACTGGCTTAGTCAATTACATAGTGGAAGACCCTTGCATTGACACCTATTCAGGTTAACTAGATTCATGTATTAGAAATATATCCTTACATTGGTGCCTGGTAGACATGCTAGCATTATGTATTGGGAGGACTTCTATGGAAAGACTTTGTCACACTCTCGATCTGCCGGTACTCCATTTGGTGTGTAGTTATCCAGCGGCCACTGGTGGCATCAAGACAAGATTGTTTCATGTGGGTAAAGTGTACAACTTCCGCAGAAGATCAAATTCTAAGTACTTAGCCATGTCCCCGGTTATGGACAACTCTGAGCAACTAAGGCCTGAAGCTATGGAAGATCTCGACATTCCAATTACTCAAAGTAAAACTTGATGGTGTCAATAAGGGATTAGAAGCACTTGGAGTTTGCCAAGGAGTTCAGAAAGATTGTTTAAAGATCAAAACTATTTTGAAAAGATAGGATAAAACCATATTGCTTTCTGCAAATGAGCCAGAACCCTACTTAGCCAAATATGCATATACTGATAGGATCCAACTTATTTCCACATAGTAGTGAAACTTGCCAATACAATTCAAATGTATTGACCCTTGTGGCCGTAACTTATTATGTTGCAGGTTTGTTTGATGTTAGTGAAGTGTGTTGAATAGGATTACAAGTCTACAACTAACATGATTGCATGTGGCACTTTGAGGATGAAGGACTCCATGCTTTATAGATATTTCTGCTGCATTGTAATGAGATAGCCAAATGAGCTATGTAAGATGTAATGAATTATTTTATTACTGGTTATAAAGTTGTATTATGACCTTTGCTTCTTGATATTACATCTTAAACTATGGATGCTAGCTATTGATCCAGGGACTAGCATTGTAAACACAGGGATCTCTACCTTATCAGGCTGGGACCTTTATATTTACTTGCTACAAACCATTACCTTCCACACCATACGTTTAATCCTCTATTACAGCAAACCGGTGAGCTTGACAACCTCACTGATTCATTGGGGCAAAGTCTTGAGTTTGTGTTGTGCAGGTCTCCATGTTGTTTGCAACACCTGTGTGACGTTTCCTTCCTCTTTCTGGTTCGATAACCTCGGTCTCAACTGAGGGAAAACTTGCTGCTTGCTCTTCACACACCCTGCTCTTGGGGTTACCAACGAAGTGCCACGTCGAGCATAATCAAGACTTTCTGGCGCCGTTGCCAGGGAATAAAGAAAGAATCTCCCTCGTCAACAAGGCGCCATCAACAAGTTTTCTGGCGCCGGTGTCGGGGAGGCTAAGGACGTCTTCACTAGGGGAGTCCTTCACTTCCTTTCTCTTTACTTTGTTTTTAGTTTTCTTTGTTTCTTTTTCTTGGTTTTGTTTGCCTATTTTCAAAAAACCCAAAAAAATAGTCTAGCTTGGTTTGCTTGTCTTATTCAAAAACACAAAAAAATTAGTTCTTGCTCTAGCTGCTGCTGCTGTTTTTTAGCTTGCCCACCTTTGCCAAAATGAACTCTACTGAGAACACCAAGTTGTGTGACTTCACTAGCACCAACAACAATGATTTCCTAAGCACACTTATTGCTCCACCTGCTCCTGATGCTATCTTTTATGGAATTAATCCTGCTTTGTTGAATCTTGTGACGAGAGAGCAATTTTCTGGTGCTGGTTCTGATGATCCTGCTGCCCATCTTAATAGCTTTGTTGAACTTTGTGAGATGCAAAAGTATAAGGATGTAGATGGAGATATTATTAAGCTCAACCTTTTTCCTTTCTCCTTGAGGGGAAAAGCTAAAGAATGGTTGCTATCCTTGCCTAAAAATAGTATTGATTCTTGGACTAAGTGCAAAGATGCTTTTATTGGAAAGTACTATCCTCCTCCTAAGATTATTGCTATGAGAAGTGACATTATGAAATTTAAACAACTTGATAGTGAACATGTTGCTCCTGCTTGGGAAAAAAAAATGAAATCTTCGGTTAAAAATTTCCCTACTCATGGACTCACTGCTTGGATGATTATCCAGACTTTTTATGCTAGTTTGAGCTTCTCCTCAAGAAACCTGTTGGATTATGCTGCTGGAGGTACCTTCATGGGCCTCACCTTGGGTGTTGCAACAAGGCTCCTTGATAATATGATGGTTAACTACTCTGAATGGCATGTTGAGAGAGCTCCACATGGTAAGAAGGTAAATTCTGTTGAGGAAGCTTCCTCTTTGAGTGAAAATATTGATGTTATTATGGCTATGCTTGTTAATGGGAAAGCTCCTCTAGATACTAATAGTGTTCCCTTAGCCTCTTTGGTTGCTCAAGAAGAGCAAGTTGATGTGAACTTCATTAGAAACAACAATTTCAACAACAATGCCTATAGGAACAATTTTGGTAGCAACAACAATTATAGGCCTTATCCTCCTAATAATGGCAATTCCTATGGAAGCTCTTACAATAATGCTAGAAGTGCCCCCTCTGAACTTGAAGTAATGCTCAAGGACTTTATTAGTAAACAAACCACTTTCAATAAGACTATAGAGGAAAATCTTCTAACTGTTGAGAAAAATATATCCTCTTTGTCTGAAGATCAAACTTCCTTGGTTAATAAAATGGCTGCTAAACCTGAAACTATGGAAAACACCTTTGCTACTGCTCATGCCATACAAGTTACTATTGATGAAAATGTTAGGCTGTTAGCTCAACTTCATGCTAGGTGGGAAAGGGAAGCTGAAATTGATAGAAACAATAGTGTGTGCACTATCACCACTAAACCACAAGTAGCCCCTATTCCTCCTCCTACTATACCTAAGCCTAGTGATCCTACTACTAGTGATGCTAAGTTTGACTTTAATATTGATGGTTGCAATATTTCTGAAGTGATTATGTTCCTACAAAAGCTTGCTAGGAGTCCCGATGCTAGTGATATGCATGTTGCCTTTACCAAACACATTACAGATGCTCTTGTTAAGATTAAGGAAGAGAAGTTAAAACAAAAAGCTTATATTCCTAGGAAAGTAGAAGATAGTTGGGAACCCATTATTAATATGCAAGTGAATGACTTTGATCTCAAAGCTTCATGTGATCTTGGTTCTAGTTTCTCTATTATGCCTAGGAAGATTTATGAAATGCTTGATTTGCCACCATTAGAAGATTGTTATTTGGATGTCCCACTCAATGATAATGCTAAGAAGAAACTCATCGGGATTATTAATGATGTTCTCATTATGGTTAACAATGCTTATGTCCCTGTTGATTTCTATGTTTTGGATGTTGAATACAATGCTTCTTGTCCTATTACTTTGGGAATGCCTTTTCTTAGAACAGTTGGTGCCATCATTGATATGAAAGAAGGCACCATCAAATATCATTTTCCATCCAAGAAAGGTATTGAACACTTCCCTATGAGAAGAGAGAAGTTGCTTTTTGCTCCTCCTTTGAAAGCAAGTATGAATGTTAATGCTTCTTCATTTGAAAATACTTGATTATTCTTGCTTCTTGTGACTAACTTAAAGGCGTTAAATAAAAGTACTTGTTGGGAGATAACCCAAGAGTTTCCTTGAGTTTTGGAAGTTATTACTTCTGTAATGACCTATCCTTATCATTTTTGTTTTCTTTTTGTGCCAAGAATGACCTCTAATGAAAGGGAGATAAGATTTGGGGAGTTGCTGTCCCAAAACAGATTTCTGTCCTCCACCAAAAAAATTCATGAGGAGGCTCTATAACTCGGATTGAGCTCAAAATTTATGAATAAATCCCCCAATTTATGCCATTATTTGCATTTGCTTCTTATTGATTCCTTTTTTATCTCTCTTTAGGTAAATTGAGTTTCTTTGAAGGAGTTACTACAGTAGCTTGTGTTTTTAGTGAAAAGCCTTGCTGTTCCAAAGCTTTGCCAGTGGTCTAATATATTTTGAATAAGTTAATGTTGCTAATGAAGATTGTGTGCAGTTTTGTATGAAGGAAAAATTTCAGGTGTAGAGAGAGAATGAGGCAATGAGATGAAGAATGGACAAAAGATCAAGCTTGGGGATGCCACCATGGTGTCACCCCAAGAAATATCCAAGAGGTACAAGCGTCAAAGCTTGGGGATGCCCAAGGCATCCCCTTCTTCATCAATAAAAATCTCAGGTCTGTCTAGACACTTCGCTTTTATTGTTTCATGCACAGTTGTGTTATTCTTGGATCGTCTTAGTTTTCATTTGCTTTTCTTAGTTTGTTTAGTTTGCGTTAGTAGTTTGGACCCCCGCTCTCGCTGTGTTCTTTTGCAAATAAGTTTGCTTGGTGTTTGGCAAGGAGTAGTAAGTTCTCTCTTGAAGTGCAAGAGGAGCTTGCACTGACTGTGACTTAGACTTTAGCATGACATGCTAGGTGTTGTTTTAAAATTATGCTTAGTGATTATTGCTGTAGCATGTCTTGTCCAAACAATTAGGATTGCTTAGTGTGACTTGAAAAAATTATGCGTTATTTTAGCATACAAAAGCATAGTATTGTGGTATTCTCCTTTGATGTTTTGCTTGGGTTGAATTGTCACATGATCACACCATGTTATGACAATGACCAAGTCACCATTAGCCTCTATGATCATTTAGTCCTTGACTTGTAGTACCACTCTTTGCTTTGATTAGTTTGCATTGATGCATTGCATAATTATGGCCATTATTGCCCTCTTAGTTGGTTGCTCCCAGTCTTTTGCTAGCCTCCACTTGTATGAGTAAGTTCTACTCATGCTTCCAACTCCCACGAAACCAAGTTATTCCAAAGTGTCCACTATATACTCCTATGCATGGTGTGTTACACCATTCCAAAGTATATTCTTGTTTTCATCTATTTTCCAATTAAAAACTATTTTGTTATGTGAAAACTTAGTGATTTAAGCCCTCACGAACTTGATGGCACACTTTATTCTTTGCCCCTAATAAACTTGAACCATTGTGACAACTTTGTTGTATATGCTTGCACTTATAAGTTGGAATTAGCAGAACCGTGCTGTCACAGGGAACATTTTCAACATTGCACTTGTACCTTGTTGTACTCAGTTGATATCATGTTCTTTTGTGTATGGATGTCACCGGTGTGAAATAAAGAGGGAACTTGTAAGTCCATGGAGTTTGTATCCTGTGTTAGAGAAACGCCTGGGCCGCTAGCCTAAGCCATTCCTAATCATGGTGGAAACTTGCAGCATCACCATAGTGACATCTATGAAGCATTCTTCTTATAAAAAGAGACACAATGAGAAAAGAGGAAAGAGAGAAAACAAAATACCATATTCCCATGGTACATAAGATGAATTGCTGAGATGCTCATTGTCTGCTTGCCTTCTCATTTTGGTTATGGGAAAGCTCCTGTGCCATGTGCAAGGGGTACCCCGTTGGGGGTTCTCAATGATATGCAAATACTTACAATGACAAGAACTTACCTGGACCCAAAGTTGAGTATGCATGAGGTGTGGCCTTCGTATTCAAGGGGCATGAGATTGCCAACTTATACTTTGTCAAGCATATACTCCAGCTTTGCCACTTTAACCTTAACCACTTCAAGATGCTTATGATAGGGGCAATGAGGGCTGGAAGCTAACTATTACCATAATTTTTGGAAGATCTTTTTGAAACTTGTAATCCCTGCTTCCTTTACAAAAAGGCCTTTATTCCACCATTATTGAGTCTCCACCTTCTACCTTTAGGCACCATTAAGAGAGCATAGTTGTCATTCTATGTGCTGTGTTCCAAAGCTTATTAATTGATGCATATTGTTTTATTGCTTGCTCTTGTGCTATTTGTTTCTAGTCACCCTTGTGAACTTTGCAGGTGTCCTATGCATTATATTGCTACTCTATGAGGGACAAGCTGATTGCCACTATGCTATGTTTTCTGCACGTGAAACAAAGAAACGTTTTTCAATGCATGTTATTCATGATCTTTGTTTGTAGCTTGCCATGTTGCATGCATAGTTACTATGTCCTATTGTTAAGAACTCCATCTTTCATGCACATGTTTAGAGTTCTTTGATCCAGCTTTCAATGTTTGCAAATGGTTGGATCTTTATTGTGAGGGTGCATGTCACCTCAAAAATTATTCTTTTATCACTTACCTACTCGAGGACGAGCATGAGTTAAGCTTGGGGATGCTGATATGTTGGAAACGTATCTATACTTTTTGATGCTCCATGCTTGTTTAGTATCTACTTTGCTTTACTTGTACACACTTTGAGTTGCTTTTTACATGTTTTCTGGTACTAACCTATTAACAAGTTGCAACAGTGCCAGATGCCTATTTTCTGCTTTTTTTGGTTTCACAAAAGTTAGTAAAGAAATATTCTCGGAATTGGACGGGACGAAGGACAAAGTCAATAACTTTTTGTGGGGAACAAGAAGTACAGAGGGGAGCCCGGAAGGCCAGCCAGGGGGGGGGGGGGCAGACCCACCCTAGGCGCGGGTGGGCCCATCTCCGTGCTTGGCTAGGGTTTGGGCACCCTGGCCGCCTCCCGGTCTCGCCCCTTCGCCTATAAGAAGCCCCCGATATAGAAACCATGAGTACCCGATCAGAAATCCACGAATCCTTCTGTAGCTGCCGCCGCCATCGTCCCTAGATTGGGGGGGGGGATCTGAAGTTCTTCTCGGCACCCTGCCGGAGGGGAGATCATCCTGGAGGCCTTCTCTCCGGTATGATTCGTGAGTAGTTCCACCTTGGACTATGGGTCCATGTAGTAACTAGATGGTTGTATCTCCTCCTTTGTGCTTTCATGTATAGATCTTGTGAGCTCCGTTCATGATCAAGATCTAATATATTTGTAATCATGCATGTTGTGTTTGCGGGGATCCGATGGATATTAAGATTATTATGTTGGTTTGATTAATGGTTTTATCTTTATGATTCTATCATGTCTGTATTGTTTGTGATCTTGCATGCTCTTCGTTGCTAGTGGTTATCTTGGCCAAGTAGTTGCTAGTGACTCCAAGAGGGAGTATTTATGCTCGATAGTGGGTTCATGCCTCTAGTTTACAAGGGAAGTGACAATAATCTCTTAGGTTGTAGATGTGTTGTTGCTACTAGGGAGAAAACAACGGTCTCTTGTTCATGGAACATGTGGACTATTTACCTTACACACTTTGCTTAAAGAAGTTGTCTATTGCTTGCAACTTAATACTGGAGGGGGTTCGGATGATAACCTGAAGGTGGACTTCTAGTCATAGATGCAGTTGGATGACGGTCTATGTATATTGTTGTATTTCCCAATCAACCTCATAGGATCTTTCTGGCTAGTAATTGCATTGTTATGCCTTGCTCAGTTCATGTCAATTGCCTCATTGTAATTTGTTTACCCTTCATGCCATGTTGTTTATCTAAGGAGAGCACCTCTAGTGAACTATGGACCTCGGTCCAATCTTTACCATTGATACATCTTCCATTGTTACTTGCTTACTTGCTGCAAACCATTACCTTCCACACCATACGTTTAATCCTTTGTTACAGCAAATTGGTGAGCTTGACAACCTCACTGATTCGTTGGGGGCAAAGTCTTGAGTTTGTTTTGTGTAGCTCTCCATGTTGTTTGCAACACCTGTGTGATATTTCCTTCCTCCTTCTGGTTCGATAACTTCGGTCTCAACCGAGGGAGAACTTGCTGCTTGCTCTTCACACACCCTGCGCTTGGGGTTACCAACAAAGTGCCATGTCGAGCATCATCAAGACTTTCTGGCGCCGTTGCCGGGGAATAAAGAAAGAAGCTCCCTCGTCAACAAGGCGCCATCAGATACCTGTTGAAAATATAAGAAAATCATCATAATATTTAATCCGAAATAAGCAATAATAAAACATGACTATAAGTGCAGGAATTAACCAGTCATGTATACTAGCAGAATAGACGAATAGATCACATTCAACCAGAATAAGCAGATCGCATCTATTCCAAAAACTAGTACAAGAAACTGTAACAGAAACTGAACTAGATAGGAGACGATTGCGTACGGTGCTGGAGGAGGAATCGGGTTGGCGTTTAGGTTCGCGTTGACACCAGTATCGTCAGACATGTCATCGATGTAGAGGATGCTGATATCTGGCAAGAAGTCCTCGTCGAATAAGGAGTGGTCGGTCGACGTGATGCCGTCAGTAGTCGCGCAGACGCGCTCCCCAAAAACCTGATCGCCCCTCACCCGTATAGGTTCACGAGGGGCGTTGGTTCCGATGGCCTACTGTCCCGTCATCCGGTGCATGCCGGAAGAGGGGATGGAGAAGGTGTAGCGGCGCGCAAGGTTCTAGAGGCAAAGAGAAAGATGTGTGTAGCTCGTATTAGGGTTTACTCCTGAGCCGTTTATATATAGCGCCGGTTATCCCCCACAAAGTCTCATAGGCACATATCATCACATCACATCAATAAGTTCCAGAACATTGTTTATATACCGGTGCGAGGTGGAGACTGTTAGGTTGAACTTCCACTTAGAACTTCATGCTACACTAGATTGCAACTTCAATAGTGGACTATGCCTTGAACTACAAGTTTGTTCCCGAATATCAGTATATCATCAACATACAGACATAAGATGACTCCCTTGCCCCCACCATGGCGATAGTACACACACTTGTCAGCTTCATTTACAACAAAGCCTTCATCAGTTAAAGTTATTTCAAACTTCTCACGCCACTCTTAGGTGCTTGCTTAAGACCATACAGATACTTCAGTAACTTGCACACCTTGCCTTGTTGGCCATCTATCACGAATCCATCCTGCTGATCCATATAAATTTCCTCATCTAACTCTCCATTTAGGAAAGCCGTCTTAACGTCCATTTGATGAACGAGAAGACCATGCGAGGAAGCCAAGGATAGCAGTACTCGAATGGTGGTCAATCTAGCCACAGGTGAATAAGTATCAAAGAAGTCTTCGCCTTCTTTCTAGGTATAACCCTTGGCAACAAGGCGTGCCTTGTACCTCTCAATAGTACCATCAAGTCTAAGCTTCTTCTTGAACACCCACTTACATCCTACAGGTTTGCACCCATAAGGACGATCAGTAATTTCCCAAGTTCCGTTTGCTATGATGGAATCCATCTCATCATGACGGCTTCTTTCGATGGTCGGCATCCTGAGATGCATAAGCTTCTGAAATAGAAGTGGGAGTATCATCCACGAGGTATACAATGAAATCATCACCAAAGGACTTCACAGTCCTCTGTCTCTTACTTCTGGTATAAGCTTCATTGTTATCCTCCACGGGATTATTAGGGTGTTCTATCGAAGTGGTGGATTTAGGAATTGTAATTAATTCTTGACTAGATAAACTAGGCATCTCCTGATTTGATGAACTAGACGAATCTTTCATGGGAAAGATGTCTTCAAAGAAAGTCGCATCATTCGACTCCATGATTGTACCAACATGCATGTCGGATACCTCAGATTTCACTATCAAAAATCTGTAGCCAATGCTATGAAATGCATATCCCAGAAAGACACAATCCACGGTTTTTGGTCCAAGCTTGCGCTTCTTGGGTATCGGCACATTCACTTTCGGCAAGCAACCCCAAGTCCATAAGTAGGAGAGTTTTAGCCTTTTCCTTTCCCATTCTTCAAATGGAGTAATGGTTTTGTTCTTTTTGGGAACACGGTTTAGGACATGACACACATTCTTTATCGCCTCCCCCCACCATTCCTTGGATAGACCCGATGTATCTAACATGGCGTTAACCAAATCAGTTAGAGTACGGTTCTTTCTTTCGGCCACCCCATTTGACTGAGGTGAGTAGGGAGGCGTCCTCTCATGGATAATACCATGCTCCACAACAAAATTATCAAATTCGTTGGAAAAATACTCTCCACCACGATCAGACCGAAGCCGCTTAATCTTTTGATCAAGTTGGTTTTCTGATTTAGCTTTATAGATTTTGAAGTGATTAAAAGCTTCATCTTTAGATTTCATAAGGTACACATAACAGTATCGAGTGGAATCATCAATTAAATTCATGAAATATCGTTTTCCACCTTTTATCAACTCACCATTCATTTCACAAAGATCTAAATGTATTAGTTTAAGTGGTGCCAAATCTCGTACCTTAGCAGTCTTGTGGGACTTGCGAGGTTGCTTAGCTTGCACACACACTTACACTTGGAACTCTTGACAGTAGTAAATTTCGGAATTAAATTCATATCGGCAAGCCACGTCATGCACCCAAAATTAATATGACAAAGTCGTGAATGCCAAATATTGGATTCACTATCATTGCAAACATGATTAATAACTTGAGAACATAAGTCTGACAAAGATAAGCGGAACAAGCCTCCGCACTCATAACCATTTCCAAAAAATTGTGCACACTTAGAAATTACAACTTTGTTGAACTCAAAGACCAACTTAAAACCATCTCGACACAGAAGAGATCCGCTAACGAGATTTTTATTGATGGAGGGGACGTGCTGCACATACTTCAGCTGTACGGTCTTCCCCGAAGTAAACTTCAGATCCACCATACCAACACCTTGCCAGAATAACATGAGTCGTTTCCCATCAGCATGGAGCCAGCCCGTTCGACCTGATAAGAAGAGAACATGGAAATATCAGCACATACATGTATATTTGCACCAGTGTCTATCCACCATTCAGGTATACCGTACCCAGCATCCTTCATCTCAGTATCACCAAGAACAACATTAGCGGACTTGCCACTATTTCCATGTGAACGCTTGTCAAAGCGATTAGGGCACCTAGGAGCCCAATGATTAGGTGTCACATCCCAAATTTTTCCAAATTTTTAAATGTGAAAAATAAATAAACAAAAGAAACAATTGTTGAAATTTAGGGTGTAAAGAAACTTTTTGCTTCTAAATGGAAACATAAAAACCCTTCTTCAACAAATTTGAATGACAAGGGCATCCAACAAAAATTCAATCAAGTGAAATTCATTCATCAATGAATGTATCTTGAAATTTAAACACTTGAAAAAATTTAAACCAAAACCCTAATGAAAGAAATCATTTCCAAGATCTCTCTAAGACTATGTATTTTTCCATATAAAAACTTGGCAACAAACATCTTTAAATGATCAAAAATGATAAACAAAAAATATTATAAAACCATAGAGATAGGTTTCATTCAATTTGGATCCATGGATAAAAACTTATGAATTTAATAAGATTAAAGGAAAGTAATTGCCAAATCTAATAAAGCTCCTAACAAAAGTCAATACCAATTTGTGAGAAAAGTAATCCTAAAAGGATTTAAAAGATAAACAAATATTAAAGAAAATTCTACAAATTGGAATCACTAATTTTGGAACTATAAATAAAAAGATATGGATTTTATAAGACAAAGAAAGAAATAAGTAAATGAGGAATATTTAAAAGGACAAATTAAATCTTGGCCAAATCCATAAAAAAATGGAATGAAAGTTTACAGAATAATAAAAAGGAATAAAAAATTATTTAAATAAAATCATATGGGTTTTTAACCATATTCAATTTGAATAAAGACAAAATTCCTAATGTAAATGATTAATTAAATCATGAGAAAATAAATAATTGAAATAGCCAAAGTGGATTAAAATTTATCTAATTAACTTAAAAAAGAATAAAGGATTAATTAAATATAATTGTATGGTTTGGAACCATATTCAAATTCATTTAAATAAAGACACAAACCTCATTTAAATAAATATTAAACCATAAGGGAATATTTGAAATATTATAAAATGGACTTTAAAACACATTAATAAACAGTAGTAACCTACTGAAAAGATGTGATAAATATTTGAATTCAAATAGGTGTTTAAAACATTTGAATCAAATCAAAACAAAAAATAGAAAAGGAAAAAGAAAAAGAAAATAGAAGGAAAAAAATAGAAAAGAAAGCAACCCAACTAGCCTGACCCAACCCCAACCCATTCTGGCCCTGCGCAACCCACCTCTCTCTCCCCGAACCCGTTCTTTTCTCACTCGTGCACTTACCCCTCACCTCACTGACGAAACAGACCCACACCGCCTGCGCATCGTCGTCTTCAACCCGCTAAACCCACCCTCAACCCCTCTCCTCGCCGTTACTGGTCATTAAACCTCGATTCAATTTGCGTTACTGCCGCCATCATTCCTCCCCATGACCATGCGTACATAATCGCCCACCTCTCCTCCCCATTTCCCCTCAGATCCCATGCCTTGAACGCCTCGAGGCTGAGTGAATTTTGCTCGAAACCTCCACTTCTCCGGCGAACCTCCTTGCCAATTCCGGCGACGCCTGACCATCCCCTTGCCCTGGACACACACGAGCTTGCTCGCCAGCGTCTCCCGCACCTACCAGCACTCACCGCTTGCATGCGTGTGCCCTAGAAGCTCGGAAACGATGATGACTGAGCGCCGCCGCTGTCTGCTGCAACTCCGACGAGCTTCCCCTGGTAATCCCTGACCTTCCCTCCCCCTCTGGATGACGCTCGCATACTCGCCAATATCCTATGCGTCTAATGACACGATCGGCTTGTCTTCTCGTGGCCTTTAGCTTCACCTCCGATGACGCCAATACAAGCCTGATGCTGACACCATCACCGGCGAGAAATCGCCAGCAACTGCGTGAGCCCCTCAACCAACGACAACCACGTCGAGGATCAGCGCGACCCTGCGATTCTGGTAACGCCCTTCGTTCTCTCCCTCGCTTCCTAGATTCACTAGAACGTCGTTCGAGCACTGCCACGCGTCTTGCGTCAAGCTTGCTTGTGATTAGTGACGATAGATGTGAGCCATCCGATTTAGATCCAAGCGATACGATAGATTCACTTAACTGAAGCGGTATGCTAGATCTAAGCCGCACAAATCCCTTTAAATCCAATGTCCCACACTGCATGATCCCTGCGAACCGGTACCGTCCAATTAGATTCAGCCACGTGGCTAGACTCAGGATTTAAAACAGAAAATGAATCTATTAGAAGTTTGAATTTGTAACATTCATAACTTTTGATCTACACGTCCAAAATTTATAAATTTTATATCATTGGAATCAGGAAAATGAAACCTTTACAACCATGCCCTTAGCTTAGTATTTTGCTTCCGGAAAATTAGGTGTTTTTGCAGAAACATTTGTAGGACTATTTTGAGTATAAAATTTATTCTAAAAATGATTTTTGGGTAAAATATTATGCAAATGATTTGTTTTGAAACTTTTGGGTTTAGAAATATATTTTATTAACACTAGAAAATTATTACTTTGACTAAAAGCATTTCTACTAAAATAAATTGTTGCTATGATTTAAAAATGAATTTTAAGTGAAACCTTTTTGCAATTGGATTAGTTTTAAAAACTTTGACCATAAACACTAACATTTGTGTTTAAAAACATATTTGGATAACACTAGAAATTATTCCTTTAATAAAATCATTTCTAGCAAAACAAAAATGATTTAAAATGGCCATTTTCACTAACTTGATTTTAAATGGTTTTGCCACTTTTATAAAGGACCAGTAGGTGTTTTTGAAATGTTTATAACCTTATTAGAAACCACGTTTTCAAATAAAAAACCTTTGCATGCTTGCCTGCATTGCTTTCTTTTCATTATTTTATGTGGTGAATTGTTTGAATGCTAGTTTTGAAATTGTGCCTTGCTTGATGGAATTGTAGTGAACTATGAAGAGTGTGACAATTGCAAGATCAAGGAGTGAACCTAGTTTATCTACTAAAAAGGCAAGTGGTGCTTCATAAATTTTGTCCTATTATTTTGTCTATGCACTAGTGATATTTTGTATAGGCCTTGCATGGAATTTTTGCTAAGTATCTATATGCTATGCTATGGGAAATCCTAGTAGTTGTAGTATTGATAGAATTATTCTCTAAGTTAAGATACTTGTTGATACCATGCTTAGCCTAGCTAGTAGAAAACAAGGGTGGTTTATTCATGCTATGAAATATTTCTAAGTCTTTTGACTTATTTTTTGTTTAATAAAACTATTAAGTGAATGAATCACCTGGGTGGAATGGAAAGAATGGTTTGTGTTGAGTGGTTACTTAGGGGTCTACCTATTGTATCTCACTTGTGGAAAGCCACCCAGGAACAAAGAGATTTGAGATGTTAAGTGTTGAGAAGCTTCTAGTGCAGCCACATGGCAATATAGGCTCTGCCTAGAACATATAGGTTGCAATAACTTAGCCAGATGGACAGAAGGTGGTACCGGTGATAGGTTGGAACACGTCCATTTGGTCTAAGGGAAGGCTTCTCAAAGATCTTGTCTTGATGCATGTCGAGTCTTGTGGGGAAAGTGCACCACCTCTCGAGAGAGTAAAATCTATGTACTTAGCCGAGTCCCCGGCAATGGACAATTTGAGCATCAAGATATGGAATCTATCAAGGATCTCGTCATCCCAATTTCTAAAGTTAAAAGCTGGTGGTTGAACAAGGGTAAAGGTTAACCAATTCCTATTGGTTGTTCCTTGGGTGATTTTGACAAACAAAAACTTGGTGTTTTCAACTAATAAGGAAAACTTATTTTGAGCAAAGCAAGTGTAACATACCAAAAATACTAAACTTGGATCATCAAACTCTAATCATCAAAATTAGGGTTAACAAAAACTTTTCCAATTAAAAATATGAAAGCATTCATATGTGTGTGCATTAAAATTTGGATTCTTTTGAATTGCCATGGTTTTGTGTTTCTTTGCTTGTAAAATGATTCTTAGGTAAAATAAACATCATCTAAACAATCCCCAAACTTTTCCCAATGACAAACAAGTCAAAACAAACAAATTAAGTGAATGGTCACTTTGGCCAAATTAACTCCTATGCCTACTTTGGCTATTTCTAACTTTCAGAACTTAACAAAAACATGTATGGATCTTTGCACCCCTTGATAGTACTCATAATAAGGTACCAAGGCCCACTTTGTGATCATCCAAAAACCTTTAAATGCTTAGTTTAAATGATAGTTTAAAATTGAATCTATTTCATATGGGAAGATCCCACTATTTCAAAAACCACTCAAACAAGCTCAATTTTCAAAACCCAAGCATCCATAGTATCACCAGCACATTCCTAGCACACCCACCAAAAATCTTTTCAAAATTCAAAACTCAAGTTCTTGCGGCCATTTCATCGAACACTTGGCAGGCAAATTTAAACCAAATCAAATTCACTGTTTTTAATAGTGTTTTGTGCCTAACTGGTTCCCTCTCTAGCTCACATCACCCATTTAGTAGATCATCTAGCCTAATTGGAAACCTCTAGCCTCACTGTAAGCTGGCCATTGTCATCAATGGTGAGCAATCAAACCACCATGGCCAAACAGTCGCCGCAGCAGACCATCTCCCCCTCTCTAGCCATGTCTGGGAGGTAGCCAGCACTCCACCGCCACCCACTGTCCCTTCCCCGAACAAAGGAAAGCCGTGGACCACCAAGCACGCCCAGCATCCGTGCCAACTGCGACATCGAGAGCATGCGCCAGAAGGCACTGCACGCAACGCGCCTCGACCGCATCCGTGCCACCGCCGCCATGACCCGAGCACGCCATACACCCCGTCACGCCCCATGCCTCACCACCGCTTCGCCATCAAAGACGCCCGCCTGCAGCGCACCGCCGTTCGACCATTTTCCACCGCCCCTACACGCGCATTTAAACCTTAGAGCATCGCCAGGAGACCGCCCGTCGATCGCCAACCTCGGCCATGCCTCTAGCCTCCCGTAGCCGTGTCGCCACCGTCGTCTGCCCATCCCTCTTGGTCTCGCCGTCGAGCCTATAAAAGGAGACGAACCCCGCTCGATTTCTTCACACCATCTCACTCCCCTCACCTCACTGATCCTTCCACCCCTTACCCGGAGCACGAGGAGCAGCAGCTCGCCGGAATTGCGCCGGAGCAGGCCGCCTCTGGAGAAGAAGGGAGCCGTTGATTTCTTACACCCACGGAGCTGCCGCGACCAACCCTGAGTTCGCCGTCGTCGACTTCGTCGTTTGCCTTCCTCGCCGTCGTCACTAGAGCCCCGGTATGCCCCATATGCACCCCCACTAAGCCGCTAGGTTTCGAGCTCGCCGGTGACCTGTTCATCGTCGACGACGACCCTCAGCCGTCGATCTTCATTCTAATCCAACGCACCACATCACCCCGTACCGCTTCGCGTTTAATGAGACACTGACCAGTAGACCTCCCTGTCAGCTGCGCCCCGCGCTGCGGAGTGACACTGGGCCGGCCCATTAACCTTTCCCGCATAGCCCACTCGTTTGAATTTAGTTTTTTCTATTTATATTCAAACTCAGTTCTGTACCTAATTTCAAAAATCAACCCAGCTAGATTCAGTGAGCCAAATTTCATGAAACCAATTTTGTTAGAAATATATGGAAATGCTGAATCCAAGCCCGTTGGATTCAAATCATTTGGATCTATAGATCAACCTTGGTAAAAATAACAAGGAAGAAGCTTTTCTGCATTCAAACATTTTTCAAATTTAAACCATAATAGCTTTTGAGTTGATTCCACCTCTCAAAAATCATAATTGATCATACCTTTCAGAATATATAAAAATATATGGGTTTAATTACATAAATAATGTTCAAGTAATAAAAGAATTCCACATAGGAATTTCTAGACACTTTAATGATTTAAAATAAAAAGGTTAAACCTTATTAAATTGTGACACCACTTTAAATCACATTATCATGTACTGAAATTTGTGGTGATGACATGTGTCAACATGATCCCATGATTGAGTTGGAGAATATTAAATCTTAAGTAGTTTTTCAATGAGTAGAAATTACTTTTCTAAAAATAAAATAAATAAGACAAATGCTTTAATCTTGTAATGTTAGGATGATGCTAGATCATCTATAGAACCCCTTTGTGTGATGATTGAAAGTAGTTAAGTATTGTTTGGTGATTGTGTACCTCGTATTTATTTATAGACGCTAGTACCGACCAAGGATGCGAGGAGGGAGGAGGATACTACGAAGAAGAAGCCGAGGAGAACTTCAACCACTGCTCTGCACAAGGCAAGCCTAATACTACTAGTTGATTGAGAAAGCTAACACTTTCAATTATGAAAGTTAGATAACCTATGCAATGCACTAAGCATGCTTGGTTAGACATTTTTGATGATACCCCCTCCTAGTTTTACTTACAAGCTTTCTACTTTATTTCTTTATCAAAGCTATTTCTTAGAGTTTACTTAATTAACTTGTAGATTCTAGGAAGATAATTGAAGGTTGCATAAAGAGCATTAAATTTGGCCTAAGCTAGATAATCTTGATGTCATCCTAAGGCATGAGATTGAACCTAGTTAAACTACACTTGTTTACCACCCCTCATTAGTACTCACTCACACTTGTAGATGCTAGTGCTAAGCATAAAACTTGACCAACTTTAGATGGGAATACTTGGTGGAAAATGGTTATGAAAATCTTAGAATGATGAGTCATTCTACTAAGATGTTTTGACATGTGTTTCCGAACACCAGATGATTTGGATGACGAAAATGTTAAGGCATGAGCCTTAGCCCTTTATAAAACTGATGGTTGTCTGGATGCGATACCATTCCAATTTTACCGTACAACCACAATATCCGAAGATTGGGTAGGGCTTGACTGGAAACTTATATACCTTAGTATGGGTTCCCTCACGGCCAAGGTCTGAGCTGAGGCTACCTTGTGAAGATTGTCCACATGTGTAGTACCCAAGATGACAATTGGTCATGGTTGGGAGGCCAAACTCACAGGAGAGGTGCCTATACTAGGGCGTGTAATTGAAAGGTTAGGATTGATTATCCGCATACTGAGTATGGTGAATTCAGGATTTGTTCCTGATGGATGTATCGAATGTTGTGGTGAAAGTGTACAATCTCTGCAGAGTGTCAAACTATTGAATAGCGTCATGATTATGGACAGATTAGAATGTATCTTTTCCCCGTCAGATGTTTTCAAAATGACTTGTGAAATGAATTGAGATTTTGACTTGACCACAACAGAGTTGTGATATGAAATACAAGTTCCCACTTAGGTGTTATAAAAGTTCAACTAGCTTTTCTTGCTTCTGAACTTAGTACAAGTAAATCTGGCTTTTGCAAAACAAACCTAGAGCTTAGTGTCCTACTACAAAAAACCCCTTCACTTGTTAGTATTAGTTTGCGAGTACTTAAAGAGTACTCATGGCTTTGTCCTTGGCTATTCCAGTGGCCAGACTATGAAGAAGAGTACCAGGACGAAGGAACCCAGGAAGGTTACGACAACTAGGATCATCTCCCATCGTCAGCATTGCCTGTGACCCCGAAGATGGAGCTTCACCTACGCTACCTTTATTATTACGTATTTCCGCAGCTTGAGTTGTACTAAGAAGTGGATCATGAGATCCTTATTTGTGTAAGACCTTATGTATGGTTTTTAATGGATGATGTACTATGGTATCCAATTCTGTTATGTCTCGCAAAAATGGTAATCCTGGGATTGCGATGTATGGCATAACAGGCATCTGGGATTAAAAATCTGGGTGTTGATAAGTTGGTATCAGAGCCATCCTGACCATAGGAGACCCTAGTTAGACTGGACGTTTGAATAAAAAACTTAGTTTCAAAACCAAAGGAAGCAAATATTTACACAAACTTATTCCCATTCTTATCACCTTGATTCTTTCATAAAAATTCATGTTCCTCAAAAACTCTTGCAAAATACATAAAATTTGACACACTTGATCACTCTACTAACTTACTCACCCTATATTCTTATAGATGGACGTGAAGTACATAAAGTTTTATCAGTTGGGGAATGGAGGAGACCTTATCTTTGAGCGGGATTTGGACCAGCTTTCGGAACTTCTGGAGCGTCCGCACCCCGAGTTCTTTGGAGCTCAGCTCAATGATCAAGGAGGAGAAGATCTGCAGTGGATAATTGTTGCAAGTCTCCGAGGAAAGATTGAACCTCCCACTGTCGAGGGAATTCAGTTCACCTTAAGAGAGAACAACTGGCTCGATGGACTTGCCAGGGCCATGCAGGAAGCTCTTGCCCGTTTGTGTGGGCAGAGTATCAACCAGATCAAGGGTACCCGCTTTGAGTTTTGTCCAAGGCGTGATGCTATGGGACAACCACTGGAAGCCCCCTACCACCACGAGCTGAAGACTCAGTTGGACCACCTTAGCTTCATGATGTACGATCGTCAGCAGGAACTGGACAATTTCCGTGACTACTCCAACCACAAGTCCGCAATCATCAAGACGAAGGATCAGACCATCGCCATGCTAGCAAAAGATCGCAAGTCTCGCCGCCGTTAGCTGGACAATAAGGAGCGCATCATTTCCCGTCTTCGCCATCGTATCTCGGATTTGGAGGAGACCATCCACGAGAGAGACATGCAGTTGGAGGAAAGGGAGAATGTTGGAGAAGATCTTCATGGAGACCCTTACTCCTATCTCAGCGATGATGATGATTTTCTGGAGGATCAGGCTAGGACTTCTTCACCGATGAGGATGATTTCGCCTTCATCGATGACACTGAGGATGACGACTACACCAACTCCGAGGAGTAGTAGCACTTGAGCACTAGCATAGTGAGTTGTATTCGGTCCCACTGTATCGTAGTTTCTAGAATGTTTCTTAAAACCATCTGTTTTTCTTGTTTTGTGGTGTGTGTTTGTATCGTGTGCTATGAATGAATGAATGAAAAGCAAGTTGCTAGAAAATCCGAGTCAAACTTTAAAAACTTTTCAAAGTCCCTGAACCTTAGAAATTTCCCTCTTTTCTCATGATCTATCTCAAATCTTCAGATGCCACGCGGAGGAAGTGGTTCATCCCCGAACCCGATGTTACAGATCCTGCAAATGTTGGTTTCTGACCGCGAAGCTGAAAGAGCAGAACATCAAGCCAACTTAGCCACCCATCAGCAGATAGCTCAGCTGGCCCACAACAATCAAGGCCAAGGAAATCAGGATAACCATGGATCTAAGCTCAAGAATTTCTAGAACACCAACCCACCTGTTTTCACTAAATCGGAAGAGCCCCTAGACGCCGATGATTGGCTGCAAACCATGGAAAACAACCTAGAAGTTGCCGGAGTGGAAGCCAACAAGAAAGTTCTGTTCGCCACCCACCATCTAGCCGGAGATGCAAGAGCATGGTGGAACAGCATTCGTGCAATGACCGGAGGACAGATGATGACCTGGGAGGAATTCAAGGTCAAGTTCAGCAGAACCCATGTTCCACCGGGTTTGATCAAGAGAATGGGAGATGAGTTCAGAGAACTGAAGCAAGGATGGATGACCGTAGTGGAATACCGTGACAAATTCTTTTCATTAGCCTGGTATGCCCCCATATCGGGATATTGAGTTTATCATTGAACTAACCCCCGGAACAGGACCCATAGCCCAGAGACCATATAGTATGAACCCGTCTGAACTAGCAGAACTGAAGAAGCAACTGGATTCCATGTTGGAAATTGGTTTGATTCAACCAAGTGCGTCACCATGGAGATCACCTGTTTTGTTTGTGGACAAGAAGGATGGACGTAACCGTTTGTGTACGGATTATCGGAAGTTGAATGATGTAACTATCAAGAAAAAATACCCATTGCCCAAGATAGAAGATTTGTTTGATCAGTTGACCGGTGCCAAAGTGTTTTCTAAGATTGATCTTAGAACAGGCTATCATCAACTCAAGATTCGTGCAGAGGATATTCCAAATACTGCCTTTACCACCAGATATGGATTATACGAGTATACTATCATGTCTTTTGGATTAACCAATGCCCCCGTTTATTTCATGAATCTCATGAATAAGATTTTTATGGACTTCCTGGATAATTTTGTCGTTGTTTTCAGATGACATTCTAATTTATTCCAAATCAGAAGAAGAACATGAGCTACACCTAAGGACCATTCTTGGAACCCTTAGAGAGCATCAGTTGTATGCCAAGTTTAGCAAATGTGAATTCTGGTTACAGGAAGTAGGATTCCTCGGTCACATTGTATCAGCCAGAGGAATTGCCGTTAAACCTGCAAAGGTGAAACATGTCGAAGATTGGCAAGCCCCAACCACTCAAACCCAAGTTCGCGCATTCCTTGGATTGGCGGGATATTACCGCAAGTTCGTAGAAGGATTCTCGAGTATCGCTAGACCCATGACCCAATTGCTGAAGAAGGATAAGAAGTTTGAATGGACCGACGAATGTGAAGCAAGTTTTCAAGAACTCAAGAGGAGATTGATTTCAGCCCCAATCTTAATCATGCCAGATATCACGAAGCCCTTTGACGTGTATTGTGATGCATCCAAGATCGGTCTCGGATGTGTGATAATGCAAGAAGGCAAGGTTATATCTTATCTATCTTGACAACCGAAACAACATGAGCAAAATTACCCAACCCATGACCTCGAACTCGCAGCCGTAGTTCTAGCCCTAAAGACATGGAGGCATTACCTGATGGGAAACCGTTGTGAGATTTATTTGGATCACAAGAGCCTGAAGTATATATTCACTCAGAAGGAGCTGAATATGAGACAGAGAAGATGGATTGAGTTAATCAAGGATTACGATCTGGACATTCTCTATCACCCCGGTAAAGCGAATGTGGTAGCAGATGCCCTTAGCAGATTGCCGTGCCGCTTGAACTCCATGATTTTGAAGGAGCAACCAAGTTTGCACAAGGAGATGGAAGATTTTCGAATGGAATTAGTGAGTGAAGGATTTTTGGCTAGCATAGAACTTCAACCCACTTTGATCAGCCAGATCAAAGAGGCGCAGAAAGGAAATGCTAGTATCGACGGAATCAAGCATCGTATCGGTACAGGCAAAGTACCCGGATTCACCGAAGACGAAGAAAGAGTTCTGTGGTACAAAGGACGCCTTTGTGTACCAGTAGATTCTGAGTTGAAAGAAGTTATTCTGAAGGAAGCTCATGATACTCTTTATTCTATCCACCCCGGAGGAACGAATATGTATCAAGATTTGAAGGAACAATTTTGGTGGCATAAGATGAAGAGAGAAATCGGAAGCTATATCGCCAAGTGTGATATATGTCAGAGAGTCAAGGCGAAACATCAAATACCCGCTGGATTGTTGCAACCATTGCAGATTCCAGAATGGAAATGGGATTCCGTTGGAATGGACTTTATCACCGGATTGTCTACTTCTAGTAGGGGAAATGACTCTATCTGGGTCATAGTGGAAAGATTGTCCAAAGTCGCCCATTTCTTACCCGTCAAGACCACATATCAGAGTTCGAAGCTAGCGGAGTTATACATCGCTAGAATCGTCAGTTTGCACGGAGTTCCCAAGAACATCGTATCGGATCGAGGAACTCAGTTTACCTCGAGATTCTGGAAGAAAGTCCAAGAAGGTTTAGGAACCCGACTAGATTTCAGCATAGCTTATCACCCTCAGACAGATGGACAAACGGAGCGAGTAAATCAAATACTCTAACACACATGTTGAGAGCATGTGTGTTAGAGTATGGATCTAAGTGGGAAGACTGTCTGCCATTTGCAGAATTTTCGTACAACAATAGTTATCAAGCCAGTTTGCAAATGGCCCCATTTGAATTCATGTATGGAAGGAAGTGTCGCACCCCTTTGAATTGGTCGGAAGTAGGAGAGAGTCAGATTTTCGGACCTGACATTCTATGAGAAGCAGAAGAGAAGGTTCACAAGATTCGTGAGCACCTCAAGACAACCCAGTCAAGGCAGAAGAGTTACGCCGACAAGAGACGTCGAGACCTCGCCTTCAACATAGGAGATTTTGTGTATCTAAAAGTGTCGCCATTAAAGGGAATGAAGCGTTTCCAACTCAAAGGAAAGTTAGCCCCCAGATATATCAGCCCCTTCAAGATTCTAAACCATCGAGGAGAAGTGTCGTATTAATTGGAACTACCCGAGGAGATGTCAGCCGTGCACAATGTGTTCCGTATCTCATTACTTCGCAAGTGCCTCGAAGTTCCGGAGAAGACGGAAGTGTTCAAGAATATTGATCACTGGACCATAGAAATCAACGATGACCTGACCTATCCCGAAGTACCCATCCGTATTCTGGAAGAAGCTTTCAGAACTACCAGAACCCGGAGCATCAAGTTTCTCAAGATTCAGTGGAGCAACCACATAGAAGAGGAAGCTACCTGGGAGCGCGAAGCTCACATCAGGACGGAGTTTCCCGATCTCTTCAAATCCTAGGTAATCTTTTTCGTCCTTTTTCAAATCTCGGGACGAGATTTTGTTTAAGGGGGGAAGGTTTGTAACATCCCAAAAATACTAAACTTGGATCATCAAACTCTAATCATCAAAATTAGGGTTAACAAAAACTTTTCCAATTAAAAATATGAAAGCATTCATATGTGTGTGCATTAAAATTTGGATTATTTTGAATTGCCATGGTTCTATGTTTCTTTGCTTGTAAAATGATTCTTAGGTAAAATAAACATCATCTAAAATATCCCCAAACTTTTCCCAAAGACAAACAAGTCAAAACAAACAAATTAAGTGAATGGTCACTTTGGCCAAATTAACTCCCATGCCTACTTTGGCTATTTCTAACTTTCAGAACTTAACAAAAACATGTATGGATCTTTGCACCCCTTGATAGTACTCATAATAAGGTACCAAGGCCCACTTTGTGATCATCCAAAAACCTTTAAATGCTTAGTTTAAATGAAAGTTTAAAATTGAATCTATTTCATATGGGAAGATCCCACTATTTCAAAAACCGCTCAAACAAGCTCAATTTTCAAAACCCAAGAATACACAGTATCACCAGCACATGCCTAGCACACCCACCAAAAATCTTTTCAAAATTCAAAACTCAAGTTCTTGCGTCCATTTCATCGAACACTTGGCAGACAAATTTAAACCAAATCAAATTCACTGTTTTTAATAGTGTTTTGTGCCTAACTGGTTCCCTCTCTATCTCACATCACCCATTTAGTAGATCATCTAGCCTAATTGGAAACCTCTAGCCTCACTGTAAGCTGGCCATTGTCATCAATTGTGAGCAATCCGAGCCACCTCGCCGGCCAAACCTGGTCGCCGCCGCAGCAGACCATCTCCCCCTCTCTAGCCATGTTTGGGAGGTAGCCAGCACTCCACCGCCACCCACTGTCCCCTCCCCGACCAAAGGAAAGCCATGGACCACCGAGCACGCCGCGCGCCCAGTGCCACTACGACATGCTGAGCATGCGCTAGAGCGCCGCACCTGGCACGCGTGCACACGCCGCCCCTCGACTGCAGCCCGTTCCCACCGCTTCGCCATGACCCAGGGAGCACGGCAGACACCCCATTCGCTTCCCCATGCCTCACAGCCACCGATCGCCATCGAAGACGCCGCCTCTGCCGAGCAGAGCACCGCTCGTTCCCGACCATTTTCCACCACCCCTACACGCGCATTTAAACCTTAGAGCATCGCCAGGAGACCGCCCGTCGATCGCCAACCTCGGCCATGCCTCTAGCCGCCCGTAGCCGTGTCGCCACCGTCGTCTGCCCATCCCTCTCGGTCTCGCCATCGATTCTATAAAGGGAGACGACCCCCGCTCGATTTCTTCACACCATCTCACTCCCCTCACCTCACTGATCCTTCCACCCCTTAGCCGGAGCACGAGGAGCAGCAGCTCGCTGGAATTGCGCCGGAGCAGGCCGCCTGTGGATAAGAAGGGAGTCGTTGATTTCTTCCACCCCCGGAGCTGCCGCGACCACCCCTGAGTTCGCCGTCGTCGACTTTGTCGTTTGCCTGCCTCGCCGTCGTCACTGGAGCCCCGGTATGCCCCATATGCACCCCCACTGAGACGCTAGGTTTCGAGCTCGCCGGTGACCTGTTCATCGTCGACGACGACCCTCAGCGGTTGATCTTCATTCTAATCCAACGCACCACATCACCCCGTACCGCTTCGCGTTTAATGAGCCACTGACCAGTAGACCCCCCTGTCACCAAGCGCCAACTTGGAGTGACACTGGGCCGGCCCATTAACCTTTCCCGCGCAGCCCACTCGTTTGAATTTAGCGTTTTCTATTTATATTCAAACTCAGTTCTGTACCTAATTTCAAAAATCAACCCAGCTCGATTCAGTGAGCCAAATTTCATGAAACCAAATTTGTTAGAAATATATGGAAATGCTGAATCCAAGCCCATTGGATTCAAATCATTTGGATCTATAGATCAACCTTGGTAAAAATAACAAGGTAGAAGCTTTTCTGCATTCAAACATTTTTCAAATTTAAACCATAATAGCTTTTGAGTTGATTCCAACTCTCAAATATCATAATTGATCATACCTTTCAGAATATATAAAAATATATGGGTTTACTTACAGAAATAATGTTCAAGTAATAAAAGAATGCCACATAGGCATTTCTAGACACTTTAATGATTTAAAATAAAAAGGTTAAACCTTATCAAATTGTGACACCACTTTAAATCACATTCTCATGTACCGAAATATGTGGTGATGACATGTGTCAACATGATCCTATGATTGAGTTGGAGAATATTAAATCTTAAGTAGTTTTTCAATGAGTAGAAATTACTTTTCTAAAAATAAAAGGAATTAAACCAAGCTTTAATCTTGTAATGTTAGTGATGATGCTAGATCATCTATAGGACCCTTTTTGTGTGATGATTGCAAGTAGTTAAGTATTGTTTGGTGATTGTGTACCTCGTATTTATTTATAGACGCTAGTACCGACCAAGGATACGAGGAGGAAGGAGGATACTACGAAGAAGAAGCCGAGGAAAACTTCAACCACTGCTCTGCACAAGGCAAGCCTAATACTACTAGTTGATTGAGCAAGCTAACACTTGCAATTATGAAAGTTAGATAACCTATGCAATGCACTAAGCATGCTTGGTTAGACATATTTGATGATACCCCCTCCTAGTTTTACTTACAAGCTTTCTACTTTATTTCTTTATCAAAGCTATTTCTTAGAATGTATTTAAATAACTTGTAGATTCTAGGAAGATAATTGAAGGTTGCATAAAGAGCATTAAATTTGGCCTAAGCTAGATAATCTTGATGTCATCCTAAGGCATGAGATTGAACCTAGTTAAATTACACTTGTTTACCACCCCTCATTAGTACTCACTCCCACTTGTAGATTCTAGTGCTAAGCATAAAACTTGACCAGCTTTAGATGGGAATACTTGGTGGAAAATGGTTATGAAAACCTTAGAATGATGAGTCATTCTACTGAGATGTTTTGACATGTGTTTCCGAACACCAGATGATTTGGATGACGAAAATGTTAAGGCATGAGCCTTACCCTTTATAAAACTGATGGTTGTCTGGATGCGATACCATTCCAATTTTACCGTACAACCACAATACACGAAGATCGGGTAGGTCTTGACTGGAAACTTATATACCTTAGTATGGGTTCCCTCACGACCAAGGTTTGAGCTGAGGCTACCTTGTGAAGATTGTCCACCTGTGCAGTACCCAAGATGACAGTTGGTCATGGTTGGGAGGCCAAACTCACAGGAGAGGTGCCTATACTAGGGCGTGTAATTGAAAGGTTGGGGTTGATTATCCGCATACTAAGTATTGTGAATTCAGGATTTGTTCTTGACGGATGTATCGAATGTTGTGGTGAAAGTGTATAATCTCTGCAGAGTGTCAAACTATTCGAATAGCCGCGTCCACGGTTATGGACAGTTGGAGTGGCCATACTGTTCCCCATCAGATGTTTTTAAAATGACTTGTGAAATGAATTGAGATTTTGACTTGACCACAACAGAGTTGTGATATGAAATACAAGTTCCCACTTAGGTGTTATAAAATTTCAACTAGCTTTTCTTGCTTCTGAACTTAGTAGAAGTAAATGTGGTTTTGCAAAACAACCCTAGAGCTTAGTGTCCTACTGCAAAAACCCCCTTCACTTGTTAGTATTAGTTTGCGAGTACTTAAAGAGTACTCATGGCTTTGTCCCTGGCTATTCCCGTGGCCAGACTATGAAGAAGAGTACCAGGATGAAGGAACCCATGAAGGTTACGACAACTCGGATCATCTCCCATCGTCAGCATTGCCTGTGACCCCGAAGATGGAGCTTCGCCTACGCTACCTTTATTATTACGTATTTCTGCTGCTTGAGTTGTACTAAGAACTGGATCATGAGATCCTTATTTGTGTAAGACCTTATGTATGGTTTGTAATGGATGATGTACTGTGGTATCCAATTCTGTTATGTCTTGCAAAAATGGTAATCCTGGGATTACGATGTATGGCATAACAGGCATCTAGGATTAAAAATCCGGGTGCTGACAGTAAGCCTCAGCTACACTTAGCCAAATGTATATAAATGATGGATACCACTATTCTACCATAGTATCACTTGCCAATAAAATTCAAATGTATTGACCCTTGTGGCTGTAACTTATTATGTTGTAGGTTTGTTTGATGTTAGTGAAGTGTGTTGAATAGGATTACAAGTCTACAACCAACATGATTGCCTGTGGCACTTTGAAGATGAAGGACTCCATGCTACTTAGTTATATCTGCTGCATTGTAATGAGATAGCCAAATGAGCTATGTAAGAGGTAATGTATTATTTTATTCCTGGTTATAAGTTGTAATCTGACCTTTATTCCTTGATATTACATCTTAAACTGTGGATTCTAGCTATTGATCCAGGGACTAGCATTGTAAACACAGGGATCTCTACCTTATCAGGTTGGGACTCTACATTAGGATCACCATAGACATGGCAGGATCCTTTCTTCTTATACTCAGTCTTCTTCTTGAAGTTGGTAGTCTGCGCGGTCTTGTTTTTGCCATAAAACTTTCCTTTGCCGTCAGACCTGTTCTTATTCTTGAACTTGTGGGACTGGAAGTTATTTTTATGCACTACATGTGCGCTAGAACTTCCGTCAAAACCTTGAGGACGCGTATATTTTGCTCTTGCCTTTCTTCAACATGAAGAGATCCGATGAGATCTGAAACAGAAAACTCATGTCTCTTATGTTTCAGAGAGGTAGAAAAGTTCCTCCAGGAAGGAGGAAGCTTGGCAATAATGCCCCATCCACGAACTTGTCCGGTAAGGTACACTTGAACTTCTCGATTTCTTTGGCAAGGGACTGTATCTCATGAGCCTGATCCACGATGGGACGGTCATCAGTCATCTTGTAGTCATAGAATTGCTCCATGATATACAGTTCAGTGCCATCATTCGAAACACCAAACTTAGAGTCGAGTGCATCCCACGCATCCTTACCATTATCAAATGACATATAGGTGCCAAAAATGTTGTCACCAAGAATGCTGAATAAAGCCCCCATAAACATGGTGTCGACTTTCTAAAACGCTTCCTCCTGAACAGGAGAAAGGTCTCCCTCAGGTTTGCCAAGAGTGGCGCTATAGTAACCTAGGTTTTTCAACCATAGGACTGCTCTCGTGCGCCATCTCTTATAGTTGACACCGTCAAAGGGAGGCGGCCTTGTAGCCGCGACTAAACCAGTTGAATTCATTTGCCTATAATCAGATTTTTGGATTGTTGAAAATATAAGCAAATCATCATAATATTTAATCTGAAATAAGCAGTAATAAAACATGACTATAAGTGCAGGAATTAACATAATCATGTATACTAGCAGAATAGACGAACATATCACATTGAACCAGAATAAGAAGATCACATCTATTCCAAAAACTAGTACAAGAAACTGTAACAGAAACTGAACTAGATAGGAGCAGATTGCGTACGGTGCTGGAGGAGGAATCAGGTTGGCGTTGAGGTTCGTGTTGACACCAGTATCGTCAGACATGTCGTCGATGTAGATGCTGCTGATGTTCGGGAAGAAATCCTCGTCGGGGAAGGAGTGCTCGGTCGATGTGATGCCATCAGTAGTCGCGCATACGCGCTCCCCAAAAACCTGATCTCCCCTCACCCGTAAAGGTTCACGAGAGGCGGTGGTTCTGGAGGCCTACTGTCCCGTCATCCGGTGCACGCCAGGAGAGGGGATGGAGAAGGTCTAGCGGCGACGCAAGGTTCTGGAGGCAAAGAGAAATATGTGTGTAGCTCGTATTAGGGTTTACGCCTGAGCCCTTTATATATAGCGCCGGTCGGGTTAGACGTGGGGCGCAGCCCACGTCCGAGTAGTAACAGCCCATGTTTTCGAAAGACCGGAAACGGCTGACTAAAAATAACTCGCACAATAATTTTTTCCGAGCAGCAAAAATATAAGATCGGCACCGAGGCACAATTCCGCAAACCGCGGCGCACATGCGCGTCGTGGCGAGGCGAGGCATGGCGAGGCGGGAGGTGGAGGAGGAGGAGAATGTGTGTATGCCACTCCTCTTCACTCTCTTTAGGAGGTAGTGAAACACTCCACTATATATATTGGTCCAACTCCCTCCAAACTAGCAAGGTGGGACTAAACTTTAGTGCCATCCGTTGCTAGGCATGAATGGGCCATGAGAATTTCAGAATTTGTATTAGGCTATGGGCCAAAGCCCACACCCAAATTCCAACAATACCGAATATCAAATCTCGGATGACCTAGGTATCGAATGGCAAAGATAATGGGACACGAAGTTAAAGGTTCAAGCGATGAGATTCGTGAATGCACGGGTGTTTATTATGGGCATCTAGGTCCCGCTGATGATCATTGACGCGAGAGGGTCTCAGTCATGTCCGGAGCATCTCTGAACCAAAGGGTAGCACACTTAAGGGTGGGGATGCTTAGGGTCCGAACCGACACCATAGGATAAATGAGAGAGAGGAACCAAAAAGGTTATGGGTAACACCTGATGATGATCGGAGGGTTCTAGAGGTGTTCCAGAGTGAATAATAATATATATGTGTTTTATATTAATTACTACCTCCGACCCATATTAGTTGACTTGGATTCATTAAAATTTGGATGAACCTATATATTAAATAGTGTCTAGATTCATTTAAATATAGACAAATTTGAGTCAACTAATATGTGTAACATCCCAAAAATCATGATTTGTAAAAGTTTGCATTTCATTCATACATTCATAGCATCCTTGGCTTGCACAAAAAATTTCAAAACAAAATTCAAAATAAAACCATTTATATGCCTATTATCTATCTATAAGGCAAGGTTTTTTATTTTTCAAAGTGTCAAAGTGCATTTGACTAAATAGTAGTGTTTTATACACAAACAAGTATAAGGTTTACACTACAAAAATCCAGAGGTGATTTGAATTTAAGCCCATTTTAATTTGATTTGAATTTGATTCCTGAAAATCAAAATAGAAAAAGAAAAGAGCAAGGAAAGAGAAAAGGGCCGGCGTCACCTATTTAGCCCAGCAGTAGAAGCAGCCCACTAATCCCACCCGGCCATTACCCCTTTCCCCGTCTCTCTCACCCGTGGCTCGCTGTACCCCTCTCGCTAACAGACGCGGCCCACTGCCACCTCAGCTCGTCTTCCCCAAATCTCGCCCGTAGACCTCGTCGCCGCTGCCGTTGCTGTCGATAATGGTGCGACATAAATTCCCTTGATTTCGCAGGCGTTTCTTGTCGAGCCACTTCCTACTTAATCCCCTCCATACCACGAGTCTTTCCCCTCACTTAGCACACTCTCTCCACCACCAGGCTGCTAGAATTTCGAGCTACAACGTTGCTGCCCGACGCTCACCGGCGAACTATTCCGGTGAGCCTAGCACGCACCTTTGCCTCTCGATCACATGAGCGTAGTCCTCTGGTTCTTGCGCATCTAACCGCACCCTTGGTTTGTCCTATACTAACCCAGGTTGCTGTCTCCATTAAACATCGTGAGCACCCAAGGCGTCGATCGTCTCCGGCGAGAAATTACGGTAAGAACAGAGCACCCCTTGTCTTCTAGATCAAACGCCCAGGTGCGCCAAGTCCTTGCGCAGCCACTGATGCAACTTGTTTATCCTAAGTAGGCCTAGAGCATCGCCGTCGTCTCCGACAAGTCGCACCCGATGTCATCAAGCTCTTCGACGAGTTCTTCCGGCCACCACAACACGCCCCCGTTCATGCCGACAACACGTTGAGCATCAGCGTGACCCCGCGAGTCTGGTAAGCCAAAACACAGCCCCCAACCCCCTTTGTAGATGCCGAAACATCGTTGGTAGTGCGCCGCCGCGCCGCCGTCGCCAGCGCTGCCAGGCTTTGGTCAATTGAGCTAGCGCCGTCAGATCTGAATCATAGGGCTGAGATTAGATCCTAGCGCGAAGCGGTATCTTTAGATCTGGGCCACTGGATCTATCTTAGATCCAACGCTCCATGTTGGCCGATCCGCGTGAAGCGGTATGGACCAATCAGAAGCGTCCACGTGTCTGGAAATTTGATTTAAAATCTGTTTTTGAATCTGATAGAGATTTAAATTTGTAAAATCTATAACTTTTGTTCTGTTTATCCAAAAAATACAACTAATATATCATTGGATTAAGAAAAATAAATCCTACACTACTGTGGGCTTAATTTTGTATTTTTATTCTGTAAAAATGGGTTTTTATACAGAGACAAATATAGGCTTATTTTGACTATATAAATTATTTTGAAAAAGTTCACAAGGCCAAATTAAGTTTATTTAGACTATATTTAGTTGTTTTTGTGTTCAGTGCTGTTTGACTTGTCTTTTTTAGCTAGAAAAATCATCACATGGCATTTGCATGCATTCATAATATTTTTTTGCTTGAATATTGGAATGTGAATTTGGTGCTATTATTTTATGTGTAGATTTTGGTGCTAGTGGTGATTGTGATTGTGAAGATTGTTGCTACTCCCCCAACTATCAAGACAAGTGGTACCCCATGTATTTGTCCTATTATTTTGACTATGCACTAGTAATATTTTGTATAGGGCTTGCATGAAATTTTTTCTAAGTATCTATATGCTATGCTATGGGAAATCCTAGTAGATGTAGACTTGGTAGAATTATTCACTAAGTTAAGATACTTGTTGATATCATGCTTAGCCTAGCTATTAGTAAACAAGCGTGGATTATATACACATGTTATGGAAATTTTACTAAGTCTTTTGACTTATGTTTTTGCTTAATAAAACTACTAAGTGAATGAATCCCCTGGGTGGAATAGTATGAATGGGATATGTTGAGTGGTTACACAAGGCCCAGTGACTGGCAACCTTGTGTATCACACTTGTGGAAAGCTACCCGGGAACAAAGGGATTTGAGATACTTAGTGTTTAGAAGCTTCTAGTGCAACCACATGGCATATGGGCTCTTCCTAGATCATATAGGTTGCAATAACTTAGCCAGATGGACAGAAGGTGGTAGGGGTGATAGGTTGGAATGCGTCCATTTGGTCTAAGGGAAGGCTTCTGAAAGATCTTGTCTCGATGCATGTCGAGTCTTGTGGGGAAAGTGCACCACCTCTCGAGAAGGAAAAATCTAAGTACTTAGCCGTGTCTCCGGCAATGGACAATTTGAGCATCAAGACATTGAAGCTATCAAGGATCTCCTCATCCCAATTTCTAAGTTAAAAACTTGTGGTTGAACAAGGGCAAATGACCAGTGGTTACACAAGGCCCAGTGACTTGTCTACCTTGGGTATCGCACTTGTGTTCCTTGGGAGTTTTGATAAACAAAAACTTAGTATTTTCAACTGATAGGAAAAACCTATTTAAAGCAAAGCAATCCTAAGCTACACTTAGCCAAATTCATATAGAAATTAGATACTACTATTCAACTATGGTATCATTTGCCAATACTATTCCAATGTATTGACCCACTGTGGCTGGAACTTATGATGTTGCAGGTTACTCTGATGAGGATTAGGGTTATGAGTCTACACTCAACATGCTTGCCTGTGGCACATGAAGATGAAGACTTTACTTTATTTTACTTATGTTATGAACTCTTGTACTAGCCTATGGCTATGTCGTTGTAAAAGACTATGTTATCTCTGGAATGTCGATGTAATAAGACCTTTGTATCTGTGTACTTTATCTTAAACTGTGGATGCTAGCATTTGATCCAGCGACTAGCATTGCAATCACAGGGATCCTTTACCTTATAAAGATGGGGTCTTACAATATGGGTCAGAGGGAGTAGTTGAATTAATATTAAAACATAAATATTTATTTTATTTTGAGGCATCCATGCCTATTGGGCCTCCCTTGGAGGGAAGTCCCAAAGGGGCTAGGTGCCAAAGGAGAAAAAAGGAGGGAGGGAGGCATGCGCCAAACCCTAGGGGCTCCCTCCCACGTGGGGGGCACCTAGGGCTAGAGGTCACACCCCCTGGCGGCAGATGTGGGGGTTATCCCCCCACACCAAACCCTAGGGTTGCCCCTCCCCTCCTCGTATAAATAGAGGGACCCTCCTCCCCTCTATTCACACAATTGTCTATCCTCTCTCTCTATTCCCCTAGAGCTCTCTCTCCACCTAGATTGGAATTTACTCTTATGGGAATTTGTTCTCCACCTCTGCACCACCGTCATGCAAAGCACGGTTCGGCTTCTTTCTTCTTCTGCTAATCGGCTGGATCGGAGCCCGGGAGACGTTGCCTACACCAGACGTGTGTAGATCTTTGAGGCGCCACACTTGGGGCGCTTCTTGTCTTCATCAATATACGCCTACTTGCGTAAGGCATGCCACTGTCTTCAAGGGTATGAATACCGTCTCCCTCTCCATTACTTATGTCTCCATATAATAGATCTTGGTTATCATGCTTGCGTAGCTAGAACTTTTTTGTTTCCTGCTGCGAACCATTTAGTGGTACCCCCTGGCAACGACGGCTTGGGGGGTCCCACCCCCTTGGCCCTAGGGTTTTCCCCTCCCCCACCTCCTATAAATAGAGGATCTCCCTCCCCTCTATTGGTACAAAAAGTTCTGTCCTCTCTCCCTCTATTCCCTAGATCTCTCTCCACCTAGATTGGATCTAGATCTTTGGGATTAGATCTTCACCTCTGCACTACCGCCGTGCATAGGATGGAGTCCGGGAGACGTCCCTACATCGGACGTGTGTAGAGCTTCGAGGTGCAACACTTGGGGCGCTCGTCTTCATCGCTGCCTACCTGCATAAGGCGTGCCACGGTCTTCAAGGGTATGAAAACCGTCTCCCTCTCCGTTACTTATGTCTCCATAGAATAGATCTTGGTTATCGTGTTCGCGTAGCTAATTTTTTTTGTTTCCTGCCGCGAACCCCTTCAGTTACAACTGCCAGTGATATCACACATTCATCATATGGTGCATGTTTCCCAACTGAACAAGGCCATAAAACCTACCAGGTGAGTGATGAATTTTATGTAGCCTCATTGGACAATTTCTTCGTGTAGGCCTTGGCCATCTTCAATGATCGCTTAATCCCATGCAGGAACTAGCAAATACCACAAGTGTTGGTGCAATTATCTAGTTTACCGACCGACTGATGGAGATAGGGACAATTTTACACCATTGCCAACATGTATCCCTCTTCGCCAACCTAGGGACAAGTCTGTTCTCCAGGAAGTATTGTAACATCGACGAGCCATCTCCCACGTGCTCAACGTCAAGCTACACCCGAAAGCAAGGAAAATAATACAAGGTAGCGATGACTAACTAGAGGATCCACTATAAGGATCACAAACCCGTTAAGACGTTGGGAAACTATAGCACTCGAGGCATCAACCTCGTGGGGCAAAGGGCATTGAGTTGTAATCTGGAACACAAGTTTCCCCCTGAGAAACTCCTCGCTTCTTCCTCCATAAGCATGCCTTCTTAGCTTCTCTCCATTCGGGGTGACACAAAGAAATTGTATCATATCCTCATATATCGTGAGACTTATCCCGTGAGGGTGTGTACGAGACATGCTAGAGTTCAAGTTAGCCACATGCACATACAAAGCGATCATATGACCATAATATGACTGAAAGCAACCTGCTCTTTCTTGGGTTAAACCCTAATTTCCCGGTGCATATAAGTTTGCTACATGGCCATGGCAGTGTTGTACTCCATATATATTTTAGCAAATACTTCCTCAATCCCAAGGCTTAAGGCATATAACTTTTTTGAAAAGTCAAGCTATGTAAAGTTTGACCAAACTTTTAGAAAAATCTATCAAGAACTATTATATTATATAGATACCATGTAAAAATATGTTTCATAATGTATGAAAGGGTATGAATTACGTATTGTAAATATTAATATTTTTTCTAAAAACTTAGTCAAACTTTAGTTTGTTTAACTATTAAAAAAGTTATATGCCTTAAGTCTTGGGACGGAGGTAGTACTCGGCAGCTGTCCCAACCATAACCAAGTAGCCCGGCCTAGGTTGGGCCGCATGCTCCACCATTGGTCACAAGCTTCTCGGTCACTTTAGATTGTATTTTATTCTCAGGTGCACCAGTAGCACCAAAACGGTCGGTGCACTGGACGTGTTCTCGGTGCGCAGAGCGAGTCGAGGTTACCGGTGCAATATTTTCTAAGTGACTCCCGAAAGCCTTCCTAGCACTAACAAAAATGTATAAAACTCAGGGAAAGGAGGATGATGGTTGATGACTTGCTTCTACCCTTTTACCCTTTTTCAAGTGGAGGAAATCAATCGGCGATTCCGATAGTAAAAGGGCGTCATTAGGTCCATGTCTACTTACATGAGATAGCTACGATTGAAACAGCACATGAGTGGTGCAGCAACATTTCAATGAGCACTAAGAGGAAATTGTTAAATTTAACAGGGGAGGTAAACCTTTTTTACTTTGAAAGATGGACTTTGTCTTACCCGCAAAAAAAAGATGGACTTTGTTTGACTAGTTATAGAATCTACAAATAACCATGGCCTAACATATAACTGAATATTAATGGCTAGCAAACGAACACTTCGGTTTGTAAACGTGTTAAACGATGGAGTTGCATCGGAGAATGGCTGGTTTTTGTTCAAGTTACATCAATTAGATCCAGAGCTACCTATGACACTCGAAGCGAGGTTCAAGTGATTTGATGCCATCTTACTAGATTGGACCGCATGCCCCACTATACACTTGGGCAGTCACTTCCATTGGCATCGTGGCATCTCGATAGCTGGACTTAATTACCAGAATCACCTGTTCCCCAATATGGATTATACCGTATTAAGATTTATGATCAAACTCGGGTACACTATCAGAGAAAATAGTCTATGCTTATCGGCTTCCACTGACGGGTGCTAGCTAGCCTGGGTGCTTATCCTGAGACGTTTATATATACTCCCTGTTAAAGAAATGTTCTTTGCCCAAAGGTTACTTTTTTGCGCACATAGTATTACAGTACTAGAATGAAGTATTCCGTGGGCTCGGGGAAAACATGTGCTGTCGTTGTTGTAGCATCCTCAATCTCATCGGTATCTGACCACTTTTGAAAGGGATTAATAAAATATGGTATATCAACCAAAGAAATTCTAACGTCCCTTTCAACCGTGCATACGAGTCACTTATCCACAATTCCCTCACCTGAATGGCCAAAATGCAACGAGCCGGTTGGTTAATTACTGGTTAGCCATTTACTTAATTAATAGTCTTAATCTATACCTGAAACACCAAATTGCATAAACCACACCTTCATTTAAAGACCGCATATACATAATCCAACAGATAAGCACAGAAAATCATCTCCTTTCTGGTCGCATGTAACAATTTGTGTCGACATTGGTATTCCTCAAACTAGGAAAAAGGGGGACAATATCATACCGGTGCATTAGATACAGACATATTTACAAAGTGATTTGGAGAACTTCTTCACTGATCACCAATGCACAAGTCAAGGTTAACTACAGAGCAGGATTACAGTTTAGAAGCCATGGCACGAAATTATTCGTCCCAATCGAACACAAAAATATTACTACTCAATGGCGGAGCAACTAAGCAAGCAGCTGTAACCGTCGTCACATCCAAGAAGGAAGGCAAGACGATGAAGCAACACCGTATGCAGCAGCAGGAGCCCTGATCTGAGGAAACAGCCTCATACCGACAGATGACCGTGGCAGGTCCCGGCCGGCGTACGGTACGCATGCTATACCTGGCTCTCCAGGTCTGGCTCCCGTCCGTCGGGCTGATCCGTCGCCTTTCCACCAGCCTTGGACGGCGGCGGTAGAGCAGGGCGCGCGCGGCAGACGGGGCAGGTGGCGTGCGTGCAGAGCCAGACGTCGACGCACCCGACGTGGAACGCGTGCCTGCACCCGGGCAGCGCGCGCACGGCGTCGCCGTCCTGCATGGCGCCCAGGCACACCGCGCACTCCTCCTGCCCCGCCCCCTCGTTCGCCTTGAACCTGAACACCGGCATGGCGGCCAGCGCCGCCTTGTCCAGCCCCTCTCCCCCCGCCCTCTTTCCCGCCGCGCCGGATCCCGTCGCCCGGTGCACGCCGTCCCGCCCACCGCTCCACCGCACGTAGAGGTAGTTGAGGTACAGGATCACGCCGTACAGCGCCAGGCACACCGCCGTGAACGCCGCCACGAGCTCCAGCGTCCCGCCGGAGCTGCAGCACCCTCCTCCGCCGCCTCCTCCGCTGGCGGGCGGATGCTGCTGCGACGCCGCAGTCGACATGCCGATGGATCGCTCCAGGCAGGCAGGGCACTGCTGTCTGCTGCTGGCAGCAGAGTGTCGTGGCGTGCGGGTCTCGCTCACCTAGCTCAGCAGTCTCTGCCGGGTTGGTGCGAGCTGTGATGGTTTTGTTGGTGTACGAGTGGGCCGGTAGCGCTGGAGCCTGGTGGAAGGCTGGGGACTACTGCTAGTGGCCGGGAATGGCCGGGCGGTCGCCGTGGGCTGCTTTGTAGTAGTATGTGTAGGCAAGGGATTAGTGATAATTAATTAGGCGATATAGGTTTGCGATTTCTTGCGCTGGCAGGGTGTGCTTTTCTTTCCACAAATGGTCCGGTTGGGTTGGAAACGTGCTGCTAGAAACTTCGGCTATGGTGAAGATTGGAGTGTGAGCAGGTGTAAAAAAGATTGTGGCATGTGGCCCACGTGATTTCGACGCAGAGCACAATTCGGTGGGCGGGTAGCTGGAACTTAAATACTCCTTCCATCATTAATGTAGGATCTTTATTTATTCTATAAAATAGAGTAGTTACGCTTTAAAATGAGTAACACACTAAACTTGTCTACATACATATGCTATAAAAAATGCTAGAATATCTTATATTAGTGAGTGAAGGGAGTACAATTAAGATAAACCAATTCGTTATTATCAGAAATGTTATTTTTTAACCGGGAAATGGCCCCGAAGGGTTAAAAGCGTCTGGAAAATGCATTAATCAAGCGATACTAACGGAATTACAACGGGGACCCTAAAGAAAGTAAAAAATTATAGTCCATTCCTCACACCTTGCAAACAGGACCTCAAACAAAATTAGGAAAAAGCAATCGAGTATGTTTTCTTCACCACAGCTCGTTGGAGACCTCGAGGCGCGGGCACCAGCGAAACCACCGGGGACTCTACCACTTAGAGTGGAGCTGTTGGGGAACCTTACATTGAGATTGAATATCCTCTGAGTCGGCGTAGAAGCCTAGAGGAAGAAAAGACACGGAAATATCAACCTAGGATAGACTATTCATGTTATCAGAAATGTGAGGAGACACATGGGATCAGGATGCTTGGTTCATATTGTACTATTCTCTTAGCAACAGACAAATACCAATCACCACGTTAAGCCATCACATCGCCTTGTCCATGCGAGCCTTCCCACCAGCTCCTACCAACCTGGAAAAACATCAAAATTCGACTTCAAGGTGGTGAGATTGCATAAATACAAAAAATTGCTTGCCTCCCATGTTGCTCTCGAATGAGACCGTAGGCATAAAACCTTAGCTTCTCGGATCTCCCTATCGACTCCTCCATGTTGTTGTCGCCTGCGCCGGCTGTGGATCCGTCACCCATCCCCGAGCTCATGGCCTTCGTCCTTTCCTAGTTGCCCACACCCAAATGTCTTCATCCTCACCCTAGTCCTCGTTTGCTAGCATCTGCAAATTTGGCGGTCCTATGGTGACATGGGTATGCCTTATTTATCTATTGGTTCCAGCCCAGTCGGATCCCACACGATGATCCGCACCTGATGAAAAAGCCCACGAAGGATTTGGGTGGCCTAGTCCCATGAAGGAGGCGATTTCTTGGAGGATACGACTAGCTCTAGATAGAAAGTTTAAAGGATAAAACCCTAATCTGTAACCGACTCGATTTTATCCAGAGACCGGGCCTCCCCATATAAAGGCCAGGAGGGAACATCGAGGATGATCATGAAAAAACCTAGCACATACCCGCCATATCTCATCTGCGCACCCCCTATAATCATCGGTTTCACCATCAATCAAGAGCAGACAAGCATGAGCAGGATTTTTCTCCGGGGCCTGAACCTGGGTAAATCTCATGTCCTGCATTGATTGTCTGTTAGCTAAACGCGGTCTCCAGTGCACCCCCTTTTTCCTCAAACCCAGGTCCATAACAATGGGAATTGATGAGTTGAACCCTTGTCAGGTGACCAGCGAAGGTATCCTAGTGTGTGTGGATCTCATCTTCATGATGGTTGGTCCCTGCTCGAGTGCGGGGAAATTGTCTTGGATCTCTTGTGTGTTTTCATTGGTGATCTAGCGCTCTGGGTCCAGATCTATCATGGGGTGGCTCCCTACTTAATGTCAGGGGCTCTACTTAGTTATTATGTGGACATATCGCCGCTTGCTCATCTGGGTTCTTCAATCATGGCTTGTTTGTGTGGGCACGGTCTGGTGTGTTGTTGTCACCAGAGTGGGTTTGGGGTGTGAAGCTAGGTGTGTTCTTGTCGGGTATTTTGTGGTAGAATATGAGATGTGTGGTGCTTGAAGACCACACATGGACCTATTTGGATCGGATAGCCGACAACACTTGGGATCGTTTTCAGTGGTGGTCGGCTTGGTACTTCCTCGTTGTCCCATTTGGTCATGTTGGGGTGGTTGGGTGGAAATAACTCCGATGAACGCCTTTCATGTATGTGTACATTATCGATGATGAATAATTCTTTGATGTCACCTCCTTGGAGGCTCCACCTTTTTTATTTCCTTCTCCTATGAGTGTGCAGATAGTGGCCTCCTTGTGTAGTCCTACCCTCCTTTGTGTCAATATATCTAGGACTATACATCCTCACCTTGAGTATTCCTCCTTCCTACCTCATTTTCTATACACATGACATCATATGTATGGTGAATTACTCGCTTCATGCAGCTGACCATAAACCTAGGGTGGTTGTCTTAGTATGTGGAATGCCACCGGATCCTATGATGTTCCTTCTCATGTATCCATTGCTCGATGTTATAGGTCAGTGCCGATGTCCATTGGGCAGAGGATGGAGAAACACAAAGACTTTGCAAGAGCTTTTTCATTGTTGGCGGTATCGACACCCGTGTTGTTCCCTCATTGGAGCCACCACCATGAGTCCCTTACTTCCTTAAATCATCATGATTTCTATTGGATAATTATCCAATATTTTTCACGGTTGATTTCAGAATATGAATCATGACATAACACTTACCAAGTGGTAGAACACACTTCCTTCTAAGGTGGCGCAACTCTCTCGTAACTCTCCATATAGGATTAGACCTAGATCTCACTCCTCTTGCCACACACACATGTAAGATACCACACATATGTACTTCCATACACATGAGGTTTAAGTTTAGGGTAAATCTGAAATCTTACATGTGCCAAAGGATTCAGCCCATTATTTCTAGCAGTTTCTTCAGGAGTCAAAATGTGGTGACCGTGGTGCTATGTCAGTGGCATTTTGTTGACTTTTATTTGGGCCTAAAGGCATTATACATTTGAAGTAGCAAGCACATATTCTCCTCGATGCATATAGCTTGGATTCGTGGCCTCTATTTATCTAGGAGGTGTTTAGTTGCTCGTAGACTTTTTTTGGTATTTTTGTATATCGGTGATACATGGATTAAGGCCTGTAATTGTCACTACTTGAGCCTTATCCCACTTTATTGTCCACGACGACCTCAACATACATGAGTTGGAGGCCCATATCTAGGTGCTCTGAGACAACCTGACATGTCATGCCGCAAAAGGACTTTCCGAAGGATCCCATAGACCAGACATACATTAAAGGGAGATCAAGGATCAACTTGATGTACAAGACAAGATGGAGATCCAACAATACATGCGTTGGCAATATATATACTAAAGACCATTTGTCTGAAGAGGGGACATGATATCTATGCCCATGCCGTAGCTTTAGTGACTAGTATTAAACCCTGAATTCATATACTCTAGTTGGGTGCCTCTTTAAATCCGTCAAGATCCATCTTGCAAACACTTGTACGTTCTTCCGATCATACCGTGAATACAGTATGAGGAACTCCATTACGATAACCCTTGTCTCTTTGATCCATACATGTTGACTCGAGCCATTTGCAGAAAAAATAAACTTGCTTTTGATCTTCGAAAGTGAGACTGTCGTGAGATCGTGAAAACTATCCTTTGCTAGTGGAGATCTTCTCCATGAAGCTAGTATGAGTGGAAATTTGGATGGGGTTGTTTTTGTAGTTTGTCTTCTTACCAACATTACATTTTTTGGCATTGAGAGAGAAACACAACCTAGTTTTTTGGTTGACTGTGTGTAGTCATTTGACGCAACATTTGGTTGCAGTACTTAGGGATGATTTCTCGCCTCTAATATAGATAGTAAACTAAGCTTATCGATTGCAAGTATCAGCCGTTGAGCCTCTAGAAGCACCATTCCTACCGGTCGTCCATTTGGCAGTCCTGATCATTTGGTCCAAGCTACGGCCTATGCTCCTCCTAGGGCAATGAATAATTTCTGATCATAGTTTCTGAATTTCTAAATGATTTCTTGAATAACACTATGAAAGCAAGGCTTCAAGGTCACTTTGCCTTTCGTTGTCCTCATGGGATGTGATCTGAAACTCAAAGGTCTAGTTTAAATCTCTTTTAGATCTCTTGCAATAACAACACAATCATGTTTACAATACTACTTCATCTCACTATCTTGTTGAGTGTCTCATATGCAGATCCCAACGAATGAAGAATTGCCTACATAGGTGATGCGTATAAATGCATACATAAACTTTGTAGTTTATTGTCACATATCACATCATATTCCAACATATTCTCATATTATTTACTATTTCAACATGTATTGCATTAATTTATGGGGATTTACCAATGATCCTCTTTATTTGGTTTATAACACTGCAGGATAGAAAACCTTGTTTTTCGTATTTTTATGTTTTAGGGCTTGATACGGAGTCAAATTGCACTAGGATTTTTTTCTGAAGCATTTTTTATTGAAAGAGAAGGCCTTGTGCTTTTGGAGAAGCAGGGGGGGAGCCACGAGGGCCAAGATGGCATAGGTGGCGCGGTCCTACCCCTGGACGCGCCACCATGTCCATCTCGGGCCCCGAGCGTCCCTAGTTGTCCATCTTCATCTCGGGATCTATGTCTTGACCTAAAACTTCCTTTAAAAATACCCCTGAGGCTTTCTTGGAGGAGGCGGCGAAAACACAGAAACCACAAAACAAAGCCAGGACCACTGAATATTGGAGAGGTAACACTGCCGGAACCAATCTATGGTTGCATCTCCACCCTCTTTAACCTCTCCACTAGCGCCTCCATGATGAGAAAGGAGTAGACCACCCCATACTATGGGTTTATGGGAATATATTTATCTACATCTATCTCTCTCACTCTCTCTCTTGTGCTATGATTGTATTAGATCCATGTGAGCTGCATAACATGATCATGGACATCTATGTGTAATTTCTATGTGGTGGATCTAGATCTTATGTGTAACTACCTCGGTGAATTACGCTCCTAGTTACAAGCCTGGATGAGCGGAAATGGTTGAAATAGTACGGTGGGGCCCAAATGCCACTCACAGGTAGACCTTTCGGCCGTCCCAACCATTTCCAAACATCGGGACAAGAACGGGCGTGAATCGGCGAAGGATCAACTACATACACAAATGAGTATGTATGCAAGCCACCATACAACAGTACATCAGAGCCATTCCATCTAAAAAGAAAGGAAATATAGCAACGCCATACGGCAAGATTCAAATGTCCTAGATAGATATAATAGTTTAGGATATCTCCTCATACATCCAACATCAGAGTATCAGGCGGAAGCGGCAAACAAGATCCGAGTACGGATAATAAGCAAATCGGCATAAGATGCCTATTAAATAAGCACATCCCGCCCACAGATCTCACGGATCCCCGTTCCCGGAATCTCTACACCGAACGATCGTTGCCCACATCGTCCGCCTCCTCCACCCAGTATCCATCTTGCGAGTTTACCTGTTCAGCTGAATCAAACAATTTATCGTGTGAGACCCTAGGGTACTCAGCAAGTCTTTATGCCTCTAAAGGGGACAAAACCTGGGGTGACGCAGTTGCAGCAAAAGATAAACCCTAACAATTCTATAGATACTCGCTAACCATCCGCCTAACCAAAGATAGACGGATGTCCGTGAATTAATGACAACAGTTATAACAGTAATATCATCAGATCCATCCTCCTCCTCGCTTACCAACGAGGAAGCGGACGAACATTTCCCCCATTCGTTGGCAGTTTTATTATCCATTCCATGAGTGTTGCACTATTTACTAGTCAGTTCTTTAGTCATGTTAAAAGCGGTACTTTAGTTATACTTGTCTATGATCAAGAAACTGTGCTCCAAGTCGTCCATAACCGCGGACACGGCTTTCAGAAAGTTTTACCCTGCAGGGGTGCACAAATAGCAACACACACTCGATCAACCTCGGAAAAACCAAATCAAAACCCAACGAGGCCTTCACGACAAAGCAATCACAGATTGAAATATTTCAGGCCACCCCATTGAGTACACCCAGCGAACGGTTAATGACTCAGACGGACTCAAGGTTTGCGCGCCAGTGGCTGTAAACGACTGGGAACCCGAAAATGTGACTGGGCTTGTCGATACCGCGAAAACACTCCGCTTACCTAAACAGTACAGGTGCTCCTCGCACAATCGTAAATAAAGCAGTAAAGCATGGCATAAGTACAGGATATTAAGTAAAACCTCAAACTAGTTTGTGGCCCCAAGAAATAAGAATGAATCAAGGTCTGGCTCAGGGGGGTCCCATAAGCCTCCCGGATGTGGATAGCGCGAATAATCAAGGAACAGGAATCAAGTACTCGGGGTCCTACGGGACACAAGTGAGCAGGAAAAACCAAATAGCAGATATTGCTCACCGGTGCCACTTTCATTAGTTATCCCATTACTACTCAAGTTAAGTTGTTTAGGTTCCTCATTATCCAATCAGACACTCACATACCCTACACATGCTGTTCTACGACTCGCATGGCTCAAACAACTCCTGTAGTAATGGCTCATGGGATGGAGGAACAAGCTTCGGTGGGGTTTAAAAGTAAAGGCTATGCAATACTTGGGATTCAGTTTAATGCAATCGCGACTCAGTGATGCAAGAATAAGATAGAGGCAATAGGTACTATATATATGCAAGCATGTGGTAGTGCTTGCCTGGCAGCTCGATTGAGCGAGAGGAGGATCAGGTAGTGCTCACGGGTCTCTTGATATATCCACCTCGGTGTCTATTCGGAGAAGAACCAAACAAACAAGGGCCAACATAAATAAAGTGCACAAGCATAGGAATAAAATGCGTCAAGCAAACAATCATGCCATGATGAATGATGCACAAGTTGCAGGGCAATAATGTAGCATGGCATGGGTGAGGTGTAGAATACAAGAAATAAACATTTTATTGAGTTTTGGCCACATTTTATCCTCATATTAGTTGATGTTTACCTTATATTTATATGATACATGCTGCAATTCAGAACATGGAATGCATAAACAGAAAGGTCTCGTCGAGCTGATCATTTTAGACATATCATTTGTTAAATTTGGAGTTGTAAGTCAAAAGTTATTGATTAATTAAGAAAAGGGCATTTTATTGTAATTTAATTCAATTTGAAATTTGAAGTGCTCAAAATATATTTTGGATGGCATATTTGAAATCCTCACATTTTTCTGATTTGAAAACATATATTATTTGTATTATTTGGAATTATGAATTTAAATTTATTTAAAAGACAAAATTATTAAATAGGGTCAAAGTCAAAGGTTGACTATTTAAATTAATTCTGAAAATATTTGATTAAAGATTTGAATTAACATTAAAAAATAATTTTTTTTTCATATTAAGTTTGAATTCAAATTCTAAACCATTTGAAAGTTATGAATTAATTCATATTTAAACAGATTTGAAATTGAATTTGAATTTGAAAATAATTTGTAAAGATTTGAATTTGAACAGAGAGGTTCCTGGATTTTTGCTAATCAGTCAGATTCTACCCCAAAGGTGTGGTGGGGTCGATCTTGACTGGGTCGACACGCAAGACAAAAACTTTTCACACTGGCTCTGCTTAGCGTGAATGACAAGCGGGGACCTAGCAGGCCACACTGCAGCCATCCGGTGGGCGACACGTGGGCAATCCAGGGGGCTGCGAGTGCGAGTTGATCTGCGGGCCTATTTGCAAGATGGGACGGTGCTGCCGGTGGGGTCGGTGGGCTGCGGTTTAGCGGAAAACTCAGGTCTCTGCGCCAAAGCAGACGGTTATCGCTGCTGTGACGGCGCAGCTTCTGACTCGGCCGTCTTGACGATGGCGACCAAGCGGCGAGTCTCGCCGGGCCGTAGAAACGAAAAACGCAGAGGGGACATCGGGATACAACTCTTGTGTTTGGGGTTTCTCCGGATGAAGGCTACATCACGCGGGGTACGGCGAGAAACAGAGGGAGCTCGGCCGCAGACGATCCGACGCTGGCGTGGATCAAGGCCAAGACGTGAGTGCTCGACGCCGGGCGATGGCGCTACGGTGCACGAGAGGGGAGGGGACCATGTCCAGGGGGTTTGGTTGCTCACCGGGAGTTCGACGGTGTGGTCGGAGGAGCCCGGGGTAGTCACGATCGGGCGCGTAGCTGGGGCTCTGGAGCTCCTGGTCTTGGCGGTGCACGGCGGCGTCAGGCGGCTCCGGCAAAGTCCAGCGGTGGCCCCGCGTCCTGGGCGTCGAAGAGGAAGCAGAGGGAGGCCCTGGTGCTCCTGGCTCAGCTCGGCGTGCTCCAGAACGGCTAGAGGAAGAGATGGCCGAGGCTAGGGTTTTTGGGGCATGGTGTGGTCATGGTGGGGAGGGGAGGAAGAAGGGAGGATGGAGAGGGGTCAGGGTACTCCCAGATGGGATCTGGAGTGCTGGGTAGCTGGGGTGGTTGAGGTGATAAGGGGAGAGGGGAGAGGCACATGGGAGGGGTGGTCACCTTTATGCAAAAAGGGGGAAAAGGGGGGGCTCGGGTTAGAGCTAGGGTTTGGGAGAGAGAGGGTTATCTAGGGTGGTCAGGTGGGGCTGGTGGGGCCTTGTGGCAGGGAGAGAGCTAGAGAGAGGAGGGATGCCGAGAGAGAGAGGGTAGCCTCGGGTTAGGGTTTTATCTAGGGGTGGGGTAGGGTAGCTCGGTTTGGTGAGAGGGAGAGATGGTGTAACTAGTGTTAGGTTAGAGGAAGACTAGGTTTAGGGTGAACTAGGTTAGAGAAAGGAGGGGGATTAGAGAGAGAGGGGTGTGACTAGGGAGAGGAACTAGGGTTTTAAGAGATAAGGTGAGATGAGAGAGGGAGAACAGGAGTGAGGTGATCAAGCACATGATTAAGGACACACATGGTCAAACACAAGGAGTGGTAGGGAGGGATAGAGGATGATTCACTCAACAACCAAAGAAAGACCAAAGAGATCAAATGGGTGATGGTTGCATGGCCCATGCAAGTATTGAATGCCATGTGTTAATCTTGTGAAAACAAAATAAATTCTCATGGCATTTATTTATTTGCATCCTCAAAAGATGGAGTAAGGGCCAAGCAAAAGGATTTGTAGAATTGGACCCACCCCATCTCCCATGAGCTAGATTAAACATCAACAGAAAAAGAATTACAAGCTCATGGATAATGGGATGGTGGAATTGTAAGGTGGTGAAAGAAAGGTGGTGTAGTTGAATAAAGATATGCCCCCAACTCAACTTGGGCATTTAAACAATATATCAAGAATCAAATACAATATCAAGAGGCAAATACAATTTATAATGCATATGAGAGGAGAACCAACACAAATAGGGTTTTATATGATGCTCAAATGCAAGGTGGCATGATGACATGAGCATGATATGATGATGATGCAACAATTATATATATCTGAAGTAGCCATTATATTACTAACCCAAGTAGCATTACAGTTGTTAGACAAATGGGATGCTACAACTCTCCCCCACTAAACAGGAATCTCGCCCCGAGATTCTAGGAAGAAGAAGATGACTCAAAGAGGGTAGGATAGTTGGCACGGAGCTCATCTTCACGCTCCCAAGTGGCTTCATCAACAGAATGGTGCGACCACTGCACCTTGCAGAACTTGATGGACTTGTTGCGAGTCCTTCTTTCTGCGGTCTCAAGGATTTTTGTGGGGTGTTCTTGATAAGACAGATCTTCTTGGAGATTGATTAGCTCATGATCCACGGTCCTGCCGGGATCCTTGAAGCACTTCTTGAGTTGAGAGATGTGGAAAACATCATGAACCTTGAGTTTTTCCGGGAGCTCAAGAGCATAAGCAACTTCTCCTCTTCTTCCACGAATTTTGAAAGGACCGATGTATCTAGGAGCCAGCTTTCCTTTGATACCAAAGCGGTGTGTGCCTTTCATGGGAGTGACACGAAGGTAAACGAGATCACCAGGGACATACACCATGTCCGTGTGCTTCCTGTCATAATTGCTCTTCTGGCGACTTTGAGCAATCTTCAGATTTTCAAGAATGATGTGCACCTTCTCCTCCGCTTGAGTTACAATGTCAGGGCCAAACCAAATTCTTTCACCTGCACCCGACCAACCAATCGGAGTTCTGCATTTGCGACCATAGAGAGCCTCAAATGGTGCCATCTTCAGACTTTTCTGGAAGCTGTTGTTGTAAGAGAATTCAGCATAAGGAAGACATTCCTCCCACTTCATGCCAAAAGAGATGATGCAACCACGAAGCATATCCTCCAGAATCTGATTGATCCTTTCAACTTGTCCTTGCGACTGAGGGTGGTAAGATGTGCTGAAGTTCAATTTTGTTCCCAAAGCATTTTGGAAACTTTCCCAGAACTTGGAAGTGAAGATGCTCCCACGGTCTGAACTGATCTCAAGCGGAACCCCATACAGAGAGACAATTCTATTGATATAGAGCTCAGCCAACTGAATTCCAGAAATTGTTTCCTTGACGGGGAAGAAGTGAGCCACTTTAGAAAGCCTGTCGATGACAACAAAGATTGCATTGTTGCCCTTCTGCGACCTTGGAAAACCAGTTATGAAGTCCATCTCTACTTTCTCCCATTTCCATTCCGGGGGTTTCAATTGCTGTAGAAGACCGAAAGGTTTCTGATGGACAGCTTTCACTCTGCGGCAGACATCACACTCCGAGACATACTTGGCACAATATCGTTTCAAACCCGGCCACCAATATTGTGTTTTCAAGTCCATGTACATCTTTGTGCTGCCAGGGTGGATAGAAAGAACAGAATCGTGCGCCTCCTTGAGAACTTGCTCTCTCAAACCCGGCTAGTTCGGAACAAACATCTGGTGTTCAAAGAAAAGCGTGCCTTGATCATCGACGTGGAAGGACTCATACTTCGGAAGCTGAAGTTTGGAGATGATCTTTTTGGTGTGCGGATCACCAAGCTGACGAGAGCGAACCTTTTCTTCCAAGAGAGGAGTAGCCAGAAGGTTCAGGAGATGCCCTTGTTCCACAATTTCAAGGTTGAGCTGACGGAATTCCTCGCACAAGAGAGGTTGTTGTTCTTCCATCATGAGGTTATTGACATAAGCTTTGCGGCTGAGAGCATCGGCCATGACATTAGCTTTGCCCAGAGTGTAGTTGATGGTCAAATCAAAATCATTGATTGCTTCAATCCATCTCCTCTGCCGAAGGTTGAGATCAGGCTGAGTGAAGATATACTTCAAACTCTTGTGGTCAGAAAAGATCTCACAACGGTTGCCAAGCAAGTAGTGCCTCCATAGTTTCAAAGCAAAGACAAGCTATGAGCTCGAGGTCATGTGTAGGATAGTTGATCTCATGCGTCTTCAACTGTCGAGAGGCATAAGCAACAACTTGTTTTTCTTGCATAAGGACCGCACCCAATCCTTGCAAAGAGGCGTCACAGAATATCTGGAAAGGCTTAGATGTATCCGGAGGAACCAAGACTGGCGTGGAAGTGAGCTTCTCTTTGAGTGTCTCAAAGCTTGCTTGACATGCAGGAGTCCAAAGGTATTTCTTGCCTTTCTTTAGGAGATCGGTAAGAGGCTTCGCTATCTTCGAAAAGTTCTAAACGAAGCGACGGCAATAACTAGCCAAACCAAGGAAACTCCGCACTTCTTTGACATTAACCGGAGGAAGCCATTCAACAATTGTCTTCACAGTTTCCGGGTTGACTGCAATGCCCTTGGCAGAGATGACATGACCAAGATAGGTTACTTGAGGCAGCCAAAACTCACACTTTGAGAACTTTGCATACAAGCGGTTCTCACGAAGCTTGTTTAGGACACACCGAAGGTGTTCTTCATGCTCTTCCTTTGACTTTGAATAGACTAGGATGTCATCCAGATAGACCACAACGAACTTATCAAGATACTCCATGAAAACCGAGTTCATAAGCCTCGAGAAGGTAGCAGGTGCGTTGGTGAGACCGAAAGACATGACCGTGTACTCATACAGGCCATAGCGGGTGGTGAAAGCTGTTTTGGGAACATCTTCCTTGCAAATCTTGATTTGGTGATAACCACTTCTCAAGTCCAGCTTATAGAATACCACAGCTCCAGCTAGCTGATCGAAGAGATCATTAATCCGCGGAAGGGGATATTTGTTCTTGATGGTTTTAGCATTGAGAGCCCGATAGTCCACACAAAGTCTATCAGTCCTGTCTCGCTTTTTCACAAAGATTGTTGGGCTACCCCAAGAAGAAGTACTGTGTTGAATGAAACCCAACTTCTCTTGTTCATCAAGATGACGTTTGAGTTCAGCCAACTCAGCAGGACCCATTTTATAAGGCCGCTTGGAGATAGGAGCCGTTCCAGGTTCAAGCTCAATTACAAACTCAACCTCACGATCCGGAGGCATACACAACTCTTCAGAAAGACATCCGGGAACTCACAGACCACGGGACACTCTGAATAGCTTCCATAGCATCATCATTCAGAGCCGCCAAAGAGAAAAGCTGGATAGCGAGTCGACTTGGAGAATAGACTATATGGCCTTGAGAATCTTCGGAGAAACGGCGTTGCCAAAGACAATCAATCACAATTTGCATTTGTCAACCAATCCATGCCCAAGATGACATCAATGTCAGAATTGCCCAGAACAATTAAGGATGCCGAGAACGAAGAGCCACCAATCTCAATTTGATTGCCATGGCTGATTTTAGAAGCTGCCATATTTGCTCCAGGAGAAAGGACCATTAACCGCTTAAGGAGAGGATCCAACGCTAACCCATTCTCATTTGCAAACTTGATAGAAACAAAAGAATGCGATGCACCAGAATCAAACAAAACTCGTGCAGGGACTGAGTTAACGGGAAGCATACCCATCACAACTCCAGGTGCATGCTCAGCTTGAGCGGCGTTGACACAGTTGGCACGAGCAACAGTAGACCCGGGCTTGGTGTTGATGTTGAGAGCCCGAGGTGGTGGTGCACGAACCATAGGAGAGCTTGCCGCAGATCTTGGAGGGGGTGGAGGAAGAGCTTTGTTTTTCAACGGACAGTTCCAGTTTTGATGCCCAGAGTCTCCACACGTGAAACAAGCACCAGGTGGACGTGGAGCAACGTAGCCAGGGACTCCGCCAGGCGCTCCAGGGTAGTGGTGGTTGTAGCCCCTAGGAGCAGCAGTGAGGAAGTTTGGTGGCCTTGCCGCGAAGCTTGAAGGTCTTGGTGGAGCCGTGAGCGACGGTGGGGTGTTAGGAACCCAGACACGACGCTTAGAAGGAGCTGACATAGCTGAAGAGCTTGGTGCATCACGGTTGTGTTTCTTTGACTCCTCAAACACTTGCCTACTTGCTTCTTCCTGCAGAGCTGTATGCTGAAGTTCCAGAAAAGACGCCGGCCTTGCATGTGTGATTGCATATTTAATCGATGCATTGAGCCCTTGCCGGAACCTCTTTTGCTTCTTCTTGTCATCGGAGATCTCATCGCCACCATAACGAGAAAGATTCATGAAGTTCCTGATGTAGGTATTGACATTGTCATTTCCCTGCTTGAGTTTGAGAAACACTTCCTTCATCCTCTCATGACAATTTCTGACAGATACTGCTCTTTGAACGCTCCAGTGAACCGTTCCCAAGTAGGCTGAAAACCAGAGCAGTTTGCCTTCAGGTAATTCTCCCACCAGAGAGCTGCATCTCCCTTCAGAAGGTGAGTAGCACACTTTACCCATTCTTGCTCAGGAACATCGGTCTCAAAGAGCCTTGACATCTCACGCAACCAATCATCAGCATCAAGTGGTTGATCAGAAACATCAAATTGGCGAGGGTTGAACTTTAAGAAGCTTTTGATGTCTCCTCGCTTGGGAGGTGGAGGTAGCGGAGCAAACACATTCCTCCTAACACTTTCCTCAAAACGCTGCTGGTTCTGCTGCATTGCTGCCAAGGCATTGGCGATGTTTGACAACGCGGACCCCAGTTCAGGTGGTATGTCCTCATCAGAACGGCGTGGTGGAGCCATCCTGTGATTGATATAAAACACAAGTCAATACTATAATGGAGAATAATAATAATCCAAAATAGTACCAAGATGGAATTACTCAAGATTAAAGGATACAATTTACTAAGATGATATTAAAATATCAACAAAGTTCAAAGCACCTAGAAGATATTAAGCATATCGCACACGACTGAAAAGAGTGTGGTACACAGATATATCAAAGAAAAATTTTCCACAAATTTTGGCATTAAAATACCAATAGATGCGAAAAATCACTTAACAAATCAAGATTAGTGACTCTACCAATTCAATATACAAAAGCGAATGATAAGAGTAGTGGTATGGTCGCGACTCCATCCCGCACTCAAATCATTACTCCGCACATGAATAAGTAGAACACATATCCTAACCCCTTCTTCTCACGTTGAACCTAAAGATTAGTAACTACGGAAACGAACATCCCAAACAAGATAACGTCGGATAACAAAGAGTAAGACAGATCGCGGCGGTATACAACAAATCAGATAGATCGCGTAGGTTTGCAAAGCCTGTCGGTATGGAATGTACCAACAGTTGATAACCAAAAGGCTGATTGTGATAACAACTTGGATGCAACAGATAGACAAGGAATTACACACACACACACACAAACACACAACTTATGGTACTACGGAAACCCAGAACACGTGAATCCTAGTTTGAATTTTAAGAAGATGATTGAAAACGTTACACTTCCTTACCAGAAAAGGGTGGGTGGGTGGGTAAGAAGAAAAATGGAAGCAGTCCTACTCTCACGTTTTGTTTTTCCCTAGTATACATAACTACCAAAAATATTTGCTAGACTGACAACGACCATTTGGCTGAGACCCTGAAGGGCGGGATGGCTTTGATACCAATTGTAACTACCTCGGTGAATTACGCTCCTAGTTACAAGCCTGGATGAGCGGAAATGGTTGAAATAGTACGGTGGGGCCCAAATGCCACTCACAGGTAGACCTTTCGGCTGTCCCAACCATTTCCAAACATCGGGACAAGAACGGGCGTGTGTCAGCGAAGGATCAACTACATACACAAATGAGTATGTATGCAAGCCACCATACAACAGTACATCGAGCCATTCCATCTAAAAAGAAAGGAAATATAGCAACGCCATCGGCAAGATTCAAATGTCCTAGATAGATATAATAGTTTAGAATATCTCCTCATACATCCAACATCGTATCGGTAGGCGGCAAACAAGATCCGAGTAATGGATAAGAAGCAAATCGGCATAAGATGCCCATTAAATAAGCACATCCCGCCTACAGATCTCACGGATCCCGTTCCGGAATCTCTACACCGAACGATCGTTGCCCACATCGCCTCCTCCACCCAAAGATCCATCTTGCGAAGTTTACATTCAAATGAATCAAACAATTTATCGTGTGAGACCCTAGGGTACTCGGCAAGTCTTTATGCCTCTAAAGGGACAAACACAGGGTGACGAATTGCAAAGGTAAACCCTAACAATTCTATAGATACTCGCTAACCATCCGCCTAACCAAAGATAGAGGGATGTCCGTGAATTAATGACAACAGTTATAACAGTAATATCATCAGATCCATCCTCCTCCTCGCTTACCAACGAGGAAGCGGACGAACATTTCCCCCATCCGTTGGCAGTTTTATTATCCATTCCATGAGTGTTGCACTATTTACTAGTCAGTTCTTTAGTCATGTTAAAAGCGGTACTTTAGTTATACTTGTCTATGATCGAGAAACTGTGCTCCAAGTCGTCCATAACCGCGGACACGGCTTTCAGAAAGTTTTACCCTGCAGGGGTGCACAAATAGCAACACACACTCGATCAACCTCGGAAAAACCAAATCAAAACCCAACGAGGCCTTCACGACAAAGCAATCACAGGATTTAGAAATATTTCAGGGGGCCACCCCATTGAGTACACCCGCGAAGTTAGTGACTCGAGACGGACTCAAGGTTTGCGCCGGTGGTCAGCATCGGGAACCCGAAAATGTGGTGGGCTTGTCGTCTGACATAAACACTCCGCTTACCTAAAAAGACAGTGCTCCTCGACAATCGTAAATAAAGCGATAAAGCATGGCATAAGTACAGGATAGTAAGTAAAACCTCAAACTAGTTTGTGGCCCAAGAAATAAGAATGAATCAAGCTCTCGCTCGGGGGTCCCATAAGCCTCCGGATGTGGATAGCGCGAATAATCAAGGAACAGGAATCAAGTACTCGGGGTCCTACGGGACACAAGTGAGCAGGAAAAACCAAATAGCAGATATTGCTCACCGGTGCCACTTTCATTAGTTATCCCATTACTACTCAAGTTAAGTTGTTTAGGTACCTCGTTATCCAATCAGACACTCACATACCCTACACATGCTGTTCTACGACTCGCATGGCTCAAACAACTCCTGTAGTAATGGCTCATGGGATGGAGGAACAAGCTTCGGTGGGGTTTAAAAGTAAAGGCTATGCAATACTTGGGATTCAGTTTAATGCAATCGCGACTCAGTGATGCAAGAATAAGATAGAGGCAATAGGTACTATATATATGCAAGCATGTGGTAGTGCTTGCCTGGCAGCTCAGTTGAAGCGAGAGGAGGATCTGGGTAGTGCTCCTGGGTCTCTTGATATATCCCCTGCTCAGTGTCTATTCGGAGAAGAACCAAACAAACAAGGGCCAACATAAATAAAGTGCACAAGCATAGGAATAAAATGCGTCAAGCAAAAAATCATGCCATGATGAATGATGCACAAGTTGCAGGGCAATAATGTAGCATGGCATGGGTGAGGTGTAGAATACAAGAAATAAACATTTTATTGAGTTTTGGCCACATTTTATCCTCATATTAGTTGATGTTTACCTTATATTTATATGATGCATGCTGCAATTCAGAACATGGAATGCATAAACAGAAAGGTCTCCTCGAGCTGATCATTTTAGACATATCATTTGTTAAATTTGGAGTTGTAAGTCAAAAGTTATTGATTAATTAAGAAAAGGGCATTTTATTGTAATTTAATTCAATTTGAAATTTGAAGTGCTCAAAATATATTTTGGATGGCATATTTGAAATCCTCACATTTTTCTGATTTGAAAACATATATTATTTGTATTATTTAGAATTATGAATTTAAATTTATTTAAAAGACAAAATTATTAAATAGGGTCAAAGTCAAAGGTTGACTATTTAAATTAATTCTGAAAATATTTGATTAAAGATTTGAATTAACATTAAAAAATAAAACATTTTTCATATTAAGTTTGAATTCAAATTCTAAACCATTTGAAAGTTATGAATTAATTCATATTTAAACAGATTTGAAATTGAATTTGAATTTGAAAATAATTTGTAAAGATTTGAATTTGAACAGAGAGGTTCCTGGATTTTTGCTACTCAGTCAGATTCTACCCCCAGCCAGTGACAGGTGGGGTCAATGCAGACTGGGTCGACAATAGCGCACAAAAACTTTTCACACCGGGGCTCTGCCTAGCCCGCGTGAATGACAGGGCCAGTGGACCTAGCGAGGCCACACACGCGGCCATCCCGGCATGGGCGTGGGCAATCCAGGCTGCGGGCTGCGAGGTTCAGATCTGGGGGGCGGGCCTATTTGCAAGATGGGACGGCGGCTGCAGGTGGGTCGGTGGGGCTGGGTTTAGGGAAAAACTCCGTGGTTCTCTGAAAACGGATAGTGGCTATCATCGGCTGTGTGGCGCAGCTCTGACGGCTGCGGCTCCGGCCGTCTTCCGGCGACGATGGCGACCAAACGGCGGCGAGTCTCGTCGGGCCGTAGAAACGAAAAACGCAGAGGGGACATCAGGCTACAACTCTTGTGTTTGGGGTTTCTTCGGATGAAGGCTACAACACGCTGAGAAACGAGAGGGAGCTCGGCAGACGACGCTGTCAAGCCTGGTGTGGCTACAAGACGCAGGGTGCTTTCGGCAGCGGTGGCGCTACGGTGCACGAGAGGAGAGGGGACCATGTCCAGGGGGTTTGGTTGCTCACCGGGAGTTCGACGGTGTGGTCGGAGGAGCCCGGGGTGGTCACGATCGGGCGCGTAGCTGGGGCTCTGGAGCTCCTGGTCTTGGCGGTGCACGATGGCGTCAGGCGGCTCCGGCGAAGTCCAGCGGAGGCCCCGCGTCCTGGGCATCGAAGAGGAAGCAGAGGGAGGCCCTGGTGCTCCTGGCTCAGCTCGGCACGCTCTAGAACGACTAGAGGAAGAGATGGCCGAGGCTAGGGTTTTTGGGGCATGGTGTGGTCATGGTGGGGAGGGGAGGAAGAAGGGAGGATGGAGAGGGGTCAGGGTACTCCCAGATGGGATCTGGAGTGCTGGGTAGCTGGGGTGGTTGAGGTGATAAGGGGAGAGGGGAGAGGCACATGGGAGGGGTGGTCACCTTTATGCAAAAAGGGGGAAAAGGGGGGCTCGGGTTAGAGCTAGGGTTTGGGAGAGAGGGGTATCCAGGGTGGTCAGGTGGGGCTGGTGGGGCCTTGTGGCAGGGAGAGAGCTAGAGAGAGGAGGGAGGCCGAGAGAGATAGAGAGGGTAGCCTCGGGTTAGGGTTTTATCTAGGGGTGGGGTAGGGTAGCTCGGTTTGGTGAGAGGGAGAGATGGTGTAACTAGTGTTAGGTTAGAGGAAGACTAGGTTTAGGGTTAACTAGGTTAGAGAAAGGAGGGGGATTAGAGAGAGAGGGGTGTGACTAGGGAGAGGAACTAGGGTTTTAAGAGAGAAGGTGAGATGAGAGAGGGAGAAGAGGAGTGAGGTGATCAAGCACATGATCAAGGACACACATGGTCAAACACAAGGAATGGTAGGGAGGGATAGAGGATGATTCACTCAACAACCAAAGAAAGACCAAAGAGATCAAATGGGTGATGGTTGCATGGCCCATGCAAGTATTGAATGCCATGTGTTAATCTTGCGAAAACAAAATAAATTCTCATGGCATTTATTTATTTGCATCCTCAAAAGATGGAGTAAGGGCCAAGCAAAAGGATTTGTAGAATTTGACCCACCCCATCTCCCATGAGCTAGATTAAACATCAACAGAAAAAGAATTACAAGTTCATGGATAATGGGATGGTGGAATTGTAAGGTGGTGAAAGAAAGGTGGTGGAGTTGAATAAAGATATGCCCCCAACTCAACTTGGGCATTTAAACAATATATCAAGAACCAAATACAATATCAAGAGGCAAATACAATTTATAATGCATATGAGAGGAGAACCAACACAAATAGGGTTTTATATGATGCTCAAATGCAAGGTGGCATGATGACATGAGCATGATATGATGATGATGCAACAATTATATATCTGAAGTAGCCATTATATTACTAACCCAAGTAGCATTACAGTTGTTAGACAAATGGGATGCTACATTATGATATGATATTTGAGATTGCAATTCTTATTCTGAGTTTAATGTATGAGTAGATGCATATTACTATCCTGTTTTTAATTACTTGTCTTGATCATACTTGTATGCGAGAGTGTGTGTGGGAGAATATGTGCATTAGATGGAGTACCAGGGTAGTAATGATTGATGTAATTTCAAAGTACATAAAGCTATATTCTTGTAATTAAATCAAGATAACATGGAGATTTCCCTTTTTAGAGGAGTATAAGTGAGATGTGTTGCATCATATTTAAATTATGACATGATTCCCATATAAATATGAATCAAACACTCTTTAATTTTCCAATCACATCTATATCATTGTGTAAGTCGTTTTAAGTCGGCCATAAACTTTGAGAGAGTGGACAAGTGAAACTATGAACATGTTCTATTTTTAATCATAAGAATCACCTTTTACTTGCTCTTACTTGCCTTCGTTAAATTTGAAAATACAAAAAATATTTATTTCTTGCAAATAATACCAAAAACCCAAACACATCTTTCCTTTAATTGTTTTTTACTTTCATAGTTTATTTTTGATTTCTTTCCATAATTAGATCCACTTTCCTTTTTTTTACTTTCTTAATTCTAGGTTTATTTTACGTACACTAAACCTTGTTTTTGACAACCACACAGTGAGTTGGGGACATAAGGCATTTGCTTTATAGATTGCTTGAAGAGGATAAAGAGAAGAACTACGAGTAGATCCCCGAGAGTTAGATATAAACCCCGAGTCGCCCTTGTGGGGAAGACATGCTTGCTACATCACTCTGTACTTGGAGTCCCAATGAGTTGACATACACATAGATTGGTGTCATTAAGACTATTTTCTGGTCCAGTTGCCGGGTACCTAAGGAGTCCATCACAAGTCATGCCATCTCCACCATGCACAAGAAGACTATTTTCTAGCTCCATCGCTAGAGTGGTCAATCACCCAAGCTTGGGGAGGTTGCTTAAATATGTGAGTTTTTCTTGTCCTTTTGATTTTTAAAGAAATTTATTTTTTTCTTATTCTTTGTTTTTTATGGATCTTCCTCCGGTTTTTCTCCTCCCTCTTGCTTTTTTACTTTCAAGTATTTGTTTTTACCTTTTCTGATACACCAAAAACACATAAACATTAGTGTAGATTTATTTTCTTATAAGCATGGGAGATGCCAAGGAAAGTGTTGCACCACTCCCCGTAGCGCCAACCTTAATGGACCTATTCGCATGAATATAATCGCTTTTAAGAAAAATATGGAGAAACTTTAAAAGATGCATGGTTTACAATTAATAAAATTTATAACGAAGATCATAACCTATGTGGGGAGGAAAAATTGCATATTTACTATTATTATGGTTTAGAATCTTGGTATAAAAATGTTCTAGATTTTGCATCAGGGGGTAGCTTTGTTTGGCATCACCTACAAATTTCTATCCGGTCATTAAAAATATCTTTGGGACTAATATTGGAAAAAATAAGTGATAAACAAGACACAAATAATTTACTTTCTTCTGTTAAAGGTAGAATTGAAAATTTTTCTACAAGATTACCAGATAAAATAAACTTAGATCATTTGGATATATTTAGTAAATACATCATACCAGAGATGGAAGACAAGATGTCATTTATCATAAAAAAATTAGATTCTCTTGAAAATTTAAATAAGAAAGATAAAAACTGGTAGGAGCTCAAAATAGGATATTTAGTCTTAGTCATTTGCTTAGACTTTCTACTTATTTTATTGAAATGCCTAAAGAAAACTTAAGAAGCAAGCTCTCAAAATTCGTAAGGATAAAAAGGAGTTAAAGAAGTATGGGTAGTTAAAGAGAAAGAATCTAGCAATTATAAAAATAAAGAATCACAATATGAAGAAGTTAAGATGCTCAATGATATTATTTTTGAACCTTTATGTGATCTTGATAAGTGTAGCTTGCATGAACTTATTAATCTATTACAAAAATTTGCTATCGATTCTTCTATTAATGTTCATCAAGCAGGATTTGGATCTTTAATTGATAATCATGTTCTCAAAGAGAACATTGATAGATATAATAGAGAAGCCATGATTCCACCAAATCTTGTGGATTTTATGGATCCCAAAAGTGCAAGTAACAATTGGAAAATAAACTTGGAACACTATACTAGATTTAGGATCTAGTGTTTCTGTTTAAAGATCTATATGGCGTTCTTAAAATTAAACCAATGGAAAATGTAATATAGATCTATTATTTGCTGATGATTCTACTATATGGCGTTTCTATTTAGGAATTGCATATTATGTTATGGAAGAATTACATATGAATTTTGTTCCTGTTGATTTTGTTATAATGGATATGGGGGATAAAATAAACAATCCAATAATTTTGGGAATACCTTTTCTAAGAACCACGGGGGCAATAATTGATTGCAAAGAGGATAATGTTAAGTTTCAGTTCCCCCGTAAGAAATGCATGGAATACTTCTCTAGCAGAAAGGATGTGGCACTAAAACACAAGTGTCCACATGATCACTTCAAATTTGAATAATTTTACTTCCTTCTGTTAAAGGTAGAATTGAAAATTTTGCTAAGAGATTACCCGATAAAATAAACTTAGTTCATTTGGAACTCTTTAGTAAATACATAATACCAGATATGGAAGATAATATGCCATTTATCATACGAAAATTAGATTCTCCTGAAAAAATTAAAAAGGAAGATAAAAAGTAGTATGAGCTTAAAAGAGGATATTTAGTCTTAGTCATTTGCTTAGACTTGCTGCTTCTTTTAATGAAATTCCTAAGGAAAAACCTAAGAAGCAATCTCTCAAAATTTGTAAGGATAAAAAGGAAATTAAAGAAGTATGAGTGGTTAAAGAGAAAGAATCTAGAAATTCTAAAAATAAAGAAGCACAATATGAAGAAGTTAAGATGCTCAATGATATTAATTCCGAACCTTTATGTGATCTTGATAAGTGTAGCTTGCATGAAATTATTAATCCATTACACAAATTTCCGAATGATTCTTATATTAATGTCCATCAAGCGGGATTTGAATCTTTAGTTGATAATCATGTGCTCAAAGAGAACATTGATAGATATAATAGAGAATCCATGATACGACCAAAGCTTGTGGATTTATGTATCCCAAAAGTGCATGTAAAAATTGGAAAATAAACTTGGCATGCTATACTAGATTTAGGATCTAATGTTTTTGTTTTATCAAAAGATCTATATGATGTTCTTAAAATTAAACCCCTGGAAAAATGTAGTTTAGATCTATTACTTTCTAATGATTCTACTAAACATGCTTTAGGAATTGCATATTATGTTATGTTAGAATTACATATGACTTTTCTTACTGTTGATTTTGTTATAATGGATATGGGGGATAAAAGCAACAATCCAATAATTTTGGGAAGACCTTTTCTAAGAACCACGAGGGTTGATTCCAAAGAGGGTAATGTTAAGTTTCAATTTACTCATAAGAAATTCCTAGAGTACTTCTCTAGAAGAAAGTACGTGGCTCTAAAACACAATTATCCACATGATCACTTTAAAATTTGAATGAAAATCCTAGCTATATAACTATAAAGAAAGCGCTTTATGGAAGGCATACATGTTGTTTTTTATTGTTCTTTTATAGTAATAAAGTGTCCTTTGAGTTCTCTTATAGTAATTGCAATAAAGTACCAAGTTCTACTTATCTTGAAACATCCATGTAACTCTTTTTGAGCTAATTTTTTATCTGGAGTTACAACTTTTCGTGCTGAACATGCCCAAACATTTTTAGATTTTTCTAACATGTTTAAGAGGCGAAAAAATCATTCTGTTATAACTATTTTTTGGGCAGATTCTATCTTTGTTGCAGAGATTGGTTTCTTTGAGATTTAACTTGATTATTTTTGAGACTTTTAATTTTGGTTAATGTTATACACTTAAACAACTCTCTGGAAATGCAAAACAAAAAATTATTTGGAGTTTTTGCAGTAGATTAGCATCTTTATCTTTTCACCACTAATGATACCTCTATATAAGAGATGGGAAGAAAGTTTTCTGGTGAAGTTTTTTCACAGGAAAGGAAGGAATATCAAACAAGGAACCATCTTAATATGGTTAAAATCATAAGCTTGGGTATTCCCATGGAACCCATTGGATCTAGTAAGCTCTTGGTTTGCAAACCTTTTAGCTTTATTTTTTGGGCGTCATACTCGCTAGAACTAGAGCGTATTCATCTATTTTTTATATTTTCCATGCAATTTTACTTTTGAATAAATAAACCACCACCTATAGATGAATTTTGAGAGTATCAATAAGCTACTGGAATAAAAAGAAGTTAAAAGTGGAATGCTAAAAGAATAGGGGAAAAGGGGAAATAGCTATAGAGAAAGTTATGCATGATGTTACACTTTGTATCATGTCTTAAATTTTGACACCGGGGATGGGGATGCCCTTTGTTAGTTTGGCCAGGGGAACAATGTTCGGCGAGCTCGATAGTGAGATAGACAAACACATAGACACATGGTGTTTTTACCCAGGTTTAAGTCCACGATGTGCGGATCCCTACGTCCCGTAACTATCGACTATCTGGTGGATGATCACACTTATAATGGTTTCTTCTCCGGGAAGGCTCTATCTAATAATCTCCTCCCTCTCGATCGACATGGGCGTCCTTTTATAAGGTAAAGGGAACACCACAAGGGTCGGTGAACATGTGGCAGTGTCTTTGCACCACGCGATTGGGCATGGTATGCATGGCCTCTACTTGGCGCACTGAAGTCGTGCCGTACAAACGTAGGGTTGTGCTTACAACAGACATAGCCTATCACACATGTCAGGAATCGCTGGCCAGCTGTCTGTCCCATCCTACGTTCCTCTTCTCGGGGTGTCTGGTGCCCGGGGGATGGTCAGACATACTTCCTGTGACACCCCCGGTCTCTCTGGACCAACAACTGTCACTTCCGGCAGCTTAATAGGATCTCTAGACTAACCCCACAGACCAACACTAGTCTTTTCTGCGCACTTTATCCTCACTCGTGCGCACCCGATACCCACTTCCCGGCCGGTCACCCATCCTAGAATTGCTCTAGGCCAAGCACGCTTAACCTTAGAGTTCTTTTCAAATGAGCTTCCGGTAAATAAGTTGCAACTTGTTGGTATGGGTTTCCTATCAATCCTATTGAGCCATGCGCCAGGGTCTCACACTTCCCCTGGTGTGTTGTCAGGTATCTTGTCGGGGTGTCTGGGGTGCGGGGGAGGGTTCGCGTGGTGTCTCCGTGGTGACCCCCTTTCTCCACGGGACCGACACTTTGCTATATTTTTTATGGTTGAAATCAATGGTAGTGTAAGTGGTATGCATAGTTCTAGATCTCATTTATATCATGAAGGTTTACTTTAAGTTTATTTTGCATCTTAGTAAATGAGTAGTACTATGGACATTTTTGCGTGATTTTTTTAGTGGTCAACTTCCTTCCTCATGTTAGCCTTTCATAAATCAAGCAAATGCTTGTATTTCAAATCCCTTTAGCCAAAGTTTATTTATATCTATGTCCACCATATCTACCCATTCCAAGTGTATCATCATGTTAAATTTATATAGATTCTAAATTTTCTTTCTTTCGTCTATGCTTGGCATGAATAAATGAGATATGGGGAGTTTCCAAGAACTTGAAGGAACAACCACCCTTGTATGTTATAATAAAATATTTCACACAAAATATGAGGGCAAAAACCCTCCAAAACAAGGGTCGAAAAAAACAAAGTGGTGAGAAAATTGTAATGAGAAAGTTTCAAAAGTTCCAAAGTTCAAAAGTGAAAATAAAAGAAAGATGGGGGCACAAACCCTCGAAAGGTCCAAAGTAAAAGATGCTTATGATAGGGGTAATGTAACCCATTCTTATGATTCTGTATGATCTAAAGCATGCCCTTAAGTGATGAAGTTTAGAATATAGATACTTGTACATGTTTGATATGCTTATCTATCACTTCCTTGTGAGTCAAAATTCTATTCTAAATACCAAACTTAAGAACAATTCCTTTTTGCATAAGCTTGATTATGTTACACATACACACCTTGCACATTCACTCAAGTTTTCTTAATTGTCCATAGTACTTTGTGCATTTATTACTTCGCAAGCGTTACTTATTGCTTTACATTCTCGAAGTAAATGTCATTGAAAAATTATGTTATGATTACTTGCTATTATTGTTTTAATTATTGACAATGTAACTTAGTGAATAATTGATCATTATTTTTATATGTATCTACAAAACAACAAACTCCAAAGTCCATATTTAGTTTTATCACTTCCATGCTCTAGGACGAGCATAATTTGACGCATGAGAAATGGACACATGAACTTTGTAGTTTATTGTCACATATCCCAACATATTATCATGTTATTTACTGTTATAAACATGTATTGCATTGATTTATGGGGATTTCCTAATGATACCCTTTATTTGGTTTATAGCACTTGTAGGGTTTCTAGCATGGAAAACAAAAAATTCTACCACATGAACACACATAAGCAAAGATCTAATCTACTAGATCGATGCAACAAGTTCATAGAGTACTAACCCACGAAGATTCCAAAGCAGTTTAACGAGATCGGATTCTCGTGGGTGATATAGTCGTTCACTTGCTGATCTCAAGATTGCGTAGACGATCCTTCCGGCGCTGCGTTTCGGCAGCGCTCCCGTAGTCGATCACACGTTCGGTACTCGATGTAGACCTTCCTCTCCCTTGTTCCAGCAGGCAGCGGAGGTTGTATATCTCTCCTCGAGATTCCAGCAACACGACGACGTGTTGGTGGAAGTAGAGGGGAAATCCCACAAGGCTTCGCCTAAGCCGGAGCGGGTATGGTGGAGTAGAAGAGGGCCTCGGCGATCTAGGATTTAGAGGGCCGAGGAGATGTGGTGGTATCCATTGGATAGCGAAATCCCTAGAGGGCGACTTGGAGGAGCCCTAGGCGGCGGCAACAAGAGAGGGGGTGGCGGCCGGCTAGGGTTTAGGTGTGAGGGGTAGGGGACGCCCCAATCAATAACCAATAGAGGAATCTAGAAATTCATATGGCTCCCACATATTTCTATGATTACTTCGTGATCGAATGAACCATTTACATACTATACAAATTTCCCTTTGTCTCGTGATACTTTACGTATCCGAGGTTTGATCATCGGTATCTATGCATACCTAGTTCAACATCATTACCGATAAGTACTCTTTATTCATTCCTGTGATATGTAATCCCTTGTGAGCCAGTCACACGCTTGCAAGCAAATTGGATGACATTCCACCGAGAGGGCCCACCGTATATCTATCTGTCATATGGATGGACAAATCCCACTCTTGATCCATGTGGCTCAACACATACTTTCCGAATACTCAATGCCACCTTTATAACCACCCAGTTATGAAGTGGTGTTTGATGTCATCAAAGCATACATCCGGTGATGGTGATTAACATGATCTCATGGTTGAAGGATTTAGGTTACTATGTATCTGAAAGCTTATAGCAAACGAACTATTGAAATGACTTGATCTTTATGCTATGCTTAACTATAGGAGTATGTCCACCACATCATTCTCCTAATGATATGATCTTGTTGTTAATAACATCTCAATTTTCATGATCAGGAAACCATGATCATCTATTAACCAACAAGCTAGTTTAACAAAGAGGATTTACTAGGGACTCTTTTCTGTTTACAAATCACACCAGTATTAATGTTTCCGGTTAATACAATTATAGCATGAATGTAAGCATTTATCATAAACACAAAGATATAATAATAAGTACTTTTATTATTGCCTCTTGGGCATATCTCCAACAGTCTCCCACTTGCACTAGAGTCAATAATCTAGATTACATGGTAATATATCTAACACCCTTGGCGGTTTGGTGTTGGTCATGTTTTGCCCTCGGAAGAGGTTTACTCAATGGATCCGCCACATTCAGATCTGTGTGTACTTTGAAAATCTTTATGTCACCATCTTGGACATGGTCGCGAATAGCGTGAAAACTTAGCTTGATATGCTTTAGTTTCATATGTGACCTTGGCTCCTACGCATTGGCTATGGCACTCATGATATCACAGTAGATAGCCATTGGGTCTAGCGCACTGGGAACCACACCAAGCTCCACAATGAACTCCTTCATCCATATTGCCTCTTGTGAAGTCTCCGAAGCAGTTATGTATTCTGATTCAGTTGAAGATCTCGCCACAACGCTTTGCTTTGCACTCCTCCAGCTCACTGCTGCACCATCTAAAGTAAATATATATCCAGAGAGATTTAGAATCATCTGGATCGGTGTTCCAACTAGCATCAGTGTAACCACTAACAACGAGATGTTCATCACCTCCATAAGAAAGAACCCTATCCTTAGTCCTTCTCAAGTACTTTAGGATGTTTTGACCGCTATCCAATGATCCACTCCTAGATCACTTTTATATCTCCTAGTCAAACTAACAACATATGCAATGTCCGGCCTAGTACATAGCATGGCATACATGATAGATCCTATGGCTGAGGCATAGGGAGTCTTACTCATCCTATCTCTATCTTCTGCAGTAGCAGGACTTTGAGTTTTACTCAAGGTCGTATTGGGAAACATGGGCAAGAAACCTTTCTTGCTATCTTCCATTCCAAACCTCTTTAAAACCTTGTCCAAATATGTACTTTGTGAAAGCTCTATTAAGCGTCTTGATCTATCTCTATAAATCTTTACGCCTAATATGTAAGCAGCTTTGCCAAGATCCTTCATTGAAAAAAATATTATTCAAATAATCTTTGACACTTTTAAGAAGGTCTATATAATTCCCAATCAACAATATGTCATCCACATATAGTACTAGGAATGCTACAGAGGTCCCACTAACTTTCTTGTAAATACAAGATTCTCCATAAGTTTGTATAACCAAAACTTTTGATCACCTTATCAAAACGTTGATTCCAACTTCGGGATGCTTGCTTCAATCCTTAAATGGACCGTTGAAGTTTGCATACCTTGTTAGCATCTTTAGGATCGACAAAACCTTTGGGTTGTACCATATACAACTCTTCATCAATGTCTCCATTGAGTAACGCCATTTTGACATCCATCTGACATATCTCATAATCATAATATGCAGCGATTGCTAACAAAATCCTCACAAACTTTAGCTTCACTACCGGTGAGAAAGTCTCATCGTAGTCAACTCCTTGAATTTGTCGGAACCCTTTTGCGACAAGTCGATATTTATAGACGGTTACATTACCATCATCATTTGTCTTCTTCTTGAAAATCCATTTGTTGTCGACAACCTTCCGGCTATCCGGTAAGTCCACCAAAGTCCATACTTGGTTTTCGTACATGGATCCAATCTCAGATTTCATGGCTTCTTGCCATTTGATGGAATCTGGGATCATCATCACTTCATCATATGTCGCAGGGTCGTCGGTGTTGTCCACCAACGTGACACTCATAATGGGATCATACCAATCAGGAGTGGTACGAGTCCTCGTGGACCTGCGAGGATCCGTAGTAACTTCGACCGAAGTTTCATGATCACTATCATTAGCTTCCTCTCTTATTGGTGCAGGCGCCACATGGACTTCTTCCGGTGCTGCGCTACTCTCAAATACGAGAGAAGGTTCGACAACCTTGTCGAGTTCTTCTTTCCTTCCAGTCACTTCTTTCAAGAGAAACTCCTTCTCAAGAAAGGATCCATTCTTGGCAACGAAGATCTTGCCTTCGGATCTATGGTAGAAGGTATACCCAATAGTTTCCTTCGGGTATCCTATGAAGACGCATTTTTCTTCTTTGGGTTCAAGCTTGTCGGGCTGTAACTTCTTTGCATAAGCTTCGCAACCCCAAACTTTGAGGAATGACAATTTACGCTTCTTCCCAAACCATGATTCATACGGTGTTGTTTCAACAGATTTAGATGGTGCCCTATTTAAAGTGAATACGGTTGTTTCTAATGCATAACCCCACAATGATAATGGTAAATATGTAAGTGACATCATAGAACGAACCATATCTAAGGGCCAGTTCTTTTGGCAGCTTAAAAAATAAGCTGCCCCCTTCCCAGCTTCTCCCATAAGTTACATGGCTTACTAGTCGAAGCATCTCAACTAGTTTTGAGATAGTTAGTTTGGAAGCTTCTGAAATAGATCGTATGGGCACCTAGAGGGAGGGGGGGTGAATAGGTGCTTGATACGTCGGAAACGTATCTATAGTTTTTGATGTTCCATGCTTGTTTAGTATCCACTTTGCTATGTTTTGTATACACTTTGAGGTATTTTTATAGACTTTCTGGAACTAACCTATTGACAAGATGCCACAGTGTCAGTTGCCTGTTTTCTGCTGTTTTTGGTTTCAGAAATCTATAAAATGAATATTCTCAGAATTGGACGGGACAAAATCCAAAGTTCATATTTTTTCCTGAACGATACGGAAAATCAAAGACGAGATGGAGGAGGACACCAGGGTGGCCACACCCTAGGTGGGCGCGGGGCCCACCCTGGCCTCGCCCATAGGGGTGTGGGCCCCCTGGCCCTCCATCGACCTTGCCTCCTTCGCCTATAAGAAGCCCCCAACTTACAAACCCTAAAGAGTCGACCAGAACGCCATGAAAAGTTCCGTAGCACCACCGCCACCGAAGGGGATATTCGGGGGACAAAAAGTCTCTGTTCCGGCACCCTTCCGGGACGTGGAAGTTCCCCTGGAGCCATCACCATCGATCTCCACCACCATCTCCATCACCGTTGCTGATTCCCATGATGAGGGGGGAGTAGTTCTTCCTCGAGGCTAAGAGCTCTACCGGTAGCTATGTGTTCATATCTCTCTCTATCCATGATGTTATTGTGGTCACGAGCTTTGTAATCAAGTAGATCTACCTTGCTACTCAAGTGCTTCAATAGATATCTACTTTCCCCATGTGTGTGAAAGTGACAGCGTGCACACCATGGTGGCACTTAGGCTAGAGTCTACATAAATACTCATTGTGCTTTAATAGATCTATGCTTTTACCCACGTGTGTGAAAGTGACAGCGTGCACACCATGTGTGGCACCTAATCTAGGTTACATATATATTTATAATGAGTATATTTTGAGTTGGTTGTCTCTATGAAATTGTGGTGTTTGTTGGAACCATCTAGCGCTCAAGGTGACAGTGTGGGGTTATCTAGATTGGGAAAGGCGGACTTTGAGGAGTGCTGTTATTGCCCTACCATGGATTAGAGTGTCCAACCAGAGAGTAGTTAAGGGTAGTATCATTAAGAGAAGATATTTATATGAGAGAGTGTTCACTAGTGAAAGTATGATCCCTAGGCCTTGTTTCTAAACATTGAAACATTGTTTGCATCTAGATTTGTTGCATGTTTGCTTGCTTCCATCTTTATTTCAGTTTGCCTTTAGTTGCTCCCATGTCAACAACAAGTCAGAAGCTCTTTTCTGGCACCGTTACCACTTGTATTTCACTATATCTTTGCCGAACTAGTGCACCTATACACCTGAAAAGTGTATTGGGTGTGTTGGGGACACAAGAGACTTCTTGTATCTTGATTGCAGGGTTTCTTGAGAGGGATACCTTTGACCACTTCCTCCCTGAGTTCGATAAACCTTGGGTAATCCACTTAAGGGAAAACTTGCTGTTGTTCTACAAACCTATGCACTTGGAAGCCCAACAACTGTCTACAAGAATAGAAGTGCGTAGACATCAGTGCTACTCAATTTTTAGTTCCTTTTAAATTTTAGTCTTGACATAAAGTAAATTATCTAGCTATGCAACTACGAGAATTTACATATATGCAAACCTATCTAGTAAACACGTAAATAGAGGAGTTAGGAAACCATAGTGGAGCATGCGGATACACAGGGATTTGTTTTACCACAGTTCCTTCCTTGTTAAGGGAAGTACGTCTATGTTGGAGGGGTGGGTGGTTCTAAGACCACCACGCCACAATAGGCCTCACCCTATTCTCTGATGGATCTTGCCACAAAGGCCTGATCTACCTCTTCCCTATTGGTAACCTTCGAGGCGGGAACCGGTGCCTTGAAAAATCTAGCAGGGAACACATCCACAACAAAATTGGAGAGTCCCGTAATGACAACAAGATGTCACAAGAACAAGGATTATAAAATAATCAAAACAAGGATCTAGATATTTTCAAGAAATACTAGATCGAGGATCCTTAGAATGAATGGAGGGGAAGTGAAGCTCTTGATTGCTGTTGATGAAGATCGAGCCCTACTCCTTTGATTCCCTAAAGAACTTGCAGAGATATGGCCTAGAGGCAATAATAAAAGTAGTTATTATTGTATCTTTGTGTTTATGATACATGTTTACATTCATGCTATAATTGTATTAACCGTAAACATTAATACTTGTGTGATTTGTAAACATTTTAGAGTCCCTAGTAAAGCCTCTTTATATAATAGCTTGTTGGTTGATAGATAATCATGGTTTCATGATCATGAACATTGAGATGTTATTAACAACAAGATCATATCATTAGAATAATGGTGTGATGGACATACTCCTATAGATAAGCGTAGCATAAAGATTAAGTCATTTCAATAGTTTGTTTGCTATAAGCTTTCAGATACATAATTACCTAATTACTTAGACCATGAGATCATTCTAATCACCATCACCGGATGGATGCTTTGATGACATTAAACACCACTTCGTAACTGGGTGGTTATAAAGGTGGCATTGATTATTCAGAAATTATATGTTGAGGCACATGGATCAAGAGTGGGATTTTTCCATCCATATGACGGATAGATATACTCTAGGCCCTCTCGGTGGAATGTCATCCAATTATCTTGCAAGCATATGACTCGCTCACAAGGGATCACATATCACAATAATGAGTAAAGAGTACTTATCGGTAACGAGGTTGAACTAGGTATGTAGAGATACCGACGATCAGACCTCGGATAAGTAAAGTATCACGAGACAAAGGGAAATTGGTATCATATGTAAATGGTTCATTCGATCACAAAGTAATCATATAAATATGTGGGAGCCATATGAATTTACAGATTCATCTATTGGTTATTGATCGGAGAAGTGTCTCGGTGATGTATGCATAATTCACGAACCGTAGGGAGACACACTTAAGAATTCGATGTTGTTTAGTAGATATGGAATGTGAGTAAGAAGACCGAATGTTGTTCGGAGTCTTGGGATGGGATCCTTGGATATCACGAGGAGATCGGGAATGGTCCGGAGAATAAGATTCATATAAGTAAAGTCCAATTCCAAAGTTCGGGAATGATTCTGGTGTTTTCACCGGAATGATCTAGAAGGGTCTAGAAGGTTCAACGAACCGGAAGGGGAAGGGTACATGAATGTGTCATGACAAGTGGAATGGTTGCATCATGTCCTAGGTCAAAAGGCTGTGCAAATAAAATAGAGAAATCAAACTCCAAAATTGAAAGTCAAAAGCCAAGTTTGAAAAGTCAAACTGGGACAATGTATCCTAGTGGAGGGAGGAGAGGAAATCTCCTATCCCTCCACCAAGCGCCAAGGATGAGAGGGAATTGCGGGAGGATTCGACCTCCCCCTCCCCTAGCCGCACCCCCTCTCATAAATAGAGGGGAGGGGGATTCCCCTCCAACACAACTCCACACACCACCAAACCCCTAGCCCCCCAAGTCGCCGCCTGACGCCACCGCCGCCTTGCGCCGCCTCCGTACCTAGCCACCGCCAGCCTAACCTCCTCCCTTGTATTATAGATCTAGTTGCCGGGGAACCCCTCTACTCCATCCTACCCGCTCCGGCTTAAGGTGAAGCCCTGCAGGATCTCCCCTCTACTTCCGACACCATGCCATCATGCTACCAGAATCGCGAGGAGAGAGCAACAACCTCCGCTGCCAACTAGAACAAGGGAGATGAAGGTATTCATCGAGTACCAAACGTGTGACCGACTGCGGGAGCACTGCCGGAACGCGGCGCCGGAAGGATCATCTACACGATCTTGAGATCGGCAAGTGAACGACTACATCACCCATGAGAATCCGATCTCGTTAAACTGCTTTTGAATCTTCGAGGGTGAGTACTCTATCATATCGTTGCTACAATATAGTAGATAGATCTTGGATTGTGTGTGTTTATGCGGTAAATTTTTTTTGTTTTCCATGCAACGAACCCCTACAGTGGTATCAGAGCCGTTTCTATATGTAGATCTGTTGCATGAGTAGAACACAATGGTCATTGTGGGCGGTGGTGCTTTTATTATCAATTGCCTTTTGTGTACTTTGAATCTTGCGGTATGGTGGTATGAAGAGACCCGGGTGAACCTTACATGACATCGTTCATGAGACTTGCTCCACGCTCAACATGAAACTTGTATTGCATAAGTGGCTTTGTGGGTGTCTGTCTCTCCCATCATAGTAAAGATTCAATATACAATGGGCACCTGGTAGTTCAAGCATCAACGTTGTGGTTCTTGTTCATAAGTTAGAATAATGCTTATTGAAAGCTCCAAACCACGTAAAATATGCAGAGAAAATTAGAGGCGTCTAACTTTGTTTTGCAGGGGTGTGTTGTGATGTGATATGGCCATGATTGTGATTATATATGATGTATGCAATGATCCTTATTGCAAGTCGGCAGCCGGAAGGAGCTTTATGGTTGTCTTTTAATTCCGCTAAGACCTACGTGTCTATTATTCAAAGTAGTTCTAATAGTTGATGCTGGTGGACGACAACCATGGAGCGGTGCCATTTACCTTGACGCCACGCCGGTGATGATGGAGATCATGTCCGTGCTTGAAGATGGAGATCAGACGCACAAGAAGAAAGACCATATCATATCACATATTTTGAATTGCATGTGATGTTAATGCTTTTATGCATCTTATATTGCTTAGATCGCGACGGTAGCATTATAATATGATCCCTCTCACAAAATATCAATTTATAAAGTGTTCATCCTTAGTAGGCACCATTGCCAAAGCTCGTTGTTTTGAAGCACCACGTGATGATCGGGTGTGTTAGATTCTGCGAGTGTATACAATGGGAGCAAGCCAGATTTTCTCATGTGAAAACTAATGTTACATCTTGACGAGCCTAGCATGTACATACATGGTCTCGGAACACAGATCAGAAAGGTAAATCATGAGTCATATAGTGGATATGATGAACATGTTGATTGTTCGCCTTCAAAACTACATTATGTCTCGTGATGATCAGACTTGATGTAGTGGATTTGGTTCGTGTGATCACTAAAAAATGTGAGGGATATTGTTTTGAGTGGGAGTTCACCTAGATTAATTTAACTATTAATTAGAACTCAATTTGTCATAAACTTAGTCTAAACTATTGTAAATATGTTGTAGATCAATGGCGGTCCCTATCATCAATTTTAATGCGTTCCTAGAGAAAGAAAAGTTGAAAAACAATGGAAGCAACTTCGCGGATTGGTTCCGAAATTTGAGGATTGTCCTCAATGCTGGTCAGTTGACCTATGTGCTGGATGCACCATTGGGTGACCCACCTGCAGATGATGCTACTGATGATGAGAAAAATGTTTTTCATGCTCGGAAGAATCAATACTCCACAGTTTAGTGTGCTATCTTGTATGGTTTAGAATCGGAGCTTCAAAATAGGTTTGAGAACATTGACCCGCTTGATATTTTCCGTGAACTCAAAATGATATTTGAGGCTCATGCGACAGTTGAGAGTTATGAAGCTTCGGAAAAGTTCTTTAACTATAAGATGGAAGAGGGCAGCTCCATCAGTGAGCATGTGCTTAAGATGTCTGGGCACGCTAATAAGCTCCAGAGTTTAGGCATAATAATTCCTAATGTGTTTGGGATTCATCGTGTCCTCCAATCACTACCACCAAGTTACAAGAACTTTGTGATGAACTACAACATGTAGCGCATGGATAAGACATTGCCAGAACTCTTCTCTATGTTGAAGTCTGCGGAAGTGGAGATCAAGAAAGAGCACCAAGTGTTGATGGTTAATAAGACCACCAATTTCAAAAAGAAAGGAAAGTCTAAGAAAAAGGGAAACTTCAAGAAGGGCGGTAAGAAAGCTATCGTGCCAGCGAAGAAGACCAAGGTTGGGCCTAAGCCTGATACTGAGTGCTTTTACTACAAGGGAGAAGGTCACTGGAAGCGGAATTTCCCCAAGTACTTGGCGGATATGAAGAACGGAAACATCAAGAAGAAAGGTATATCTGATATACATGTTATTGATGTGTATCTTACTAGTAGTCGTAGTAGTGCCTGGGTATTTGATACTGGTTCAGTTGCTCATATTTGTAACTCGAAACAGGTGCTACAGAATAGACGGAAACTAGCGAAGAACAAGGTGACGATGCGCGTTGGAAATGGATCAAAGGTTGATGTAATCGCGGTCGGCACGCTACCTCTTCATCTACCATCAGGATTAGTTTTATACTTAAATAATTTCTATTTGGTGCCTACGTTGAGCATGAACATTATATCCGGATCATTTTTATTGCAAGACGGTTACTTGTTTAAGTCCGAGAATAATGGTTGTTCGATTTATATGAGTAATATGTTTTATGCACATGCACCTTTGATAGATGGTCTATTCTTGTTAAATCTCGATTGTAGTAATACACATGTTAATAATATTGAAGCTAAACGTTTGAAATTACGCGATAATCAACATATATGTGCATTGTCGTCTTGGTCATATTGGAGTGAAGCGTATGAAGAAACTCCATTCTGATAGACTTCTTAAGTCACTTGATTTCGAATCACTTGAAAGATGCGATGCATGTATGATGGAAAAAATGACTAAGACTTCATTTTCTGGTATGACGGAGCGAGCTACGGACTTATTGGAAATCATACATACCGATGTGTGTGGCCCGATGAGTGTAGCATCGCGCGATGGTTATCATTATGTTCTTACTTTCACGCATGACTTGAGTAGATATGGGTATATCTATTTCATGAAACATAAGTCCGAAACTTTCAAGAAGTTTAAGGAATTTCAAAGTGAAGTAGATAATCAACATAACTAGAAGATTAAATTTCTATGATATGATCGTGGGGTTGAGTATCTAAGTTACAAGTTTGGCGAGCATTTGAAGAAATGCGGAATACTTTCACAATTGACACTGCCGGGAACACCACAACATAATGGTGTGTCAGAACGTCGTAATCGAACTCTCTTAGATATGGTTCGTTCTATGATGTCACTTACAGATTTACCTTTGTCGTTTTGGGGTTATGCATTAGAAACAACCGTGTGGCATCCCGCAAAAACCACTACTAGAAAATCGCATCGTTTTTGTGCATTGCATCGTCATGACCGCATGCTCATGTCATCATGCCACATTGCATTTGAGCATCGTCATCATCTTGCATCTGTTCGCATAAAACTATTTTCGGGAAAACCTAATTTTTTTTCTAAACGCCCCGTCTTTAATTCAAAAACCAAAACCGGGTCTCTGGAATATTTTGTTTTGACTAACCTCGGTTTGCAAACGGTGCATTTAAAATAAATAAAATATTGAATTATTTTTAGTGGGGGCAGTCGAACGGGCCGATTCGACCCGAACGACCACCCCCGGAATAAAATCGGTCCAGACTACCTACAAACGGTCCACCTAAAATCCTAAAACTACCCAACCTAATCTACCCACACCCCCTCCACCTCACCCCAGCCACTCGCGGCTCGCCACCTCACCCCAACTCTCTCCCTCACCCTATCCCACACCGCCACCTGCACACCCCCTGGCCCACCTGCCCTCTCTCTCAACTCCCCACCCCACCAACCAGCAACACATACAGCTACACAACGCACACCACGCACACGACCCAGTCCCGCTCCTCACCCGTCCGCGTGGACCCCACCCTGGCCCCCCCGCAGACCCCGGTCCCACCTCCCCACCTCCCTCCCTCGTCTCCTCTCTCCCCACGCCCGACAACCGCCCTTCCCCGCCGCCCTCTCCCCTCTCTCCGGCCACGTCTCACCGGCCCGTCCCCGTCGTCCGCCGCCGGCCCCAAGCTCACCTCCCCGCGTCTCCCCGCCCCCTGTCTTCCACAGCTCCGGTGGGAGCGGCACCCCTCCTTCCTCCTCCGGCCTCCATCGCCGGCCACCGCCACGCCACCTCGCCGCTGCTATCAAGGCCTGCCTCCGGCTGCCAGCTTCACCGTCGCCTCGCCACCGCCTTCTCCTCCGCCTCCGTTCCCCCTCGCCGGCCCGATCCGCGCCCGTCCCCGCCGCCGCTCTGGGACCTGCCGCGCCGCCTCCTTGGCACCCACGCGCGCCTCCCGCCTCGCCCGCTGCCACGCCTCCGGCCGCGGCCCCGACGCCCCCGCCGCCGCCCATGACTCCCCTCCGCGGCCGCCGTCGAGCGCCCCGCAGAGCGCTGCCGCCCCGCCATGACCCGCGTTCGCCGCTTCCCGAGCCGCTCTAACGCCAGCTCATGCGCCCCGCGTGTCCTGCTGCCAAGACCGCTGTGGCCACCTTCCTCCCTCGTCGTCGGCCCTCTGCCATCCCCTGCATCGTCTTCAACCTCCCAGCAACACCTCTCTCCTGGCCGGCGATCCTTGCGCCAACCACCTCTTCTGGCTGCTTCCATCTTTGCCAGGGACGCCTCTCCATTGCTTCAGCCATGCCCTGTCCTGGTTGGCCTCTGATGTTCTTCACGTGAGGGCACACGCGAGGCCGTGTTAGCCTGCAGGCTTGCCCATGACCAAAGTTTCGGCCAGCTGCCCCTGCCTCGTTCAGAATCTGTGCGGTTTTTCCCCAAGATCTACCCCGGAGATGCACCACAAGTCGGACAAGGACATCGCCAAGATCTACCCAAGACTCGCAAGATATTTGACGCAAATCTGTCGTGGATGGAACCGATGCGAGAAGCTTGAACCCCAAGGTCGCCATAGACAATCAAAGCCACGGACGCCGAGACCCCCGAACCCGAAGGCCGATCCCGTACCCGGTGCCGCGCCAAGATCTCCGAAAACCCGGTACCGGACAAGTTCTCCATCGACCTCGAGAACGCCTACACGGAACAACAAGACCGCCACACGGACACGAACCCCAAGACCCTGAGGCCCCGAACCGAAGACCGATCCGAAGCGCCAAGACCTCCGACAGGGAACCGACCAGTTCGCCGAGAACCGCACCCGAACCTGAAGCACGACAAGATCTTCCCCGTTGTTCGAGAACGTTCCCGCCGAGACCGACCCGTCGAACCCTGGACCCTGAAACCGACCCCGAACCCCGGAACCCCAAGATCTGCCGAACCCTAACGTGTGAACCCCTTCCCGAGACCCTATTTTATAATATAATACAACTTGTCGCATCTTAATTGTTCATGCATGCATCCTTGTCTGTGGTTTGGGGGCCTTATGCCGATTCACCTAATAATTAAATATGGGGCCCATATGCGGGCAAATCTAGTCTTATATTGGCCTCATTTAAATTTGTGTAGCGAACCCGGTGCTATCTTTTGCCATGCTAATACAACATTTAAATTGCGGGGAAGTTAAACAACATGAACCACCTAATTAATTGTCGGGATCCCGGTTCCGCTTAATATGACCTAATTGCATCGCACCTTTGCCATGTCATACATCATGCATGCATCATGCCCGATCTTTTGCCGTTGTATTAAATATTGCATCCGGTGTTTATTCTAGTGTTTTGCTTCTTCGCGGATAAGGCCGTTGAGTTGATGCGAGTGTCGACCCGATCTTCGGTTGAACCCTTCGACAATGTTTTCAGGCGATCATCTCCCCCTTTCTACCTATCTTACTTTTATAGTATTTATTCCCTCCTGTTGATCTATTGCTATCTGTGTTGCGATGCTCTAGTTTTCGAACCCGTAATATCTCCTGTAGCCTTATATTGCCTTGGACACATCCTATTACCTGTTGTATGGTAGATAGTTGGCCTTGCGCGTCATAGTCGCTTGCTCAAGTGTTGTTGCGTGTTGTCAAGTGCCACAGTTGTTGGAGTAATGCCGCATGTTTGATGTTGGAGAGGATCATGGCTTTACTTATCGTTCACTTTAATTCCTGTTTAACAACTAAAATTGAAGTAAAGGTAGCGAGGCATCGGTGGGTGATAGATAATATTTGGTTTCGACCGCCCACTTGTGTCCCGTGGGACCCCGAGTACTTGATACTGTTCCTTGATTTATCGCTATCCACATCCGGGAGGATTATGGGACCCCCTTGAGCCGAGCATGATTCATTCTTATTTCTTGGGGCCACAAACTAGTTTGAGGTTTTATTTACGATCCTACTTATGCCATGCTCTCGCTTTATTTACGTTTGTGCGAGGAGCACTGCATCTATTTAGGTAAGCGGAATGTTTTCGCGGTATCGACAAGCCCAGTCACACTTTCGGGTTCCCAAATACAGACCATTGACGCAAACCTTGAGTCCGTCTCGAGCTAGCTTACGTTGCTTGGTCTACTCAATGGGGTGGCCCCCTGAAATATTTCTGAATCTTGTGATTGCTTTGTCGTGAAGGCCTCGTTGGGTTTTGATTTGGTTTTTCCGAGGCTGATCGAGTGTGTGTTGCTATTTGTGCACCCCGGCCGGGTTAAAACTTTCTGAAAGCCGTGTCCGCGGTTATGGACGACTTGGAGCACAGTATCTCGATCATATACAACTATAACTAAAGTAGTGTTATAAATTTGACTTTATAATGACTAGTAATCAGCTTCACTATAATGGAATGGCTAAATAAACCTGCCCACAATTGCTTGCTTGGTTTGTCGCTTGCGACAATTGTACCTGACTAGTAAGTATTGCAACTACAATGGAATGGCTAAATAAAAGTGCCAACAACTGCTGGGTTTTCGGATTATCTCATGCTATATGTATCTGACTAGTAAGTATTACAATCTCAACGGAATGGTTAACTAAAAGTGCCCACTGCTTATCTTGTCAGGATGATTATTTATACTTGACTAGTAATTGCTGCAACGATAACTGAATAAATAAAACTGCCAACAGTGTGAGTTCCTCGGTTGACTTCCTCGTTTGGTCTCGAGGGGGAAACACCAGGATGGGTTTGTTTGATGGTAGTATCAGATTGGATCCGAATAGCTCTTTCTTATCCCTCTCTGTTAGCCGACAGTTGTATCGAGTCTCTATAGGTTATTTAGTGCATGCTGCGCTGCCGCTTCAGTCCACCATACCTATGTAGGCGAGGACCGCCGAATTCTAGCCTCGCCGTCTTGGCCTCGATCTTGACGCCTCTTTTCCTTTGCCCTTTGTCGGCACCTTTTGTTTAAGCGGGTTTTGAGATCGCCGTCGTTAGCGGGTTACCCTTCCGCTTGGCACAGGCAGGTTATGGACGCCATTGGTTATTCTTCAGGGCTCTTAGCCCCATTTGCATCTTGTCCGTAGTCGGACGCGGCATCATTTTCAAGGTGATTTGGATATTTGCACCGTATATCTGTATTCTTGACTCATGGAGTCGTGTTGTATATATCTGTCTGTGGGTCCCATCGAGGACTGTTGTGTAATGTTATTACTTCGTTTTCCACCCGCACGAAAGTGCCTGGTGGGCACCTTTGAATCGTTTCTATGCGGGTTTGGCGGGTTTTCGCTAAAACTTGCATAGGTCCGATTCTGAGGGTGTTACAGAGTGGTATCGAGCTCGCAGATTGCGATACCACAAGTCCAAATCTGTAGGATAACCTAGCTAACGGCCGCAGTAGAGTGTCAAAACTATTTTTGCAAAATCGGTTGGATAGTTCTGATTAGGTTTGATTTTACTCCTTACCCCTCTGCTATTCTCTTCTTACCTCTGCGCGTTTTGAATCCGCTCTCTTCTTTTCTTCGAGTCCAGGAATTCTCGTGGTTGGGTTACGTCGTACCTTCAGGGTTTCGCTTCCTCCTTTGGTAACGGTGTTGCTACATCTGGTCTTCATGCTATCCGAGGAATCCTTCGTCTGGTGGACTTCTCTTTGTTCCTTCTTGTGCCTTCCGGTGTTTTCCGATGCGGCGACCTCATCTACGCCAGATCCGATGCAGAGTCTGCATCACTCCTTTGTTTCCGAACCTCGAATGTCGAGATCTTCAGTCTGTTTCCGAGAAAGGTTGCACGCTTTTCCACTGATTGTGCGAAGTAATAGTTTGGGTGCGTGATGGATTGGCCCCCATGCCGACTACTCACTCTATTCGCTTGTGTACATTGAAGTGGGTGAGAATGCATCGGTTCCCTCTTTCTATCGGAAGTTAGAGGTGGCTTTATTTGTTGATGCCTCTACCTTCGACCTTTTGTTTCCGGAGAGTTCTCTCGACGATCACGGACAACGACCTCTTGTTAGTGGTGTCGTGAGGACCGACACGAAGCGAGAAGACGCAGGTCACCGACTTTCCTTCCCGGTACCATGAGGCGGATCTCGAGGGCGAGATCCATTGTTAGTGGTGTCGAATTGTGGCATCCCGCAAAAACCACTACTAGAAAATCGCGTCATTTTTGTGCATTGCATCGTCATGACCGCATGCTCATGTCATCATGCCACATTGCATTTGAGCATCGTCATCATCTTGCATCTGTTCGGATAAAACTATTTTCGGGAAAACCTAATTTGTTTTCTAAACGCCCCGTCTTTAATTCAAAAACCAAAACCGGGTCTCCGGAATATTTTGTTTTGACTAACCTCGGTTTGCAAACGGTGCATTTAAAATAAATAAAATATTGAATTATTTTTAGTGGGGGCAGTCGAACGGGCCGATTCTACCCGAACGACCACCCCCGGAATAAAATCGGTCCAGACTACCTACAAACGGTCCACCTAAAATCCTAAAACTACCCAACCTAATCTACCCACACCCCCTCCACCTCACCCCAGCCACTCGCGGCTCGCCACCTCACCCCAACTCTCTCCCTCACCCTATCCCACACCGCCACCTGCCCACCCCCTGGCCCACCTGCCCTCTCTCTCCTCTCCCCACCCCACCAACCAACAACACATACAGCTACACAATGCACACCACGCACACGACCCAATCCCGCTCCTCACCCGTCCGCGTGGACCCCACCCTGACCCCCGCAGACCCCGGTCCCACCTCCCCACCTCCCTCCCTCGTCTCTCTCTCTCACGCCGATAACCGCCTTCCCGCCGCTCTCCCCGCTCACGCCTCACCGTCCCGACGCCGCCGGCCCCAAGCTCACCTCCCCGCGTCTCCCCGCCCCCTGTCTTCCACAGCTCCGGCAGGAGCGGCACCCCTCCTTCCTCCTCCGGCCTCCATCGCCGGCCACCGCCACGCCACCTCGTCCCGCTTCGCGGCCAACCTTCCTACCGGCGCCCACCGGGCCAGCTTACCGATCGCCTCGCCACCGCCTTCTCCTTCGCCTCCGTTCCCCCTGGCCCGCGCCGTCGCCGCTCACGGGACCCGCCGCCGCCTCCTTCGGCACCACCACGCGCCTCGCTCCTGCCTCCGCCCCGCCACACGCCTCCTCGGGCGCGCGATGCCCTCCCGCGCCGCATGACTCCCCTCGCGGCCGAGCGCCCAGGCGCCGCCCGCCATGACCCGCGTCCGCCGCTTCCCAAGCCGCTCTATCGCCAGCTCATGCGCCCCGCGTGTCCTGCTGCCAAGACCGCCGTGGCCGCCTTCCTCCCTCGTCGTCGGCCCTCTGCCATCCCCCGCATCGTCTTCAACCTCCCAGCAACACCTCTCTCCTGGCCGGCGAGCCTTGCGCCAACCACCTCTTCTGGCGGCTTCCATCTTTGCCAGGGACGCCTCTTCTTTGCTTCAGCCATGCCCTGTCCTGGTTGGCCTCTGATGTTCTTCACGTGAGGGCACACGCGAGGCCTTGTTAGCCTGCAGGCTTGCCCATGACCAAAGTTTCGGCCAGCTGCCCCTGCCTCGTTCAGAATCTGTGCGGTTTTTCCCCAAGATCTACCTCGGAGATGCACCACAAGTCGGACAAGGACATCGCCAAGATCTACCCAAGACTCGCAAGATATTTGACGCAAATCTGTCGTGGATGGAACCGATGCGAGAAGCTTGAACCCCAAGGTCGCCATCGACAATCGAAGCCACGGACGCCGAGACCCCCGAACCCGAAGGCCGATCCCGTACCCGGTGCCGCGCCAAGATCTCCGAAAACCCGGCACCGGACAAGTTCGCCATCGACCTCGAGAACGCCTACACGGAACAACAAGACCGCCACACGGACACGAACCCCAAGACCCTGAGGCCCCGAACCGAAGACCGATCCGAAGCGCCAAGACCTCCGACAGGGAACCGACCAGTTCGCCGAGAACCGCACCCGAACACAAGCACGACAAGATCTTCCCGTTGTTCGAGAACGTTCGCCGAGACCGACCCGTCGAACCACGGACCAAACCGACCCGAACCGGAACCCCAAGATCTGCCGAACCCTAACGTGAACCCCTTCCGAGACCCTATTTTATAATATAATACAACTTGTCGCATCTTAATTGTTCATGCATGCATCCTTATACGTGGTTTGGGGGCCTTATGCCGATTCACCTAATAATTAAATATGGGGCCCATATGGGCAAATCTAGTCTTATATTGGCCTCATTTAAATTTGTGTAGCGAACGGTGCTATCTTTTGCCATGCTAATACAACATTTAAATTGCGGGAAGTTAAACAACATGAACCACCTAATTAATTGTCGGGATCCCGGTTAATTAATAGGACCTAATTGCATCGCACCTTTGCCATGTCATACATCATGCATGCATCATGCCCGATCTTTTTCCGTTGTATTAAATATTGCATCCGGTGTTTATTCTAGTGTTTTGCTTCTTCGCGGATAAGGCCGTTGAGTTGATGCGAGTGTCGACCCGATCTTCGGTTGAACCCTTCGACAATGTTTTCAGGCGAGCATCTCCCCCTTTCTACCTATCTTACTTTTATAGTATTTATTCCCTCCTGTTGATCTATTGCTATCTGTGTTGCGATGCTCTAGTTTTCGAACCCGTGATATCTCCTGTAGCCTTATATTGCCTTGGACACATCCTATTACCTGTTGTATGGTAGATAGTTGGCCTTGCGCGTCATAGTCGCTTGCTCAAGTGTTGTTGCGTGTTGTCAAGTGCCACAGTTGTTGGAGTAATGCCGCATGTTTGATGTTGGAGAGGATCATGGCTTTACTTATCGTTCACTTTAATTCCTGTTTAACAACTAAAATTGAAGTAAGTAAGCAGAGGCATCGGTGGGTGATAGATAATATTTGGTTTCCGACCGCCCACTTGTGTCCCGTAGGACCCCGAGTACTTGATAATTGCCTTGATTTATCGCGCTATCCACATCCGGAGGATTATGGGACCCCGAGCGAGCATGATTCATTCTTATTTCTTGGGGCCACAAACTAGTTTGAGGTTTTATTTACGATCCTGTACTTATGCCATGCTACTGCTTTATTTACGTTTGTGCGAGGAGCACACTGTACTGTTTAGGTAAGCGGAATGTTTTCGCGGTATCGACAAGCCCAGTCACACTTTCGGGTTCCCAGTCGTTTACAGCCATTGACGCAAACCTTGAGTCCGTCTCGGAGCTAGCTTACTTCGTTGCGGGTCTACTCAATGGGGTGGCCCCCTGAAATATTTCTGAATCTTGTGATTGCTTTGTCGTGAAGGCCTCGTTGGGTTTTGATTTGGTTTTTCCGAGGCTGATCGAGTGTGTGTTGCTATTTGTGCACCCCGGCCGGGTTAAAACTTTCTGAAAGCCGTGTCCGCGGTTATGGACGACTTGGAGCACAGTATCTCGATCATAGACAACTATAACTAAAGTAGTGTTATAAATTTGACTTTATAATGACTAGTAATCAGCTTCACTATAATGGAATGGCTAAATAAACCTGCCCACAATTGCTTGTTTGGTTTGTCGCTTGCGACAATTGTACCTGACTAGTAAGTATTGCAACTACAACGGAATGGCTAAATAAAAGTGCCAACAACTGCTGGGTTTTCGGGTTATCTCATGCTATATGTATCTGACTAGTAAGTATTACAATCTCAACGGAATTGTTAACTAAAAGTGCCCACTGCTTATCTTGTCAGGATGATTATCTATACTTGACTAGTAATTGCTGCAACGATAACTGAATAAATAAAACTGCCAACAGTGTGAGTTCCTCGGTTGACTTCCTCGTTTGGTCTCGAGGGGGAAACACCAGGATGGGTTTGTTTGATGGTAGTATCAGATTGGATCCGAATAGCTCTTTCTTATCCCTCTCTGTTAGCCGACAGTTGTATCGAGTCTCTATAGGTTATTTAGTGCATGCTGCGCTGCCGCTTCAGTCCACCATACCTATGTAGGCGAGGACCGCCGAATTCTAGCCTCGCCGTCTTGGCCTCGATCGACGCTCCTCTTTTTCCTTTGCCCTTTGTCGGCACCCCTTTTGTTTAAGCAGGTTTTGAGATCGCCGTCGTTAGCAGGGTTACCCTTCCGGCTTGGCCTGGGCAGGGTTATGGACGCCATTGGTTATTCTTCAGGGCTCTTAGCCCCATTTGCATCTTGTCCGTAGTCGGACGCGGCATCATTTTCAAGGTGATTTGGATATTTGCACCGTATATCTGTATTCTTGACTCATGGAGTCGTGTTGTATATATATCTGTTCTGTGGGTCCCATCGAGGACTATTGTGTAATGTTATTACTTCGTTTTCCACCCGCACGAAAGTGCCTGGTGGGCACCTTTGAATCGTTTCTATGCGGGTTTGGCGGGTTTTCGCTAAAACTTGCATAGGTCCGATTCTGAGGGTGTTACAAACCGCATTCACTTTAAATAGGGAACCATCTAAATCCGTTGAAACGACACCATATGAATTATGGTTTGGGAAGAAACCTAAATTTTCATTCCCTAAAGTTTGGGGTTGTGAAGCTTATGTAAAGAAGTTACAGCCCGACAAGCTTGAACTCAAAGCGGAAAAATGCGTCTTCATAGGATACTCGAAGGAAACTATTGGGTATACCTTCTGTCATAGATCTGAGGGCAAAATCTTCGTTGCCAAGAATGGATCCTTTCTAGAGAAGGAGTTTCTCTCGAAAGAAGTGACTGGAAGGAAAGTAGAACTCCACGAGGTTGTCGAACCTTATCTTGGATTTGAGAGTAGCGCAGCACCGGAAGAAGTTCTTGTGGCACCTACACCAATAAGAGAGGAATCTAATGATGATGATCATGAAACTTCGGTCGAAGTTAATACGGAACCTCGCAGGTCGACGGGGACTCGTACCACTCCCAATTGGTATGACCCCATTATGAGTGTCATGTTGGTGGACAACACCGATGACCCGACGATATATGAGGAAGCGATGATGTGCTCAGATTCCAATAAATGGCAAGAAGCCATGAAATCCTAGATTGGATCCATGTACAAAAACCAAGTATGGACTTTGGTGGACCGGATGGCCAAAAGGCTGTCGAGAACAAATGGATTTTCAAGAATAAAACAAATGCTGATGGTAATATTACCGTCTATAAAGCTCGTCTTGTCGCAAAAGGGTTTTGAAAAATTCAAGGAGTTGACTACGATGAGACTTTCTGACTAGTAGCAAAGCTAAAGTTTATGAGGACTTTGTTAGCAATTGCTGCATATTATGATTATGATATATGGCAGATGGATGTCAAAACGGTGTTCCTCATTGGATACATTGATGAAGAGTTGTATATGGTACAACCCAAAGGTTTTGTCGATCCTAAATATGCTAACAAGGTATACAAACTTCAATGATCCATTTATGGATTGAAGAAAGAATCCGGAAGTTGGAATCAACGTTTTGATAAGGTAATCAAAAGTTTTGGTTTTATACAAACTTATGGAGAAGCTTGTATTTACAAGAAAGTGAGTGGGAGCTCTGTAGCATTCCTAGTACTATATGTAGACGACATATTGTTGATTGGGAATGATATAGACCTTCTTAATAGTGTCAAAGATTATTTGAATAATAGTTTTTCAATGAAGGATCTTGGCGACGCTGCTTACATATTAGGCATAAAGATTTATAGAGAGATCGAGACGCCCAATATCGCTTTCACAAAGTACATATTTGGAAAAAGTTCTATAGAGGTTTGGAATGGAAGATAGCAAGAAAGGGTTCTTGCCCATGTTTCCCAATACAACCTTGAGTAAGACTCCCTATGCCTCAACCATATGATCTATCATGTATGCCATGCTATGTACTAGACCCGACATTGCATATGCTATTAGTTTTACTAGCAGATATCAAAGTGATCCAGGGGTAGATCATTGGACAGCAGTCAAAAACATCCTTAAGTACTTGAGAAGAACTAAGGATATGGTTCTTTCTTATGGAGGTGATGAACAACTCGTTGTTACTGGTTACACCGATTCTAGTTCGAACACCGATCTGGATGATTCTAAATCTCAATATGGATAATAAAAGTAGTTACTATTGTATCTTTGTGTTTAGGATAAATGTTTACATTCATGCTATAATTGTATTAAACGGAAACATTAATACTTGTGTGATTTGTAAAAAATTTAGAGTCCCTAGTGAAGCCTATTTATATTACTAGCTTGTTGGTTGATAGATGATCATGGTTTCCTAATCATGAACATTGAGATGTTATTACCAACAAGATCATATCATTAGGAGAATGGTGTGATGGACATACTCCTATACATAAACGTATCATAAAGATCAAGTCATTTCAATAGTTCGTTTGCTATAAGCTTTCAGATACATAGTAACCTAATTCCTTCGACCATGAGATCATGCTAATCACCATCACTGGATGGATGATTTGATGACATCAAACACCACTTTGTAACTGGGTGGTTATAAAGGCGGAATTGAGTATTCAGAAAGCATGTATTGAGGCACATGGATCAAGAGTGGGATTTGTCCATCCATATGACGGATAGATATACTCTGGGCCCTATCTGTGGAATGTCATCCAATTAGCTTGCAAGCATGTGCCTAGCTCACAAGGGATAACATATCACAGGAACGAGTAAAGAGTACTTATCGGTAACGAGGTTGAACTAGGTATGTAGAGATACGGCCGATCAGACCTCGGATAAGTAAAGTATCGCGAGACAAAGGGAAATTGGTATCATATGTAAATGGTTCATTTGATCACAAAGTAATCGTAGAAATATGTGGGAGACATATGAATTTCGAGATTCCTCTTTTGGTTATTGATCGGAGAAGTGTCTCGGTCATGTCTGCATAATTCAAGAACCATAGGGAGACACACTTAAGGATTCGATGTTGTTTAGTAGATATGAAATGTGAGTAAGAAGACCGAATGTTTTTGGAGTCTCGTATGGGATCCGGGATATAATGAGGAGATCCAAAATGGTCTGAAGAATAAGATTCATATAAGGAAAGTCCAATTCCGAAGTTCGGGAATGATTCTGGTGTTTTCACCGGAATGATCTAGAAGGGTATAGAAGGTTCACCGAACCCGAAGGGGAAGGGTAAATGAATGTGTCGTGACAAAGTGGAATGGTTGCATCATGTCCTAGGTCAAAGGGCTGTGCAATTAAAAGAGAGAAATCAAACTCCAAAATTGAAAGTCAAAAGGCAAGTTTGAAAAGTCAAATTGGGACAATGTGAGGAGAGGGAGTTGGGGGAGGATTCGACCTCCCCTCCGCTAGCCGCACCCCCTCTAATAAATAGAGTGGAGGGGGCTGCACCTCCAACACAACTCCTCACAACACCAAAAGCATAGCCCCCCAAGTCATCGCCCGGCGCCGCCGCCTTGCGCCGCCGCTGCCCCCACACATAGCCGGTACCGGCCTCACCTCCTCCCTCGGCTTCTATATCTAGTTGCCGGGGAACCCCTCTACTCCATCCTACCCACTCCGGCTTAAGGCGAAGCCTTGCGGGATCTCCCCTCTACTTCTGACACCACGCCGTCGTGCTGTCGGAATCACGAGGAGAGAGCTACAACCTCCGCTGCCTGTTGGAACAAGGGAGAGGAAGGTCTTCATCGAGTACCAAACGTGTGACCGACTGCGGGAGCACTACCGGAATGCGGCACCGGAAGGATCGTCTACATGATCTTGAGATCGGCAAGTGAACGACTACATCACTCATGAGAATCTTCTCTCCTTAACCGCTTTGGAATCTTCGAGGGTGAGTACTCTATCGACTCGTTGCTACAATCTAGTAGATAGATCTTGGCTTGTGAGTGTTCATGCATTAGAATTTTTTTGTTTTCCATGCTACGAACCCCTACGAGAACGAGGCCTTTGGGTAGATGAAGGTGGAGATCTCTTGGATGGAACTTGAGGAATAGATCTTGTCTTTTTCGAATGAACCAAGAATTCTGTAAGGAGGGAGAAAATGAGTTTAAATACCCTCTGCCTAGAACTAGCTATTTGAGCATTTTGGGGGTGGATTATCCGCCGCCCACTAGGGGTGCACTATCCGCCCCAGAGCCAGAAAGTCCGGGAGAAAATCCGCCTCCCACACAGTGCGCCATGCCAAGCTTGTCTTGAAGAAATTCCTCGAGGGGGGCGGATAATATCTGCCCCCCAAGGGGTGGACTATCCGCCCTGGGAAAAAATCTGCCCCGAAGCTGGAAAATCTGGGGGAAACTCCGCCCCCACACAGTGCGCCGCGCCGTTGCGCCCTTTGCAAAATACTAGGGGGAGGATTATCCGGCCCCTTTGAGGGGCAGATTATCCGTCCTGGGTAAAAAATCCGGCCCTGGCCGAACAATCCACAAGATATTTCCCCCCACATAGTGTGACGTGGCTTGGTGCCTTTTGACGATTGGGGAGGGTGGATTATCTGCCCCCTGGCAGGGTCAGACTATCCTCCCCCCAAAAGCACATTTGAGATCCTTTTGATTTTGCTAAGGCCTGCAACACTTCAACACACATTCAACAATCCATGACATTGTTATCTAACACACAAAACACTATAGATCATGAAATGTTCTTTCAATCTCCGCCCTTTTGGTGTTAGATGACAATACTAGGATTTGCAATAAAACCTACTAACATCATCTTCAAGCAATGAAAAGGGCTCCCCCTACATATGTGAATATTAACAACTTGCATTTGAATACAAATGCACGCATGAAGGAACAATACAATTTCATATGATTGACGACTATATCAAAGATGAGTTAGGTAATCCACACAATATAATGCATCCATATATATAATTCTAGAAATCCATAAGGCCATAGATAACATCCATAGATAATCCCACATAGAAACCCACACACAAACCATAGTGCAATACGACATAGTCTCATACAAAACAAGCACAAATAAAGGTTCAACGCTAAATGGGCACAAGCAACCGATAAGAAAACAAACAATAAAGAAGGCAAATGCTTGTGCCCGACCCATGCAAATCCACGGAGACCTACATAGAACTACTTCTCCCCCTTTGGCATCGAAATGCCAAAAAGGAAGAAGAGCGATGCTAGCGGCCAAAGAGATCACTCCTCGAAGTCCTCCTCATCATTGTAGTCGTCCCCATCCCCTTCCTCTTCCTCATCATTAGCAGCTAGAGGATTTGGAACCCTAGGCGGTGCAGGAAATAGGTGATGCTCGAGCTCTCCATAGTTGATCCCTGAGGTGTTCCACTGAGCATATGGTTCCGGAGCTGTAGGGGGAGCAGGATGTCCAGACGCCCCAGACACATGATGTAGAATCAGCTGCTGGGTGTGATCCATCTCATGGCGCTGCCGGTATGCCTCATACTGGCCCTTGTGAGTGTCGACCCCCATGCATAAAATGTTTCATTGAAACCAGTTGAGTTGTTTGACCTCATGGGACATAGGGGACACTACGGTCCTACGTCCACTAGCCCGTGCATCACGCATGAAGGACTCAGGAGTTGTGGAAGGGTGGGAGGTCTTCTGTTCCTTGTTGTAGATATTCTTGGACTTGTGTACTCCATCCAAATTGTTACCGAACTCCTCATGTAGCAGCATGTGATTGATAAGCATCATAATATAGGGAACAAAAGGGATGGAGAGCCTATTGAACATTTTATTTTTCATCTAGTGGTAGATGCAATTCATGACATCCAACTTGTACCCCGTAGATGACTCAGTATTGGTGGCACATTCATGGGAAAAGTAAAGTAGGGGCACTAGCTGACCACGGATATTATCATTATTGCCCCCGCTCGGAGCAATGCAGTCCCGGAACAAACCAACAAGAGCTACTTGATTGAGTGCCAGCACAGGCTTTCAGCAAGACTTTCATGGAGCCGGTGCCTTTCGAAACATATAAAGGAGATAGTACAGAGAAAGTACCAGCTAACCCATCAGAAGTCAAGCATGGAGAGAGAACATTATCCTTGTTGGGCTTGATAGGATATATGATGCGATGGCCAGAAGCAGTGTCACGACTATGGAAAGCGCAGCCAAGGACCTGACCAAAAGTGTGGAAATATGACTGAATCATTGTGTTCCCGGTCATCCACTTCATGGTGCAAAGATCATCTCCGCAAATCACAAGTGTAGAGAAGAATTGCTTCACAACCGAGGAGTCATAGCTGCATTGCAAAGTCATGAGGTGGTGCAGCCCCATTCTACCAGTCACGTCCAAAGCCTCACGAAGTCTTGGCTTGGATTGAGCCTCATTCAAATTCATAGGATGCATGGGGCGGATCTTGAGAGAATCATAAACATCATCATGAATGTACCTGAACTTCGTCCACTAAGACACCTTCTTCATTAGGCTTGCTTGCCCTTGCCTTTTCTACTAGTTGACACGGGCCTGCTTGCCCTTGCCTTTTCTCTGGGTGGTCTTCTTAGCTTTTCTAGCTTACTCAGCCATCCATTCAGCCTCCTTTTTCCTCCTACGCAACTCAACTTCGTCCACTAAGACACCTTCTTCGTTAGGTCTGAAATACTGGGGACGAGGACGGCGCTTGTAGGTCTTGGGAGCACTCGAACCACCTATGAGGAGAAATAGATAGGTAGCAAGGGATAAGCATACACACAAGTCCAAGAGGAATGTTAGATACAGTAGAAAGACAACCCATGGTCCAATGATGCACGATACTGGAAGCTGGGACAAAACTGAAATAGGCAATGAATCTCCAGGCCGGATTATCCGGCCATTGCGATTTTTTTAGTTCCACCACAAATTCACTACATCGACGCAAATCGGGCCCTAGGATTGCAAGACTACAGAATCTAATAGGCAAAGAAAACACATAGTATCTTTTATACCGAGTTTCCACCAAGAACAACAACTTCCACATACAAGAGATGAATGAAGGATTTACCCTCACTCATTGGAGGAAGAGCTCGGAGAAGATACCTGGAGGCGCTGGGAAGAAGATCTTGGGAGATCTCGAAGAATCCGGCGGTCGAATCGACTCCGAGAGGGGCAGAGGCTCCAGCGGTGACTGTTGGCAGGACACGGGGTGGGGGAGGACGGGCTGCTCTGTTTGAGCCCTCCCTGATCCCTAGTCCGTAAAGGACATAACCGCCCAGGGAAGATTATCCGGCCCTCACTAGGGGCGGATAATCCAGCCCCTCTCTGAATTTTCTACAAACATAGATTTAGGCCAGAGCACTCCAAACAAAACCCTCGCAAGGATACATGGTACTTGTGTGCAAGAATAGATGGCTCGAGATGAAAAAGGGTTGGGTTTAGAGAACCAAACTGAGATGGTACTACACACCCAAACTTGCAAGAACCAATAAACTAAAAGCCAAGATTGGGTGTGTTTTCCATTAGGACACAATATATGCAATAAAATCCAAAAAGATCCAGTCGAAATGAACTCTTCTCAAGGAAGAGGGCGGTGGCCGAAGCCACCATGTTGGAGCGCATGGCATGACACCGCGAAGATGTATCTTGAGTTCAAAACCAATGCTCATCAATAACCCACATATCACAAAATGATATTAAGGGAAATGTTTTTTCTTGCTTTCGGCATTATGGGGGAGGGTTAGCCCAATTAATTAGGACCACACTCCCCCTATGTCTATGCCCGCATCTAGACCAAATACATGAGGAAGTGAAAGTGAGTATGCAAGGGTAGTCAAGTCAAGCTCCTTGAATCTATGATATTTAGCTCATTCCTCAAGTAACAAAACCTTGCTTCATCAAGTGGCTTTGTGAAAATATCAGCAAGTTGGTTCTTAGTGCTCACAAAAGATTGGGTAATATCGCCACGAGCAACATGATCCCGAATAAAATGATTGCTAATCTCAATATGTTTTGTCCTTGTGTGCTGCACCGGATTGTAAGCAATTTTAATAGCACTTTGATTATCGCATAAAAGAGGCACTTTGTCACAATTGACACCATATTCCTTTAAAGTTTGCCTCATCCATAATAATTGCGTACAAGCACTTGCAGCAGCCACATATTCAACTTCGGCGGTTGAGAGAGAAATACAATTTTGTTTCTTCGAAGACGAACACACTTGAGACCTGCCCAAGAATTGACATGCACCATAAGTTGATTTTTGATCATCCTTGTCACCATACCAATCTGAATCAGTATATCCACATAGAGAGAAACTAGAGCCTTTGGGATACCATAGACCAAAATTTAGGGAATGAACCAAATATCTGAAGATTCTCTTGACCGCCACTAAGTGGCTTTCTTTAGGAGCGGCTTGATACCTTGAACACACTCCTACACTCAACACAATATTGTGTCTAGATGCGCAAAGGTAAAGGAGAGATACGATCATGGATCGGTACACGTTTTGGTCCACATCTTTACCCTTTGGATTAAGCTCGAGATGGCATTTAGTTTGCATTGGAGTGGCAACACCATTTAGATCAGTCATCTTGAACCTCTTGAGCATGTCTTGGATGTATTTTGCTTGATTATTGAAGGTTCCCTCTTTAAGTTGCTTGATCTCGAATCCTAGAAAGAACCTTAATTCTCCCATCATAGACATCTCAAACCTGTCAGTCATAAGCTTTGAAAATTCATCATTAAAAGCTTGATTAGTAGAGCCAAAGATAATATCGTCTACATATAGTTAGCATACAAAAAGCTCCCCGTTAACCTTCTTAGTAAAAAGAGTTGGATCGATTTGCCCAACTTCGAATCCACAGTCTAACAAAAGCTCTTTAAGGTGCTCATACCACGCACATGGGGCTTGTTTAAGGCCATAGAGCGCCTTATCAAGCTTGTAGGCATGGTTCAGAAACTTGGGTTCCTCAAAACCCGGGGGTTGCTTGACATATACCAACTCATGTAGAGGACCATTATGAAATGCACTGTTAACATCCATTTTCTATAATTTAAAATTATGATGAGAAGCATAAGCAACGAGGATATGGATGGACTCAAGGCGAGCCACAGGAGCATAAGTTTCACCAAAATCAATGCCTTCCACTTGAGAGAATCCTTGAGCCACAAGCCTTGCCTTGTTCCTTACAACAATTCCATTTTCATCTTGTTCTTGAAAATCTACTTTGTGCCGATAACATTGGGACATTCTTTGGGTTTTTCTACGAGCTTACATACCTTGTTGCGCTCGAAGTTATTCAATTCTTCATGCATTGCAACTGCCCAATCTGGACCTTCAAGAGCATCAAAAACGGGTTCCACCATAGATATATGAGCTTGATGATCACAGAAGATCACAAGCTCACTTCTAGTAGACACTCTTCTTATTAGATCACCTACAACCCTGTCAATAGTATGACCCCTTAACTTAGAGGTTCCTTTCTGCACGTGTTTTGTGACGAGATTCAATCTCCTTATTGTTTCTTGGAGGGATTGCTTCAACATTTGGGACCTCATCTTGAACACTACCTTGTCCTTCATCAACAACTTGAACACTATGAACTAGAGACGAAGAAACTTTCCCTTGATCTTGATCAACATTCATAGTCGGAGATTCTAGAACTTCAGGGCCGGATAATATGCCCCTAGGACCGGCCGGAAAATCCGGCCTAGGAGTTTCATATTTGTTTTATTCTTCCTGGTTTCTCCTGGAATGAGTTGGAGTACCAGGCACGGATAATCCGCCCTGGTAAGGGCCGGATAATCCAGCATGGGATGTTCAGCGCCTTCCTGTTCGTCTTGATTGCCCCTTGCACGAGTTGGAGTGCTAGGGCCGGATAGTCCACCCCTTGGAGGGGCCGGATAATCCGGCCTGGGATTACCAGTTTTCCCAGATGATGGATGATCTTCAGGAGGTTGTGGTGTTGGTGCAATAGTTTCTCCAGCAGGAGGAGCTTGTTGATCTTGTGTATATGAGGGCTCTACTTGATTAGAGCATTATCCTTCCCGATCCACCACAAGGGGTTCCTCAATGGGGCGGAAAAATCCCACGCCTATTCTTCTTATGGCATCTTGGGGTATTTAAACATCTGTATCACAAATATCAACTTGCCCCACATGGGAGCCATCATTATCATCGAATTCCACACAACTAGATTCTACAACAGTTCCTGAGAGCTTATTGTAGATTCTATAAGTGTGGGATTCGGCACCATAACCAACAAAAATGCCTTCTAAAGCCTTAGACTAAAATTTAGACAAACGAACTCCTTTGATAAGAAAGAAACACTTACAACCGAATACACAAAAATATGATATGTTGGGCTTGTTACCGGTAAGTATCTCATATGGCGTTTTGTCCAAGATCTTGTGGAGCTAAATCTTGTGGAAATGGCTTCATCCCAGAAGTTGTATGGTGACTTGAATTCAGCCAACATAGATCTATCCATATCCATCAAAGTCCGGTTTTCCTCTCGGCTACACCATTTGGTTGAGGGGTCTACGCAGCGGAATATTGATGTATTATCCCCTCTTCACTTAGAAATTAATTTAAGGTGTATTTCTTGAACTCGAAGCCGTTTTCACTTCTTATTTCCAAAATTGGGACATTGTGTTGACGCTGGACTTATTGGAAAAATCAATGACGGTTTGTTGAGTCTCACTCTTTAACTTGAAAAAATAGACCCATGTATATCTTGAGTAATCATCGAATATCACCAAGCACTATTTCTTCCCACCGAGTCTAGCATGATATGGAGGACCAAATAGATCCACATGAAGTAATTCCAAAATCCTATTTGAGGAAACAATAGTTTTCCTCTTGTGGGGAGAGTCATGCATCTTTCCTTCAACACATGCCCTACAAACACGATCTTTGGCAAAGGAAACATTGTCTTTTAGTCCAAGAATGTGGCCACCCTTGTGAAGACTTTGCAATGTTCTCATGTTGACGTGGGCTAGACAGCGATGCCATAACCAGCATGCGTTGGCCTTTCTGAATAAGCACATCGGACCCACAGTGGGTTTCCTTGAAAAGTCTACCACATATAGGTCATTTTCGACGTACCCAATGAAAGTGACCTTTAGATACTTAATCCACAAGAATACCACTAAATCACCATCTAAGAAAACAGCAAAGCCCATCTTACCATGGGTACAGACAAAAAGTAAGTTGTAACTGAGGGTCTCAACATGCATGACGTCCACGAGAGAGATATCGTGGGCAACCAAAACCTTGCCGAGACCCAATACCTCAGATTTCGACTTATCACCATAGCAGACTGTAATATGATCATGGTTGGGTCTTATCTCTGTGATTATCTCTTTACTTCCGGTCATATGACTAGTGCACCCATTTTCCAGCACCCATTTAGATCCACTGGAAGTATATCCCTGAAAGAAAGTTACTTCTAGGTTTTAGGTATCCATTTTTCAATTGGTCCTCTCATGTTAGTAACAAGGGTCTTTGGAAACCAAATAGACCAAGCAATATATTCATCAAAAGGACCAACATAGTTAGCATAGATATCACCATAGTAGTCACAAAATAGCTCATAATTAGGATTGTTAGGTCCTGCAAAACCAATATGGTCAGTTTTGTCCTTTGTGATGTTCTTTTCGACGGTGCTTGTCTTTGCTTGTGCACTCTTGGTCTTCTTTTTCTTGTTCTTGTTCTTGTTCTTCTTCTTGGACTTGGGAACATAGCCAAGTCCCTCTTTTCCAAGGTTTGATCTTTGCTTGCCAAGAATATCTTCAAGGACTCCCTTACCTTTGGAAGTGGAGGCTTTGGCAAGCTCATCTTCCACCCTAGCATTTTATTCATGGGCATATGTTGAATTAGATGTGCTAGGGATATCATACTTAGTCAATCAAATTTGGAGATGATCATGAGACTCATTGAGAATAGAGAATTCACTTTCCAAATCCTTGTGAGCAATGTCAAGTTTCTCCAACTCCTCGGAGAGTCTAGCATGAGCAGCTCCATAGTCAACCTTTTCTTTCTTTAGTTTCTTTGCTTTGGCTACTGAATTGTCACGTTCCTTTACAACCTTGGTAACAACTTCTTCGTGTGACTCCTCGACTGACTCAAGTCTCTCTTCAAGACAAACTCGAGCCTCTTTCTCTTCTTCTAGAGCATTTTTAATATGCAATCTCCATTGCATCCTCCCTTTCAATCCTTCCCTTTTCTTCAAGAAGCACTTCGTTTTGGGCCAGCTGGTCCATGAGAGCCTCAAAATGTCTTTTGTGCTCACCTTGCAAGCTAGTGATAAAATATTCCAAAGAAATAATTTCTTCCTTAACCTTTAGACTAGTAGGATCATCCATGTCAATCATAGCCTTAGGAAAAGAAGTGATGGAAGATGATACCTCGGAACCTCTTGCCATGAGGCAAGTGACATTCTTGTTGATGATGTTTTCATTCGGTGAGTCAAAGAGAGATGTCGGTGTGGACGTGGTGACTATGGCATCCACCTCTCCTGAGCTATCATCCTCATCTTCATCTTCGCTTCCCGGTGAATACTCTTCTTGAGCCACTAAGACAATCTTTGGTTGCCTTTTGAATGGAGCACTCTTCTTCACAAATTGTTTCTTTCGTGGAGCCTTTGACTTCTCTTTGAGGATGAGTCTACCTCCATTATCCTCTATACTTTGATAAGGGCACTCAGCTAAAAAGTGCAGCCGGTCTCCACAATTGAAGCAGGTTCTCAGCTTGGGACCGTTTTCCCTTCTTCCATTTGTTCCACTCTTGCGTTCTAGTTCAGATTTGGCTTTGGATGGATCCTTCCAAAAGTTTCTGGGATATAAGGCCATGTACTTGCCATGAGCCCTATTTACATCCTCGGGATAGTCCATAGCTTCTATGTCATCTTCATGTTGTTTAGCCACACTTTTCTTCAAAGCCATGTTGACCCCCTTTTGCATTCCAATGGCTCATGCACGGGCATCTTTGACATTCTTGGCAGCCACTTTGAAAGATGCCATTTCTTGCAATACCCATTAGGTGGTAGTTATGCCTTCCTTGAAGACTCTTCAAATCTGTGGGCTCAAAAGGCATAAGAGCACTAACATACTTTCTCTTGATCCATGCATCATCAACATGGGAAGCACCATGATTTCTAAAGGTGGTGGCTATTGACTTGAGCCGCCTATACATATCCTCGTGATCTTATCCATCCATCATATAGAATCCTTCGACTTGGTTACTCAAAGCATCATACCTATTCCTTCTCATGCTTTCATTTCCAATGAAGAGCTCGGTGAGGGCATCCCAAGCTTCCTTCACTGTGTTGAGATGCTCTATGTGGGGCATGCCTTTGGTACCCACACCAAGTTGGATCATGTGTAGAGCCGTTGCATTGAGTTGACTGTCTACAAACTCTCTTCTTGTTAGGTTTTTTGGATCTCCAATATGAAGACCATTCTCTATGATTTTCTATAACTCAATGGAGGAGCTGCACATATGAGACTTCATAAAAAATTGCCATTGATTAAAATTAGATGCTGAAAGTTTGGGTGGATCACCCCTATAATGTATATGAGGGTGTGGGATAGGTGGATCGGGTGTATACACATGAGAAAACTCATTGTATCCTTACTTACCACTATCCTTTTTAGAGAGAAGCTCTTACTAGTGCCATCACCAACCACCTCGTTCTCTTTGGAACTGGTGTTATCCTTTTCCTTATATTGCGGAGTGATGGCCTTAGAGGAAGATGGAGGTGGTGCTGTGGGTGTGGAGAGACACATTATCATTTGGCCCATCTCTTCCATTTTAGCCTCCATAGAACTAATCAAGGTTGTTTCCAACGTCTTGAGATCGTTCATGGTGACTATTTCCGCAGCATCACTCTCATCTCCCTTGGAACCCATACTTTTCTTAGGCGGTTAAGCCCGAATAAAGAGCTGAGGCTCTGATACCAATTGAAATGGATCGTATGGGCACCTAGGGGGGGGGTGAATAGGTGCTACTCAATTTTTAGTTCTTTTTCAATTTTAGGCTTGACACAAAGTAAATTCTCTAGATATGCAACTACGAGAATTTCCATATATGCAAACCTATCTACTAAACACATAAATAGAGAAGCGAGGAAACCGTAGTGGAGCACACGGAGACACATGGATTTGTTTTACCGCAGTTCCTTCCTTGTTAAGGGAAATATGTCTGCGTTGGAAGGGTGGGCAGTTCTAAGACCACCACACCAAAATAGGCCTCACCCTATTCTCTGATGGATCTCGCCACAAAAGGCCTGATCCACCTCTCCACTATTGGTACCCTTCAAGGCGGGAACCGGTTCCTTTACAACTCTAGCGGGGCACACATCCACAACCAAATTGGAGGCTCCGTAATTATAAAAGGCTGTCACAAGAACAAGGATTATCAAATAATCAAAACAAGGATCCAGATATTTGCAAGAAATACTAGATCGAGGATCCTCCAAATGAATGGGGGGAGGGGGGAAGTGAAGCGCTTGATTGCTGTTGATGCAGATCGAGCCCTCCTCCTTCGATTCCCCAAAGAACGAAGCCTTTGGGTGGATGAAGGTGGAGATCTCTTGGATGGAACTTGGGGAATAGATCTTGTCTTTTTCGAATGGACCAAGAGTTCTGGCAGGAGGGGAAAGATGGGATTAAATACCCTCTACCCAGAACTAGCCGTTAGAGCATTTGGGGGGCAGATTATCCTCCCCCACTAGGGGCAGACTATCCGTCCTGGGGGAAAACTCCGCCCTAGAGCCGGAAAGTCTAGGGGAAAATCTCCCCCCACACAGTGCGCCATGCCGAGCTTGTCTTGAAGAAATTCCTCGAGGGGGGAGGATTATCCACCCCCCAAGAGGTGGATTATCCGCCCTGGGTAAAATCCGCCCCGGAGCCGAAAAGTCTAGGGGAAATCCACCCCCCCTCACACAATGCGCCGCACCGTAATCCTAGGGGGGGGGGGATTATACGGACCCCTTGAGGGGCGGATTATCCGGCCTGGGGAAAAACTCCAGCCCTGGCTGGACAATCCGCAAGATATTCCGCCCCCACATAGTGTGACGCGCCTTGGTGCCTTTTGACGATTGGGGAGGGGAGGATAACTGCCCCTGGCAGGAGCGGACTATCTGCCCCCAAAAGAAAATTTGAGCTCCTTTTGATTTTGCTAAGGCCTGCAGCCCTTCAACACATATTAAACAATCCATGATATTGTTATCTAACACATAAAACACTAGATATCATGAAATGATCTTTCAGCTTCAACCAATAAGCCGAGCGACTTATGAGAGAAGCTGGGAAGGGGACAACTTATTTTTTAAGCCGCCAAAAGAACTAGACCTAAGATAGTTCGATTACGACGTTCGGACACACCATTACATTGTGGTGTTCCCGTTGGTGTCAATTGTGAAAGTATTCCGCATTTCTTCAAATGCTCGCCAAACTCGTAACTTAGATATTCACCTCAACGATCAGATCGTAGAAATTTAATCTTCTTTTTATGTTGATTCTCCACTTCACTTTGAAATTCCTTAAGCTTCTCGAAAGTTTCGGACTTATGTTTCATGAAATAGATATAACAATATCTACTCAAGTCATCCGTTAAAGTAAGAACATAACGATAACCACCGCGCGATGCCACGCTCATCGGGACACACACATCGGTATGTATGATTTCCAATAAGTCCGTAGCTCGCTCCATCATACCAGAAAATGGAGTCTTAGTCATTTTTCCCATCAGACATGCTTCGCATCTTTCAAGTGATTCAAAATCAAGTGATTCAAGAAGTCCATCAGAATGGAGTTTCTTCATACACTTCACTCCAATGTGACCAAGACGATAGTGCCACATGTATGTAGAATTATCATTCAATTTCAAACATTTAGCATCGATATTATGGACATGTGTATCACTACTATCGATATTCAATAAGAATATACCATCTATCAAAGGTGCATGACCATAAAAGATATTACTCATATAAATTGAACAACCATTATTCTTAGACTTAAACAAGTAACCGTCTCGCAATAAACAAGATCCTGATATAATGTTCATGCTCAACACAGGCACTAAATAACAATTATTAAAGTATAAAAATAATCCCGATCGTAGATGAAGAGGTAGCATGCCGACCGCGATCACATCAGCCGTTGAGCCATTTCCAACGCGCATCGTCACCTCGTCTCTCGCTAGTCTCCGTTTATTCTGCAGCACCTGTTTCGAGTTACAAATATGAGCAACCGAACCAGTATCAAATACCCAGGCACTACTACGATTACTAGTAATTTACACATCAAAAACATGTATATCGGATATAACTTTCTTCTTGATGTTGCCGTTCTTCAGATCTGCCAGGTACTTGTGGCAATTCTGCTTCCAGTGACCTTCTCCCTTGCAGTAAAAGCACGCAGTATCAGGATTAGGACCAGCCTTGGTCTTCTTTGCAGACGCGATAGCTTTCTTACCGCCCTTATTGAAGATAACCTTTTTCTTAGGCTTGCCTTGCTTCTTGAAATTGGTGGTCTTATTGACCATCAACACTTGGTGCTCTTTTTTGATCTCCACTTCCGCAGACTTCAACATAGAGAAGAGTTCTGATAACGAATTATCCATGCGCTGCATGTTGTAGTTCATCACAAAGTTCTTGTAACTTGGTGGTAGTGATTGGAGGACACGGTGAATCCCCAATTCATTAGGAATCACTATCCCCAAGCTTTGGATCTTATTGGCGTGCCCAGACATCTTAAGCACATGCTCACTGATGGAGCTGCCCTCTTCTATCTTGCAGTTAAAGAACTTTTCAGAAGCCTCATAACTCTCAACTTCCGCACGAGCCTCAAATATCATTTTGAGTTCACAGACAATATCACGTGGGTCAAAGTTCTCAAACCTTTTCTGAAGCCCCGATTCCAAACCATACAAGATAGCACACTGAACTGTGGAGTACTGATTCTTCCGAGTAGGGTAAACATTTTTCACCTCAACGGTAGCATCTGCTGCAAGTGGGTCACCCAGCAGAGCATCCATCACATAGGTCAACTTACCAACATTAAGGACAATCCTCAAATTGCGGAACCAATTTTGAAGTTGCTTCCATTTTATTTAAACTTTTCTTTCTCTAGGAATGCATTAAAATTGATGGTAGGGGCCGCCATGATCTACAACATATTTGCAATAGTTTAGACTAAGTTTATGACAAATTGAGTTCAATTTAATACTTAAATTATCTAGGTGAACTCCCACTCAAAACAATATCCCTCACATTGTTTTGGTGATCACATGAACCAAATCCACTACATCAAGTCTGATCATCACGAGAGATGATGTAGTTTCAAAGGCAAACAATCAACATGTTCATCATATCTACTATATGACTCATGCTTTACCTTTCGGTATTACGTGTTCTGAGACCATGTCTATACATGCTCGGCTCGTCAAGATTAACCTTAGTTTCTGCATGAGCAAATCTTTCTTGCTTGCACACGTAGAATCTATCACACCCGATCATCACGTGGTGCTTTGAAACGACGAGTCTTAGCAATGGTGCTTCCTAAGGACGAACACTTTATTACTTGATATTTTGTGAGAGGGATCATCTTATAATGCCGTCATCGTGATCTAAGCAATACAAGATGCATAAAAGGATTAACATCAGATGCAATTCATAATATGTGATATGATATGGCCTTTCTTCTTATGCTTCCGATCTCCATATTCAAGCATGAACATGATCTCCATCATCACCGGTGTGGCATCAAGGTCAATGGCACCGCTCCATGGTTGTCGTCCACCAGCATCAACTATGACAACTACTTTGAATAATAGGCACGGAGGTCTTAACGAAATTAAAAGGCAATCATAAGGCTCCTGCCGGTTGCCAACTTACAATAAGGATCATTGCATACATCATATATAATCACAATCATGGACATATCACATCACAGCACACCCCTTCAAAACAAAGTTATATGCCTCTAATTTTCTTTGCATGTTTTACGTGGTTTGGGGCTTTCGAATAAGAACCGTTCTAACTTACGAACAAGAACCACAACGTTGATACAAATATTGTCAAGTGCCCGTTGTAAATTGAATCTTCACTATGGTTGGAGAGACAGAAACTCGCAAAGCCACTTATGCAATACAAGTTGCATGTTGAGCATGGAGCAAACGATGTCATGTAAGGTTAGCCCGGGCCGCTTCATCCCACCATCCAGCTATATGTAAAGTACACAAGAAGCAATCGACAACAAAAGCATCAACACCCACAATGACCATTGTGTTCTACTTGTGTAGCAGATCTACTCATAAACACGTCTTTGATACCACTGTAGGGGTTCGTAGCATGGAAAACAAAAAAATTTGCCGCATGAACACACAAAAGCCAAGATCTAATCTACTAGATCGGTGCAACGAGTTGATAGAGTACTAATCCTCAAAGATTCTAAAGCGGATTAACAAGATCAGATTCTCATGAGTGATGTAGTCGTTCACTTGTCGATCTCAATATCGCATAGACGATCCTTCCGGCGCCGCGTTCTGGTAGCGCTCCTACAGTCGGTCACATGTTTGGTACTTAATGAAGACCTTCCTCTCCCTTGTTCCAGCAAGCATCGGAGGTTGTAGATCTCTCCTCGCGATTCCAGCAACACGACAGCGTGGTGGTGGAAGTAGAGGGGAAATCCTGTAGGGCTCCGCCTAAGCCGGAGAGGGTATGGTGGAGTAGAAGGGGGCCTCGACGATCTAGGGTTTAGAGGGCCGAGGAGAGTTGGTGGCAGACGATGGCTAGGGCAAGCCCTAGGCAGCAACTTGGAGGAACCCTTGGCGGCAACAACAAGAGAGGGGGGCGGTGCCTGGCTAGAGTTTAGGTGTGAGGGGTAGGGGGCACCCTACCCCTCCTTATATAGGTGGGAGAGGCGGTTTGGGTGGAGGCGAGTCCTCCCCCAACTCCTCTACTAGGCCGGCGGCAAGGGGAGGGAGGAATCCTCCCTTAGGTAGGATTCCTTCCCTCCCTCCACTATGAAACCATGTTCGGATTTGACTTTTTTAAATTGGCGTTTGACTTTCAAACTAGAGTTTGATCTGTCTCTTCCTATTTCCCATCCAAGTGACCTAGGACATGATACAACCATTCGACCTTGTCATGATACATACATGTACCCATCCCACTCCGGATCAGTGGACCTTCTAGACCCTTCTAGAACATTCTGGTGAAAACACCAAAACCATTCCCGAACTCTGGAATTGGACTCCCCTTATATTAATCTAATCCTCCAGACCATTCCGGATCTCCTCGTGATATCCCAGATCCAATCCGAGACTCCGGTATCTACTAAACAACATTGAATCCTTAAGTGTGTCTCCCTACGGTTCGTGAATTATGCATACATGATCGAGACTCTTCTCCAATCAATAACCAATAGAGGAATCTGGAAATTCATATGGCTCCCACATATTTCTATGTTTACTTCGTTATCGAATGAACCATTTACATACGATACCAATTTGCCTTTGTCTCGCGATACTTTACTTATCTGAGGTTTGATCGTCGGTATCTCTGGATACCTAGTTCAACCTCGTTACCGAAAAGTACTCTTTACTCGTTCCTATGATATGTGATCCCTTGTGAGACAGTCACATTCTTGCAAGCCAATTGGATGACATTCCACCAAGAGGGCCCAGAGTATACCTATTCGTCATATGGATGGACAAATCCCACGCTTGATCCATGTGCCTCAACACATAGTTTCCGAATACTCAATGCCACCTTTATAACCACCCAGTTATGAAGTGGTGTTTGATGTCATCAAAGCATCCATCCGATGGTGGTGATTAACATGATCTCATGGTCGAAGGATTTAGGTTACTATATATCTGAAAGCTTATAGCAAACAAACTATTGAAATGACTTGATGTTTATGCTACACTTAACTATAGGAGTATGTCCATCACATCATTCTCCTAATGATATGATTTTGTTGTTAATAACATCTCAATGTTCATGATCAGGAAACCATGATCATGCATTAACCAATAGGCTAGTTTAACAAAGAGGCTTTACTAGGGACTCTTTTCTGTTTACAAATCACACAAGTATTAATGTTTTCGGTTAATACAATTATAGCATGAATGTAAATATTTATCATAAACACAAAGATATAATAATAGCTACTTTTATATTTCCTCTTAGTCATATCTCCAACAACACTATAGGGCAGAAACCCCTGTTTTTCATCTTTTTATGTTTCAGAGCCCGATACAGATTTAAATTGGACTAGGGTTTTGTCTGAAGAATTTTTTATCGAAGGAGAATACCCTGGATGTTTTGAGCAGGAGAGGGGATCCACGAGCACCAAGATGGACCAGGTGACGCGGTCCCACCCCTAGACGCTCCACCAAGTCCATCTCATGCCTCGAGCATCTGCAGCCATTCGTATTTATTCAGGATCTCCTTCTTGACCTATAACCCCCCCCCCCAAGGCATTCTCGGAGGAGGTGGAGAAAACACAGAAATCCACCAGGACCATCTCGGGCCTCGAGCGTCTACAGCCATTCGTATTTATTCAGGATCTCCGTCTTGACCTATAAAAATCCCCCCAAGGCATTCTCGCAGGAGGAGGTGGAGAAAACATAGAAACCACAAAATAGATCCAGAACCAACAAAGATTGTAGATGTTACACTGCCAAAACCAATCTCTGGTTACATCTACACCCTCTCCATATCTCCACTAGCGCCTCCATGATGATAATGGAGTAGTCCACCCCTGTACTATGGGTTTATGTGAGTAGCTTGATCTACATCTCTCTCATGCTATGATTGTATTAGATCCATGTGAGTTGCATAACATGATCATGGAGATCCATGTGTAATTTCTATATGGTGGATCTAGATCTTATGCTATGATATTTGAGATTGCAATTCTTATTCTGAGTTTTATGTCTGAGTAGATGCATATTACTATCCCATTATTAATTACTTATCTTAGTCATACTTGTATGCGAGAGCGTGTGTGAAAAAACTTGTCATTAGTGTGGCATCCCGCAAAACCACTACTAGAAAATCGCGTTGTTTTTGTGCATTGCATCATCATGAACGCATGCTCATGTCATCATGCCACGTTGCATTTGAGCATCGTCATCATCTTGCCGTTGCTTGCATAAAGCTATTTGCAGATAAACCTAGTTTTGTTTTCTAAAACGCCCCATCTTCATTCAAACACGCAACCCCGGGGCTCCGGAATATTTTTGTTTGACTGCTATCGGTTTGCAAACGGTGCATTTGGAATTAAATAAAAAATTTACATTATTTTAGTGGGGCAGTCGAACGGGTCGGATCGACCCGAACGACCACCCCAGAAATTAATCGGTCCACCCCTTATTCCTAAACCTACCAACCTATCTACCCAGCCCTTGTCTCCACATCACCCTGGCCAATCACCGGATGACACCTCACCCTCTCCCTTCCCCCAACCACTCCCACGCCGCCACCTGGCCCAGCCACACCACCCCCACTCCCTCTTAACACACACACGCACACCAACCTCCCTCACCGGCCCCACCCCTAGACAGTCCCCCACTCCCCACGCCGCTGCTGGCCCACCTAGCGTGCCACCTCGCCTCCCTCCTCCTCCCCATCCTCTTCTCCAGACGCAGAGCCCACCTTCCCATCTCGGCGGCTTGGCGCCTGCGTTCACCGCGTCGGCCCCGACTGCCGGCCTCCCTCGCCGGCGACTCGAGCCCTCGAGCGAGCGCCGCGGTCCTCTTCCCCGCGCCCCGCCGCGGCGCCATGCCCCGCCTCCCTCACTGACCTCCCTCCGCACGCCCGCCCGCCTGACCATCTCTGCGCGCCCTCATGGCCGAGCTCCGCTGCCCTCCTCTCCCGGCCGCTCCACGCTCCGCACCGCCCGGCGACCCCTCCTCACCCGGCCGTCGCCTCCCCAGCCAGTCCCGCCCCGCCGCGCCGCCTCCGCCGCCCCAGGCTCCGTCGCCTCCCTCTGCAGCTCCCCAACGCCAAGCAAGCCCCGCCGCGCCGCCTCTGGCCTTCCTCTGCTCGCGCTACCGCGGCCCTTCGCCGTCGCCTCGGCCGGCCCGTCCTCTCCCTTCACTGGCGCACCCCGGCGCCTGGAACCGCCCGACCCGGCCCGCTGGCCTCCCCGTCTTCAGCAAGCCTGCGCCGCCGCCGGTGGCCTCGCCGTCACCCTCTGGCCCTGCACACGTCGGCGAGCTGCCCCAGTTCCGCGGCCGCGTGTCCCCAGTTCTTTTTGTAGTGGTGCTACTTTGGAGATAGCCCAATACTGCGATGTAGAGAGGTGTCACCAGAGCCTCCTTGGCAAACAAGGTACCCGTGACCAATGATGGTGGTGGCGAAGATGTTGCGACTCGGGTATGATACATCAACCAAGTTCGCCACCGACCAAACGAACCCGAGGTGCTGACATCATCTACACGACACTTGAAGATGGCGATGCCTGTTTCCAAGATCTCCTTCATGCATACCACAAGCCCTCTTCTTCGGAACGCCAAGAACTTCTTCATAGTATGCGAAGACCTCGTTCTCGGACCGAAGGCCTGAGCTCTTCTTCACGGATCCGATGGTCAGAGCCCCAAAGCCCGATCCCGGTGATCCGAAGGCCACGCCAAGACCCCGATCCCGAAGACCGATCCCGGAGTTCAAAGACCAACCCTGCCGAAGACTGAACCCCGGCGCGCCAAGTACTTCACCCCGGACGACAAGACCGACCCGACTCGAGGACCCGACAAGACCCACGCGACGACAAGACCGGCACCGACCCGGAAGAATCCGACGCGCCCCCGACGCCGAACCAAGTCCTGCTCCCCGGAGGCGACAAGTGCTTCATCCCGAATGCCAAGACCGACAACATGGCCGACCACCGCGAATGCGCCAGGATCTACCCCGTTATCCGAGAACGATCCCGTCGAACCCCCGGACCAAGGCCCGTCGAACCCTGAACCCTGAGACCGACCCCGAACCCCCGGAACCCCAAGACCGTCGAGACCCCTCAATGTGTGAACCCCTTCCCGAAACCCTATTTTATAACTTAATACAACTTGTCGCATAATAATTGTCTTGCATGCATACATTCATGTGGTTTGGGGGCCTTATGCCGATTCACTGCATAATTAAATATGGGGCCCATATGCGGGCAAATCTAGCCTTATATTGGCCTCATTTAAATTTGTGTAGCGAACCCGATGCTATCTTTTGCCATGCTAAAACAACATTTAAGTTGCGGGGTTTCAAAATAACATGAACCACCTAATTAATTGTCGAGACCCCGGTTCCGCTTAATATGACCTAATCGCATCGCATCTTTGCCATGCCATACATCATACATGCATCATGCCCGATCTTTTGCCGAAGTATTAAATAGTACATCCGGTGTTTCTTCTAGTGTTTTGGTTCTTCGCGGATAAGGCCGTTGAGTTGATGTGAGCTTCGCCCCGATCTTCGGATGAACCTTCGACAATGTTTTCAGGCGAGCATCTCCCCCTTTCTACCTATCTTACTTTTATAGTCTTTATTCCCTCCTGTTGATCTATTGCTATCTGTGTTGCGATGCTCTAGTTTTCGTACCCGTGATATCCCCTGCAGCCTTATATTGCCTTGGACACATCCTATTACCTGTTGTTTGGTAGATAGTTGGACTTGCGCGTCGTAGTCGCTTGCTAAAATGCTGTTGCGTGTTGTCAAGTGCCACAGTTGTTGGAGAATGGCCACATGTTTGATGTTGGAGATGATCATAGTTTTACTTATCGTTCACTTTAATTCCTGTTTAACAACTAAAATTGAAATAAGCAGAGGCATCGGTGGGTGATAGATAATATTTGGTTTCCGAATGCCCACTTGTGTCCCGTAGGACCCCGAGTACTTGATACCTGTTCCTTGATTTATCGCGCTATCCACATCCGGGAGGTATATGGGACCCCCCTGAGCCAGATCTTGATTCCGTCTTATTTCTTGGGGCCACAAACTAGTTTGAGGTTTTATTTACTATCCTGTACTTATGCCATGCTATAGTTTATTTACGTTTGTGCGAGGAGCACACTGTACTGTTTAGGTCAGCGGAATGTTTTCGTGGTATCGACACCCCGAGTTTTCGGGTTCCCAGTCATTTACAGCCATTGTCGCAAACCTTGAGTCCGTCTCGGAGCTTGCTTACCGCTTGGTGTACTTCAAGGGGTGGCCCCCTGAAATATTTCTGAATCCTGTGATTGCTTAGTCGTGAAAGCCTCGTTGGGTTTTGTTTTGGTTTTTCCGAGGTTGATCGAGCGTGTGTTGCTATTGGTGCACCCCGGCCGGGTAAAACTTTCTGAAAGCCGTGTCCGCGAATATGGACGACTTGGAGCACAGTATCTCGACCATAGACAAGCATAACTAAAGTTTATTGCTGTAAATTTGACTTTATAATGACTAGTAATCAGCTTCACTATAATGGAATGGCTAATTAATACTGCCCACAATTGCTTGTTTGAAGTGTCGCTTGCGACCTTGGTACCTGACTAGTAAGTATTGCAACTACAACGGAATGGCTAAATAAAAGTACCAACAACTGCTGGGTTTTTGGGTTATCTCATGCTATTTGTATCTGAATAGTAAGTGTTGCAACTATAACGGAATGGTTAACTAAAAGTGCCCACTGCTTACTTTATCAGGATGATTATCTAGACCTGACTAGTAATTGCTGCAACGATAACCGAATAAATAAAACTGCCAACTGTGTGAGTTCCTCGGTTGACTTCCTCGTTTGGTATCGAGGGGGAAACACCAGGATGGGTTTGTTTGGTGTTCGTCTCAGGTTGGATCCGGACAGGTCATTCTTATCCCTCTCTGATAACCGCCAGTTGTATCGAGTCTCTATAGGTTGTTCAGTGCATCTTTGCATTGCCGTCGATCCACCATACCTATGTAGGCGAGGACCGAATTCTAGCCTCATGCAATCTTGGCCTCGATCGACGCTCCTCTTTTTCCTTTGCCCTTTGTCGGCACCCCTTTTGTTTAAGCAGGTTTTGAGATCGACGTCGTTAGCAGGGTTACCCTTCCGGCTTGGCCTAGGCAGGGTTATGGACGCCATTGGTTATTCTTCAGGGCTCTTAGCCCATTTGCATCTTGTCCGTAGCTGGACGCTCTATCGTTTTTAAGGTGATTTGGATCTTTGTAGATTATATCTGTAATCTTGACTCATGGAGTCGTGTTGTATATATATCTGTTCTGTGGGTCCCATCGAGGACTGTTGTGTAATGTTATTACTTCGTTTTCCACCCGCACGAAAGTGCCTGGTGGGCACCTTTGAATCGTTTCTATGCGGGTTTGGCGGGTTTCGCTAAAACTTGCATAGGTCCGATTCTGAGGGTGTTACAGAGTGGTATCAGAGCTCAGCAGTTGCGATACCCCACAAGTCCAGCCTGTAGGATAACCTAGCTAACGGCCGAAGTAGAGTGTCAAAACTATTTTGCAGAAAACCGGTGGATAGATCTGGTTAGGTCTAATTTTACTCCTTACCCTCTGCTGCTCTCCTCTTACCTCTACGTGATTTGAATCCGCTCTCTTCTCTCTCTTCGAGTCCAGGATTTCTCGTGGTTGGGTTTCCGTCGTACCGTCAGGGTTTCGTTTCTCCCTTTGTAACGGAGGTGCTACGATCATCAATCTGCAACTTGTCTGTTGTACCATTCATCCAATCTTTTGTTCTTAACCTCTTTATCCATATGTGTTCCTTGCTGGATATCCGTATCGTTGAAAAACATATGAGAAGGACGAGCATTGGTGAAGTTGGAGTATACCTTGAGCATGTGTTGTTCATGCCAATGGAACCATCGCGGAACCTAATCAGTGTGTCTTTCATACGATTTCTGCTGGCATCATCCCTTTGTTCCAGATACCGCCTATGAAGATCTTCAGTCTAAATCTCGAGAGTTGGGTTGCCTGATTTTCCTATTCATGTATAGAGTTGATAGTTTGGGTACGAGATGGATTGATCACCCTAACCGACTCTTACTGTTCGCTCTATACATCGAACTGGTGGATCAATGTAACTTTTCCCTCTTCTAATGGAAGTTAGAGGTGGCCTTATCGTTTGATACCTCTACCTTCGTCCTTTGTTCCTCCGGAGTGTTCTCTCGACGATCAGGAACAACGACCCTTTGATGGTGGTGTCTCCGTTTTCCAGATGAAGACGGAACCCTCGTTAGTGGTGTCGCGAGGATCTACACAAAGCAAGAAGACGCAGATTGCCGACCTTCTTTCCGGTACCATGAGGCGGATCTCGAGGGCGAGATCCATTGTTAGTGGTGTCGAATTGTGGCATCCCGCAAAACCACTACTAGAAAATCGCGTTGTTTTTGTGCATTGCATCATCATGACCGCATGCTCATGTCATCATGCCACGTTGCATTTGAGCATCGTCATCATCTTGCCGTTGCTTGCATAAAACTATTTGCAGATAAACCTAGTTTTGTTTTCTAAAACGCCCCATCTTCATTCAAACACGCAACCCCGGGGCTCCAGAATATTTTTGTTTGACTGCTATCGGTTTGCAAACGGTGCATTTGGAATTAAATAAAAAATTTACATTATTTTAGCGGGGCAGTCGAACGGGTCGGATTGACCCGAACGACCACCCCAGAAATTAATCGGTCCACCCCTTATTCCTAAACCTACCAACCTATCTACCCAGCCCTTGTCTAAACATCACCCTGGCCAATCACCGGATGACACCTCACCCTCTCCCTTCCCTCCAACCACTCCCACGCCGCCACCTGGCCCAGCCACACCACCCCCACTCCCTCTCAACACACACACGCACACCAACCGCAGCCACCTCCCTCAGCCGGCCCCACCCCCTGGACAGTCCCCCACTCCCCACGCGCCCTGCCCCCGCGGGCCCACCTAGCAGGCCACCTCGCCCGTCCTCCCTTCCTCCCCATCCTCTTCCCCAGACGCAGCCCCGACGCCGCCGGCTCTCACCTCCCGCTCCCCCCTCGCCGTCCAGGAGCCCACCTTCCCGTCTCCGGCTAGCACGCCGCCCGCGCTGCCGGCCTGCCGGCCGGCCTCCTCCACCCGGGCGACTCGAGCCCCTCCATCACGCGAGCGCCTTGGTCCTCTTCCTCCGCGCCCCAGCGCGCCAGCGCCTCCCTCACTGACCTCCCTCGCGACGCCCGCCCGCCTGACCATCTTCGTGCGCCTCATGGCCCGAGCTCCATGGCTGCCCTCCTCTCCCCGTCCGCTCCACCGCTCCGCACCCGCGCCCGGCGACCCCCTCCTCACCCCGACGCCGGTCGCCTCTCCCCAGTCCCCGCCGTCGCCGCCCGCATCTCCCGCCTCCGCCGCCCCAGGCTCCGTCGCCTCCCTCTGGAGCTCCCCAACGCCAAGCAAGCCCTGGCCCGCCTCTGGCCTTCTTCCTATCGCGCTGCCCGCCGCGTCGCCTCGGCCCGTCCTCTCCTTCACTGCGTCGCACTTCAGGCGCCTGGAACCCGACCCGCCGCCCTGCCTCCCGTCTTGAAGCCTGCGCCGCGGTGGCCTCCGTCACCCTCTGGCCTCGCACACGCCGGGCGAGCTGCCCCAGCCTGCAGCGTGTCCCCGATTCTTTTGTAGTGGTGCTACTTTGGAGATAGCCCAATCTGCGATGTAGAGGTGTCACCAGAGCCTCCTTGGCAAACAAGGTACCCGTGACCAATGATGGTGGTGGCGAAGATGTTGCGACTCGGGTATGATACATCAACCAAGTTCGCCACCGACCAAACGAACCCGAGGTGCTGACATCATCTACACGACACTTGAAGATGGCGATGCCTGTTTCCAAGATCTCCTTCATGCATACCACAAGCCCTCTTCTTAGGAACGCCAAGAACTTCTTCATAGTATGCGAAGACCTCGTTCTCGGACCGAAGGCCTGAGCTCTTCTTCACGGATCCGATGGTCAGAGCCCCGAAGCCCGATCCCGGTGATCCGAAGGCCACGCCAAGACCCCGATCCCGAAGACTGATCCCGGAGTTCAAAGACCAACCCTGCCGAAGACTGAACCCCGGCGCGCCAAGTACTTCACCCCGGACGACAAGACCGACCCGACTCGAGGACCCGACAAGACCCACGCGACGACAAGACCGGCACCGACCCGGAAGAATCCGACGCGCCCCCGACGCCGAACCAAGTCCTGCTCCCCGGAGGCGACAAGTGCATCATCTCGAATGCCAAGACCGACAACATGGCCGACCACCGCGAATGCGCCAAGATCTACCCCGTTATCCGAGAACGATCCCGTCGAACCCCCGGACCAAGGCCCGTCGAACCCTGAACCCTGAGACCGACCCCGAACCCCCGGAACCCCAAGACCGTCGAGACCCCTCAATGTGAACCCTTCCGAAACCCTATTTTATAACTTAATACAACTTGTCGCATAATAATTGTCTTGCATGCATACATTCATGTGGTTTGGGGGCCTTATGCCGATTCACTGCATAATTAAATATGGGGCCCATATGCGGGCAAATCTAGCCTTATATTGGCCTCATTTAAATTTGTGTAGCGAACCCGATGCTATCTTTTGCCATGCTAAAACAACATTTAAGTTGCGGGGTTTCAAAATAACATGAACCACCTAATTAATTGTCGGGACCCCGGTTCCGCTTAATATGACCTAATCGCATCGCATCTTTGCCATGCCATACATCATACATGCATCATGCCCGATCTTTTGCCGAAGTATTAAATAGTACATCCGGTGTTTCTTCTAGTGTTTTGGTTCTTCGCGGATAAGGCCGTTGAGTTGATGTGAGCTGCCCGATCTTCGGATGAACCTTCGACAATGTTTTCAGGCGAGCATCTCCCCCTTTCTACCTATCTTACTTTTATAGTCTTTATTCCCTCCTGTTGATCTATTGCTATCTGTGTTGCGACGCTCTAGTTTTCGTACCCGTGATATCCCCTGCAGCCTTATATTGCCTTGGACACATCCTATTACCTGTTGTTTGGTAGATAGTTGGACTTGCGCGTCGTAGTCGCTTGCTAAAATGCTGTTGCGTGTTGTCAAGTGCCACAGTTGTTGGAGAATGGCCACATGTTTGATCTCGGAGCTTGCTTACTTCGTTGCGGGTGTACTTCAAGGGGTGGCCCCCTGAAATATTTCTGAATCCTGTGATTGCTTAGTCGTGAAAGCCTCGTTGGGTTTTGTTTTGGTTTTTCCGAGGTTGATCCAGCGTGTGTTGCTATTGGTGCACCCCGGCCGGGTAAAACTTTCTGAAATCCGTGTCCGCGGATATGGACGACTTGGAGCACAGTATCTCGACCATAGACAAGCATAACTAAAGTTTATTGCTGTAAATTTGACTTTATAATGACTAGTAATCAGCTTCACTATAATGGAATGGCTAATTAATACTGCCCACACTTGCTTGTTTGAAGTGTCGCTTGCGACCTTGGTACCTGAATAGTAAGTATTGCAACTACAACGGAATGGCTAAATAAAAGTACCAACAACTGCTGGGTTTTTGGGTTATCTCATGCTATTTGTATCTGAATAGTAAGTGTTGCAACTATAACGGAATGGTTAACTAAAAGTGCCCACTGCTTACTTTATCAGGATGATTATCTAGACCTGACTAGTAATTGCTGCAACGATAACCGAATAAATAAAACTGCCAACTGTGTGAGTTCCTCGGTTGACTTCCTCGTTTGGTATCGAGGGGGAAACACCAGGATGGGTTTGTTTGGTGTTCGTCTCAGGTTGGATCCGGACAGGTCATTCTTATCCCTCTCTGATAACCGCCAGTTGTATCGAGTCTCTATAGGTTGTTCAGTGCATGCTGCCGCTGCCGCTCAGTCCACCATACCTATGTAGGCGAGGACCGCCGAATTCTAGCCTCGCCGTGTACTGGCCTCAGTATTGACGCTCCTCTTTTTCCTTTGCCCTTTGTCGGCACCCCTTTTGTTTAAGCAGGTTTTGAGATCGACGTCGTTAGCAGGGTTACCCTTCCGGCTTGGCCTGGGCAGGGTTATGGACGCCATTGGTTATTCTTCAGGGCTCTTAGCCCATTTGCATGTTGTCCGTAGCTGGACGCTCTATCGTTTTTAAGGTGATTTGGATCTTTGTAGATTATATCTGTAATCTTGACTCATGGAGTCGTGTTGTATATATATATCTGTTCTGTGGGTCCCATCGAGGACTGTTGTGTAATGTTATTACTTCGTTTTCCACCCGCACGATAGTGCCTGGTGGGCACCTTTGAATCGTTTCTATGCGGGTTTGGCGGGTTTCGCTAAAACTTGCATAGGTCCGATTCTGAGGGTGTTACAATTAGATGGAGTAACAAGGTAGTGGTGATTAGGTAGTGATAGCAAATTTGAGATCCACTGTGGTTTTTTACCTTTATTTTGTTACCTCACTAGGGAGAAGTAGATAATGTGCTAAAACCATCTAGTGACAGAAAATAAATGATCCTTGTTTGTTCAAGGTAGCATATTTCATATCTAAACATCATGTCAAAGTGCCTAAATCTATACTCTTGTAATTAAATATAGATATCATGGAGTTTCCCTTTCTAGAGGAGTATAAGTGAGATGTCTCGTATTACCTTTATGCGAATCAAACACTATATAAATTTCCAATCACATATATATCAATACGATAAGTCATTTTATGTCCACCATAATCTATGAGAGAGTAGACAAGTGAAACTATGAACCTCAGTTCAATTTTAATCATAAGAAACACCTTTTACTTGCTTTTACAAATTTTGCCTTAATTAAGTTTGCAATAAAAAATATTTATTTCTTGCAAATCATACCAAAAACATCTTTCGTTTAATTTTTTTACTTTCCTTGTTTATTTTAGATTGATTTCCATAATTAGATCTACTTTCTTTTTTACTTTATTAATTATAGTTTTATTTTACTTACACTAAATCTTGTGTTTGACAACCACACGGTGAGATGGTGACGCAAGTCATTTGTTTTTTGCTTTATAGATTGCTTGAAGAGGATAAGAAAAGGAACTACAAGTAGATCCCCGAGAGTTTGATATAAACCCCGAGTAACCCTTGTGGGAAGATATGCTTGCTACATTTATGGTGGCTCAGTTGATTGTTGATCTTCGTTGGGAGACCCCAAGAGGAAGGTATGATGAGCACAACAGCAAGTTCTTCCCTCAGTAAGAAACCAAGGTTATCGAACCAGTAGGAGGAAGGAAATGACTCAAAGGTATTGCTAGCAACTTGGAAACCTGCACAACACAAACTCAAGAGTTTTACCCAACGAACAGTGAGGTTGTCAATCTCACCGGTTTGCTGAAAACAAAGGGTTAACCGTATGGTGTGGAAGGTAATAGTGGTTTGCAGAAAGTAAACATTAATAGTGGAAGGTGTAATAATGGTAAAGATTGGACCGGGGTCAGTAGTTCACTAGAGGTGTTCTCCTTAAGATAAACAAACATGGCATGCTGGGTAAACAAATTACAGCAGGGCAATTGACAGGACTGAGCAAGGTATAACAATGCAATACTAGACATTCATGATCCTATGAGATTCGATTGGGCAATACAACAAGATACATTGACCGCCATCCAACTGCATCTATGACTAGTAATCCACCTTCAGGTTATCATCCGAACCCCCTCCAGTATTAAGTTGCAAGCAACAGATAACTGCTTTAAGCAAAGTGTGTAAGGTAAACAATCCACTTGTTCCATGAACAAGAGACCGTTGTTTTCCCCCTAGTAGCAACAACACATCTACAACCTTAGAGATTTACCACTTCCTTAGATTAAATAGAGGCATGAACCCACTATCTAGCATAAATACCCCCTCTTGGAGTCACTAGCATCTACTTGGCCAAGATAGCTACTAGAAACAGAGAGCATGCAAGATCACAAACAACACAGACATGATAGAATCAATAATACAAAACCATTAATCAATCTGACATAGTAATCTCAATATCCATCGTATCCCTGCAAACACAACATGCATGATTAAAAATAGATGATCTTGACCATGAACGGAGCTCACAAGATCTAAACATGGTAGCACAAAGGAGGAGATACAACCATCTAGCTACTACATGGACCCGTAGTCCATGGTGGAACTACTCACGCTTCATACCGGAGGCTGGCATAATGATGAAGAAGGCCTCCGGGATCATCTCCCCTCCGGCAGGGTGCCGAGAAGAGCTTCAGATCCCCCCGATCTAGGGACGATGGTGCCGTCGGCTACGAACTATTTCGTGGAAGATTGATAGGGTACTTAGGGTTTTGGTATCCGGGGGGTCTTTATATGTGAAGAGGCGAGGAATGGGGGCACCCAGGGCGGCCACACCCCCTAGGCGCGGGCTAGGCTTGGCCGCGTGGCCAGGGGTGTAGCCCCCTGGTGGATCTTCTCCGTCTCATCTTCTGGCTCCGTGTTCCCCACGATAAAATATTGACTTTGGCTTTTGTCCCGTCCAATTCCGAGAATATTGATTTTCTGTCTTTTCTGGAACCAAAAACAGAAGAAAACATGCAACTGGCACTGTGGCATATTGTTAATAGGTTAGTCCAGAAAAACATATAAAAACACCTCTAAGTGTAGAGAAAGCAAAGCAAAGTAGATACTAAACAAGCATGGAACATCAAAAATTATATATACGTTTATGACGTATCAAGCATACCCAAGCTTAACTCCTAATCGTCCTCGAGTAGGTAAGTGGTAAAAAGAATAATTTTTCAGGTGTCATGCACCATCAAAATTAAGATCAAACCATTTGCAAGCATTGAAAGCTGGGATCAAAGAACTCTAAACATGAGCATGAAAGGTGAAGTTCTAATAATAAGACATAGCAGCTATGCTGCAACATGAAATGATACAATCAAAGATCCATGAATAACAATGCATTGAGAGACATTTGTTTGTTTCACATATAGAAAACATAGCATAGTGGCATTCATATTGTCCCTCATGGACTAGCAAAACATAAATGCATAGTACACCTTCAAAGTTCATAAGGGTGACTAGATACAAATAGTTCAAGAACAAGCAATATCAACAATATGAATCAGTCAATAACTTTTGGGACAATGCACATAGAACTAAGAATGGCAACTATGCTCTCTTAATTGGTGCATAGGATAGAAGGTGGAGACTCAATATAATAGTGGAAGAAAGACCCTTCAAAAGGAAGCATGGATTTCAAGTTTCATAAAGAGCTTCCAAAAATTATGGTACTTGTTAGCTTTCAGCTCTCATTGCCCCTATCATAAGCATCTTGAAGTGATTAAGGTTAAAGCGAACAAAGTATGGAGTATATGCTTGAAAAAGTATAAGTTGGCAATCTCATGTCCCTTGAGTACGAGGGCCGTTCCTCATGCTACTCAACTTTAGTCGCCGGTAAGTTCTTGTCATAGTAAGTACATGTGTATCATAGAGAACCGCCAACGGGATACCCCTTGCCCCATGATACAGGAGCTATCCCATATCAAAATGACAAGGCAAGCAGACAATGAGCATCTCAGCAATCTTCTTACTTACCATGGGAAAATGGTGATTTTTTCTCTCTTTCCTTTTTTCTCATCTTTTTTTCTTTTTATCAATCTATTTTTTTATAAGAAGAATGCTTCATAGATTGCTCACTATGGTGATGCTGCAAGTTTCCACCATGATTAGGAATGGCTTAGGTTAGCGGCCCAGGCGTTTCTCTAACACATATACATAACTCCATGGACTTACAAGATCCCCTTTATTTCACACCGACGACATCTATAAACAAAAGAGAATGATATCAACTGGGTAGATATTTACAGGTGTTGAAAGCGTTCCCCATGACAGCACGGTTCTGCTAATTCCCAACTTATAAGCGCAAGCATATACAACATAGATGACACAATGGTTCAAGTTTATTAGGGGCAAGAAAAATAAAGTGTGCCATCAAGTTTGTGAGAGCTTTAATCACTAATTTTCTCATAGCAACTTTAATTTGGAAGATAGATAAAACAAGAATTTACTTGGAATGGTGTAACACACCATGCATAGGAATTTATAGTGGACACTTTGGAATAACTTGGTTTCTTGGGAGTTGGATGCATGACTAGAGCTTACTCAATACAAGTGGAGGCTAGCAAAAGACTGGGAGCAACCAACTAAGAGAGCAATAATGGCCATAATCATGCAGAGCGACAAAACATTACTAATAAAAGCATAAAGTTGTACCACATGTCAAAATATAAATGATCATAGAGGCTAAGGTGACTGGTTCATAGCCATAACATGGTATGAGCATGTTCCAAGTCAACCCAAACAAGGCATCAAAGGAGAATACCACAATACTATGCTTTTGTATGCTAAAACAATGCATGATTCCTTCAAGGCACATTAAGAACTTTCTACTCCTCACAAACACCAATCAACTTATTTGAAACAACACAGTGAGAACGGGGGTCCAAACTACTTTATTCAAGCAAACTAAGAAAACTAAAACCAAAAACTAAAACTAAGACGCTCCAAGAACAACACAATAGTGCATGGAACACTAAAAACGAATTGTCTAGAAAGACCTGAGTTTTTTATTGATGAAGAAGGGGATGCCTTGGGCATCCCCAAGGTTTGACGCTTGTAACTCTTGAATATTTCTTGGGGTGACACGGTTGGCATCCCCAATCTTGAGCTTTTGTCCATTCTTCATCTCATTACATCATTCTTTCTCTACACCTAAAAATTTTCCTTCACACAAAACTTCACACAATCTTCATTAGAAACATTAGTGTATTCAAAAGATAATATACCTTGGGGTTTGTGGCATCCCGCAAAACCACTACTAGAAAATCGCGTTGTTTTTGTGCATTGCATCATCATGGCCGCATGCTCATGTCACCATGCCACATTGCATCTGAGCATCGTCATCATCTTGCATTTGTTCGCATAAAACTATTTTCGGGAAAACCTAATTTGTTTTCTAAAAGCCCCTGTCTTTATTCAAACGCAAAATCCGGGTCTCCGGATTATTTTGTTTTTTCTGCTATCGGTTTGCAAAAGCCCTGTTTGAAATAAATAAAATATTTAATTATTTTTAGTGGGGTAGTCGAACGGGCCGATTCGACCCAGTCGACCACCCCCGGAATAAAATCGGTCCACCTAAACCAGCCCACCCGAATTCCTAAAACTACCCAAACCTATCCTACCCACCAATCTCAGCTCGCCACCTCACCCTCTCCCCCAATCCCTACCCACCTTGCCACCTCATCAATCCCAGACTTCCCCCCCCTCTCTCTCTCACCTAGCCCTCACCTACCTCTCTCCCTTACACCTGGGCCCCACCTGCTGCGCCGGCCCACCCGCAGCCCCTCTCTCTCTTTTCCCCTGGCCCACTCCCTCCCTGTCCACAAACCGCACCTGCCACCCTGGCCCCACCCCTCCGGCCCCACCACTCCCTCTCCTTTCCCCCACGCCCCCGACGACCTCCCTCACCCCCGCGCCCGCTCTCCCCTGGTCTCCTCTGTCCTTCCCGTCGGTCACCCCCTCCTCCGCCTCCCCCACGACGCGCCACCCCCTCTCTCCTCGGCCTCCCCGCCCTTCTCCCTCATCGCCGGCCTCCCTCTCCGCTCCGCCCCGCAGCCTCCCTCTCCTCCCCATCCTCCCTATCTCCTCCCTTCTTCCCCCACCCCGGCCATGGCGCCGCCGCCTCCTGTCGCTCTCTCCTCCTCGGCCTCAGGCTCCGCCACCGCTCCTCCCTCCCGGCTTGGCGCCCTCCTCCGCCCGAGCTCGCCCTTTGCGCCTCCCTCCGCTCGCTTCCTCTCCCCACCTTGGCCGCCATCCGCCTCCACCGCGGCCCCCAGCTCCTCCCGGCGCCCTCCTCGAGCTCCGCCACAGCCGTGCTCCGCCGCCCTGTCTGCCGCCTCCCCACCCCTCTGCAAGCTCCTCCTCCTTGAGCTCGCCCCGAGCAGAGCCTCGCCGGAGCCGCCCTCGTCGCCCTCTGGTCCGGTCGCCTGCCGACCTCGCCCGGCCGTGGCCTGTTGCCGAGCCCGCCCCGCCGGAGGCCGCCTACACCGACGCGCCGACCCGTGTGGCTCCTTCCGCCGCTGTCCCCCTACAACAACCTCACCAGGGACCTCCTCTGCCCGCGGCCCTTCTCCGTCGCCCAGGACGCCGCCGAACCCCCTGACCGCCCTCCTGAAAGCGTCACCGCCTCGGCCATACCTCCTCTCAGCGGCCTCTAGTCTCCTCTCGGTCATGCGGTTGCAGCGTCACGACGTGGTGCTACAACAAGAACTCCCCCTGAGTTGGGCCGACAAGATCTCCAACATGGATAAGATGACCGGCCCCCGAGACCGAACCCGGCGCCACGCCAAGTACTCCTTCCGAACCCGAACCCTCGGAACCTCCAAGTTTGCCAAGACCCGTTCCCGGATTCCGATTGTCGAGCCGAACCCGTGGAACCCCGAAACCTGCCCAAGATCTACGCTGCGGAACAACAAGGCCGTTGGAGTGGAATCGACAAGATCTACCGCCGGACGCCAAGTACTTCCCTCGGACGCCAAAACCTGAACCTGATGAACGCCAAGATCGCCACGAGGACGACAAGTTCTACTTCCCGAACGCCAATACCGACCCGATACGTGGACCCGACAAGATCTTCTCGACGACAAGATCGACCGCTTGGAACCAAGATCTCCGGCACGTCACGACAAGTTCTCCATCTTGTAACCGATCCCGTTGAACCCGGAACCCTGAGACCGACCCCGAACCCCGGAACCAAGATCTTCCAAACCCTAATGTGTGACCCCTTCCCGAAACCCTATTTTATAATATAATACAACTTGTCGCATATTAATTGTCCATCTCGCATGCATTTTGTGTGGTTTGGGGGCCTTATGCCGATTCACTGCATAATTAAATACGGGGCCCATACGCGGGCAAATCTAGTCTCATATTGGCCTCATTCAAATTGGTGTAACGAACCGATTCCATGTTTTGCCATGTTAATACCACATTTAAAATGCGGGGTATCTAAACAACATGAACCATAATTAAATGTCGGGACCCCGGTTTCCGCTTAATATTGCCTTATTGCATTGCACCTTTGCCATGTCATACATCATACATGCATCATGCCCGATCTTCTGTCATAGTATTAAATAGTGCATCCGGTGTTTCTTCTAGTGTTTTGCTTCTTCGCGGATAAGGCCGTTGAGTTGATGTGAGCTTCGCCCCGATCTTCGGATGAACCTTCGACAATGTTTTCAGGCGAGCATCTCCCCCTTTCTACCTATCTTACTTTTATAGTATTTATTTCCCTCCTGTTGATCTATTGCTATCTGTGTTGCGATGCTCTAGTTTTCCGTACCCGAGATATCCCTTGCAGCCTTATATTGCCTTGGACACATCCTATTACCTGTTGTTGGGTGGATAGTTGGACCTGCGCGTCGTAGTCGCTTGCTCAAGTGTTGTTGCGCGTCGCCAAGTACCACAGTTGTTGGAGTATTGCCGCCTGTTTGATGTTGGAGATGTTCATGGCTTTACTTATCGTTCACTTTAATTCCTGTTTAACAACTAAAATTGAAGTAAGTAAGCAGAGTCACAGGTGGGCAATAGATGTTATTTGGTTGTTAACCGTCCACTTGTGTCCCGTAGGACCCCGAGTACTTGATACCTGTTCCTTGAATTTTCGCGCTATCCACATCCGGGAGGATTATAGGACCCCCCTGAGCCAAAGCTTGATTCAGTCTTATTTCTTGGGGCCACAACTAGTTTGATGTTTTATTTACTATCCTATACTTATGTCATGCTACTGCTTTATTTACGATTGTGCGAGGAGCACACTGTACTGTTTAGGATCGGGACACGTTTTCGCGGTGTCGACAAGCCCAGTTTTGGGTTCCCAGTCGTTCACAGCCATCCACCCAAACCTCGGGCCCGTCTCGGAGTCAGCTAACTTCGTTGCGGGTGTACTCCAAGGGGTGGCCCCCTGAAATAATTCTGAATCCTGTGATTGCTTTGTCGTGAAGGCCTCGTTGGGTTTTGATTTGGTTTTTCCGAGGTTGATCGAGCGTGTGTTGCTATTGGTGCACCCCGGCCGGGTAAAACTTTCTGAAAGCCGTGTCCGCGGTTATGGACGACTTGGAGCACAGTATCTCGATCATAGACAACTATAAATAAAGTAGTGCTATAAATTTGACTTTATAATGACTAGTAATCAGCTTCACTACAATGGAATGGCTAAATAAAACTGCCAACAATTGCTTGTTTGGTTTGTCGCTTGCGACAATTGTATCTGACTAGTAAGTATTGCAACTACAACGGAATGGCTAATAAAAGTACCAACAACTGCTGGGTTTTGGGTTATCTCATGCTAATTGTATTTGACTAGTAAGTGTTGCAACTACAACGGAACGGTTAACTAAAATGGCCCACTGCTTATTTTATCAGGATGACTATCTAAATTTGACTAGTAATTGCTGCAACTATAACGGAATAAATAAAACTGCCAACGGTGTGAGTTCCTCGGTTGACTTCCTCGTTTGGTCTCGAGGGGGAAACACCAGGATGGGTTTGTCTGATGGTAGAATCAGGTTGGTTCCGAATAGGTCTTTCTTATCCCTCTCTGATAGCCGCCAGTTGTATCGAGTCTCTATAGGTTGTTTAGTGCATGCTGCGCTGCCGCTGCAGTCCACCATACCTATGTAGGCGAGGACCGCCGAATTCTAGCCTCGCTGTCTTGGCCTCGATCTTGACTCCTCTTTTTACTTTGCCCTTTGTCGGCACCCATTTTGTTTAAGCAGGTTTTGAGATCGACGTCGTTAGCAGGGTTACCCTTCCGGATTGGCCTGGGCAGGGTTATGGACGCCATTGGTTATTCTTCCGGGCTCTTAGCCCCATTTGCATCTTGTCCGTAGTTGGGCGCTGTATCATTTCGAGGTGATTTGGGTCTTTGTACTGTATATCTGTATTCTTGACTCATGGAGTCGTGTTGTATCTATATCTGTTCTGTGGGTCCCATTGAGGACTGTTGTGTAATGTTATTACTTCATTTTCCACCCGCACGAAAGTGCCTGGTGGGCACCTTTGAATCGTTTCTATGCGGGTTTGGCGGGTTTCGCTAAAACTTGCATAGGGCCGATTCTGAGGTGTTACTGAGTGGTATCGAGCTCAGCGATACCCCACAAGTCCAGCCTGTAGGATAACCTAGCTAACGGCCGAAGTAGAGTGTCAAAACTATTTTTGCAAAACCGGTTGGATAGTTCTGATTAGGTCTGATTTTACTCCTTACCCCTCTGCTATTATCCTCTCACCTCTGCGTGTTTTGAATCCGCTCTCTTCTCTCTCTTCGAGTCCAGGATTTATCGTGGTTGGTTTCCGTCGTACCTTCAGGGTTTCGCTTCCTCCTTTGGTAACGGTGTTGCTACATCTGGTCTTCATGCTATCCGAGGAATCCTCCGTCTGGTGGACTTCTCTTTGTTCCTTCTCGTGCCTTCCGGTGTTTTCCGACGCGACGACATCATCTACGCCAGATCCGATGCAAAGTCTGCATCACTCCTTTGTTCCGAACCTCGTTGGTTGAGATCTTCAGTCTGATTTCGAGAATGGTTGCACTCTTTTCTACTGATTGTGCAGAGTAATAGTTCGGGTGCGTGATGGATTGGCCCCCATACCGACTACCCCTTCTATTCGCTTTTGTACATTGAAGTGGATGAGAATGTATCGGTTCCCTCTTTCTATCGAAGTTAGAGGTGGCTTTCTTTGTTGATACCTCTACCTTCGACCTTTTGTTTCCGGAGTGTTCCCTCGACGATCACGGACAACGACCTCTTGTTAGTGGTGTCGCGAGGATCTACACGATGCGAGAAGTTTCAGGTCGCCGCCCTTCTTCCCGGTACCATGAGGCGGATCTCGAGGGAGAGATCCATTGTTAGTGGTGTCGAATTGTGGCATCCCGCAAAACCACTACTAGAAAATCGCGTTGTTTTTGTGCATTGCATCATCATGGCCGCATGCTCATGTCACCATGCCACATTGCATCTGAGCATCGTCATCATCTTGCATTTGTTCGCATAAAACTATTTTCGGGAAAACCTAATTTGTTTTCTAAACGCCCCGTCTTTATTCAAACGCAAAATCCGGGTCTCCGGATTATTTTGTTTTGTCTGCTATCGGTTTGCAAAAGCCCTGTTTGAAATAAATAAAACATTTAATTATTTTTAGTGGGGCAGTCGAACGGGCCGATTCGACCCAGTCGACCACCCCCGGAATAAAATCGGTCCACCTAAACCAGCCCACCCGAATTCCTAAAACTACCCAAACCTATCCTACCCACCAATCTCAGCTCGCCACCTCACCCTCTCCCCAATCCCTACCCACCTTGCCACCTCATCAATCCCAGACTTTTCCCCCCTCTCTCTCTCTCACCTAGCCCTCACCTACCTCTCTCCCTTAGACACAGGCCCACCTGGCGCCTGCCCACCCATGACCCTCTCTCTCTTTTCCCCCTGGCCCACTCCCTCCCTGTACACAAACCGCACCTGCCACCCTGGCCCCACCCCTCCGGCCCCACCACTACCTCTCCTCTCCCCCACGCCCCCGACGACCTCCCTCACCCCAGCGCCCGCTCTCCCCTGGTCTCCTCCGTCCTCCCCGCCGGTCACCCCCTCCTCCGCCTCCCCCACGACGCGCCACCCCCTCTCTCCTCGGCCTCCCCGCCCTTCTCCCTCATCGTCGGCCTCCCTCTCCGCTCCGCCCCGCAGCCTCCCTCTCCTCCCCATCCTCCCTCTCTCCTCCCTTCTTCCCCCCACCCCGGCCATGGCGCCGCTCCTCCCCTGTCGCTCTCCTCCTCGGCCTCAGCTCCACCACCGCCTCCTCCTCCTCGCCCGCGCCAGCCTCCTCCGCCCGAGCTCGCCCCGCCTCGCCTCCTCCGCTCGCTTCCTCTCCCACTGCTGGCTGCCCGCCCGCCATCCGCCTCCACCGGCCCCCAGCTCCTCCCGGCGCCTCCTTCGAGCTCACCTTGGTCCGCTGTCTGCGCCGTTCTCGCCTCCCACCTCTGCAAGCTCCCTCCTTGAGCTCGCCCAGGCAGAGCCTCGCTGAGCCGCCTCGCCGCCCTCTGGTCCGTCGCCGCTGGCCGCCTCGCCTGCCGTGGCCTGTCGCCGAGCCCGCCCCGCCGGAGGCCGCCTACACCGACGCGCCGACCCGTGTGGCTCCTTCCGCCGCTGTCCCCCTGCAACAACCTCGCCAGGGACCTCCTCTGCCCGCGGCCCTTCTCCGTCGCCCAGGACGCCGCCGAACCCCCTGACCGCCTTCCTGAAAGCGTCACCGCCTCGGCCATACCTCCTCTCAGCGGCCTCTAGTCTCCTCTCGGTCATGCGGTTACAGCGTCACGCCGTGGTGCTACAACAAGAACTCCCCCTGAGTTGGGCCGACAAGATCTCCAACATGGATAAGATGACCGGCCCCCGAGACCGAACCCGGCGCCACGCCAAGTACTCCTTCCGAACCCGAACCCTCGGAACCGCCAAGTTCGCCAAGACCCGTTCCCGGATTCCGATTGTCGAGCCGAACCCGTGGAACCCCGAAACCTCCCCAAGATCTACGCTGCGGAACAACAAGGCCGTTGAAGTGGAATCGACAAGATCTACCGCCGGACGCCAAGTACTTCCCTCGGACGCCAAAACCTGAACCTGATGAACGCCAAGATCGCCACGAGGACGACAAGTTCTACGTCCCGAACGCCAATACCGACCCGATACGTGGACCCGACAAGATCTTCTCGACGACAAGATCGACCGCTTGGAACCAAGATCTCCGGCACATCACGACAAGTTCTCCATCTTGTAACCGATCCCGTTGAACCCGGAACCCTGAGACCGACCCCGAACCCCGGAACCAAGATCTTCCGAACCCTAATGTGTGACCCCTTCCCGAAACCCTATTTTATAATATAATACAACTTGTCGCATATTAATTGTCCATCTCGCATGCATTTTGTGTGGTTTGGGGGCCTTATGCCGATTCACTGCATAATTAAATACGGGGCCCATATGCGGGCAAATCTAGTCTCATATTGGCCTCATTCAAATTGGTGTAGCGAACCGATTCCATGTTTTGCCATGTTAATACCACATTTAAAATGCGGGGTATCTAAACAACATGAACCATAATTAAATGTCGGGACCCCGGTTTCCGCTTAATATTGCCTTATTGCATTGCACCTTTGCCATGTCATACATCATACATGCATCATGCCCGATCTTCTGTCATAGTATTAAATAGTGCATCCGGTGTTTCTTCTAGTGTTTTGCTTCTTCGCGGATAAGGACGTTGAGTTGATGTGAGCTTCGCCCCAATCTTCGGATGAACCTTCGACAATGTTTTCAGGCGAGCATCTCCCCCTTTCTACCTATCTTACTTTTATAGTATTTATTTCCCTCCTGTTGATCTATTGCTATCTGTGTTGCGATGCTCTAGTTTTCCATACACGAGATATCCCTTGCAGCCTTATATTGCCTTGGACACATCCTATTACCTGTTGTTGGGTGGATAGTTGGACCTGCGCGTCGTAGTCGCTTGCTCAAGTGCTGTTGCGCGTCGCCAAGTACCACAGTTGTTGGAGTATTGCCGCCTGTTTGATGTTGGAGATGTTCATGGCTTTACTTATCGTTCACTTTAATTCCTGTTTAACAACTAAAATTGAAGTAAGTAAGCAGAGGCACAGGTGGGCAATAGATGTTATTTGGTTGTTAACCGTCCACTTGTGTCCCGTAGGACCCCGAGTACTTGATACCTGTTCCTTGAATTTTCGCGCTATCCACATCCGGGAGGATTATGGGACCCCCCTGAGCCAGAGCTTGATTCAGTCTTATTTCTTCGGGACACAACTAGTTTGATGTTTTATTTACTATCCTGTACTTATGCCATGCTACTGCTTTATTTACGATTGTGCGAGGAGCACACTGTAATGTTTAGGATCGGGACACGTTTTCGCGGTGTCGACAAGCCCAGTTTTGGGTTCCCGATGCTCACTGGCCCACCCAAACCTCGGGTCCGTCTCGAGTCAGCTAACCGTTCGGGTGTACTCCAAGGGTGGCCCTGAAATAATTCTGAATCTGTGATTGCTTTGTCGTGAAGGCCTCGTTGGGTTTTGATTTGGTTTTTCCGAGGTTGATCGGCGTGTGTTGCTATTGGTGCACCCCGGCCGGGTAAAACTTTCTGAAAGCCGTGTCCGCGGTTATGGACGACTTGGAGCACAGTATCTCGATCATAGACAACTATAACTAAAGTAGTGCTATAAATTTGACTTTATAATGACTAGTAATCAGCTTCACTACAATGGAATGGCTAAATAAAACTGCCAACAATTGCTTGTTTGGTTTGTCGCTTGCGACAATTGTATCTGACTAGTAAGTATTGCAACTACAACGGAATGGCTAATAAAAGTACCAACAACTGCTGGGTTTTGGGTTATCTCATGCTAATTGTATTTGACTAGTAAGTGTTGCAACTAAAACGGAATGGTTAACTAAAACGGCCCACTGCTTATTTTATCAGGATGACTATCTAAATTTGACTAGTAATTGCTGCAACTATAACGGAATAAATAAAACTGCCAACGGTGTGAGTTCCTCGGTTGACTTCCTCGTTTGGTCTCGAGGGGGAAACACCAGGATGGGTTTGTCTGATGGTAGAATCAGGTTGGTTCCGAATAGGTCTTTCTTATCCCTCTCTGATAGCCGCCAGTTGTATCGAGTCTCTATAGGTTGTTTAGTGCATGCTGCGCTGCGATCCACCATACCTATGTAGCGAGGACCCCAATTCTAGCCTCGTCGTGTCTTGGCCTCAAGATCGACGCCTCTTTTTTCCTTTGCCCTTTGTCGGCACCCCTTTTTTTTAAGCAGGTTTTGAGATCGACGTCGTTAGCAGGGTTACCCTTCCGGCTTGGCTTGGGCAGGGTTATGGACGCCATTGGTTATTCTTCCGGGCTCTTAGCCCCATTTTTCATCTTGTCCGTAGTCGGGCGCTGTATCATTTCGAGGTGATTTGGGTCTTTGTACTGTATATCTGTATTCTTGACTCATGGAGTCGTGTTGTATCTATATCTGTTCTGTGGGTCCCATCGAGGACTGTTGTGTAATGTTATTACTTCGTTTTCCACCCGCACGAAAGTGCCTGGTCGGCACCTTTGAATCGTTTCTATGCGGGTTTGGCGGGTTTCGCTAAAACTTGCATAGGGCCGATTCTGAGGGTGTTATAGGGTTTTAGTTTTATAACAGCAAAACTTTCACTAAAAACACAAGATAGTGTAGCAATTCCCTCAAAAATCTCAATTTCCCAAAAACAACCCAAAAAGGAATCAATAAGAAGCAAATGCAAATAATGGCAGAAATCTGTCAAAACAGACCAGCAGGTAGAAACCGATTTTTTCGAAGATCTTATGTTGCTCAAATCAAAAAGTGTTGAACTAACGAAAGTTATATAACATACTGGGGGATTTATTCAGAAATTACAGATCAATACGAATTAGAGAGATTTTACACAAATTTTTACGGTGGAGCACATAAATCTTTTTGGGACAGCAACTCCCCAAATCTTACTTCCCTCTTATTAGAGGTTATTCTTGAAAAAAAAGCAAATAAAAAGGATAAGGATAGGTTATTATAGAGGTAATAACTTCCAAGACTCAATAAAACTTTTGGGTTATCTCCCAATAAGTACTTTTCTTTAACGCCTTTATGTTAGGCATAAGAAGATAGAATCAAGTATTTTCACATGAAGAAGCATTAAGATCAATACTCGAAATCTCTTCAACTAGGAAATGTATCTCATCCAAATGAGTTTTAGAGGATACTTTCTCATCTCTCTTAGGTTCACTACTTTCATCAAATGGGTTTTCAGGAACAATCCAATCAAAATTCTTTTCTAAGGCTTCATGCATTTCTACAAGTTTAAAAGGTATGGGTATCTTAATTTCCTCTCTGGGTTTGGTTTTATCTAAAGTATCCATAACATCTACACATGAGCCTAGCATATTAAAACATTCAAAGACCTTTTTGGCTTCCTTAGCAACATCATTGAACTCTTTTAGCAAAGTTTCTAGGATAAAATCTCTCTTTTTAGCATCCTCTTCTTCTTTTAGTTTAAGAAACAAATTTTGCATCATGGGGTTAAGGTTAACAAACCTAGCCTCCAACATGTGAACTAAAGAAGATGCATCAATTTTATAATTAGGATCAAGTTATGCTAGGGATCTATCCTCAATAGTTTGCTAATATGAAAATAATTCTTCAATATTTTCTTTCCCAATTATAGAGCCACTACCTATTGAAAGGTATTCCAGGGTGAACTTGGGGATCAACATGGTGAGCTAGATAAAGGTGACAACTAGAGTAGGAACTAATTTTTTTGTGTTCTTGATAAGATAAAGCAAACCAGACTAATCTATTTTTTTGGCGTTTTTGATAAAAAGAGGCAAACAAAACCAAGCAAAAGAAACTAAGCAAAACAAAAGCATAGTAAAGAGAAAGGTTGTGAAGGACTCCCCTTGTGAAGCCGTCCTTAGCCTCCGCGGCAACGGTGCCAGAAAAAGCTTGATTGTGGCTCAATTGATTGTTGAGCTTTGTTGGGAGACCCCAAGAGGAAGGTATGATGAGCACAACAGCAAGTTCTTCCCTCAATAAGAAACCAATGTTATCGAACCAGTAGGAGGAAGGAATCAACTCAAAGGTGTTGCTAGGAACTTCGAAACCTGGACAACACAAACTCAAGACTTTGCCCCAACGAACAGTGAGGTTGTCAATCTCACTGGTTTGCTGAAAACAAAGGGTTAACCGTATGGTGTGGAAGGTAATAGTGGTTTGTAGAAAGTAAACAGTAACAGTGGAAGATGTATCAATGGTAAATATTAGACCATGGTCAGTAGTTCACTAGAGGTGTTCTCCTTAAGATAAAAAAATGGCGTGCTGGGTAAACAAATTACAGTAGGGCAATTGACAGGACTGAGCAAGGCATAACAATGCAATACTAGACATTCATGATCCTATGAGATTCGATTGGGCAATACTACAAGATACATAGACCGCCATCCAACTGCATCTATGACTAGTAATCCACCTTTAGGTTATCATCCGAACCCCCTCTAGTATTAAGTTGCAAGCAATAGATAACTGCTTTAAGCAAAGTGTGTAAGGTAAAAAATCCACTTGTTCCATGAACAAGAGACCGTTGTTTTCCCCCTAGTAGCAACAACACATCTACAACCTTAGAGATTTGTGTCACTTCCCTTAGATTAAATAGGGGCATGAACCCACTATCTAGCAAAAATACCCCTGTTGGAGTCACTAGCATCTACTTGGCCAAGATAGCTACTAGAAACAGAGAGCATGCAAGATCACAAACAACACAGACATGATAGAATCAATAAGATAAAACCATTAGTCAATCTGACATAGTAATCTCAATATGCATCGGATCCCCGCAAACACAACATGCATGATTAAAAATAGATGATCTTGATCATGAACGGAGCTCACAAGATCTAAACATGGTAGCACAAAGGAGGAGATACAACCATCTATCTACTACATGGACCCGTAGTCCAAGGTGGAAATACTCACACTTCATACCGGAGGCTGGCATAATGATGAAGAAGGCCTCCGGGATGATATCCCTTCTGGCAGGGTGTCGGGAAGAGATTCAGATCCCCCCGATCTAGGGATGATGGTGGCGGTGGCTACGGAATGTTTCGTGGAAGATTGATAGGATACTTAGGGTTTTGGAATCAGGGGGTCTTTATATGCGAAGAGGCAAGGCAGGGGGCACCCAGGGCAGACGCACCCCCTAGGCGCGGGCTAGGCTTGGCCGCGCGGCCAGAGGGTGTGGCCCCCTGATGGATCTTCTCTGTCTCGTCTTCTGGCTCCGTGTTCCCCACGATAAAATATTGACTTTGGCTTTTGTCCCGTCCAATTCCGAGAATATTGATTTTCTGCCTTTTCTGGAACCAAAAATAGAAGAAAACAGGCAACTGGTACTATGGCATCTTGTTAATTGGTTAGTCCAGAAAAACATATAAAAACACCTCAAAGTGTAGACAAAGCAAAGTAGATACTAAACAAGCATGGAACATCAAAAATTATAGATACGTTTACGACGTATCATACATCACTCTACACTTGGAGTCCCAACGAGTTGGCACACACATAGATTTGTGTCATCAACAGGTAAATCCAATATACACTAGTACACAGGTCTTCACACACATCTGAAATCTCCAACCGCACATGACTATTCTAACCATCACTATCCATGGGTGGGCGATGTTCCTCTACATCGTACACGGTTTTCTAACCATGTGTCATTTCCCTAGCCATTTGTGATAGGGAGAGCCTTCAGACATGGTATGTTTTGCTCTACCATTAGCGGATTTGAAGATCGCAAACCATTATCGTTAAACTAGATGTATGTGGTCAACTCATATGGCACGTGTTTGTTTTATCCAAGTGTATGCTTACTGCAAACATTGCACACGTTTTATCTATGCATAAAAAGGAAGTACCAGTAGAACCATGTAGCATATGTATACCCAACTGTACCCAGCAATCCATAAGTTAAAGATTGTATGCAAACACATTAGCAAAACTCAATCCTATTTGATGTTACATTTCATACACCACACATGTACATACACACCAAGATAGATTCAATTGCTAGCTATGAAAATGAGAGAGATGAATAAATAATTATTGTATACGTCGTTGTTGTGATGACATGTTCTACTGCCACGATCTTCCATGCAACATCTGATAATAGCCCATTTTTCCAGAACCTCCAGTTTAATCTTCTTGTCACCTTTGTGATATTTCTGGTAACACTGTATAAAACAATCTTAATTAATAAATGTTCTAAGTTGTGCTATAGAACATCATAATAGCTTAGGTTGGAGGAACAACCCAAGGATTAGAATGCTTCTCAAATGTTAGTACATAGAAATAGGGAAGTGGATTGGTGAGATGCTTAAATAAAAATAGATCAATTTTGGTGTCTAACGATAGATACTTACTAGTATCCCTAGAGTTGTTGCATCATCAAAAAGATTATTGTATTTATTGTCCCTAATCTAGATGTAGTGTTGCTTCATGAAGTGCATGCACAACATGAGACAACTGTACAAATATATTTTTTAAGTTAGAACATAAATATAGAAAAGCAAACAATAAATAAATGCAAGTTCAGATGATTTATATTCTTAACCAGAAGTGTTGTTGCAAGGATAATGAAGTCAAATTCCTATGTAGTGTCACCAAAATATAATCCATATTATAAGTAACGTTCTCTAGAGGTAAATATGTGAAACATATAGAAAACCTAGTAACATATAGATCAGATCAAGCTATACACGATAACATATAGATCTAGCACTCAAACCAATATAACATACAAATGTAGCTAGATTACACAAAATAACATATAAATCTAACAATCATATTGTAACATCCCAGCATTTAGGAACTAACAAAGGGTAGATTTAGGAATATGGAATGTTGCATGCATTGATTTGTGAAAATGTGGGTAAACTTTTCGCCAAATAAAACCTTGAGTGATCAATGTTTCTTTCTTACTTTGAGATTAGGTTTAGTCTTAAAGGAGGATTGTTATAAACTTTGATATGATATTTAAGGAATTATGTGTGTTTTGAAATGAGTTTGAATTTTAAAACTTGAGTGTTTGAATTATAATTCAAATGAATTAGATATAAGTTTGAATCTTAATTTAATTAAGAGATAAATATTACCACTTAAATTATATCCAAAAGAAAAACAATAATGAATATGAAACTTATTTCATATTATCAATATATGAACAAATTACAAAGAATGTAACTTACTGAAACTATTTTCAAACTTCACAATTTACAAAAGAATAAAGAATAAGAATATTCTTTATTAATAAAAATATAATCTTTATTACAATTGAAGAAAATGAAAATTACAAAATAATGAAATGAAAAATTACAAAAGAATAAGAAAATTACATTGGAACACTTAATAACTATCCTATAACTAAACCTAAACTAAATCTTCATCCATATATCTGTACCTGCAAAACAAAGACTAAATAAAAATAAAAGAGGGTTAATGTTAATATTATTTCTCTCAGATATGTCAGTGAAATGCACTTGATAAACTCATCATTGAGAAATTTATAATAGGGGCAAGTTTGACCAATATGAAAGGATCCATCTTTCATAAATTCAAAGCCAGAAGTCAAATGATAGCAAAGAGGGACAAATTCACCAGCCAGGTGAAAGTAACCTGGTAAGAGTAAGTTCAAAATTCTGAACATATCCACAAGTGAGCAAGTACACAGGAAGGACACACACCAACATGCATGTGGTGTGTTGTCAACCTCACAGAACAACCCAATCTCACAAAACCACAAGCACAGTCGTGGGAGGCGCTAGTGCATCACCCCACTGCACAGCACACAAGAACAGCCAGTATAGACAGCAGCTAAACCAAGCACCACAGCCAGCAACCACACCAACTAAGGATCAACCAAACATCACCAGGATGGTGACATAAGGACGGGGATGGATCAGGTGGACAGTAAGATCAAGCCCAGGAGCTAGGAGGAGCAGGTTAGCTCAAGATCAAGCACAGTAGTCCAGAAAAAACCAGATCAAGATCATCATCACCAACTTACTACACCATCATCAGATTCTGTGGTGAGTCTCATAAAACCTTCACATAATCTAATCATCTTATTCAGAGAGAAGCATGTGTTGTTTTATAAAACAAACCCTCAGAAATCACCCAAGTGGGGTGAATCCATCATAGGGATTTCTCAAACTCTAAAGGCAAACAACAAGTACCAGGATCCAACCAGAGCTCAGAGCAACATCCTTGCTCTGGCTTTCAAACTATATTTTACAATTCAACCATACACATACCTATGATCTATTTCTAGGCACATCCCTAAAGGAAGGGTAGCACCTTAGAAACAAATCTTTGGGATCCATAGATTGATAAACTAACCAAATCCATGGTTTAGAATCAAACTTGTGTTCCATACCATGATGGTGTCACAAGAACAATCCAATATGAATCAGGAAAGACGGTAAATCATCATAGATTCAGACAATCAACTAACTAATCATTTTCCTGTTAACACATGAATCATAAGTAGGATATTCCTATGATACACTTCACTGTTTGAGATCATGGTGATCTCAAACCATACACTAGTTGTAATCCAACAACACCAAGACAATGATTTCCTCATATCATAATCATGACCATGAATCAAATAAACAGTGGAAAGCTATCAAATCATTGGCTTTGCCAAGCATGTTTCTCAAACAACTACATCAAATGAATCAGATGCAATCCAAGCATCAAATCATCTAGTAAGCCACTAGAAACATCATAGATCATTTTAAGAAACAAGCCTCATGCCAATAATTATTTAGCATATGCATAGACCATCCAAACATGATTCAATTCATCCAGCACATGATCAATCACATCACAGGAACCCTAAATGGATAATCATCCTAACCTGAATCAGACAGTAGCCTGAAAGGATACTGCCAACATCTAGCACCAAATCAGCAAGCACAGAGAGCACCAGGGGAGGGGAATCAAACTCAACGTAGGTCCTCGCTGAAGAATAGAAGAGGAAATAGAGGGGCCGACGACCATGGCGGCACGGGGAGCACCCCAGAGGGGGCGCTTCAACCCGCACGGCGACACGACAACGACCCTGATCACGCCTGGAGGTGCAAAGCATCACCTCGACGCACGACGACCACGACAGCACTTTAATCCATGCCAACCCCCAAACCCTAGGGTTCGGGACGGCATCGATCCATCGCAGGAGAGTCCTAAGATCGAATCTAATTGGATAAAACAAACGAGCATCATTAACAACCCCCTGTTACACCACGGTGGCGACCAGATCGGCTGACGGTGGTGGGAATCGCCGGTGGCGGCATCGCCGGCCACAAGGTCGGGGTCAGAGGAGGAGAAGATGAACTCGAGAGAGAGAGAGGCAGTGAGGAGTGGGCCGAGTTGGGCCAAACATTTCGGGGTGGCTCTTTTGTCTAGGATTAATGGGCCACCAGGGCCCAATAAGAATAACCAGCCCAGAAACATTTCCAGGCCTGTTTTAATAAAAAGGAAAAGACCAAAATACCCCTGGACTTAATAAAATTCCAGAAAATAAAATAAAAGTCCAAAAAATATAAATAAAATACTTTTGGATTCACAATAATCCATCTATTCAAATAAGAAATATAAAGTTTTAGACATTTAAAATTTTATAATAATTTTGTAATTTATATATTCCTTATGGAATTTTAAAAAATTATTGAAAGATGATAAAAATAAATAAAAATCACTTTCATTATATATTAATATTATAGTATTTTTGAAAAATACTAAATAAATATTTAATAACAATTTTAAGGTATAATTGATAATTCCTAAAAGAATTATTAAATCAATAAAAGTCAAATAAAATAAAATAATGCAATATATGTTATAAATATTAAAAAGTAATATTTATAAATCCTTTATTATTAAAAAGTAATTTTTATAATAATGGGGTGAATGCATATCAAGTTAAATAATGCATTACATTACTTGCATAATCATTTTGCTTCTTTAAATATTGTCCTTACCGGGCAATAATGATGTTTTTGTAGAAATAGAAGCCCAAGGTCCAGTGCAAGCATCAGACTTCATTACCATGCCATCACCAGGCAAGTTCATCACTTGCTCATGTCCTTTGAAGAGTCTTTATCAAAGTATTTGCAAATTGTGTGTTATCATATATGCTATAAAAGAAAGAAAATATTACTTTCACAAATAAAGAAATTATAGATATCATCCTAAGTGATGATATAATGGAGCAATATAACTTAGGGTTCTAATTGCAACAATGATGACTAAATAGGGACTTAATAACCCCTGACATCAGTGATTCTAGAGCCGTATATTACGCGTTAGCCATGAGATTTGGAATGGGACAGAGATGTTAGCTGTATATCTTCTTCCTCTCGCATGAAGATGGATATGCAGGTCGTGGCTGTTATCCTCGAAGCGTGTATATTAATTGGCAATTTTTAGAGGATATGCAGCATATGGGTGGGAACCCTCATCGTCCCACGATGGTTTTGGCATCTAACGGTTTTGTACAAACCATTGCCGTAATTTATTATGTGGGCATGGTGTACACCAAGGAGGCATGCGGGGTCACGAAGGGGGCAGTGATTGGCTTGGACCAACTAATGGGCCCCACATCATGGAATTATGGACGGGAAAGTACGCCCGGTTGTGCAACAAGGATATGATCTCTCATGGGTAAAGTAACGCACCTCTGCAGAGTGTAAGAACTGCAACTTGTTACTCCCTGTTCCGGGAAGGAGCTACGATCGCGGCAGGAAAGGAACTCCATGAAAGTTATGGTCAACCTGTGAAGGCTGATTGTCATAGTTTTTCAGAATAAAATCAATCTTTGAAGAAAGATTTACAAAAACTGCATAGTGCCAAGGATATATAATCTGAGGTGGTAGTTAGAGCATCAAACTTCCCACCTTGCATATAATGAACTTGTTGGGTAACGCTGTTACTCATTCTTTCCTTTAATCCCTTGCTTAGACTCTGAGGATTCCGAAGATGTGCCAATGTATGCAGCCGAATGCCAAGAAGATGTGTTCTACGAGGAACCTGATCTGTCCGGAGGAGTTGAAGGAGTGGATTACGAAATCCGCTATGGTGTCAATGATAACGAGTCCAACTAAGTATCCCTAGTTAGTAGTAACCCACGGAGCCGACTAGCATGAACTCTATAGAATAAGCTGATGAGCTCAACTCCTAGTCCGGAGTTGCTACTTTTAAATTCCGCTGAACACTTTATATTTTGGTTTGTAAGTTGGATCTTTTGGAAGTCTTGAACTTCTGGTATTGTAATAATAATAATGTGTGTACTTTTGTAATTTGGACCCGCAATGTTTCTATTGTACCACTCTGAGGGATGTGATATTTATGGAACAATGTTCTGTGGATGTCATGTCAATGACTATAGTGTACTACACATGCAGTGGTATGCTGGGTCACCGCAGTTGGTATCAGAGCAAATTGCTTTGAACTTAGGTTGGAAACCTAGTAAAGGGTATTACTTGTAGGAAAATTTAGCAACGATAAAGAATTCTCTAAAAGTAATATAATGGGTATTCAAATGAGAATATTCCGTTATATATTTTAGTGCGATAATTCTTTGTTATGATGCAATATGTCATTGAATACTAATCAAAATTCTTTTTCTGACATACATAGATATGGCGCCAAAGTTTCCAAAACAGACTTTGGTAAGGAAAGAGGAGACTCTTGATGATTATCAAGGATCATTCACAGACCAACTTCGTCAACTTTTAAAGCTCTTTAGTTGTCCAACTAGAATTCCAGTGAACACTATCACTTACCTTGATGGTCGAATGTTATCCAAGTATCGTGTGAGTATCCAACTTCTAGAGAAGCTTGGATTATATCACGATCTACCTATAGGAGAAGGTAGGAGTCATTTAGCAGCCTATCATGTTGCTGTTGTGGAGGCGATAGCTAATATCCGAGAGCACAAAACTAAGGAGTTAGAAGGTAGCACATTCTCTGGGATACCTCATGATTCTATAGACTCGGATCCTATACCGGATTATATTACTTTGGTTAAGAAGCATCCTAAGTTAGCTTCCAAGTTTATGGATAGATACCGAACACTCATTGCATCTTTTTATAAGACCCATCAAGTGATTGTTGAAGACAAAAATGACATGTTAGAGTATCTAACCGATCCGGAAAGGAGAAAGCAGTTAGCATTCCAGCTAGAGAAAGATGCAAGTAGTAGTGCAATACCAATCTTTAAGGATATACCTATAGATCCTGAATCTTTTATACCATATCCTTATTCACCAAGACCTGAACCTATACATGATCCTACTATGGATATGCGGCATGCAGTACCACAGGGCTCAGAGGACGGTTCTGACTCAGAACTTCCTATTGAGAATTCGGATGGATGGAGAATGGGATCATATGAGGGATCTCATGAACAATCTAGTTGGATGGGTTCAAGAATGAATCCTAATAATAGTAGTAGAAATACAATGTCAATAGATGATCATGATGAAGAAGAAGATCCTGAGGAGAGAGTGTTTGAATCATCAACATCTTCTCAAAACCCAGGGAATATACATTATCCAGTGTTTAACTATCTTGCCCACGAGAGCACCTGGGAAGCAGTAGGATCTGCGTATCCTGTTGTCAACTCAATAAATGAGTCTCAGGAGATGCAGGCTGGAGATAATGTTGAATATGTTTCTGAAGACTTTTCAGCTGAGCTGGAGGGAGTCAATACGCTCAGGTTGAGTAATGACTCAAGTCCTCACACTTCAGATACAGAGTATGTTCCTTCTGGAAGGCCATATGTTCCACAAACTGTGCAATGAACAACACGTCATCACGGTTGGACATCAAGCATGTACGATGAGCGTAGTTACTATTAGAAGGAGACAATTAGTTAGTAGTATCAAATACTGTGTATTGTACCCCAAGTACTAAGGTAGTTTTGTAATTATACCTATATGGTATATGTTGTAATGACTTTGTATCATTATGATATTATGTAAAATTGTGAAATGCATATTTGGATTTTCTTTGGATCTTCATTGTGTGACTAGTTCTGTGCGTAAAAGTCGAGCTCGGAACACATGTGCATGATGTAATTATGAGTATTCGCTTTATGTTGCAGGACTAGAGGGTCATGGATACGGGGGTAGGAATGGAAACTGAGCAGCAGCGGATGGAGCGAGAGGCCAAGGAAAAGGCCGATGCAGATGCAACAAACCAAGAAACATTACCACCACCACCAATGAGGCCATTAATGGAGCAGAATTTTATGCAATGCATGCAAATGATGCAAGAGACCCAGAACAAGTTCATGGAAGAGTTGCTGGGGCGAGCAAATCAGAGGGCACCTGAAGGTGGAGGAGTGAGTTTATCTGATTTCCAGAATGCAAGACCGTTACCTTTTGCATCAGCTCCTAAAACAATGGATGGAGAGGACTGGCTAGCAGATACTGAAAGGAAGCTGAAACCTGTAGGTTGCAATGATGAGGAGAAATTGAGGTATGCAACTCATCTTTTGACTGGACCTGTAGCATCATGGTGGGAAAATCAGTTAGCCATGCAACAACCAGGAAGAGAGTTTACCTGGGAAGAATTCAAGCAGAGATTCTGTGAATATCATGTTCCAGAAAGTGTCATGGAGTTGAAGCGGAGAGAATTTGAGGATCTTCAGCAAGGATATACTAGTGTCATGAAGTACATCCAGGAGTTTAGTCAACTGTCTCGATATGCTGAGGATGATGTTAACACTGAAGAGAAGCGGAAGAAGCGTTTTCTGCGTGGATTAAATCCATTTGTGAGGATGCAGCTAAGGTTAGCCAATAAGAAAACTTATCAGCAGTTGTTGGATGCAGCCATTACTTTTGAAGATGACTACAAGAATGTCCAAGAGGACCGGAGGAAGAGAGCCAAGAAGGAAACAAAGAGGATTCAGGCAAGCAAACCTAAACCTAACCTGGAGTTCAAACCTCGGATTAGGAATTATGGCAACAACAACAATAACAATAACAAGGGCAGTGGTGGAAATCAATCCAATCCGAGAAGGAATGTTATTTGTAACAATTGTGGAATTCCAGGGCATTTCTAGAGGGAATGCAAAAAAGCCTGTAGTGATCTGTTACGGTTGTGGTCAGAAGGGGCATATCAAGCCAGATTGTCCGAGCAAACCACCTGGAGGAAGGCCTACCAAGGGAGGAGGAAAAACCAATGGAGGAAATGGACATCCCAATAAAGGAGGAAATAATGGCAAGAACAACAATGGCAAGAGGAACCGACCTACCGGGAAACTGAACTGTGCAACCCTCGAGGTGGTGGATAATTCGGAGCATGCAGTGATAGGTACGCTCAATATCCTTACCAATCCCGGCAAAGTTCTATTTGATACTGGTGCAACTACTTCATTCATTTCTGAAGAATTTTGTGATAAGCTTGGGATTAGAAGGGCAACGTTAGAAAGTCCTATGACCGTAGTTACGGCATGAGGGAATGTGATTGTACGCCACATAAAACAAGATCAGGTTATCTCGATCTGTGGTTGTACATATTTCGCAGACCTTTATGTGATTCCTTCGAAGGGAATTGCAGTAGTGCTGGGGATGGATTGGATGATGGAACATGGAGCTCAGATAAATTGTGAGGAGAAAACTGTCTCAATCAAAACTCCAAGTGGAGCAAGGATAGTTTACCAAGCAGATAAATACAGTCATATCATGGTGGATCTGCAGTTGAATTCAATGAAATAAGTTAAATTGGAAGAGATTCCTATAGTTAATGAATTCCAAGATGTTTTTCCAACAGAGTTACCGGGAATGCCACCAGACCGACAGATAGAGTTCACCATTGACCTAATACCTGGTACGACACCAATATCTCAAGCACCATATAAAATGGGACCCAAAGAGTTGAAAGAACTCAAAGAGAAAATTGATGAGTTAGCTAGAAAAGGATTTATACAGGAAAGTGTATCTCCATGGGGAACACCAGTAATCTTTGTGGATAAGAGATATGGTGGAAGATGGATGTGTGGTGATTATAGAAACCTAAACAACGTGACTATCAAGAATAAGTATCCTTTACCAAGAATTCAAGATTTGTTTGATCAAGTGAAAGGAGCTGGAGCATTTTCAAAGATCGATTTAAGATCTGGATACCATCAAATAAAAATCAAGCCGAAAGATGTTCCAAAAACAACATTTGTCTCAAGATATGGACACCATGAGTATCTGGTAGTACCATTTGGTTTGACCAATGCGCCGGCAATATTTATGAAGCTGATGAACAAGATCTTCATGCCATATTTGGACAAGTTTGTCATAGTCTTTATTGATGATATTCTCATATATTCCAAGGATAAGGAAGAGCATGTTGATCATTTGAGAGTAGCATTACAGACTTTAAGAGAACATAATATTTATGCTAAATTCAGTAAATGTGAATTTTGGCTTGATGAGGTAGAATTTCTCGGTCATGTGATCAGTAAGGATGGAATTGCTGTGAATCCATCTAAAGTTCAACAAGATTAGAGTGATTGCTACGACCAATGTGAAGCAAATTCGAGGTTTCTTAGGAATGGCTTGTTATTATCGGAGATTCATTGAAGGTTTCTCAAAAATAGCCAGACCAATGACCAAATTATTAAGGAAGAATACACCATTCAAATGGGATGATAAATGTGAAGCAAGTTTCCAAGAGTTGAAGACTAGATTAACCACAGCTCCAATTTTAGCAGTTCCTGAAACAGGAAAGGATTTCACCGTTTACTGTGATGCGTCTAAAGAAGGTTTGGGTTGTGTATTAATGCAAGATCGGAAAGTGATTGCTTATGGTTCAAGACAACTAAAACCACATGAAGTCAACTATCCAACTCATGATTTAGAGTTAGCAGCAGTAGTTTTTGCACTAAAAGGATGGAGGCATTTTCTTTATGGTGCCAGATGTGAGTTATACACTGACCATAAAAGTCTCAAATATTTCTTCACTCAAAAGGAACTGAACATGAGACAGAAGCGTTGGTTGGAATTAATCAAGGATTATGATTTAACAATCAACTACACACGAGGGAAAACAATGTTGTAGCAGATGCTTTAAGATGAAAGAGTGCAGATATTCAGCCAAGCAATCGGGAGTTACCAAAAGAGTTACAAATGGACTTGGAAAGATTAGAGCTTCAATTTATCAGAACAAAGGTTCTTGGAGGATTAGCTACTATGCAGGTAGTTGCAGAGAAGGACAGTGATCTTAAGCAAGAAATTTTTAGGCATCAAGAAGAAGATCCTTTTATTGTTGAGGAAATTCGGAGGATATCTCAAGGGCAAAAATCAGTTTTTCGCCTTGGAGATTATGGGTCTTTATGGTTTCAAGACCGTCTTTGTGTTCCAGATGTGACGGAGATTAGAAATGTCATACTCAAAGAGGCACATGATACACCATATTCTATACATCCAGGGAGTACTAAGATGTATATGGATTTGAAAGAACTATTCTGGTGGAATAACATGAAAAGAGATATTGCCAAATATGTATTTGAATGTCATACTTGTCAAAGGGTGAAAGCTGAACATCAAAGTCCAGCAGGACCATTACAACCCTTGGAAATTCCTGAATGGAAATGGGAGGAAATAGGTATGGACTTCATTACAGGATTGCCTATGACACCAAAAAGGAAGGATATGATATGGGTAATTATGGACAGACTCACTAAGAGTGCACATTTTATTCCGGTGAATCAAAAGGATAATGCCGAGAAGCTAGTTGAAGTATATGTCAAAGAGATAGTAAGTAAGCATGGAGTACCCAAAAAGATCGTAACTGATAGGGGATTAGTGTTTACTTCCGCATTTTGGAAGCAATTGCATGAAGCACTTGGTTCAAAGTTAGATTTCAGCACGACATATCATCCTGAGACAGGAGGTCAAACTGAAAGAACAAATCAAATACTAGAAGACATGTTAAGAGCTTGTGCACTAGATTTTGGGGGAACATGGGAAGATCATCTACCATTGGCAGAATTTTCGTATAATAATAGCTATGAGAGTAGTCTGGAGGCAGCTCCATATCAGGTTCTGTATGGAAGAAAGTGTAGATCACCAATATGTTGGTATGAACCTGGAAGCAGCAAAGAGTTTGCGCCAGATTATATCAAGGAAAGACAAGACACCATTGATAAGACCAGGGATAGACTGAAAATATCCTAGAGCAGGCAGAAAAGTTATGCGGATCAAAGTCAAAGATCATGGCATCCAGAAGTAGGAGATATGGTCTATCTGAAAGTAAGTCCAATGAAAGGAGTGAAAAGGTTTGGAGTTAAAGGAAAATTGAGTCCAAGATATATCAGACCATTCAAGATACAGAGTCAAAACAGAACTATAGATTATGCTTTAGAGTTACCATCAAGATTGGCTCAAGTGCATAATGTTTTCCATGTGTCACAACTGCGTAAATGTTTAAAAGTTCCAGATGATGCAATCGCACATCAAGAGATAGAACTATAAGCAGACCTGACCTATATTGAAAAGCCTTGTAAGATTTTGGAAGAAAACTGGTAAAGATTAAGGAACAGAGCAATCAAATATTGCAAGGTACAGTGGGAACATCACCCTAAGAGGGAAGCCACATGGGAGAAGGAAGAGGATTTAAGAAAAGCTTATCCAGAACTATTCAGGTACATCTCCACAAACTTCGGGACGAAGTTTAATTTAAGGGGGGAAGTCTGTAACATCCCAGCATTTAGGAACTAACGAAGGGTAGATTTAGGAATATGGAATGTTGCATGCATTCATTTGTGAAAATGTGGGTAAAATTTTCGCCAAATAAAACCTTGAGTGATCAATGTTTCTTTCTTACTTTGAGATTAGGTTTAGTCTTAAAGGAGGATTGTTATAAACTTTGATATGATCTTTAAGGAATTATGTGTGTTTTGAAATGAGTTTGAATTTTAAAACTTGAGTGTTTGAATTATAATTCAAATGAATTAGATATAAGTTTGAATCTTAATTTAACTAAGAGATAAATATTACCACTTAAATTATATCCAAAAGAAAAACAATAATGAATATGAAACTTATTTCATATTATCAATATATGAACAAGTTACAAAGAATGTAACTTACTGAAACTATTTTCAAACTTCACAATGTACAAAAGAATAAAGAATAAGAATATTCTTTATTAATAATAATATAATCTTTATTATAATTGAAGAAAATGAAAATTACAAAATAATGAAATGAAAAATTACAAAAGAATAAGAAAATTACATTGGAACATTTACTAACTATCCTATAACTAAACCTAAACTAAATCTTCATCCATTTATCTGTACCTGCAAAACAAAGACTAAATAAAAATAAAAGAGGGTTAGTGTTAGTATTATTTACCTCCGATATGTCAGTGAAATGCACTTGACAAACTCATCATTGAAAAATTTATAATAGGGGCAAGTTTCACCAATATGAAAGGATCCATCTTTCATAAATTCAAAGCCAGAAGTTAAATGACAGCCAAAAGGGACAAATTCACGAGCCAGGTGAAAGTAACCTGGTAAGAGTAAGTTCAAAATTCTGAACATATCCACATGTGCATAGCAAGCACACAGGCAGGACACACACCAATATGCATGCGGTGTGTTGTCAACCTCATAGAAAATCTCAATCTCACAAAACCACAAGCACAACCGTGGGAGGCACTAGTGCATCACCCCACTGCATAGCACATAAGAACAGCCAGTGTAGACAACAGCTAAACCAAGCACCACAGCCAGCAACCACACCAACTAAGGATCAACCAAACATCACCAGGATGGTGACATAAGGAGGGGGATGGATCAGGTGGACAGTAAGATCAAGCCTAGGAGCTAGGAGGAGCAGGTTAGCTCAAGATCAAGCACAGGAGTCCAGCAAAAACTAGATCAAGATCATCATCACCAACTTACTACACCATCATCAGATTCTGTGGTGAGTCTCATAAAACCTTCACATAATCTAATCATCTTATTCATAGAGAAGCATGTGTTGTTTTATAAAACAAACCCTCAGAAAGCAACCAAGTGGGGTGAATCCATCATAGGGGTTTCTGAAAATCTAAAGGCAAACAACAAGTACCAGGATCCAACCAGAGCTCAGAGCAACATCCTTTCTCTGGCTTTCAAACTATATTTTACAATTCAACCATACACATACCTATGATCTATTTCTAGGCACATCCCTAAAGGAAGGGTAGCACCTTAGAAATAAATCTTTGGGATCCATAGATTGATCAAGCTCACTAATTTTTTTCCAAGCTTTAATTCAATAAAGAATAGCTGGTACCACTGCCAGGACTATCTAGATGAACCAATCAGATAAGATGTGAATCCCTAAGCCTCAGACCAACATCATTGGTCTTAGGGAATTCAGATAAGAGCATATCTATTTATCTTTCAAAGCCAAGATTGTCTTAAGCATAAACTAACCAAATCCATGGTTTAGAATCAAAATTGTGTGCCATACCATGATGGTGTCATAAGAACAATCCAATATGAATCAGGAAAATCATCATAGATTCAGACAATCAACTAACTAATCATTTTCCTGTTAACATAGGAATCATAACTAGGATATTCCTATGATACACTTCACTGTTTCAGATCATGGTGATCTCAAACCATACACTAGTTGTAAGCCAACAGCACCAGAACAATGATTTCCTCATATCATAATCATGACCATGAATCAAATAAACTGTGGAAAACTATCAAATCATTGGCTTTGCCAAGCATGTTTCTCAAACAACTACATCATCTGAATCAGATGCAATCCAAGCATCAAATCATCTAGTAAGCCACTAGAAACATCAGAGATCATTTTAAGCAACAAGCCTCAGGCCAATAATCATTTAGCATGTGTATAGACCATCCAAACATGATTCAATTCATCCAGCACATGATCAATCACATCACAGGAACCCTAAATGGATAATCATCCTAACCTGAATCAGATAGTAGCCCGAAAGGATACTGCCAACATCTAGCACCAAATCAGCAAGCACAGAGAGCACCAGGGGAGGGTAATCAAACTCACCGTAGGTCCTCGCTGAAGAATAGCAGAGGAAGCAGAGGGGCCGACGACCATGGCGGCACGGGGAGCACCCCAGAGGAGGCGCTGCAATGCCTGGAGGTGCAGAGCATCACCTCGACGCACGACGACCACGACAACACTTGAATCCATGCCAACCCCGAAACCTACGGTTCGTGACGACATCGATCCATCGCAGGAGAGCCCTAGGCTCGAATCTAATTGGATAGAATGAACGAGCGTCGTCGACAACCCCCTGTTACACCATGGCAGCGACCAGAACGGCCGACGGCGGTAGGAATCACCGGTGGCGGCATCGCCGGCCATAGGGTCGGGGTTAGAGGAGGAGAAGATGAACTCGAGAGAGAGAGAGAGAGAGAGAGAGAGAGAGGCAGTGAGGAGTGGGCCGAGCTGGGCCAAACCCTTCGGGTGGCTCTTTTGTCTAGGATTAATGGGCCACCAGGGACCAATAAGAATAACCAGCCCAGAAACATTTCCAGGCCTATTTTAATAAAAAGGAAAAGACCAAAATACCCCTGGACTTAATAAAATTCTAGAAAATAAAATAAAAGTCAAAAAATTATAAACTAAATACTTTTGGATTCACAATAATCCATACTATTCAAATAAATTGAAATATAAAGTTTTAGACATTTAAAATTTTATAAGAATTTTGTAATTTATATATTCCTTATGGAATTTTTCAAAATTATTGAAAGATGATCAAAATAAATAAAAATCACTTTCATTATGTATTAATATTATAGTATTTTTGAAAAATAATAAATAAATATTTATTAACAATTTTAAGGTATAATTGATAATTCCTAAAAGAATTATTAAATTAATAAAAGTCAAATAAAAGGGAAATCAAATAAAATAATGCAATATATGTTACAAATATTAAAAAGTAATATTTATAAATCCTTTATTATTAAAAAGAAATTTTTATAATAATGGGGTGAATGCATATCAAGTTAAATAATGCATTACATTACTTGCATAATCATTTTGCTTCTTTAAATATTGTCCTTACCGGGCAATAATGATGTTTTTGTAGAAATAGAAGCCCATGGTCCAGTGCAAGCATCAGACTTAACTACCTTGCCATCACCAGGCAAGTTCATCACTTGCTCATTTCCTTTAAAGAGTATTTATCAAAGTATTTGCAAATTGTGTGTTATCGTATATGCTATAAAAGAAAGAAAATATTACTTTCACAAATAAAGAAATTATAGATATCATCCTAAGTGATGATATAATGGAGCAATAGAACTTAGGGTTCTAATTGAAACAATGATGATTAAATAGGGACTTAATAACCCCTGACATCAGTGATTCTAGCGCCGTATATTACGCGTTGGCCATGAGATTTGGAATGGGACAGAGAAGTCAGCTATATCTTCTTCCTCTCGCATGAAGCCGGATGTGCAGGTCGTGGCTGTTATCCTCGTAGCATGCATATTAATTGGTAATTCATAGAGGATATGCAGCATATGGGTGGGAACCCTCATCGTCCCACGATGGTTTTGGCATCTAACGGTTTGTACAAACCATTGTCGTAATTCATTATGTGGGCATGGTGTACACCAAGGAGGCATGCGGGGTCGCGAAGGGGGCAGTGATTGGCTTGGACCAACTACTAGGCCCCACATCATGGAATTATGGATGGGAAAGTACGCCCGGTTGTGAAACAAGGAGTTGATCTCTCATGGGTAAAGTAATGCACCTCTGCAGAGTGTAATAACTGTAACTTGTTACTCCCTATTCCAGGAAGGAGCTACGAATGCGTCAGGAAAGGAACTCCATGAAAGTTCTGGTCAACCTGTGAAGGCTGATTGTCATAGTTTTTCAGAATAAAATCAATCTTTGAAGAAAGATATACAAAAACTGCATAGTGCCAAGGATTTATAATCCGAGGTGGTAGTTAGAGCATTAAACTTCCCACCTTGCATATAATGAACTTGTTGGGTAACACTTTTACTCATTCTTTCCTTTGATCCCTTGCTTAGACTCCGAGGATTCCGAAGACGTGCCAATGTATGCAGCCGAATGCCAAGAAGATGTTTTATACGAGGAAGTTGATCTGTCCGGAGGAGTTGAAGGAGTGGATTACAAAATCCGCTATGGTGTCGATGATAATGAGTCCAACTAAGTATCCCTAGTTAGTAGTAACCCACGGAGCCGAGCAGCATAAACTCTATAGAATAAGCTGCTGAGTTCAACTCCTAGTCGGAGTGCTACTTTTAAATTCCGCTGAACACTTTATATTTTGGTTTGTAATTTGGATCTTTTGGAAGTCTTGAACTTCCGGTATTGTAATAATAATAATGTGTGTACTTTTGTAATTTGGACCCGTAATGTTTATGTTGTACCACTCTGAGGGATGTGATATTTACGAAACGGTGTTCTGTAGATGTCATGTCAACGACTATAGTGTACTACATATGCAGTGGTATGCTGGGTCACCGCACATATCTTGTCAAACAATATAACATATAGATCTAGCTAGCTAAAATATAAGATATAGACTAACAATCAAATCATGTAAAAAACATAACATATTGATCTAGCTAGCTTAGACAATATAACATATACAGATATAACAAGCAAATCTTGTAAAGTAATATAACATATAGATCTATATAGCTTCCACAATATAACACCCAACCTTAACAATATTCTAATAAATCCGACCTTCCTAACTATGCTAAAACTAAAATGCATGGTAATAACATATACCTTCGAGCAGGCAACGCGTGCGCACGTTGGAATGGCGGGGACGAGATGACTTGATCAAAGTTATCGCCGGCAGCTCCAGCCTTCGACCGTGCGAGTTGGCATGTGTACATGGCGAAGACGCCACTGAGAAGGTCATATGCATTCCATCGCTTGCTAGCTTCCGCCTCACTGACCAAGTGATTTCCTGGGGAGCAAGGTGTACTGCATGGTCTTAAAGACGGATGGCATATTTCGAGTAGAGTGAGAATGCATAGGCTCCTTGTGGTCCTTAAATATACGATAAATAGGATAGGGTTTTGGCTTATGGGCCCTAATGGTCCCAAGATCACACACAATTTGTACCACAAAAGCCGTGTGTGATAGTGGCATCACGCATGTTTTGCGGCTCAAGAATCTTGTGTGGTAGTTGGCATTATAGACATTTTAGCAATATGTATCCATGTCTTATTACAATACATGCACACACAACCGCACATACTCTATTAAATCAGTGTCCTTGTCTTCATCATCTGCACTAATTTGTGCATGAGAGGCTACAACTTCAAGGATGCACACATCTGATCCTCGCGGAGAGTCTTGAAGGATTCCTCCACCGCACGATGCATTTTTATTTTGTCACGCCGTGCCGACGCAATGGAATCCTCCACCATCATATGCTCTTGCAAGTCCTCTTCATGCATCCCATCAACTAGCTCATCCTCTAAGATGAAACCTACCAACTCCTCCGACATCATGATATGAGTGTGCTCCTGCTCCTCCTCCGAATCATCCCCCATGAGGTTGACGTCCCTCAGCACTATGCCATTAGGAATGATCGTCCTCCCCATTATTCGGCGCAAGGTCGATGTAACCTAGAGTGGACTCGTAGGGAGGCATGGTGGAAATGTCAGAGATAGCCAGAAGAAAGATTATGCGAGGCATTTTATAGGCATGGGGAAAGGACACGAATAATATGAGAGCTTGCAAGTTGAACGAAATTGTAAAGTTGTGGGAAGATATGATGACCCAATGATTTGCAAATGAATTTTCCAAATCAAATTGATTGCGACGAATACAGAAAAACATGTGCGATGAGTATCATCCCACATGGTCCTTTGTGTAGAAAAAGTGAGCAACATAAAATGAACGATCTTCTCTATAACTGTGGTCGCTACAAAAAGATCTTATTTCCATAAATAAAACATAAAGACAAATATAGTTACTACATATCCTCATCGCTGGAGGAGATGTGGATGATATCCTCATTGATGGTGGACGAGGTTCGCACTACAACTATGGCAGAGGTCTCCACACATTTGCCAACAACAACATTGTCGGACTCCTTCGCGCGCTCTTTGTCTTCCTTGCGAAGAGTTGAAAAGGACTTCATGACACCTCCTAATCCTCGATCATCTATTCCTCCTCCTATCTCGCCTTCCATGCAGCCTCCTCCCAACATCCAGGCTGCAGTTAATCATCTCCCTATGTTTTAGTCGTCGTGTCCCTGTCATCCTCCAAATTCCTTACACAGTCGTCGTCTGAGGAGGACCAGCCGGAGTATGAGGAGGGAGGAACCAACTTGGTGGTAAGGCGGAGGGAGGAGATGCTACTCCACCACTGGTGATGCATGCTCAACACGGCGAGGATACAACAACGGGCACTACCAGACGCAAGAGAGGAGCGAAGTCTTCTTATTGTGAGCCATATCAAAATCCATGTGTACTGTAGAGCTGGTGTGTTCCAAGAGGGTGTCGATGCCGGGTTTCATGGAGTGCATCCAAGGAAGTTGCATCGTCCCCAGGGTGTTGAATGGAATACAAGGAAGCACCTTGGAAACAAATGACCATTTATTTCCCACCGTCTAAGATGGGTCAAAGAAAAACAAATGGTGGAGATGAACAAAGTGTTCTAAAATGTAGCTAATGAGCCCCTTTTTACTAAATGTGTGGGCTTACACACCACTACCCTGAGGATTTTTGGATGCAAAGTCATGTGTGATCCCTTTGTTATGGTTATCGAATTACTAATTTGTGCGATTTTACCAAGAAGGACCTACCCAGGCCATATGCACACATTCAAATTTTAGGGATGTTAGTGATCTTCTATACCACACACGATAAGGTAAGGGTCTTCTATGTGGAATGCGTACATTGAAAGGGTGACACCTGAGACATACAAAATCATGTACTCGTGCTTGGAGTCAACGGAATAGCCTTGTTCCAGTGTGCAAACATGTACTCTACCCACATGCGGGCGAGCAACCTAGGGAGGAGTTGTTCCCACTCATGCGCTATTGAGGCGGTAACGATGGTGGTGAGCCGGGGACGTCACTGCCACTAGTCAATGTGCAGTTTTGGAAGCAGAGCAGTCCACATGTTGCTAGGACGGTCCTCCGTCTTCAAGTGGCCATAGTCGTCTTCTCGCAATCCCACTCCAACCACATCGAGACGAAGGCAACACTCTTGAAATCTTCTTCGAAGGGAACTGCTCGCTGTAGGCCAACCTGCGCGCCAATGACAAGGACCCGGGGCTCTGCTCCCTCCTCGAGCGCAATGACTTCTACTCCGACGACTGCAACCACCGGCACCTTCGTAGGCATCCCTCTATTCCAGCGACACGTGATATGGGACAATTGTTGGTGGTAGAGAATGACCGCCTCCTCGGCCAAGGATGATCAGTTGGCAACGATGACCATGTCCTCAGCCACCACCATCCTCATCCAGGTCAGCAGACGTGGGGGTTGGAGGGAAGGTAACGGGATTAGTCTAGGCGATTAAGGAATATTCTTGCATGCCTAATGCTATGGACTTATACTGAGGGATAACCCATGTTCCTTTTCTTTCCCTTTTGTTCTCCCCCTATGTAGAGGAATTGTCGTTTTGGGTGTTTCCAAGGGGATGTTTTTGGCTACTTTAAGACTTTTGTTGTGCATGTAATGTTTTTCTCCATGGGAAACCAAACAAGCGTTTCTCTTCCCGCTGGATGCAAGGAATGGTGTCGCAAGTAACGAGACACGCCCCTGATCAAGCCATCGTTTGTTGGAAGAGATTAGCTTTATTGTGCTTGTTCTCTTTATATTTTATAGACCAACACTTTTTACCTATGTCTTTAGTTGTTCACCTCCTACTGCTGTGCCTATAGCCAGTATCTCTAGTTTTTCTGCCTAATGTGGCAGGCTGTCTGTAACTCCTGGTCGGTGGAGGGCCTTAATTTAAAGCCGAGATTATGCGACTTTCAGTCTACAATGCTATTAGAAATTCGTTTCTAACATAGTTCTACAGGTTTCCATGGCAACTATGCACGCATTAGTGAGCATTGGTATATATTCTATGGAAAAACCTTTCATGGTTTATGTGTTTCTAGTGGTGATGGTTGTTTCCTATTGCCTTGAGTTGATGGTTACTTTGAGGGTGTTTCCTAGTGGTGATGGTTGTTTCTTACTGCCTTAAGTTGATGTTTACTTTGACAAAAAAATTTCAATGTATTTTTGGCCATGTGCATCTTTGATGACCCATGTATTGCTACATCACATACTCTACATCACATACCCTCGATTGGCGCACCAGGCGCCGTGGGGTCTCGATCTGCCACCAACCTCCTCTCCGATCTACCACCCTTCCGCCGCTGCCGCTGGCGCCGGCCGCGGTGCCTGTGGGCCCGATGCCGAAGGGGCCGGGGAGAGCAGTTCGTGGCGGTTGTTCCCTTGTGGCGGCTGGGGTCGGCCCTGGTGCTTCAGATGCGCGCGGCGGCCAGTGCGGCGCCCCTGGTCGTGTGGCGACGATGGCTGCTCACTGGGCGTGAGATCCGAGCGTGGAGGTCGGCTTCTTGTGGAGGCTGGGCCGGTGCTCAGATCGTTGTGGCGGCGACTTACCCATCCAGTATTGGCGCAAGGTGTGGCGGCTATGGTCGTAGGTCTAGGTTTCCACCTAGATCCTCCATAGGTGGGGAGGCGGCACGATGTTTCTTGCTCAGGCCGACGGACCGGTAGGGGCGCGTGGTTATTGCTGGCTTGTCTCCTCTTCCGCCGGAGGGGGCGTGCGATGGACGGTGGAATGGGGGCCCGTTGTTCTGTCCATTAATGGCGGTGGGTCATAGGGTTCCGTTGGCGTGCAGATAAAGATCTGCTTATTGCTTGCACTCGTTGATCTGGCCTGGAGAGGCGGGTTCCGGAAGGCTTTGCCGGCGAACTCCCATGGGCGCATTAGGCCTGAAGATTGCTGCATCAGAAGGTATTCGGTCGTGCATACTTTGTTTTTCTAGCCGTTTGGTTTCAGCAGGTACGTTGCGAAGCTCTGCTGTTTGTTCCCACCAAGTGCCATGTAATGAGTCATGGTGAAGTCAGATGTGAAGAATGTCAGGAAAGCGGAGATATGAGAGCAGCAATGGTGATTTGAGTCTTTGTGGCGATGGCGATCTGGCTGCGGGATCTGTGACTCGCAACAACGACTGTTTATGGGGGGAGACAACACAAGAGGAGTTCTCAGTCTTATCTTGCAGGGTGAATATCCATTGTCTGGCCTTAACTGGTTGTGCCTGGCAATAGCCTTGTTGAAGGCATTGTTTTGCGAGAGAGGACTTTCTCCAGGATGAAAACCTATGATCTTTGATCGGACAACGACGGTGCTTGTGCACTTTTTCCTTCTTGAAGGTGTTGTTATTGGTGTTGTTCTGGTGGTGTCAGTGTCGTTGCTACGAGGAATAGTTCCCTATAGCGAGACTTTTCATTTTTGTAATTCTTTTTTCTTTTTTCTGCTGTGTGCATCCGTAAGACCGCTAGGGCATGCATTGTTGCAGAGCTGGGTGTAATTGGTATCTCCGTAATATTAATATATACTCCTTTTCAGAAAAATGTGCATCTTTTGATGTCTCTAATTCTTGTTACTGATATTGGGTGTATCACATTTAATGTATAACCTTTATCCAAAAAGATGGTAGAATGTAATTGGTACCCTCTTGATAATAATATACTTTTATCAAAAAAATATACCAGAAATTTGCTCCTAATACGACGTAAATCATAGTCTGCAGGATGCAACGCTGCGACTCTTTCAATTTCCAATCGTTTCTGTTGATAGCGGATATTATGCATAATAAACATATTCCTGTGGTCTCCCAATTTCCATGCCAACTATACACGCTTTAGTAAACATTTGCATAACATGGATTATGAGAACTGTACCACGTAAAACGAATGACTCCCTACTCATTGAGAAACTTTATCATTTGCTCGCAAAAAATTGAGAAAACTGTCCAGCTCCGTGGTAATGTTTTCTTTCCTTGAACATTGAGAAAACTGCGGCGGCTCTGGATTTTACTTCTGGTTTGAAGTTGACAGGAGCTGCTGTACTGATCCGCTGAGGGCCGGGTGACTGCGACAGGGGAATTAGGCGGAACTGGGCAATGGCCATCCAAGTGGATAATAATGACTTGATGTCTATCCTCGAGGAACACCCCCCAAGTATCTTTCATTGTTATAGACTAGCTATGTTCGTCTGATGCAGAGTTTATATAGCATAAAACCATTATATTTGTGCAAATTTTTTGAAAAACCACCAGTTTACGTTTGAATCGTAGAAAACCACCACCCTACTGCTGATTTTTTGCAATGTGCGCTAACTGGCCGATTCAGGGCGATTGACGCTGGATCTGACAGACGGGGCCCACTAGTCAGGCATGTCCGTTAACGACCATTAACGACTTGTCTGTGTAGGGATAAAGGGCGGTAGGTTTCAGTTAGAGTCGGCCTCGTACTTCCACTCATCCTGACCCCCCACCCCCCGATGGCGGCGAGTACTCCCGGCGGCGGCGGCCCTCTCGTCGGCGTCCCTCTCGTGGGCGGCGACCCTCTCGGCGGCGGAGAATTTGATTCGTCCGTCGAGGACATGGATTGGAGGAGCGGCGGGTACGAATCAGGAGACGGCACGCGGTCGCCGGCACATGGTGCGGCGGCGGCTCTAGCGTGTGCGGTCCTAGCATCACCGGCGAAGAGCAGCCACCGGTGGGGATCTTCTTCCTTTGGAGGCGTTGAGTGAGTTCCCTTCCCTCTCTCTTCTTCTTCCTCTCCCCTGTTATTTATAAATCACTGCTATGCATAGAAAATTAGGGTTGACTAGATTTTAGGGCTATGAAATTAGTATTGTTAGCACATCTTAATCATTGGAAATCACTACTGTAGTGATTATATTATCCCCTGTTTCTTTAATTTCTCATATCCCATATTAACTGAACAAATGAAGTGAATGTGCTTTGGTAACTGAATGTATTTCTGTAATTGTCTTTATTCAGTTTGGACGATGACATATGGGACATTATGTTTTATATCCCCGGTGAAGATAATCTAGAGAGGACCTTGAGCTTATCTGATATCACTGTAATGAATCTGAGAGCACTGATTGAAGGAAATGGGTATGATTACAAAGATACAATCTACTATGTTAGAGAGAAAGGAAAAGGAATAGAGGGAATGGAAGCATTGGACAACATGTCACAGATTGATCAGATGATAGAAATGTATGACAGTTGCAAAGTGTTGAACTTGACAGTCATCAAGCACAACTCTGATATTTCTGCTGGACTGAACCAGAATCATTTGGAAGCTGATCTGGCAATAAATGAGGAAGCCTTTCTCTCTGTTGACAAGGATGGAGTGACACACATTAGTGATGATGAAGAAGAAGTGTTCTACCCTGTTGCTGTTGACACTTCAGATGCACTCTTTGTTGGCCCTCAACAGAGTTTTAATATGGACAAGGGAAAGAATCCAGTGCTATATGATGATGAAGATCTGTTCTACCCTGTTGCTGTTGACATTTCAGATGCACTCTTTGTTGGCACTCAACAGAGCTGTAATATGGACAAGGGAAAGAATCCAATGCCATATGATTCTGTTCAGGTAGATGTGCTTGATGATAACATAGCAGTTGCAGAGGAGCTTGATCTGATGAAGAAATTGAGGAGGCAACATAGCATTCAACACATGTACTTAGAATTCAACACACATAGTTCACACACTACTCAGAACTCAAACACAGGTACTTAGAAGTAAACAAACATTACACAAACCAGGAAGCTAAATAGATAAAGGACATGCTCCAGCTAAACACAGGTACAATAGATATCACTCATCACACAGTTCCTTTATCTTCTTCACCTTCTTCTTCAGACCATCAGTGAAATTGAACAGATCATACAGGACATGCTCCAGCTTGTTCTTCTCTGCCTTCAATGCCACCTTTTCCTCATCCCATTTTCCTTGCTTCACCTTCATAATGTCTGCTTGAGATTTCTGCACATGCTTTAGCATAGTCACTTCTTTCTTCAAAGCTTCTAGTTCAAACTTTATCGCATCTCTTTCCTTCACCACAAGCACAACATCCTCCTCACTAGACTGAATTATTTTATAATTCTCCTTCACCACCTTCTTCTCTGTTTGTTCCATGAACTTGCACACATCATCTAACAGGGTGTTGTGCTTCTTCTCTATCTTTGTTTTCTCATCAGATAACTGCTGCACCAGTTTTGCATTGTCAATCCTGTCTTCAATCCTAAGCCTGTTGGCTTCAAAGTACATGTGCCACAACCTATCTAAAGAATTCTTCATTGTGTCTGGCCACTCTTCTTCATCAACCCATGACACAAAACCACAGTTCATAACTTCCTATAAAAAATGTAACTGCAATCAGTGAATAACATTGGAAGATAAATACAGAAGCAAGCTAAATATATATCCAAGGAAGATAATATATATCCAGAAGATAATATATACAGAAACAATACAGAAGCAAGATAAATTTATATACAACAGTATAATTAATCAAAACAAGCTAAATATACATCCAAGCAATCTACTGCAATATATATCCAGATTTTATATACTAGCATATCCATATCCAGCTAACAAATCAACCATCTATATGTACTTTTTTGGTCCGCTAACCCTATCTAATTTTCAGATATGAAAAAATGAGAGAAGAAAAATGTGTTCAATTCAGTACAACTCACATTCCCTATCTGACACATGTAAAACCTTCTTTCAGTGTTCGTCCCTTCAAAGGCGACACACTGCTGTGGCACCAATCCATGCTCACGACATTTCACCGAGCAGTCCGCTGCAATCCCATGAAACTGGGGGTCGTAGCAGGTGTCTGGTGCATAGTCCAGAGCTACGGAGTGCTAAACGAACATAAATTGCAAAGAAATGAGTTCAAATCCAAAAAAATGGAAGCCAATTCGGAAACCCTAACCCTAGAATTGGGGAACTTACCCTAGCGGAGGAGTGCTCGACGACTCACCACCGTTCCAACTGGGCATGGCCGGAGTTCGCGGACGGTCCGCCAGTGGCGATGGCGATGCGGCGGCGGCGGCGGCAGGTGTGGAGCTCAACGACGCGGTCAGGGTCGGGTTCATTCGGGCTTGAAACTGCCCAGGTCGGGGTCCAGCGTCGCGTTCTATGGAAAGAAGAGTGGGGCCCACTATTGCCGTTAACGGTCGTTAATGGACGTGCCTGACTAGTGGGTCCCGTCTGTCAGATCCAGCGTCAATCGCCCTGAATCGGCCAGTTAGCGCATATTGCAAAAAAATCAGCAGTAGGGTGGTGGTTTTCTGCGATTCAAACGTAAACGGGTGGTTTTTCGAAATTTTTGCATAAATATGACGGTTTTATGCTATAAACTGTCTGATGCATGGGGTATGGCGAGGTGAAAGTATACTGAAAACTACTTCCTCTGTTTTAAAATATAAAATATTTTAGCTTTATAAAACAAATGCATCTAGACTACTTTTAGTATGTAGGTTTACTCATGTTTAAAATAAATCTATACATAAAAAATATCTAAATATTTTTTTTTTACAAATCTAAAACATTTTATATTTTAAAACGGAGAGAGTACTGCCCTATGTTGAAATATACGTCTGCCCTGCACAGACGGAGACACCAAAACGAAGAACTCAATTCTCTTTAAAGACTTTCTTTGAAACATGACGCAACTACACTACATTATCCGGTACATGATTGGGGATTTTAATACATCCTGTTCTTGACTATAGCGTGGTCGATCTCTGACACCATGATTGATCTAGGTGTAGTTTAAGAACTGACATGACTTTCGCTGGAAATAATACAACTAGCCAGCTGCTCTGAACCGGCGTCTAGAGTGGGCCCATGAGTCGGAAGGACAAGATAAAAAAATTATCTTTTCCAAAAGAATTTAAAAAGCTTTGCGTTTCATAGAAAAGAAGTTTAATTTATAAGTCTAAGAAAAGACCAAAACATTCATATTTACACACTAACACTCACAACAAGATCTATAATTAAACGTCAAAATCTGCAGAGTGCTTCTTCAAAACTCCACAGAATGAGCTCATCCGCTAAATATAACACGTGCAGGTGAAAATCATGGTGCTTGTGCATCGTTGGTATTACCAAGAACTTGCCAGCCGCGACCAAGACATGTTCCACCTGAATCCTACAAGCCAACAATGACTCAGTCAAGAGCATTGCTTCTCTAGCCTCAGCCTAAATTCGAGATACGCCGTCAGCACAGTGACTACCTCTCAACAACCTTAATAGACTTGCAAGTGTGTAGTCTTCAGCAACCCACTTTAAGAACATAGGCAAATCCACCACCGCTTTGTCGCGCTATCCGAGGAAGATCCTCATCACGCAAGCGAACGTGATACCACTCGAGAGGCCTACACGCCAACGGCGCTGCAAGACGGCTCCTATATGGCGAACATCGAGATCCATGATGAAGAACTATGGCCCAAAACATAGAGTCAAGTCGCAAAGAAACCACCTCCATGGAGGGTACACCGTTAAAATCTTCATCGTCTGATCTGGCAAGCCAAATCTGAGGTTTTCACTCGGAACATGAGAACCTAGTGAGAGATGTGCCGAAACTCCTGGATGATGCCTCAGAGGAAACGGCCCCCTTAAGCGTCTTCATCATCGGCCAAGAAAGGAAGGGATTTTATCCGGAGCATGGTAAGTCGTGACCACATGGCCCTTTCCACTCAAAGCTCTAGCCTTGCCAGGGCACCCTGCCGGCTGCACGTCCAGCACGCCAAATTGGGGGCAGCCATGCCCAAAAAGGGACATTATGATGCCTGAGAGGGGCACAATCGAGCCACAAGCTGCACGTGCGCCGCCATGTGAGGAGTCACATGCATGTTTGCACACAATCACCTCAGATAAGCATCGCCGGCCATGCAGACCCTCCACCCTGCCGCCAGTGCCACGGACACCTCGAGCCGCCACGCTAAGATGATATTGGACTCAACTCAACCCGGCCAGAGCAGAAGCACCCCTGTCCTCTATAGATTTGTCTTGTATTCATTTGTCATGTGATTGACTTAGGCCTCTTTTGTTTCACAGAGTAGGGAAACTAAAGGAATAGGAAACTTAAAGGAATGGAATGTCCTGCCTAGTCGGTTCTATGAACAAACGAGTTCTCATAGGAAATAGCAAAGAATTTTTTTCTATGAGATTGGAGCTCATGTTATTTTTCCTATGAAAACACACAGCCGAGGTTTTAATCCCATGAATCAAACATGTTCAGAAGGAAAAAAATCTACAGGAACTGAATCCTATACAAATTGTGAGAAAATTCTTTGAAGGAGGCCTTAGTTGTGACACCTATTTCCGACTCTGTATATTGGCGATGACATTGAGAACCCAATTGCTAGTATTTATATTCGGATCCCGTAGATTGGTCCATTTGGAACGCATATAGAATGACTATTTAGCACCATGCGGAAATGCGAAAAAATTGGGGCCGGTGGTAGGAGGGAACGTCGCAAGGTGGATCCCAGGGAGTCGTGCATGGGAGGTCCAATGCGCCAAACCACCATTACCATGACACATACAACCGCCAACCACCAACTTATTGCTTGGCCCATCGTCTAACCTCTACGTCATCACTGATTTCCATGGGTCGATGTTGTGTTGGGTGAAGCCATGGACTCATAGGGTATCTCTCTAAGAAAGTTCAATAGTTTAGTTAACGGCTCACTATAAGCAAGTGTTGTGCCAGCTATAGTAAGCCTTATAACCAGCATGTGTAATAATTAGCTGTCAAAATACTACTTTATCAGTACATGGGCCACCATTCATTCTCACCAAGGCATAGGAGCATATGCTAGAGCTAACTCCTAACTTGAAGCCTACTTACCTTCTCTTATCTCTTATCTCGCCTCTAACTCGACAAAAATGTACTTCTTTAAAATCTTATAGCCAGCTAACTCACCCTATAGGACTTTAGGTAAGCAAGATTACATAACCAGCTTTTGTAAGCGAGCTATAATACTTTATAATTTATTTTGGATGACATGGAGGAGATAGGAAAAGAGAGAGAAGAGAAGTGGGCTCTTGCAAGAGCTAACTGCAACATATGCTCCTACACGCCTTGCGAGAGTGTAAGATTGGCCATACAAAGTAATACTTACTTATAACTAACTATTTTACTATAAATAGCATGGCGGTGGCTTATAGCCGGCAGCATGATTTACTATTGAACTTACTCTATCACCTTTCGAGTGAAGACTTGGATACTTAGGGAGGCCACGGCTTATGGCATGAAATAAATTCTTGCATCCTATTGTACACTACACTCTAGCCTTGCCAGGGCACCCATCCGCTGCACGTCTAGCACGCCATACCGGGGGCATCCATGCCCAAAAAGGGATACCCCCCTTGAGAGGGGCACCATTGAGCTGGCAAGTGGCACAAGTGTCGCTATGGGAGGAGTCACCGACATGTCTGCGCACAACCATCTTAGAGAATCATCCCCGGCCACCCAAACCTTCCACCATGTCGCCAGCACCGTGGACGCCTCGAGCCACCAAGCCAAGATGGCGTTGAGCTCAGCTCAACCTGGCTAGAGCAGAAACAACCATGCTCTCTATAGATCTGGCTCGTATCTATTTTTCATGTGATTGACTTAACCGTGACACCCATTTCCGAGTCTGTATAGTAGCGGTGACAGTGAGAACCCAAGTAGTAGTATTTATATCCGGATCCCGCATATTGGCCCGTTCGGAACGCACATATAATGACTGTTTAGCACCATTCAAAATATGAAAAAAATAATTAAGGCTAGTCATATATGTCGCGAGGTCCACGCCAGGGGGTCCTGCACGGGAGGGACGTGCACATGAAGAGAGCTGGAAATTCTTAGGTCCAATGCGCCAAACAACCACGACTTTGACACATACAGCTATCAACCGCCAACCTGTTGCTGGGCCCCTCATCTTCACACCGCTACATCGTCACCGATTGCCATAGGTCGGTGTTGCACTGGGTGAAGCCATGGAGTCATCAGATGCCTCTCTAAGCAAGTTTAATAGTATAGCCAATTGGTAACTATAAAAAAGTTTTATGTAACCTATAGTCAGTTTTATAGTTAGCATGTATAATAACTAGCTATTAAAATGTACTACTTTATCAGTATATGAGCCACCATTCATTCTCACAGAGTGTCTAGAAAGACATGCTAGAGCCGACTCTTAACTTAGAGTCACTTACCTTCTCTCATTTCTTCTCTCTCATCTAATTCAGACAAAAATATATTTCTTTAGCCGACTCATCCTATTATACTTTCTCTCTAAGAGTAAGTACATACAATAAACTTATTTAAGCAAACTATACGACTTTAAATAATATATTTTGGATGAGATGGAGAAGAGAGAAAAAAGTGGACTCTTCTATAAAAGCTATTTGCAACACGTTTTCCTAGTCACTTTGCAAGAGTGTATAATACTTACTTAGAACTAACTATTTTATATATTAACGAATATAAATAATATAGAGTTAACTTATAGCTAGCAGCAAGCTTTACTTGGGGGCGCCACGGCTCTTGCCATGGAATAAATTCTTGCATCCGCTTGTAGAATGTGCCACTGGTAGAAAACGTGCCATGCGTCCCGGTTGGTAAGGGGCTTTAGTCCCGGTTGCCCAACCGGGACGGGGCAATCGGGACTAAAGCCCCAATCTTTAGTCCCGGTTGCCCCACCAACCGGAACAAATGGGGGCACACGTGGCGACGTCAGAGCACGAGGGGGTGGAGCATTAGTCCCGGTTCGTAACACGAACCGGGACAAATAACCTTCTGCCGCGGCAGAGATTTGGCCCATTTCTCTGCTGCGGCAGAGAATTCATTTTGGCATATTTTGTTGCCGCGGCAGCATTTTCGCCACTTTTTATGCTGCGGCAGAGAATTCATTTAGGTTGATTTATTGTTTATTTAGTGTTTTGCACTCATCAATGAAGGAACCATTATATTACACAAGATCATCATGCAATATTACATTCGATACACGGATCGAGTTCATGCACTATATACAAAAGTTGCTCTTTGTACAATCCCTATTGTCTATATACAGCCGAATAGTATTCCCCTTTTAGGTCTAGGACTTATGCATCCAAAAATCCCGCCAATTTCTCCTGAATTGCTCGTACGCGATCCTTTGGCAGAAGACCGTCCCGTAGACGTTCGATCTGATTTAAAAAAGGAGTCAGCCTATATGAATGAAACAAACACAATTTGATTGTAATTAAAAACTATGGAAATTGTTTACGTACGTGGAGTTGCTCTAAATTTCTGCCCTTCTCTTCGCACGTTTGCCGGATGAACTCGCAAACATAGTATCCACATAGATTGTTACCTGGTCCCTGCGTCAGGAACCTGCGTCAGGCACTTTACGAGAACATAGTTCAATCAAAATAATAATCAATCATGATAATACCTATATCAAAACTAGAATCAAAGAGATGCGCGGATATAGCTAGTGGTGCTTACATCTAGTGCTTCAAATGTAAGATCCTCTTTCCAAACACCCCTAGCCTTTTTGGTGAACCTTTTCCAAGCGCTGCCCGGCGAAGAAAACGAATAAAATAAGTTATTAAGTACTTGATATCATAAAATTCACGAACGTTGCCGATATAGTGTCGTAATGATTAGAATTACCGCTGGAGAAGTATCTGCATGTCCTTCCACGTCTCAAGGGGTTTATGTTTCGAGTCTATGATTAGTACACGCCCTTTGTCAAGTTAAATGATTAACAGAATATAGTGGTAGCTGCGAATGCATAACTAATCAATTATATACTTAACATCGAGTAAGCAAAATAGAAAGTGTATACAAGACAATAACACTCACTCGAAGTTGTAAGGAAATAGTATTTCCCTTTTGGTTTCTTGAAACCTTAACGCTTGATGAACCCAATATGGGTCAATGAAGCCAATGTCATAGATTTATCCTCTGCTGCATTCGAGAATCTTCATTCTGCATATCACAGTATGATTATATACATGCAATAAACAAGGTGAGATAGCTGGAGACTAAATTAATTACAGAATTAGTACTTACAGACAATAGGCACTGATGATCGATTTGTCCAAAGAGTCTTGATTGAATAATTGAAATAGTTCATCAAATTCAATGGATATCATGTCATCCATATCTTTCCCATAATGCTTTTTTGTAACCTTCAGCACTATCCAGTTAGCCCCGGCCTTTGTGACATTCAAGTACCAGTTATGCAATCTTCGCATTTTTGTTGGAAGATTATTTACCTCCTCAGGTTTGACGAGAGGTTTGCCGTACTGGTATTTGTATGCTACTTCACTCACAGGGAAGTACTCTAAGCGATAAATCTTGGGCAATACTCATACCTTGAGCAGCGGCAGCTTCTCCGACAGTAACTACCTTTGGATCATCTTTCGCCCCATATTTGCTCGACCCACATTGGTTTGGGAAATCACCTTGAGAGGCGCAAGACATTTTGCTTGTTCTCCGAGCTGGGCAACAGATTTCGCTTGCATCGATCTTGCTCTTCGAGGCTTTTTGTGCCGCATGTGACTTGAGAATAGAACGCTCATAGTTTGATGACAGCTTTGGCTCGGGTTGATGAAGAGACTTTAGCATTTTCAACACTTTGGCTTTTTCTTCTTTTGTGCTGGGGAACTCTGGCTCTTTCGGCCGCCTCAGCTTAGCGAAAAACGTTGTCGTTTCCGCATCAACGATCGACGCAGTCTCCTCTTTAGTACAGTCATAAGCTCTCTTGGGAGGAACCTTTGGTACTTTTGGAAGAGGCTCTTGTTTACGTTTAGCATAGCTTACCACGACGCAGAGTAGCGGTACGCTTACGCTTTTTATCCTGAGGCGCCGGTGATGGCTCCCGCGGCGATGGCTGCGCCGGAGATTGGTGAGGCGACGGAGCCGGGTGAGGTGACGGAGCCGGGTGAGGCGACGGCGAAGATGGCCTTGGCGTGTGATTTCGAAGCACGATACATTCCTTTGGCCATAGAATGGTGACGTTTTCTGCGTCTCCCAGTACAATCACATCCCCTTCACCTGCAGGGTAGTCAAGATCCAAAACTTCAAAGGTGGGCATGATTTCATCCACCCCGACAACAACGTAGCCCTCTGGAACCGGACGACAGTGGTAAGTTGGTGTAGGTCCAATTGGTAAGGAATAGCCGACTGCCACCTTCACTGATATGTTCACAACTTTGACATGTATCTCGCAGTGTGTCATCTCTGTGATATCATCCACTGGGTAGCCAACAGGAGCCATCATCGGTGCACCATCGTCATCGCCATTGTCATCACCCGGGATCTCGGTGGAAGCCACACTGCTTTTTCGGTTATTCGATAGGCCGGTAGCATCAAATGCAGTGTGCTGCTGAGATGGGCCGGTAGTACTTTGCTCTTTAAGTGCGTTAATTTCATCTTGTTGTTTCTTTAACCGTTCTTCAATTAAACGCGTTCGCTCTTTCTGACTATCTGCTTCAACTTCCGCCCTGTCCTTTCTCCTCTGACGGCTTCTATCAGGATATTTCTTCCTCTCTTCGGAAAACCCAGTCCTCCATGGTTGGGAGCCTCTTGTGCCTCGTGTTTGTCCATCATGTTCCTTATTTCCAAGGGCGAGTGTGAGCTCATCATTCTCTCTATCGGGAATGAAGTCCCCATCTTTAACAACCTTTACTGCTTTTCTCATCCTCTCGATTGGCAAGGGGTCTTCTTTATGTCGTATGTTATATATACACCTACCTTCCGAGTCCAACGTGCCCCCATGCCCGTAAAACCAATTCCTTGCACGTTCTACCCAATCGTCTGTCTCTGGGTTGATCTTTTTAGCACGCAGTTCATTCTCAAGTTTCTCCCACTTAGGAATGCCAGCCCTGTAGCCACCTTGCCCCATAGTATGGTGATACTTCTTGTTAGCAGCATTCAGCTTATTCGTTGCAGACATTTTCTTAGCTTTTGCTGATGTCTTGTATTCCACAAACTCAGCCCAGAATGGTTTTATCTTCTCAAACTGAATATTCTTGAAATTGGGAGTCTTCTCTTTCACAACATAGTCAAGGTGCAATCTTTTCTTCCAGTTGGTGAAACACTAGGCCATCTTCTTCAAAGCCCACTCCCTGACCTTAGCCTCCATGGATCTCCCATGTTGTAAGGCGTCCTCAACTGGATCCTCCGCATTTGGATCCAGCTCTATCTTCGGTAGTTTGAAATTAACCATGAGCCTCTTCCACAGTAAATCTTTGGCGTGGTTAGGGAGAAATAAACATGTTCCCTCTTCATCCGCATTAGCAGGCCTATTCCAATTTCTAATGGTGATCGGGATTAAGTCCCTAACGATTACTCCGCATTGTGCCATAAATTTGTTTGCGACAACTTCGGGAGCCGTCGGTTTGCCGTCTTCAGTGACATCTTCGATCCTGAACCTCTCATGGTCTTGCAACTTTTTGGTTGGGCCTCGTCTGCTCTTTTCAGTAGATTCCTTCGATCCGGAGGGCTAAAAGAAGAAAGATCGTCATTACTATTTCTATATAGATAGCAGATGATTAATTAATGAATTAATTATATTACATGAACCTCGCCGAGCGGGATGCCTTCTCGATTACACAAGGCATCGCCTTCTCCCTCGCGGAAGGCAACACCTTCAACCTCAAACAAGTCGTCTATTCCGGTAAAAAGAGGATCACCCTCACCGGAGTTGTTCAGAAACGTTGATACGTCTAAATTTTCTTCCCCACGGATCACACCTTGGATCAACTCTTCCTTTTCTTCGTCTCTGACGTGTGGGTCCATATTTTCTGCATAGGTGGAAAAAACGAATAAGTCAAAGCGGCTAAGGGATAAAGTTAGGTACGGTGTTGAGAGATATAAACCCTAATTAAGATAAACCCTAATATATACATACACAATAATAAAAATGAAGAGAAACCCTAAACCCTAAACCTAGCTACAAAAAGGAAACTGTGTAGTAGATAGGTAACTCTAGCTAAAATCAACTAAAATCAATATTCCGGAGTTATGAGGGGTGTAAAACCTAGTTCGGAGAAACCTTGGATGCATATGAGAGGGGAACATGAGTATAATGCTAGAAAAGGGAAACTATCCAGCAAATAGGTAACACTAGATACTAACAAAATACCATATTGGAATCGATTTAAGAGGGTTCGGAATGCCCCGGCGAAGGCACATCGTCGAACCCGCATGCACCTAAGGGGTATTAATGATTCCTTATCTAAGATAGGGCTTTTAAGTTGCTTGACAATGTGAATTGGGTCTGGGGCTACCCAAGTGACTGACTAGTGGGGCCGAAGACCAATAATACCAAACTAATTAATAAACCTAATAATACCTAACTAATAATAAACCTAGTAATCCAAACACCGAAAAGAAAGGGAAACAATCAACACATGGCATCGATGCAATGCTCAAGCAATTATGATGATATGACAAGTTAATTTGCATTGGAATGTAACCCTAATACATGCTCCACGATTTAATCGGGGTTCCGAGGGGTGAAAACCCTAACTCGGGGAAACTCCGGAACATATGAGAGGGGTGCATTTGTTATTCTAATTATACTTGTCATTTAAGTTGTTGAACAATGCATGATTATAGGTTAAATAGATAGGTTTCATTTTTCTGAATAATTTGATTTATTATTTGTATTTTTCTGACTTATAAACAATAAGTTATTGATTTTACAATATTAAATCATTTTCTAGAATTAAAAAAAAGGCAAATAGTTTTTACACCGGGGCGACCCCTAGCCAGTGAGACTGACAGAAGGGCCCGTGCCAACTCAGCCTCCACGCATACATATAATTTTTATACCACAGGGGAGCCTACCCACTGAGGCTGACTGATGGGCCCTATGCCACATCAGCTGCCACGCAAGCAAGGTGACGCACGAGTGACGTCAGCACGACGTCACGCTGGCGGTGAGCTCCCAGGAAGCGGCAGCGACGGTGATAGCGGGCACGCCTGGACGCGCGGATGGGCGCGTTAGAGAGAGGGCGATGCAGGGAGAAAGAGAGTGGCGGCGCCGCTCCTTGTTGGTCACCGGAGCGTCGCCTCCGTCGAGCTCGAGCGGCGGCGTCGTCGGGCACACGCGGGGAGAATAGTACAGGAGGAGAGGGAGAGAAAGAAGAACAACGTGAGGATCAGCAGCTCACCAGGAACACGACATAGGTGGTGGCGAGCTCGAGATATGTCGGAATCGACGGAGATAGACGGCGGACGGAGCTTCCAATCTAGGCGATTGAGGTCACGCGCGAGGGGGAAAAGTAGCAGGGGCGCGCGCGGACGGAGGCAACGGTGGTGGCGGACGGAACGCGCGGGTGGCGGCAAGCTTGGGCAGCCTGCCGGCGTCGGGGACGGTTCCTGTGCGCGCGTCGGTGAGAAGCAGTGAAGTGAGATGGGGAAGAAAAAGAGGAGGCGCGTCAGTTATAAACGAAGGGCCTTTTGTCCCGGTTGGTGGCTCCAACCGGGACTAGTGATCATCCCCGGTTGGAGCCACCAACCGACGATACTCAATTTTCCACCAGACCAAGGGTTGGCGCGCGCAGGGGTCTTTAGTCCCGGTTGGTGGCTCCAACCGGGACATATGACCCTGTTTTCAAAAAAATTCAGGAATTTTCTCTCTGTTCCCGCCTTATTTTTTATTTTGGGGTTTAAATTTGTAATGTTTTTTAAATGATAATTACTTTGCAATTTAGAAAAACTTTAAACATAAAAAGCATTTGAATTTGAATAACTAATTCGAAACCAATTTCTGTTTTTAAAAATAATTAATGTAACCATTTAAACTATGAACCATTTAAAATTAAAAATGCATTAAATTATATTTTTTGAATATTAATTTGGAATTTAGAAAAACTTTAAACATAAAAAGTGTTTGGATTTGAATAACTAATTCAAAATCATTTCTATTTTTAAAAAATAATTAATGTAACCATTTAAAATATGAACCATTTAAAATTAAAAATTAATTAACTTATATTTTTTTAATATTAGTTTGGAAGAGTGTGGATTTGCTGCCAAGGGGGATAGCTGCCCCCCAAGCCAACACCGTACGATGTGTGTCGAGATCTGCACTATAGCTCGCTATCTGTTACCAGCGATGGCATAGTAATCAGCGATTAGTGAATTTATTGACTGTCGTGCTGTGTCAGAATCCTAAGCATGCATGCATCCATGATAGGAATCCAGGCTGTTTTTTGTGTTAGAACCGAATAGTATAATTTTATCTGTATGCGTAGCCAACATAGCATATATCACGTTGTGCAGTGCAACACACTACACACGTATTAATTCATTTTTTTACATATGTAGCTTAACATGCTCCGTGAACAGACTAACAAACAAAGAAAAATATTTGCTTGTACTCTTATGCTATGCATAAAGTGTCCATACATGTCGCGTAGTGCAAGCAAGCATGCATGCATGCATGCATATAGCCTATGTAGCTAACATGCATGTGTACAATGCAATGCATGCATTAAGACGGCCATGCATCCGTCATATCATGTGCAGTATTTGAGTATCTAATTCATTTAACCTGCATATAAGAACAAATCTGGTCAGAATCCTACTAGTCTTATACAACTTATTGCACGCCACACCATGCATATTGAGATAAGCTAACTGACAAGTCTATAACAATTTGTTCTTGCTCTTGTATCACTGCTATTGGCAGCTGATGTGCTGGCGGAAGTCAGCTTTATTATAAATAGTTAACCACTCATCATCACAAGGTGCACTCTTAAGCAAGCTTGGCACATATCTCGAGACTATGGACCGGACGACATCCACAAGGGGGGCAGCTATCCCCCTTGGCAGCAGACTATTAACCTAATTTGGAATTTAGAAAAACTTTAAACATAAAAAGTGTTTGAATTTGAATAATAATTCAAAACCATTTTCTGTTTTTAAAAATAATTAATGTAACCATTTAAACTATGAACCATTTAAAATTAAAAATGAATTAACTTATATTTTTTGAATATTAATTTGGAATTTAGAAAAACTTTAAACATAAAAAGTGTTTGGATTTGAATAAATAATTCAAAACCATTTTCTGTTTTAAAAAATAATTAATGTAACCATTTAAAATATGAACCATTTACAATTAAAAATGAATTAACTTATATTTTTTAATATTAATTTGGAATTTAGAAAAACTTTAAACATAAAAAGTGTTTGGATTTGAATAAGTAATTCAAAACCATTTTCTATTTTTAATGGGCGGAAAAAAAAGGACGGAAAATAATGGGCGGAAAGAAAATTTGATTAGGATAGAACTGGAATTAAAGTACATAACGCAACTAACACAAAGTTGCATAGAAGAACTAAAAATTAAGATACATGGCCAGATTAAGCCACAATCGGCCGAACTTGTTTTGCAATGTTGGAATAATTCAGTCATGCTCCTGCCTACACCTGTAATACTCACCATTGTAGTCGTCGTACTCGCCGCGGCCGTCGTCGCTATCGTCGTCGGGTCGCCGTAGTTGAACCTTGAAGGCTGAGTATGAGTGGGCTGGACTTGAGGGTAGCGCAGGCGGGGGCTAGAGTCGGCGGCCGTGTCATAGGCCATGACGCTCTGGAGAGTTCGGCCGCGCCACCACAGCCGAAGGCCGACCTCGTTGAAGTTCGGAGGAGGTGGGCCGTCCTCCTCGTGCCTGGCGAGTGCCCTCTCACGCCGATCCACGAAGAAGGCTTCCCAAGTCGGGAAATAGTCGGGATGCCATCTAGGATTCCTCCGCTGCTCCGGCGTGAGCTCGAAGTAGTAGTGGTTCGTGATGGCCATCCGACGCGCCACACTTAGAGGGCCAGGAGGAACCGGCACGCCTTCGGCGCTTAGCATCCAGCCGACGGGGACACAAGAGCCAAAGGGGGTAGTTCGAGGCGCAAAGCGCCTCCGCCTCCCTGGGAGTTAGTGCTACGGTGGAAGTCATGGGGAAGAGTGATGAGGTTGCAGATATGAGTCTAGAGATGTGCAATGACAATGGAGGCCAACCCTACATATATATAGTGAGAAATGGCAAGAAGATAACTGGAGGGAAGAACTGGCGGGAAGAACCGGCGGAAAAACTGGCGGGAAGAAATGGCGGGAAAAAATGGCGGGAGGATTTTTTGTGAAAATGGAAAAGGGCTTTTCCGTGCGATAAAAAGGAAAACTTCCTCCTGCAACATTGTTCTCCATACCAATGTCCACACACATGCATAATATGGGCACAACATCACAAACTATGTCGTGATTCAGCACATAACATCGGTCATTTGGACCGAAAGCCATGAAACCTCGAACATGATAGGTCATTTTGTGAAGGTTTTTTCGAAACATGATCAATATACCAAGTCTGGTATTTTCCTTTCAACTATGTAACATAATATGACACCACGCGAAGGATTTTCATTGTTCGGATTTTTTTTGAATTTATTATGCCCGTTTTGAATTATCTGAATTTCTAACTATGGTCGAACCGGTGTGCATGAAGATAGGGGACAAGCATCGTTAGAACTTGCATTGGATCTCTGAAAAAACCACATATTGCGAGTCTAAAAATGATTTTTTCAAAAAATCACGGGCGATAGATCATGTACCTGTAGTACAAACCGGACCCACTTCCTACCGATTTGGCAGACATTTGTACTTTTTACCCGGGATGGACGAAAAGGTTTGATATGTCCCGGTTGGGAGATAGTCCATGTAAGGCGGTCTAGCATTTTAGGAAAATGGGATGGTATCATTCTGAAACGGCTTTTTGGTGGTTACTTCACAAAACGACCCGTGTTTTGCGCTCGGAAAATGGAAAAGGGATTTTCCGTGCGACAAAAAGGAAAACTTCCTCCTGCAACATTGTTCTCTATACCAATGTCCATACACATGCATAATATGGGCACAACATCACAAACGATGCCGTGATTCAGCACATAACATCAGTCATTTGGACCGAAAACCATGAAACCTCGAACATGATAGGTCATTTTGTGAAGTTTTTTTCGAAACAGGATCAATATACCAAGTCTGGTATTTTTCCTTTCAACTATGTAACATAATATGACATCACGCGAAGGATTTTCATTGTTCCGATTTTTTTTTAATTTATTATGCCCGTTTTGAATTATCTGAATTTCTAACTATGGTCGAACCGGTGTGCATGAAGATAGGGGACGAGCATCGTTAGAACTTGCATTGGATCTCTGAAGAAACCACATATTGCGAGTCTAAAAATGATTTTTTCAAAAAATCACGGGCGATAGATCATGTACCTGTAGTACAAACCGGACCCACTTCCTACCGATTCGGCAGACATTTGTCCTTTTTACCCGGGATGGACGAAAAGGTTTGAGATGTCCCGGTTAGGAGATAGTCCATGTAAGGTGGTCTAGTATTTTAGGAAAATGGGACGGTAGCATTCTGAAATGGCATTTTGGTGGTTACTTCACAAAACTATCCTTTTTTGCACTCGGAAAATGGAAAAGGGCTTTTCCGTGCGACAAAAAGGAAAACTTCCTCCTGCAACATTGTTCTTCATACCAATGTCCACACACATGCATAATATGGGCACAACATCACAAACTATGCCGTGATTCAGCACATAACATCGGTCATTTGAACCGAAAGCCATGAAACCTCGAACATGATAGGTCATTTTGTGAAGTTTTTTTCGAAACATGATCAATATACAAAGTCTGGTATTTTTCCTTTTAGCTATATAACATAATATGACACCACGCGAAGGATTTTCATTGTTCGGATTTTCTTTGAATTTATTATGCCCGTTTTGAATTATCTGAATTTCTAACTATGGTCGAACCGGTGTGCATGAAGATAGGGGACGAGCATCGTTAGAACTTGCATTGGATCTCTGAAGAAACCACATATTGCGAGTCTAAAAATGATTTTTCCAAAAAATCACGGGCGATAGATCATGTACCTGTAGTACAAACCGGACCCACTTCCTACCGATTCTGCAGACATTTGTCCTTTTTATCCGGGATGGACGAAAATGTTTGAGATGTCTCGGTTGGGAGATAGTCCATGTAAGGTGGTCTAGCATTTTAGGAAAATGGGACTGTAGCATTCTGAAACGGCATTTTGGTGGTTACTTCACAAAACAACCCGTTTTTGCGCTCGGAAAATGGAAAAGGGATTTTCCGTGCGACAAAAAGGAAAACTTCCTCTTGCAACATTGTTCTCCATACCAATGTCCACACACATGCATAATATGGGCACAACATCACAAACGATGTCGTGATTCAGCACATAACATCAGTCATTTGGACCGAAAGCCATGAAACCTCGAACATGATAGGTCATTTTGTGAAGTTTTTTTCGAAACAGGATAAATATACCAAGTCTGGTATTTTTCCTTTCAACTATGTAACATAATATGACATCACGCGAAGGATTTTCATTGTTCGGATTTTTTTGAATTTATTATGCCCGTTTTGAATTATCTGAATTTCTAACTATAGTCGAACCGGTGTGCATGAAGATAGGGGACGAGCATCGTTAGAACTTGCATTGGATCTCTGAAGAAACCACATATTGAGAGTCTAAAAATGTTTTTTTTCAAAAAATCACGGGCGATAGATCATGTACCTGTAGTACAAACCGGACCCACTTCCTGCCGATTCGGCAGATATTTGTCCTTTTTATCCGGGATGGACGAAAAGGTTTGAGATGTCCCGGTTAGGAGATAGTCCATGTAAGGTGGTCTAGTATTTTATGAAAATGGGACGGTAGCATTCTCAAATGGCATTTTGGTGGTTACTTCACAAAACTACCCGTTTTTTGCACTCGGAAAATGGAAAAGGGCTTTTCCGTGCGACAAAAAGGAAAACTTCCTCCTGCAACATTGTTCTTCATACCAGTGTGCACACACATGCATAATATGGGCACATCATCACAAACTATGCCGTGATTCAGCACATAACATCGGTCATTTGGACCGAAAGCCATGAAACCTCGAACATGATAGGTCATTTTGTGAAGGTTTTTTCGAAACATGATCAATATACCAAGTCTAGTATTTTTTATTTCAACTATGTAACATAATATGAGACCACGCGAAGGATTTTCATTGTTCGGATTTTTTTTGAATTTATTATGCCCGTTTTGAATTATCTGAATTTCTAACTATGGTCGAACCGGTGTGCATGAAGATAGGGGACGAGCATCATTAGAACTTGCATTGGATCTCTGAAGAAACCACATATTGCGAGTCTAAAAATGATTTTTTCAAAAAATTACGGGCGATAGATCATGTACCTGTAGTACAAACCGGACCCACTTCCTGCCGATTCAGCAGACATTTGTCCTTTTTACCCGGGATGGACGATTTCAGCAGGCTGGGCCATGCAGCACTAATGATAGGGGTGAGTGTCGACATTATGTCGTGTGGCGTGTACCTGTTCCCGGATGGTGTCACCAACCGGGACTAAAGATCAACCTATAGTCCCGGTTGGAGACACTAACCGGGACAAAACACGAGTCAGCACTAATGATAGGGGTGAGTGTCGACATTATTTCGTAAGTGTCGACACTATGCCGAGCTGCTTGTACTATAAATAGGCATCCTTGCGAGTCCAGTCCTCCAGCCAGTTTGAGGAATCTCCAATATGGTTTTCGAGAGCAGGTGAAATGGATCGTATGGCCACCTAGAGGGGGGGGGGTGAATAGGTTCTAACCAATTTTTAATACTTTTTCAATTTTAGGCTTGACACAAAGTAAATTCTCTAGATATGCAACTACGAGAATTTCCCTATATGTAACCCTAACTACTAAGCACGTAAAAGAGGATCGAGGAAACCGTAGTGGAGCACGCGGAGACACAGGGATTTGTTTTATCGCAGTTCCTTCCTTGTTAAGGGAAGTACATCTGCGTTGGAGGGGTGGGCGGTTCTAAGACCACCACGCCACAATAGGCCTCACCCTATTCTCCGATGGATCTCGCCACGAGAGGCCTGATCCACCTTCTCCACTATTGGATCCCTTCGAGGCGGGAACCGGTGCCTTTTACAACACTATCGGGGCACACACCCACAACCAAATTGGGGGCTCCCGAGATGACAACAAGCTGCCACAAGAACAAGGTTTATCAATATAAACAAAAACGAGGATCTAGATATTTGCAAGAAATACTAGATCGGAGGTTCTCCAAATGAATGGAGAGGAGATGAAGCGCTTGATTGCTGATGATGAAGATCGAGTTCTCCTCCTTCGATTCCCCAAGGGATGGGGCCTTTGGGTGGATCTAGGTGGATCACTCTTGGATGAAGCTTTCAGATCTGATCTAGTCTTTTTCGACATGAATCAAGAGTTCTGGCAGGAGGGGGAAGGCTGGCTTAAATACCCCCTCCCCATATCTGGCTGTTGCACAACTTTGGGGGCGGATTATCCGCCCCCCACTTGGGGAGGATTATCCGCCCCCTGGGAAAACTCTGCCCCAAGGGCGGATTCTCCGGGGGAAACTCCGCCCCAAGGGCGGATTCTCCGGGGGAAACTCCGCCCCCACTCTGGGGCTTGAGCCTTGGTGAAGCTTGGTGAAAATCTTGGGGGGCGGATAATCCGGCCCTCCTAAGGGGCGGATTATCCGGCCAAGCCAGAAAGTCCGGCCAAAACTCCGTCCCACTCTGGGGCTTGCGCCTTGGCGATGAGCAGGGGGGGCGGATTATCCGGCCCCCTGAGGGGCGGATTATCCGGCAGGTCCGAAAAATCCGGCCAAAATTCCGCCCCCCTTCTGGGGCTTGCGCCTGCTTGGGCAAAGGGAGGGGCGGATTATCCGCCCCTGGTGGGGCCGGATTATCCGCCCCCAAAAGCAGAGTTCTTTTCCCTTTTTCTCAAATAGAGCTGCAACACTTCAACACACATTAAATGATCCTTGGTATTGTTATCTAACACACAAAACACTAGGGATTAAGAAATGTTCTTTCAATCTCCCCCTTTTTGGTGTTAGATGACAATACTATGATTTGCAATAAAACTGGCAAATGCCACCTTAAATAATGAAAGACGCTCCCCCTAGATGTGTGCATATTTAAGATTTGCATTTGAATACAAATACACACACTAGGGAGAACACTACTTTAAGGTTTGGGAAATAAGGTCATACCACCGGAATGAGAATATAGCCAAAGCATACATAGATAATCCCTATGAATCCATATGCCATCAAATATGCAAATATGCTCCATAATTCCAGAATTCCATGGGATCCATGATAGTAAATCCATAATTCCATGAATACCAAACATAGCACCAAACAGTGGAGAACGACATAGTCTTACAAAAACAAACACAAATAGCAACTGAGTTCACGCTAGAAAAAGGCACAAGCAAGCAAATAGAAACGACTAAAATCGAAAAGTTTGTGCCCGACCCTTGCAAATCCACGAGACCTAATAGAACTACTTCTCCCCCTTTGGCATCGAAACGCCAAAAAGGAAGAAGAGCGATGCTAACGCCCCTGGAGATCACTCCTCCTCATCCTCGTCGTAGTCATTCCCGTCCCCTTCCTCTTCATCATACTCATCATCATCGTCATCAGCTGGAGGAGTGGGTGCCCTCGGTGGAGGAGGAAAGAGACAACTCTCGAGCTCGCCATAGTTGATCCCTGAGGTGTTCCACTGAGCATACGGATCCGGAGCAGTGGGAGGAGGTGGATGGCCAGTGGCACCTGAGACATGGTGGAGGATAAGCTGCTGCGTGTGATCCCTCTCATGATCCCTGCGGTACGCCTCATATTGGCCCTTGTGAATGTCAATACCCATGCAAAGAATGTTCCGCTGGAACCAAGTAAGCTGCTTGACCTCACGTGCCATTGGGGACACCGTGGAACGACGACCACTAGCCCGAGCATCACGCATGAAGGACTCTGGGGCAGTGGAAGGGTGATGAGTCTTCTGAGCCTTGTTGTAGATTTTCTTGGGATTATGAACACCATCCAAAGCAGTGCCAAACTCTTCACGGGGTAACATATGCTTGACAAGCATCATAATGAACGGAGCATAGGGAATAGAGAGCCTGTTGATCATAGCATCCGTCATATCATGAAAAATATAGTCCATGACATCCAGTTTGTAACCTGTGGCTGATCCAGTGTTGGTGGCACACTCGTGAGCAAACGCAAGGAGAGGAACAAGGTGGCCACGGATCTTGTCATTGTTGCCACCACTAGGAGCGATGCAGTCCCTAAACATGCCAACAAGGGAGGCATACAAGGGAGAGAGACCAGCGAAAGTACCAGCAATACCATCAGGAGAAAGGCAGGGAGACAGCGCAGTGTCCTTGGATGGCTTCAATGGAGTAATGATGCGGTGACCAGCGGGAGTGTCACGACCATGGAAATCATACCCAAGAACCTGCCCAAAAGTGCGAAAGTCTGACTGAAGCATTGTAGTCCCGGTCATCCACTTCATAGTGCGGCACTCATCACCGCAGATCACAAGTGTGGAGAAAAACTGGCGCACCACAGAAGAGTCATAGTTGCATTGAATGGTCATGAGGTGGTGAAGCCCCATCTTGTTGGTCACATCCAATGCCTCAAGGAGCCGAGCCTTGGATTGAGCCTCAGTCAAGTTAATGGGACGCATGGGGCGAATCTTGAGAGTAGCATAGACATCATCATGGATAGCCCGAAAGTGAGCATTCCAAAACATAGTGTCCTCGGGTTGGCCATCACTGTCAGCTTCATCATAATAGTCTCTCTGGCGGATGGTGGCATACTGAATGCTGCCCATAGACTTATAATTGGGCCGAGACTGTTTGCCCTTGCGAGAAGCGGTCCGCTTAGATTTATTACTAGCCTCTGCCATCCTTGCAGCCTCACTTGCTGCCCTGCTGACCTCTGTTTCATCAAGAAACTTCCCTTCTGCAGCAGGCTTGAGATAACAGGGACGGGGACGACGGGCGAAGGTCTTGGTCGGCTTGGAACCACCTGTGAATAGCATTGAGAGAGGTAGCATGGAGATGAGCATACACACAAGTCCAGGAGAAAGAAAACATGGAGAAAGAGTAGCAATGCAACCCCATAACCAATGATGTGCATGAGCAGAACCAGAACCAAAATAGACCAGAATGTAACTCTCCAGGCCAGATTATCCGGCCCTGGCAGGGGCGGATAATCCCCTCCCCCCGCAAAAATTTCTGGATTGGCTCAGATCTACCATGGCAAAACAGATCGGGTACTAGGGTTGCAAGGCTACTGGTTCTAGCATGTAAGGAACAACACCAAGAACCTTCTACAACGAGATTTCCACCAAATAAAATACATCCCATACAAAAGGAGAGAGATGAGGGAGTTACCCTCACTCATTGGAGGAAAATCGCGGAGGACAAGATACCCGGAGATGAGGTGAAGAAGATCCGGGGAGAGCCCGGAGAATCCGGTGGTCGAATCGACTCCGGGAGAGGCGGATGCTCCGGCGGCGGCTGGGGGCAGAGGTAGGGGTGGGGGAGGGCTGGCTGCTCTGTTTGAGCCTGCCCTCCCTGACCCAGCCTATATAGGGCCGATTTCGCCCGGGGCGGATAATCCGCCCCCCACTTAGGGCGGATAATCCGCCCCCCCCAGAAATTCTGGAAAATACAGAATCAGGCCAGAGCAACCTAGCAAACCTCTCGATGGTGTTTTAGAGGACTTGTGTGCAAGAATAGATGGTTCAAGGAGGGAGAGAAAGGCTTGGGTTGAGAGCATCAAACTGAGATGGTACTACACACCCAAATTTGCAAGAATCAAATCAATCAAAAGCCAAATTTGAGTGTGTTTTCCATAAGAACAAGAGATATGCAAGAAAATCTAGCGAGACCCATGAAAAACTAACTATTCTCAAGGAAGAGGGCAGTGGCCGAAGCCACCATATTGGAGCGCATGGCATGACACCGCGAAGATGTATCTTGAGTTCAAAACCAATGCTCATCGATGACCCACATATCACAAAATGATATTAAGGGAAATGATTTTACTTGCTTTCGGCATTATGGGGGGAGGGTTGGCCCAATCAATTAGGACCACACTCCCCCTATGTCTATGCCCGGATCTAAACCAAATACATGAATAAGAGCAAGTGAGTGTGTAAGGGTAGTCAAGCCAAGCTCCTTGAATCTATGATATTTAGCTCATTCCTCAAATAACAAAATCTTGCTTCATCAAGAGGCTTCGTGAAAATATAAGCAAGTTGGTTCTTCGTGCTCACAAAGGATAGAGCAATATATCCACGAGCAACATGATCCCGAATAAAGTGGTTGCGAATCTCTATATGTTTTGTTCTTGTATGCTGCACGGGATTCTAAGCAATTTTGATAGCACTTTCATTGTCGCATAAAAGAGGCACTTTGTCACAATTGACACCATATTCCTTTAAAGTTTGCCTCATCCATAACAATTGAGTACAAGAACTTGTAGCAGCAACATATTCAGCTTCAGCGGTTGAGAGTGAAATACAATTTTGTTTCTTTGATGACCAACACACTAGAGACCTGCCCAAGAATTGGCATGCACCAGAGGTTGATTTCCTATCATCTTTGTCACCATCCCAATCTGAATCAGTGTAACCACATAGAGAGAAACTTGAACCCTTGGGATACCATAACCCAAAATTTGGGGAATGAACCAAATATCGGAAGATTCGCTTGACTGCCACTAAGTGGCTTTCTTTAGGAGCGGCTTGGTACCTTGCACACAATCCTACACTTAACACGATATCGGGCCTAGATGTGCAAAGGTAAGGAGAGATCCGATCATGGATCGGTATACCTTTTGATCCACGTCTTTACCCTTGGGATTGAGCTCAAGATGAAACTTTGTTTGCATTGGGGTAGCAACGCCATTGAGATCCGTCATCTTGAACCTTTTGAGCATATCTTGGATGTACTTAGCTTGATTAATAAAGGTTCCCTCTCTAAGTTGTTTGATCTCAAATCCAAGAAAGAACCTGAGCTCACCCATCATGGACATCTCAAACCTGCCAGTCATAATGGATGGACTCAAGGCGAGCCACAGGAGCGTAGGTCTCGCCAAAATCAATTCCTTCCACTTGAGAGAATCCTTGAGCCACGAGTCGTGCTTTATTCCTCACAACAATGCCATTTTCATCCTGTTTGTTCTTGAAGATCCACTTGGTGCCGATAACATTGCGGCAATCCTTTGGTTTTTCTACGAGCTTCCAAACTTTGTTGCGTTCGAAGTTATTTAATTCTTCATGCATAGCAACAACCCAATCGGGGTCTTCAAGAGCATCAAAAACCTTCTTCGGTTCAACCATGGAAATGTGAGCTTGATGATCACAGAAGCTAGCAAGTTCTCTTCTAGTGGATACCCTTCGTCGTAGATCACCAACAACCTTGTCAAGAGTGTGACCTCTTAGTTCAAGGTTCCGATCAGCACGAGCCTTGCGACGATCCTCAATGTCCTTATTGTTTCTAGGAGGAGTTGATACAATATTTGTATCCTTGTCTTGATTACTGCCCTGCCCTTGACCTTGGTCTTCGTTAACGCCAGAAGATTGTTGCTGAATATTTTCTTCAGGCCAGGATAATCCGCTCCTTGGAGGGGCCGGACTATCCGTCCTGGGAGGTGAAGTACCAGAACCATCTTCCTGAGAATGCCTGACGGGAGTTGGAGACCCAGGGCCGGATACTCCGCCCCTGGGGGCCGGAGAATCTGGACTGGGAGCTTCAGAGTTGTTGACTTCTCCTTCGGATCCTCTGGAATGAGTTGGAGTGCCAGGGGCAGATTGTCCGCCCCTTGGAGGGGGCGGATAGTCCGGCCTGGGACTACCAACTTGTCCAGGGGACAGATGGTCTTCAGCAGATTGTGGTGTTGGTGCAGGATTGTCTCCAATAGTAGGATCTTGTTGATCTTGTGTAGATGATGGCTCCACATGTGTGGAGCATTGTCCTTCCCGATCCGCCACAAGGGGTTCCTCAATGGGGTGGAAAAATCCCACGCCCATTCTTCTTATGGCATCTTGGGGTATTTCAACATCTGCATCACAAACATCAACTTGCCCTACAAAGGAGCCGTTATTTTCATCGAACTCCACACTACAAGATTCTACAACAATCCCAGTGAGCTTGTTGTAGACTCTATAAGTGCGGGATTCGGCACCGTAACCAACAAAAATACCTTCTAAAGCCTTGGATTCAAATTTTGACAAACAGACACCTTTAATAAGAAAGAAACACTTACACCCGAATACCCTGAAGTATGAGATGTTGGGTTTGTTGCCGGTAAGTATTTCATATGGGGTCTTGTCCAAGATCTTCCGAAGGTAGAGCCGGTTTGATGAGTGACAAGCAGTGGATATGGCTTCAGCCCAAAAATTATAAGGAGACTTGAATTCAGCTAGCATAGATCTTTCCATATCCATCAAAGTCCGGTTCTTCCTCTCGGCTACACCATTTTGTTGAGGGGTGTACGCAGCGGAATATTGGTGTCTAATCCCCTCTTCGCTAAGAAACTCGCTTAAAGTGTAGTTCTTGAATTCTGAGCCGTTGTCACTTCTAATTGCCAGGATGGGAACATTGTGTTGACGTTGAACTTCATTGGCAAAGTCGGTGACAGTTTGTTGAGTCTCACTTTTCAGCTTGAAGAAATATACCCATGTATATCTTGAGTAATCATCGACAATGACCAAGCAATATTTCTTCCCACCAAGACTTGCATGAGAAGGAGGACCAAATAAATCCACATGAAGTAATTCCAAGATCCTCTTTGATGACACAATAGTCTTCCTCTTGTGGGGAGAGTCATGCATTTTTCCTTCAACACAAGCCCTGCAAACACGATCTTTGGCAAAAGAGACATTGTCTTTTAGTCCAAGGATGTGGCCACCCTTCTGGAGACTTTGCAAAGTTCTCATGTTGACATGGGCTAAAAGGCGATGCCATAGCCAGCCCACATCGGCCTTTCCGAATAGACACATCAGACCCGAAGTGGTTTTCCCCGAGAAGTCCACCACATACAGGTCATTTTCGACGTATCCAACGAAAGCGACCTTTAGAGACTTTCTCCACAAGAGTACCACCAAATCATCATCGATAAAAATAGCAAAACCCATCTTTCCAAGGGCACGAACAGAAAGAAGGTTGTAACCGAGGGTCTCAACAAGCATGACGTCCATGAGAGAGATATCGTGGGCAACCACAACCTTGCCAAGATCCAATACCTGAGATTTTGACTTATCACCATAGGAGACTGTGATATTATCATGATTTGGACGCATCTCCGTGATGATCTCCTTGCTTCCGGTCATATGACTAGTGCAGCCACTATACAGCACCCATTTCGACCCATTGGAAGCATAGCCCTGCAAGAAAATTACTTCTTGGTTTTAGGTACCCATTTTTCAATGGGTCCTTTCATGTTAGTAACAAGGGTCTCTGGGACCCAAATTGACCAAGCAATATATTCATCAAAAGGACCAACATAATAAGCATAAACATCGCCATAGTCATCACAGAAGAGTTCATAATTCGGATTGTGAGACCCTGCAAAACCAATATTATTAGTCTTGTCTTTTGTGACAATCTTCTCAACAGTGCTTGTCTTTAATTCCACATTCTTGGTCTTGTTCTTCTTGGTCTTCTTCTTCTTGGACTTGGTGACATACCCAAGTCCCTCTTTACTATGATTTGACCTTTGCTTGCCAAGGACTTCATCAAGCACACCTTTGTCCTTGGTAGTGATGTCCTTGATCACTTCTTTTTCCACATTAGCATTTTCCTTGTTACTATATGTTGAGTTTGACGAGCTAGGAGTATCATATTTGGCCAATCAACTTTGAAGCTGATCATGTGACTCATTGAGAATAGAGAACTCGTTTTTCAACGCCTTGTGAGCATTGTCAAGTTTCTCCAATTCCTCGGAGAGTCTATCATGAGCAGCCCCAAAGTCAATCCTTTCCTTCTTTAACTTCTTTGCCTTGGTGACAGCATTGTCACGTTCCTTAACGAGTTTAGTCACAATTTCTTCATGTGACTCTTCCATAGACTCAAGCCTCTCTTCAAGAGAGACCCGAGCTTCTTCTTCTTTAAGAGCATTTTTTAGGGATGCAATTTCCATTGCATCCTCCCTTTCAATTCTGCCCTTTTCTTCGAGGAGTGCTTCATTATGGGCCAGCTGATCCATAAGATCCTCAAAACGAACTTTGTGATCACCTTGCAAGTTAGTATAGAAATAATCCAAAGCAATAATCTCTTCTTTAACCTTAAGACTAGCAGGATCATCCATTATCCTCCCTACTTTGATATGGACACTCAGCTACGAAGTGTAGCCGGTCACCACAATTGAAGCATGTTCTCAGCTTGGGACCATTTTCTTTTCTTCCATAGGCTCCACTCTTGCGATCTAGTTCAGCTTTAGCCTTGGCTGGATCTTTCCAAAAGTTTCTTGCATAAAGAGCCAAGTATTGTCCGTGGATACTTTTTATATCCTCGGGACAGTCCAGACCTTCTACCGCATATTCATCATGATCAATCACACTAGTCTTCAAGGCCATGTCGAACCCCTTTTGCATCCCCATAGCTCGAGCACGAGCATCTTCGGCATTCTTGGCAGCCACTTTGAAAGCGGCCATTTCTTGAATTACCTCAATGGATGACATGAGGTGATAGTTATGCCTACCTTGGAGACTTTTCAAATCTGTGGGCTCAAATGGCATAAGAGCACTGACATACTTGCGCTTGATCCAAGCATCATCAACATGAGCTGCACCGTGGTTTCTGAAGGTTGTAGCTATTTCCTTGAGCCTCCTATACATGTCCTCGTGGTCTTCTCCATCCATCATATAAAATCCTTCAGCTTCATTGCTCAAGGCATCATATCTATTCCTTCTCATACTTTCATTTCCGATGAAGAGCTCAGTGAGGGCATCCCAAGCTTCTTTAGCTGTGCTAAGATGCTGAATGTGTGGCATGTCTTTGTCACCCACACCAAGCTGTATCATGTGTAGAGCTGTAGCGTTGAGTTGGCTATCGACCACTTCTCTTCTTGTGAGATTGTTGGGGTTTCCAACATGAAGACCATTTTCGATGATCTTACACAACTCTATATATGGAGGAACTGCACACATGAGATTTCATCAAAAATTGCCATTGAGAGAAAGTAGATGATGAAAGTTTGGGTGGATCACCCCTATTATGTATATGTGGGTGAGGGATACGAGGATCAGGGGAATACACATGAGAAACCTCATTGTATCCATCCTTACCTCTATCCTTTTTCGAGGAGGAGCTCTTGCTAGTATCATCACCTACCACTTCGTTATCTTTGGAAACAGTTTTACCCGTTTCCTTGGATTGCGGAGTGGTATCCTCAGAGTTAGATGGAGGTGATGTTGCGGATGTGGAGAGACGCATTATCAATTGACGCATCTCTTCCATCTTAGCCTCCATTGAACTCACCATGGTTGTTTCCAACGTCTTGAGATCGTTCATGGTGACTACCTCCGGAGCATCACTCCCATCTCCCTTGGAACCCATACTTCTCTTAGGCGGTTAAGCCCGAAATAAGAGCCAAGGCTCTGATACCAATTGAAATGGATCGTATGGGCACCTAGAGGGGGGGGTGAATAGGTGCTAACCAATTTTTAATACTTTTTCAATTTTAGGCTTGACACAAAGTAAATTCTCTAGATATGCAACTACGAGAATTTCCCTATATGTAACCCTAACTACTAAGCACGTAAAAGAGGAGCGAGGAAACCGTAGTGGAGCACGCGGAGACACAGGGATTTGTTTTACCGTAGTTCATTCCTTCTTAAAGGAAGTACATATGCGTTGGAGGGGTGGGCGGTTCTAAGACCACCACGCCACAATAGGCCTCACCCTATTCTCCGATGGATCTCGCCACGAGAGGCCTGATCCACCTTCTCCACTATTGGATCCCTTCGAGGCGGGAACCGGTGCCTTTTACAACAATATCGGGGCACACACCCACAACCGAATTGGGGGCTCCCGAGATGACAACAAGCTGCCACAAGAACAAGGTTTATCAATATAAACAAAAACGAGGATCTAGATATTTGCAAGAAATACTAGATCGGAGGTTCTCCAAATGAATGGAGAGGAGATGAAGCACTTGATTGCTGATGATGAAGATCGAGTTCTCCTCCTTCGATTCCCCAAGGGATGGGGCCTTTGGGTGGATCTAGGTGGAGCACTCTTGGATGAAGCTTTCAGATCTGATCTAGTCTTTTTCGAGATGAATCAAGAGTTCTGGCAGGAGGGGGAAGGCTGGCTTAAATACCCCCTCCCCAGATCTGGCTGTTGCACAACTTTGGGGGCGGATTATCCGCCCCCCACTTGGGGCGGATTATCAGCCCCCTGGGAAAACTCCGCCCCAAGGGCGGATTCTCCGGGGGAAACTCCGCCCCCTCTTGGGGCTTGCGCCTTGGTGAAGCTTGGTGAAGATCTTGGTGGGCGGATAATCCGCCCCCCCTAAGGGGCGGATTATCCGGCCAAGCCAAAAAGTCCGGCCAAAACTCTGCCCCCTCTCTGGGGCTTGCGCCTTGGCGATGAGCTAGGGGGGCGGATTATCCGGCGGGGCCGGAAAATCCGGCCAAAATTCCGCCCCCCTTCTGGTGCGCCTTCTTGGGCAAAGGGAGGGCAGATTATCCACCCCTGTTGGGGCCGGATTATCCGCCCCCAAAAGCAGAGTTCTTTTCCCTTTATTCTCAAATAGAGCTGCAACACTTCAACACAAATTAAATGATCCTTGGTATTGTTATCTAACACACAAAACACTAGGGATTAAGAAATGTTCTTTCAGCAGGGACACCACTACGGGCCAGGAGATGCGTGAGCGGGCCTCCTCGGCATCTCCGAGAAACTGGTCATAGAGGCACTCCCTAATATGTGAAATTAGTTAGCTCTGAGGCGTATTGATCTAGTTAGAGAAGTTACAAGCCGCAAGATGGTTTTCGAGAGAAGGGACACCACTACGGCCAGTTTCAGGGAGATGCCGACGAGCGGGCCTCCGGCATCTCCGAGAATTGGTCATAGAGGCACTCCTAATATGTGAAATTAGTTAGCTCCTAGGCGTATTGATCTAGTTAGAAGTTAGAAGATGCAAGATGGTTTCGAGCAGGGACACCACTACACGGCCTTGGGGAGATGCCGACGGAGCCCAGTCCTCCGGCATCTCCGAGAAACTGGTCATAGAGGCACTCCCTAATATGTGAAATTAGTTAGCTCCGAGGCGTATTGATCTAGTTAGAGAAGTTACAAGCCGCAAGATGGTTTTCGAGAGCAGGGACACCACTACGACCAGTTTCAGGGAGATGCCGCCGGATCCCATTCCTCCGGCATCTCCAAGAAACTGGTCAAAGAGCACTCCCTAATATGTGACTGCGCGCGTTTGGAGTACGAATCGAGACAACTTCTTCATAGTCCCGGTCCAGCAACAAAACGGGACTAACACTCAAGACATTTATTAATATTAAAAATTGAGACTACAAAACCGGGACTAAAGGCCACAAACCGCGAAAGATATCCTTCGGTCAACCCACAAACCGCGAAAGACATGAACTAGAGTTACATAATATGAGCATGAACTTCTTGGCATATGTCCTTCCTTATGATCGCTTCAAACATAACCATGGAGCATCTTCTTTACTTAACAGAATGCTTGGGTCAGTTTTCACTGTGAAGGGCGGAATTTCATCAAACTTATTATAATCTTCTGACATGTCTGTCTTGTCCTCGATTCCCATGATGTTTCTTTTCCCTGAAAGAACTATGTGACGCTTTGGCTCATCATATGATGTATTCGTTTGCATATTTTTTATTTTTTTCGGTCTGGAGGACATGTCCTTCACATAGAAAACCTGAGACACATCATTGTCTAGGACGACTGGTTCATCTCTATAACCAAGATTGTTGAGATCCACTGTTGTCATTCCGTACAACTGGTCTATCTTTACCCCTTCCCCATTCAGGTTGACCCATTTGCAGCGAAACAAAGGGACCTTAAAAGAGACTCCATAGTCTAGTTCCCATATCTCCTCTATGTAACCATAATATGTGTCCTTTTGTCCATTCTCGTCTATTGCATCAAAGCGGACACCACTATTTTGGTTGATGCTCTTTTTATCTTGGGCGATTGTGTAGAATGTATTCCCATTTATTTCGTACCCTTGGAAATTCAATACAGTAGAAGATGGTGACACGGCCAACAAGTATAGCTGATCTCCAACAGTGGTGTCATTCAAGAGATGTGTCCGCATCCAACCACCGAAAGACTTCATGTGTTCATCTGTAATCCATGATTCAGGCTTCCCCGGTTTTTGGAGCGTACAATATTCTTGTGTTCCTCGATATACGGAGCTGCCAAGGTGGAATTATGTAAAACTGTGTAGTGTGATTTAGTGAAAGAATCCCCGTCCCTACATATCATTTCTTTCTTTCCCAGCGTGCCTTTTCCACTTAGTCTTCCCTCATGCCGCGAGTCAGAAACACCAATCGGCTTAAGGTCAGGAATAAAGTCAACACAAAACTCAATGACCTCCTCTGTTCCATATCCCTTAGAGATGCTTCCTTCTGGTCTAGCACGGTTATGAACATATTTCTTTAAGACTCCCATGAACCTCTCAAAGGGGAACATATTGTTCTGAAATACCGGACCGAGAATGGCAATCTCTTCCACTAGGTGAACCAGGAGATGCGTCATAATATTGAAGAAGGATGGTGGGAACACCAATTCAAAACTAACAAGACATTGTACCACATCCTTCTTTAACCTTGGCAGAATATCTGGATTGATCACCTTATGAGATATTGCATTGAGGAATGCACACAGCTTCACAATGGGTACTCGAACATTTTCCGGTAGAAGCCCCCTCAATGCAATCGGAAGCAACTGTGTCATAATCACGTGACAGTCATGAGACTTCAGGTTTTGGAACTTTTTCTCTGCCATATTTATTATCCCCTTTATATTAGATGAGAAGCCCGACAGCACCTTGATACTGTAAAGGACTTCAAAAAATATTTCCTTCTCTGCTTTGGTAAGAGCATAGCTGGCACGACTTAAGTGACGCCCTTTATCCGTCTTGTTATGTGTATGCATGTTCTTTGGGTCTTTCATAATTTGTTGGTCCTCCCGTGCTTCTGGTGTATCTTTTGTCTTCCCATACACGCCCAGGAATCCTAGCAGGTGTTCACGCAAAGATTCTTCGTCACGTGCATCACGTCGATTGAAGAGCGGACACAGGACTTTCCAATATGGCAGCTCCCAAAATATAGATTTCTTCTTCCACATGGGTGCGTGTCCTGTAGCGACGCTGCTCGAACTGATTGACCGCCGGGACCCTTTCCAAAGATTACTTCTATGTCCTTGACCATACCAAATACATCATCACCAGCAGGGAGTTCAGGCTTCTTCCGGTGATCTGCCTCACCTTTGAAATGCTCGCCTTTCTTTCTTACGGGATGATTGGTCGGAAAAAATCGTCGATTCGCCAGGTACACAACCTTCTTGCATTTATGCATATATGTACCTTCAGTCTTATCTAAACAGTGTGTGCATGCCTTATATCCCTTGTTTGTATGTCCTGAAAGTTTACTAAGAGCAGGCCAATCATTGATGGTTACGAATAACAACCCTCGTAGATCAAATGGCTCCTGTTTGTTCTCATCCCACGCACGTACACCTGGTTTGCCCCACAACTGTAAGAGTTCTTCAACTAATGGCCTAAGGTACACATCAATGTCGTTGCCCGGTTGCTTCGGGCCTTGGATGAGCACTGGCATCATAATGAACTTACGCTTCATGCATAATCAAGGAGGCAGGTTGTAGATACATAGAGTCACGGGCTAGGTGCTGTGACTGCAGCTCTGCTCCCCAAAAGGATTCATGCCATCCGTACTTAGACCAAACCATAAATTCCTTGCGTCACCTGCAAAGTCTAGGAAGTCTCTCTCGATTTTTCTCCACTGTGACCCATCAGCAGGGTGTCTCAACTTCCCGTCTTTCTTACGGTCTTATTTGTGCCATCGCAACAACCTGGCATGCTCTTTGTTTCTGAACATGCGTTTCAACCTTGGTATTATAGGAGCATACCACATAACCTTAGCAGGAACCCTCTTAGGAGGGGCTCTCCTCAACATCACTGTGGTCATCTCATCTGATCTTATACCGCAACGCATTGCATACCGGGCATTTACCTAAATTCTCATACTCCTTACCGCGGTAGAGGATGCAGTCATTAATGCATGCATGTATCTTTTGCACATCTAATCCCAGAGGACAGAGAGTCTTCTTTGCTTCGTAGGTACTCTCGGGAAGTTCGTTATGTTTTGGAAACTTCGGCTTCATTATTTTCAACATCTTTTCAAATGAGGAGTCAGTTAGACCACACTCTGCCTTCCATCGCAACAATTCCAGTGTGGTACCGAGCTTTGTGCTGCCATCTTCACAATTTGGGTACAACAATTTCTTGTGATCTTCTAACATGCCCTCTAACTTCAACTTCTCATTTTCTGTTTCACAGTCTCGCTTTGCATCAGAAATGACCCTACCAAGTTCATCAGCCGGCTCATCTGATGCCCATTCTTCACCTCTTTACTCTCCATTGTATTCCATTGTAGTATCACTGTATTTAGGAAACATATGATGATAGTTGTTATCATCATCTTCTTCTTCACCATGTTCCATCATAACCCCTCTTTCCCCGTGCTTGGTCCAGCAATTATAGTTGGGCCTGAAACCTTTCATAATCAGGTGGCCACGAATGATTTTCGAGGAAGAGTACTCCTTGTTGTTCTGACATTGAACACATGGACAACGTATAAAACCATTCTCTTTGTTTGCCGTAGCCACATCGATAAATTTATCCACGCCTTTCATATACCCGGCTACCACGTCACCGTACATCCATTCCCGACCGTTCATCTGCATCATATAAGTAAGTTTATCAAAAACAGGACATCATAAATAGTAAAATGACCAATTCACATCGACACATGCATTGTATCAATGACAGAGAAAAGATAAGATTGCTAACCTCGATCGAGGGAAATAAAGAGGAGAAAGCTCAAGTGCGTCTCGGACACCTTCTATATTTTTGTTCTATGAGAAATTGAACGGGATTATTCACTCAAACATTTCATCAAACACCTTGAATGCATGCATAGGAGAGAAAAACTAGCACACCCCTCACACCTTCCACCAAGAGAAAAAACAGAGTGGAGGCAGAGGTCAGCATTTATTGAGGCGGAACATACGTCCGGTTGGAGCCACCAACCGGGACTAAAGGTGCCACGCCACGCGTGGTATAAACCTTTTGTCCCGTTCTTGGCTCCAACCGACATATGCTTCGCCAACCGGACGATGCCTCCTCGGCCTCGCGCCGAATCGGAGCAGCGTTAAAGATTAGTCGGTTGGTGGCGTAACCGGGACTAATGCTCCGAGGAGGCGCGAACGGATGACCCTTTTTCCACTAGTGCGTCCTCCGTTTTTTTAAAAGAATGTGTATATATAATTTTTGTCAACAGTCAAAATTTATACGCTAATTTCGGCTGTATTAACAGAGATTAGTTATGAAGAGATACAGAGCTACTAGCAATCTTCGTTGTTGTTGTACTCCGTATTTAAAATTTAGATAGGGAAAGACTACCGAAGCAAAAGAGTTTCAAGGATACGCGAAACTCTCCCAAACTGAAACAGACAGATCTGTAAAATAAATATCGTTCGTTCGATGCGCACGTCACTCTCCTTTGCTATCATCGTGCGGCTAAATTTCATCTGCTAAATGCTATCCACGTAGCTAGCTTGATGTTTGATAGGACCTTAAAACGGAATCGTTACCAATAATCTTGCCAAGTGTGTTAAAAAAATCTTGCCAAGTTGCAGTCATGCAAGCTACGTTTTAATCTCGAAGCTACACTTCCCCCGTCCGTCCGTCCATCCATCCATCCATCCATCCATCACATCTATCACGCTGTGCCAAGAAGGCACGAAAGAAGCCGTACCTACCATGTCTTCCTCCCACGCCGGCGTCCCCGACGTCGCCGGCAGCTACAGGGCGTGCGACACGGTCGTGCTCTTCTGCCTCGCCTTCGCGTGCGGCGTCCTCGTCCTCGCGTTGGCCGTCTGCTTCAGGCGCATCTTTGCGCAGGCCGGGTACGCCTCAGGCGGCCCGGCGGCGTCGTCGTCTGTGGCCGCCGGAAGAAGAAGCAGCCGGCGCGGCGGACTGGCGCCGTCCGAGCTCGCGGCCATCCCCAAGTCCACGTACCGAAGGGGCGCCGGCGCCGGCGGGTGGGCGCAGTGCGCGATCTGCCTCGCCGTGGTGCCGGACGGGGAGGTGGTGCGGCGGCTGCCGGCTTGCGGGCACATGTTCCACGTCGAGTGCATCGATCTGTGGCTCTACTCGCACCCGACGTGCCCGCTCTGCCGGTGCGACGTCGGTCACGTGGCCGCCGCAGCTGGTGACAAAGTTTGAGCAAGCACTCCTGGCCGGAGCATTGGATGACGAGAAGAAACATGTTCTAATTAGTATAGTACGGAGTACCTCTTTTATACTAGGTATACTCAGGGTAGAGTTTCGTTTTGAGATTACAAGCAACCTGACTGTTTTAGTAATGTCGTTGACCTGTTCTTGAAGCCGTTTCGTTTTGCGATTATATATTGAAACCGTTCTAGATTTTTTGGTGTAATTTTGCGTGCTATATGTAAATTAAGTATTGATGAACATCCATATATAGTGGAGAATAGGGACCTTTTGAATGTAGCAAATGAAATATTTGGATCAGATTGAGCTGAATAAAATACGGGATGGCTCCATCTGGATAATGGTAGGGCCTAAGATCATCTCTACAGACACACCCAAATTGCGACAGGCAACAGCGTCGGGCAATGCCTTTGGGCCGTTCCGAACTGCCGGCAGTTTGGGGTGCCCTGCCAACACCGACGCTCCTCCTCAAGAGTCCCTGAAATCTGAACAAATCTATAACAAACCGGTGAATTTCAAACCATTTAGGTTTTTGTAGAAAGTTTGAATGGAAATCTAAAGTAAACGCAAACTACTAGCGGCGGTAGCGGCTAGGGTTCCATAGCACTGTTCCCGTTGTCATCATAGTTTTCACAAGGGTTGGCATCAGCGTCGGCGTCCCAGCCGCGCCAGGTGATGAGGGTTAACCTCGTGGGGTGGCCCGATCTTCATGAATTTGGTGTGTGGAGGATTCGAGGGGAAAGGCGATGAACTTGATGTACACGGCGAATACAAGATAAAGATACAAACCTAACGCACATACACGGTTATGTTTTTTCTTTTTTGCCCAAATCACGAACACAATAAAATCCACGTGAAAGAGAGCGCTAGGTAAAGATCCACGATGGAAAGATCAACTCGAAGAGGATACAATATTTTTGTGAAGAGATTGCAATTAATAGAGACTGAAAGGGAGATATCAACGCAATAGGTGTACAAGACAGAAAGATTCGTTTCAAACGAGGAGGGTCTTGTACAACCTTTAATCTAGATCTAGATCTAAAGAGAGGCTCTCCTATAGAAAAGTGGATGCTAAGCCAATTGAACTCAAATTTATTCGAATCTAGGTCTGAGCTAGGAGGGGTCTATTTATAGTGCTAGGGTGAAGGTACAAGTTGTGGCTAAGATTACATGGCTGAAGGGCTATTTAGGACCGCAGACCCGCATCAGCCGGTAGTATCGGTCAGGGTTTTGCCTTCCGTTTTGAGGCATCGTGGCGCCGGCTTCTTCTGCACGTTGCGAAGTGGTGGTAGTTTCGGTAGGGCAGAGGTTGTACCGGTGATGAGGCGGTGGTAGTTCTGGTGCACTTTCGTCTCAGTTTTGGTAAAAGGGTGCCATCATGATGGATGTATACTAAAGGTTGACGCCCTTTTAGCGGCACCTTGGCCTGAACTTGGGCGGTAGTATCGGTGCAACTTTTGGGATTGATGGTAGTACCGGTGCACACTACTAGGAAAACAGCTATAGATAATCAACACACTCGTGGCGCACAGGGTAGGTAGTGCCCCACAGGTAAATAGACGTGGCGCACGGCTGAAAAGTGCCCCATGGGTAAGTCGCATACCGGTGGCGCACATGCCACAGGTGCGCCACCACTATGTATGGGCCAGGGCACATGTGGTCGCAGGGCACAAGTGGTCGCATGCCACTTACCCGTAGGGCACCAAAGGTATGTTTCTACCCTTGGCACAACACTATGTGGTGCTGACATGGTTATGCCCTATAGGTACCTGACGTTAGCCTACCCGGTTCAGCACAGTGGAGGCCCACACGAAGACCTGCTGCAAACGTGAATCCCAAGGAGACTTCGGATGGACCAAGATCGGAGAGAACTCTACTTATTGAAGGACACGACTAAGTGTAGATAGGATTTCAAAGGGGTTAACCCTAATCTGTAACCGACTTGACCTACCCGATACTTGGCCTCCCCATATAAAGGCAAGGAGGGCATGGCGAGAAGGCTCTCTCAACTCTCATACCCTAGACACACCTAACGCTAGATTGCATCTGCGCACCCTTATAACCATCGGCATCGCCATCAATCAAGAACAGACAAGCAGGAGTAGGGTTTTCCCTCCAGGGGCCTGAACCTGGGTAAACTTCGTGTCCCCTTGCTGTGAGTCTGTTAATCGTCCCGCGATCTCCAGCCTCCCTATCTTCTCTAACCCCAAGTCCATAACAATGGGAATTGACGAGTCAAACCCTCGTCAATTGGCGCCTTCTGTGGAAACTAGGGACTCTGATCTTGCGATTGTGACGGTGCCATCCACCATCGTCTTCGACTCATCCGCGACGGAGAATCACCTCTTCTTTGGCTCCATCGACTTCACCGTCCACTCACCGGCAACTCATCGAAACTTCGATTCCGTGGGAGACGGAGTCAAATTGATGTTCGGGAGCTTCTTCTTTCAGGTGGGCAAAATTAGCACCCTACGCCTCTCTTAGCGAATACTGTCGCCGACAGTCGTACCCGCTCCGTCGGTGCCACCAATCGGTATCCTGAGTGCACCGTCGCTGACAGGCGATTCGGATAACTGTAGCTGCTGCAACTCCGACCTCTGCGACCCTCCTACGGAGGAAGGAACCCACGGTTCCGGATCAGAGAGATGTGGGAGCAACGATATCCCCCATCGCTACATGTGCGCGACCATCCACGATGGTCACGTCGACAATGAAGCTGATCCTACGTCTCCCCCTCCCAACCAGCAGGCTCCTAATTCGGCGAACGGAGGAAACGGTCCACCCCCGGCCAATCCCAATGGGAACGGGGAACCCGAGGCTGCCAACAGCGGCAATCGCAATCACCAAGATATCCGTCTCAATGACGCTTAGTGGGAGAGGGTCCGTGAAGATGTGCGAGGTACCGATCCTCTACCACTCGATGCTTCTCGCGACATGCTGATGAGATATCACTGGATCCTCATCAATAAGCACAATCGCCAAGTCGTGCAACAAAAGGAGCTCGAACAGCGCATGAGAGCAGCTAACAATTCAAGCATGCGGCGAGCTGCGCTCTCTTCCGCCGGCGGATCCTCCTCGAAAGGCTATGACGACCACAAGCACTGCTCCCGCATGGAGCGCATGGACCCCGCTACACGATGCGAGGCCACCAAAGCACTCGACATGTCCTTCAGGTCGATGGACTCGTAGGGCAACATCATGCCCAAGGCACCACAGGTCGCGGTCATGGCGGCCACCACCTACCTGGAAGAAAATCCACCACCGGCGGGGGATCCCCGATACGCAATCCATAAATCTACGATTGCAGGTCTCGGGCTTGTCAGAGCCATGATGCACGACGATACGACTCCAAAGCCGAAGAAAAAGGCTGCGGTAAAATTCACTAGAAGCCGCACACCTTCATCCTACGAGGAGGAGCATGACTTGTCGTGTCGTCGCCGCAGCCTATGGCGCAGGAGATGCAACTACGACACCCGTGACGATCTCACACAGCGCAATATCGACAAAATCAAGCGCAAAACACGCGTGATCCACGGAGTCCTAAGAGGAAGACACGGAGCTATGCGACGCCAGGTGCTTCAGCAGGGCCATACAACAAACGCGGATACCTAAGGACTTCAAGCTTCCTTCGGATAACCTGAAGTTCGACGACATATATGAGCCGAAGATCTGGCTCGACGATCATATTTCGTCAGTCAAACTCCATGGCGGGAGCAAAAACACAGCCATGCAATGCCTTTAGCCACAGATGACGGGCGCGGCCAGAGCCTGGCTCAACAACCTCCTTTCCGGATCCATCCGCAGCTGGGAAGAGATGGTGTACTGCTTCATCTGCAACTTCAAAGGCACCGGCAAGAGACCGTCTTCAATCGAGGAGCTACGAGCCTGTTGCCAATGGTCCAACAAGTCCATCCACTCGTACATACAACGTTGGTCCATCATCAAGAATTCCGTCGAGAACATCTCGGAGGAAAGGGCAATTGACACCTTCAACGGAGGCATAAGATGCTACGAATGCAGAGAAGATCTCGGGCGTGTCAAGTCCAAAACCATCGATCACCTGATGGACATAACCAGACGATGGTGAGGATGCCGTCAACAAAACACGCTCGGATGACAAAGACGACTTCGGCCGCAGATACGATCGCCGAGGAAAAAGAAGAGCGCGCGTCTACGACGAGCTTGAAGAGGTCGATATGGTCGCAGCTGGCTACGCTGATCACCGTGAGGATGGACACCGCAACAACGGGTATCGCAGCGACAACTACCATGATAGAGGAAAGACAACACAAACATGGAAGGGCTGCAAACGCGATGGCAAGCCATCCGCACTCGACAAACTGTCGGGTCCCTGCACCATCCACTTCTACATTGACAAGCATAATGGCAAAAAGAAGGCCAGCCACATGCTGAAGGACTGCAGGGATTTCCAGAAACTCCACGAAGGCTACGCCCAGATTCGCCCCCACCCTAGGAGCCGTCGCACATGGAGCTCCACCTTCGCCACCCGGATCACCAACATAGTGTCACATTCCAAAATTTTCCAAATTTTGTAATGTGAAAAATAAATAAACAAATAAACAATTTTTGAAATTTAGGGTGAAAAGAAACTTTTAATTTCTAAATTGAAACTTAAAATCCCATCTTGAGCAAACTTTGAAGAAAGTTTGAATCCAACTAATTCAAATCAAGTGAAATGCATTCTTCATAAATGCATCTTGAAATTTAAACACTTGTAAAAGAAACCAAAACCCCAAAACTCTAATGGTATAAAATCATTTCAAAAGATATCTCTAAGCCTATGGATTTGATCCATATAATTTTTTTGGTCAAACAAGCATTTAAAAATGATCAAGAATGACAAATAGAAATAATATAAAACCATATGAATTGGTTTCACTTAATTTGGAGCCATAGATAAAATCTTATAAATTTAATAAGATAAGGAAATTTAATTTCCAAAGCTAATAAAGTACCTATCTAGAAATCCATACCAAATGGTGAGAAAATAATCCTAAAGGGATTTAAAAGGATAAACAAACACTAAATAAAATTTTACAAATTGGAAACACCAAGTTTGGATCTATAAATAAAAAGATATGAATTTTATAAGTTAAAGAAATAAATATTAAATTTTGGCCTAATCCATAAGCAAATGGAATGAATATAATCCAAATCCAAATAAAATAAAAGGATAAAGAATTTCCAAATAAAATAAAATGGCATTAACCAAATTCTATTTCTATTTGAATAAAGACAAAATCCCTGATGGAAAAGATTAATTAAATTAGGGAAAAATAATTTGAATTCACCCAAGTGGAATAAAAGTTATTTAATTAAATGGAATCAAGAAAATCACCTAAATAAAAATTATGGAATTAAAACCATAATTGATTTCATTGGAATAAAAACAAAGACCCAATTTAAATGATTAATAAATCATATTTAAAATATTCCAAATAATTCACTTTGAATTCACTTTGACACCCTAATAATTGAATAAAACCTACTGAGTAGGTTTGATAAAAATATGGATTTCAAATAAAGCTTTAAAACACGTTAAAACCTATTTTGAAATAAAGACAAATGACTATTTATAAAATAAATAAAAGACCCTAAAAAGAATAAAAGAATTATTCTAAATTTGACTTCAGAATGTGTTGATAAACAATATCAAAATCTACACAAAGTTTGGAAGAAGTTTGAATTCAAATGAATGTTTGAAATGATTAAACAAAATCAAAATAGATAAATAGAAAAAGAAAAGGAAAAACAAATTTGTACAAAAAAATGATTCGCACCCACAGTTTCACCCGCTCACTCGCTGACTGCCAGACCCCACCACTCCTCTTTTTCTGTCGCTGACAGCACAACCCCACCCGTCAGTTTTCTTCCTCACCGGCCCGCTAACCACGCCTCGCCGATCGTTCCTGCCGTTATCTCTCCGGCTTAATTCCGCGGTAATGGCGTAGTAATCTATCCTCGCAATCACGCTCTATAAATACCCTCTCTCTTCTCTCTCTTTCCCCTCAAACCCCGCTGCCAGAGAGCCACCAGGCTGCCTCGAATCGACTTTGCACCGCCACGGCCTCGACAACCTTCCGGCGACGATTCCGGCCAGACACCGTCGCCCCTTACCTTGAAGATCCCACGAGCGTGTTCCCCAGCGTCCCCCGCATCCGCCAGCACCTTCCCCTTGCCCGCTCGCGCCCTAGAAGTTCGACAGCAACGACACCTCCTCGCCACCGCCGTCTGCAACGTCTCCGGTGAGCCCTAGCGTCCGAACCCGCGCTCGCCTTGTACTCTAGCTCAAGCTATCTTGATATCCATCATCTTGCGCATCCCCTGATGCTCGCCATTCACTCGCGCATGATCTGTAGGCTCGCCTTCGACGACGACAGCAAGCGCCAGACGCCGACGACCACTACGGCGAGGAATTGCCAGTGACCCCGTGCACCCCTGTCGCTGCAGAGACCACGTTGAGCTTCAGCAACACTCCGCAAACCCGGTGAGCCACCTCATACTCTCCCTCGCTTCCTTTAGCCGCCGCAGCACCGCTAGCAGAACGCCGCCGCCGCGCAGCCGTCGCAGCGCCGCTACATTCTGATAGAGTCGATTAGGGCCATGCGATTTAGATCGGACGGATGCGATAGAATCTAAAACGAAGGGGTATAGAAAGATCTGTGCCGTGTGATGTTAAGTAGATCCTGCGGTCCACGTTTCTCGATCCGCCCGAACCGGTACCAGCGAATCAGAACTCACCATGTGGCCAGGGTCTGATCTGAATTAGAAAATTTGATCTATTAGATGCTAGATTTTGTAAAATCTATAACTTTTGATCCACACGTACAAAGTTTGCAAATTTTATATCAATGGAATCAGCAATACAAGTACTTTCCAACCATGCACTTTGTTTAATGAATTTCTTCTGTTAAATTGGTTATTTTTTTGCAGAAAACTTGTGTAGGCATATTTAGAATATAAAATTCATTCTAAAATTATTTTTGTGATAAAATCTTTGGCAAATGGATTGTTTTGAACCTACTGACCATATAAACCAACTTGTGGATTCAAAGACATATTTTTTGAAGCAAAAGAATAAATCTTTGATTTAGAACATTTCTAGTCAAATAAAAAAATGTTTATATGTTAAAAATGCTGTTGTGGAAAAACCTTTGTGAAATGTTTTGATTTAAACTCTCTGACCCTAAACATAAAGTTTTATGATTTAAAAATATACTTTGTGGACCCTATAAAAATTATTGCTTTGCTAAAGGCATTTTCAACCACATAAAATATTGATTTGGTTTTAAAAATGGTTTATAAGTAAAATCTTTTGCAAATGGTTTAGCCACTTTTATAAAATGACCAATAGGTGTTTTAGAATGTTTATAACCTATTATAAACCACTTTTCCAAATAAAACAAGCTTTAGCATGCTTGCATGCATTGCTTTGTTTCTATTATTTTATGTGATGTTTGCTTGAATGGTAGATTGAATTCTTGCTTGCTTGATTGAATTGTAGTGGAACTTGAAGAGTGTGATCATTGCAAGATCAAGGAGTGAACCTATAATTATCTACCAAAAAGGCAAGTGATGCTCCATACTTTTGTCCCATTATTTTCACTATGCATTAGTGATATTTCTAAAGTAGGACTTGCATGGAATTTTTGCTAAGTGTAAACTATGCCATGGGAAATCCTAGGAGATGAAACCTTAGTATAAATTTCCTAAGTTAAGATTCCTACTACTATCATGCTTAGCTTAGCTAGTAGAAAACAAGGGTGGAATATATTCATACTATGGAATATTTCTAAGTCAAGGACTTGTGTTTTGTTTAATAAAACAACTAAGTGAATGAAACACCTGGATGGAATGGTTTGTGTTGATTGGTTACACTAGTCCCATTTCTATGGTTTACCTTGTGTATCTCACTTGTGGAATGCCACCCAGGAACAAAGAGATTTGAGATGTCAAATGTTGAGAAGCTTCAAGTGCAGCCACTTGGCATTATGGGCTCTGCCTGGATCATATAGGTTGCAATAACTTAGCCAAATGGACAGTTGGTGGTAGGGGATGATAGGTTGGAACGCGTCCATTCTGGTCTAAGGGAAGGCTTCTGAAAGATCTTGTCTTGGTGAAACCAAGTCTTGTGGGGAAAGTGCACCACCTCTGCAGAGTGTAAAATCTAAGTACTTAGCCATGTCCCTGGTAAAGGACAATTTGAGCATCAAGACATGGAAGCTATCAAGAATCTCCTCATCCCAATTTCTAAGTTAAAAAAATTTTGTGGTTGAACAAGGGTTTAAGGATCACCAATTTCTATTGGGAGATGCCTTGGGTGATTTCTGACAAACAAAAACTTAGTGTTTTCAAATGATAATGAAAATCTATTTTGAGCAAAGCAAGCCTAAGCTCCAGTTAACCAAATGCATATAGATGATAGACTCCACTATACTACCATAGTATCACTTGCTAATACAATTCAAATGTATTGACCCTTGTGGCTGTAACTTATTATGTTGCAAGTTTGTTTGATGTTAGTGAAGTGTGTTGATTAGGATTACAAGTCTACAACCAACATGATTTCCTGTGGCACTTTGAAGATGAAGGACCCCAAGCTATAGTTATATTCTACTACATTGTAATGAGATAGCCAAATGAGCTATGTAAGATGTAGTAAATTATTTTATTCCTGGTTATAAAGTTGTATTATGACCTTTGTTTCTGGATATTACATCTTAACTGTGGATGCTAGCTATTGATCCAGGGACTAGCATTTTAAACACGGGGATCTCTACCTTATTAAAGGTTGGGACCTCTACAGATGGTATCAGAGCACTGTGTTGCCTGTAGGTTTGTAACCCTAGGATTGGACAAAACCACTTAAAAAATAAGACTTGTATTTGTTCAAAACTTATTTACAAACAATCTTGTAAACTCTTTCCTCAACCTTTTTGGTTTTGATTCTACATCTCTTCTATTTCCAACTTGATGGACAAAGTCTCCTCCATGACCAAAGACTTAAACTATATTTTCACCAAGGACTTCAACTTTGGATATCACTAAGGACTACAAGTGAGACAGGAAATATTACTCAAGAATCGAAGACTAAGGAAACACAACTTAGAAGGAACCATCATCATCTTTGAAGTTTATTGGCCAAGATACAATAGATTCTCCATGGATATAAAGATCTTGTTCATGAAGAGTCAACTAAGAAGAATGGAAAGATCTCAAGTGAACCATATAGTTGGACCACCATGTTTAGTTTAAATCAAACCCACCAACCTATGTGGTGTAGCAAAAATATTTTGTTGCCTAAAAATGTGCTTGAAACTTGTTGTTTGAAGTGGAATGTTTATTTGTGAATGTTTGCACATTCTAATCTTTTTCCTATTCTAATCCCACTCCAACCCAAACAGATGACTACTCCAAGAAACTCCAACATCAAGGGTGATGACAACAACAACAACCAAGATATGCACATGAGAGAACTCATAACAACCCAAACCCAGTTGAACCAAGTGACAACTCAGATTTTAGCCAACTACAATGAGTTAGACCCAACCATGCGAAAGTTTTTGGAAACCCAAACCCAATTGTTGCATAGGATGACAAGTCAAATGATCAACATGGGAGACAACCCTTCCCAAGGAGTTTGTGATAACAATGATGTCAAGGATGATATTATAGAAGGAACTCAAGCTTGCAATATTTGTGGAGACAAAGATCACATTTCCCAAGAGCATGAAGGTCAATGCCCCAATTGTGAAGAGAAACATCCAACTAATCAATGCCCCACATCTCAAGCTACTTGTTTCCTATGTGAAGGAAATAATCATGTCCCTATACAATGCCCCATCTATTCCATAGTTCAACAAAGGAAACAAGGTGGAGTGCATCAACATATTGTAAACCCCCATGAGGGAACAACTTCCACCAAGAAGGATGAAGACAAAGGAAAATCTCAGCTTGCACCTCCATGAAATATGACTCAATTTGATGGACCAAAGAGGAGACATATGTATTACCCAAGGAAACGATTAAGGAGACCAGGAAACTTTCCCACCTTTGAGATAAGATATGAAGAGCATGAACTAGAAGCACTCATAGCTTTGGAGAAACCCAAGAAGAAGAAGGACAAAAGTCAAGTGAAGTGTTGCCATTGCAAAGAGATGGGACACTATGCCAATGAATATCCAGAGAATAAGAAGAAATATAAGGAAATTATCCAAGTGTGGTGCAACAACTGCAAATATCTAGGCCATTATGTGTCAACTTGTCCACAGAAGATACGTGAAGAACTCAATCTTGTCACATGTTACAATTGTGGTGATCAAGGACATTATGCAAGCAATTGTCCAGAAAAGATGAAGCACAAGATAAACAAACCTATGAAGGATCTCAGCCTTGTCACATGTTTCAAGTGTAGAAACAAAGGACACTATGCATATGTTTGCCCAGAGAGGTTTCAACAAGATCCCAAGCAAGGCAAGAAATAATCTAGTTGGAAAATTTTAAGGGTGGTAGTACCCTAGTTGCTTTGAGCCAACTTGTAACCCCTATCTTTCCCAAATCTCGGGACGAGATTTATTTTAAGGGAGGTAGCCTGTCACATCCCAAAATTTTCCAAATTTTGTAATGTGAAAAATAAATAAACAAATAAACAAATAAACAAATAAACAATTGTTGAAATTTAGGGTGAAAAGAAACTTTTTATTTCTAAATGGAAACTTAAAATCCCATCTTGAGAAAACTTTGAAAAAAGTTTGAATCCAGCTAAATTCAAATCAAGTGAAATGCATTCTTCATAAATGCATATTGAAATTTAAACACTTGGAAAATAAACGAAAACCCTAAAACTCTAATGGTAGAAAATCATTTCAAAAGATATCTCTAAGCCTATGGATTTGATCCATATAAAAAAAATTGGTCAAACAAGCATTTCAAAATGATCAAGAATGACAAATAGAAATAATATAAAACCATATGAATTGGTTTCACTTAATTTGGAGCCATAGATAAAATCTTATAAATTTAATAAGATAAGGAAATTGAATTTCCAAAGCTAATAAAGCACCTATCTAGAAATCCATACCAAATGGTGAGCAAATAATCCTAAAGGGATTTAAAAGGATAAAAAAATACTAAATCAAATTTTACAAATTGGTAACACCAAGTTTGGATCTATAAATGAAAAGATATGAATTTTATAAGTTAAAGAAAGAAATATTAAATCAGGAATATTTAAAGACCAAATTAAATTTTGACCTAATCCATAAGCAAATGGAATAAATATAATCCAAATCCAAATAAAATAAAAAGGATAAAGAATTTCCAAATAAAATAAAATGGCATTAACCAAATTCTATTTCTATTTGAATAAAGACAAAATCCCTAATGGAAAAGATTAATTAAAATCAGGGAAAAATAATTTGAATTCACCCAAGTGGAATAAAAGTTATTTAATTAAATGGAATCAAGGAAATCACCTAAATAAAAATTATGGAATTAAAACCATAATTGATTTCATTGGAATAAAAACAAATACCCAATTTAAATGATGAATAAATCATATTAAAAATATTCCAAATAATTCAAAGTGTGAATTATTTGACACCCTAATAAATGAATAAAAACTACTGAATAGGTTTGATAAAAATATGGATTTCAAATAAAGCTTTAAAACACATTAAAACCTATTTTGAAATAAAGACAAATGACTATGTATAAAATAAATAAAAGACCCTAAAAAGAATAAAAGAATTATTCTAAATTTGACTTCAGAATGTGTTGATAAACAATATCAAAATCTACACAAAGTTTGGAAGAAGTTTGAATTCAAATGAATGTTTGAAATGATTAAACAAAATCAAAACAGATAAATAGAAAAAGAAAAGGAAAATCAAATCTGTAAAAAAAATGATGAAAAGTAGCCAGCCCAGCAAACCCAGCCCACTGGCCTAGTTAGCCCATTTAACTCTCCCCGCGAGAAAAGTGATTCACACCCACAGTTTTACCTGCTCACTCGCTGACTGCCGGACCCCACCACTCCTCTTTTTCTCTTGCTGACATCACAACCCCACCCGTCAGTTTTCTTCCTCACCCGCCCGCTGACCATGCCTCGCCGGCCGTTCCTGCCGTTATCTCCCCGGCTTAATTCCGCGGTAATGGTGCAGTAATCTCTCCTCGCAATCACGCTCGATAAATCCCTTCTCTCTTCTCTTTCTTTCCCCTCAAACCTGCTGCGAGAGAGCCACCAAGCTGCCTCGAATCGACTTTGCACCGCCACGGCCCTGACAACCTTCCGGCGACGATTCCGGCCAGACACCGTCGCCCCTTACCTTCCAGATCCCACGAGCGTGTTCCCCAGCGTCCGCCGTATCCGCCAGCCCCTTCCCCTTGCCTGCTCGCGCCCCAGAAGTTCGAAAGCAACGACACCTCCTCGCCACCGCCGTCTGCAACGTCTCCGGTGAGCCCTAGCATCCTAACTCGTGCTCGCCTTGTACTCTAGATCAAGCTATTTAAGTATGTGATGATTGTATGGTGATTGCAAGTAGTTACGTATTGTTTGGTGATTGTACCTCATATTTATTCATAGACGCTAGTACCGACCAAGGATACTACGAGGAGGAAGGAGGATACTACGAAGAGGAAGCCAAGGAGAACTTCAACCACTGCTCTGCACAAGGCAAGCTAACACTTGCAAGATACTATACCTATGCAAGCTGATATTATACCAATGCAAGCTAACACTTGCAAGATACCTTACTGATGCCACGAACCCATACCTGTGAGATGACTACTTTATGCCTTAAGCATATGTGATCATACCCACTTGCTAAACCAATCCTAGTTTTATGGCAAACTTCTTACTTTATTTTCTTTATCAAAGCTTACTTAGAGTCTACCTAAGAGTTTGGTAGATACTAGACAGTTGTGCTGAAGGTTGCTTAAAGAGCATAAAAATTGGCCTAAGCTAGAAACTTTGATATCAGCCTAAGACATAAGGTTGGACTTAGTGAAACTCCACCAGTTACCACCCCTCATTATTACTACCCCCACCTGTAGATGCTAGTGCTAAGCATAAAACTTGATCAACTTTTAGATGGGATTACTTGGTGGAAAAATGGTTATGAAAACCTTGGAATGATGGATCATTCTATTGAAATGTTATGGACATGTGTTTCCAAACACTTGATGATTTTGGTGATGAAAATTTTGAGGCATGAGCCTTAGCCCTTTATAAAACTGATGGTTTTCTGGATGCGATACCATTCCAATTTTTGCGTACAACCACAATACTCGAAGATTGGGTAGGGCTTGACTGGAAACTTATATACCTTAGTATTAGTTCCCTCACGGCCAAGGTCTGAGCTGAGGCTACCTTGTGAAGATTGTCCACCTGTGCAGTACCCAAGATGACAGATGGTCATGGTTGGGAGGCCAAACTCACAGGAGAGGTGCTTATACTAGGGAGTGTAATTGAAAGGTTAGGATTGATTATCCGCATACTGAGTATGGTGAGTTCAGGATTTGTTCCTGACGGATGTATCGAATGTTGTGGTGAAAGTGTACAATCTCTGCAGAGTGTCAAACTATTCGAATAGCTGCGTCCGCGGTTATGGACAGTTGGAGTGGCCATACTGTTCCCCTGTCAGACTTTTAAAATGACTTGTGAAATGAATTGAGACTTTGACTTGAACACAACAGAGTTGTGACCTGAATTACAAGATCCCACTTAGGAGTTATAAAATTGTGACTAGCTTTGGAACCTAGTAAAGATAAACCTGGCTTTTTGCAAAACAACCCTAGAGCCTAGTGTCCTATTATCCACAGGCTATTCCCATGGCTTAAAGAGTACTCATGGCTTTGTCCCTGGCTATTCCCATGGCCAGACTATGAAGAGGAGTACCTCGAAGATGGACCCCAGGAAGTTTACGACAACTAGGATCATCTCCCATCGTCATCATTGCCTGTGACACCGAAGATGGAGCTTCGCCTACGCTATCGTTATGATTACGTATTCCGATGCTTGATGTTGTATTAAGAATTGGATCATGAGATCCCTATTTGTGTAAGAAATTATGTATCGTTTGTAATGGATGAAGTACTATGGTATCCAATTCTGTTATGTCTCGCAAAAATGGCAATCCTGGGATTGCGATGTATGGCATAACAGGCATCTAGGATTGAAAAAATCTGGGTGTTGACAAATGGTAGATTGAATTCTTACTTTCTTGATTGAATTGTAGTGGAACTTGAAGAGTGTGATCATTGCAAGATCAAGGAGTGAACCTATAATTCTCTACCAAAAAGGCAAGTGATGCTCCATACTTTTGTCCCATTATTTTCACTATGCATTAGTGATATTTCTAAAGTAGGACTTGCATGGAATTTTTGCTAAGTGTAAACTATGCCATGGTCCTAGTAGATGAAACCTTAGTAGAAATTTCCTAAGTTAAGATTCCTACTACTATCATGCTTATCTTAGCTAGTAGAAAACAAGGGTGGAATATATTCATACTATGGAATATTTCTAAGTCAAGGACTTGTGTTTTGTTTAATAAAACAACTAAGTGAATGAAACACCTGGGTGGAATGGAAGGAATGGTTTGTGTTGAGTGGTTACACAAGGCCCATTTCTATGGTTTACCTTGTGTATCTCACTTGTGGAATGCCACCCAGGAACAAAGAGATTTGAGATGTCAAATGTTGAGAAGCTTCAAGTGCAGTCACTTGGCATTATGGGCTCTGCCTGGATCATATAGGTTGCAATAACTTAGCCAAATGGACAATTGGTGGTAGGGGATGATAGGTTGGAACACGTCCATTCTGGTCTAAGGGAAGGCTTCTGAAAGATCTTGTCTTGGTGAAACCAAGTCTTGTGGGGAAAGTGCACCACCTCCGCAGAGTGTAAAATCTAAGTACTTAGCCATGTCCCTGGTAAAGGACAATTTGAGCATCAAGACATGGAATCTATCAAGAATCTCCTCATCCCAATTTCTAGGTTAAAAAAAAATTGTGGTTGAACAAGGGTTTAAGGATCACCAATTTCTATTGGGAGATGCCTTGGGTGATTTTTGACAAACAAAAACTTAGTGTTTTCAAATGATAAGGAAAATCTATTTTGAGCAAAGCAAGCGTAAGCTCCACTTAACCAAATGCATATAGATGATAGACTCCACTATACTACCATAGTATCACTTGCCAATACAATTCAAATGTATTGACCCTTGTGGCTGTAACTTATTATGTTGCAGGTTTGTTTGATGTTAGTGAAGTGTGTTGATTAGGATTACAAGTCTACAACCAACATGATTGCCTGTGGCACTTTGAAGACGAAGGACCCCAAGCTATAGTTATATTCTGCTGCATTGTAATGAGATAGCCAAATGAGCTATGTAAGATGTAATAAATTATTTTATTCCTGGTTATAAAGTTGTATTATGACCTTTGTTTCTGGATATTACATCTTAACTGTGGATGCTAGCTATTGATCCAGGGACTAGCATTTTAAACACGGGGATCTCTACTTTATTAAAGGTTGGGACCTCTACACATAGCCTACCGCCGCGCCGACCCAGAATAACAGAGCAGATCCATACCCACGACTGTCGGGGGGCTATGATGATACAAAAGGGACGTCCATCTAACAGGCTGCATAATACGATCACCCGTTAGGTCAACCTGGCCGTCACCTCTCCGCCTGCCATACCTGAGTACCTTAGTGGCTCGGAGTCATGCATCACATTCGATCGTTCCGATCACCCATGCCAAATACCTCGCCCGGGTCACTCTTCCCTGGTGCTCGAGGCGCAGATTGGGGGATTCGATATGAGTCGCGTCTTCATGGACGGTGGCAGCGACATCAACCTGATGTTCGCCAGCATAGTCGTGGCTATGTGGATCCCGCTATGCATACTGGAGGCATCAGACATGACCTTCCACGACATCATCCCAGGGAAAGGAATATACCCCTTGGGCAGAATATGGCTCGACATCATCGTCGGCACCCCCAAGAACTTCAGGCGCGAGCGGCTCGAGTTTGAGGTGGTGGACTGGCCCTCACAGTACCACACCATCCTCGGGCACGTAGCATTCGCAAGATTCATGGTAGTGCCACACTACGCGTACCTTCTGCTGAAGATGCCAGGGACCAACGGTGTCATCATCGTCCCAGGTAGCTTCACCAAGTCAGACAGCCGTGACAGGGACTTCAACAGAATCTCCTAGTCATTCGGCATGCAGGAGGAGATCGCAAGGCTGCAGGAGTCAACAGACAACAGCCTGCCTCCTTTCACCAGGAAAAACACACCCGACATGTCTTTCGACACTACTAGGAAAACGGCCTTTAGTGGCGCACCTGAAAACATCATCTGTGGCGCACTAGCAGTGCGCCACGTGCCTTGCGCTACGACTATCTCTCAGCCGTGGCGCACTGCCTAGTGCGCCACGGTTGTGTAGAGACAGGCGTAGCGCACCTGCTAGTGCGCCACAGATGTTTGGGCAGGTGCGCTACCCCTAGGATCTTCTGTGGCGCACTACCTAGTGAGCCACTAAGCTTCCATAGTGCGCTTTAGGTGTAGTGCGCCACAGAAGGTAGATCATGTGCGCCACAGATGTGTTTTTTGTTTTTTTTTAATTTCCGAGCCAGATTATATACAATACAGATTATATACAATATTACAGCAGATATACACACACAGATACAAAATATACAAAATATATATGTAAATACACAATATGAAAAACAAGATTGAAACAAATACATATAGATAAGTCTCATACATGAATACATAGTCTAAGTTACATTGTTTCGATCAAGTTACAAAGTAGTAGTTGGTGACATGCGAATACATGTGTTGATCGAACAAGTTAGAGCTCGGAAGCTCGCCTAGACATCTAAACTAGCTAGACACAAACGCGAGATAAATAACCAAAGAAGATAAGCATGATCACCGCCGCGACGAAGGTGTAGGTCTTCATACGGTTCCTTGTCCTAACTCCCGCTAGATAGCGCGTGTATCTAGCTTCTGCCTCCGCCATAGTGTTGTACCCTTTGTAGCTATTGCCGCTGAAATGGTGCACCTGTCCTAGCGATCTTCCCAATCATCGAGACTCGAACCCGTCCCTTGTACACGACGTACCACGTCATCTATAAGTTGACAATAATAATTAACGGTGATTGAAAAAACATATATAATTAAAGTCGCATATGAAGATACACTTATAGAAAGTACTCCTAAATCAAAAAGACCAAACTCAAAAAGCATGCCTCATATATAACTAGGTTGTTCGACACAGGAATATGCTACGATGGAACTGTTCGCCAAGTAGGATGCACAACACCTGGACCTGTGCATAGCACAAGGCGAACAATCCCATCGCAGCGCATTCACATATAGTGTGCCACGACATTTCAATCATCGGCATTATTCTCAAAAAAGACCAAAGTAACTCAAAAAGCATGCCTCATATATATACATAGGTCGTTGGACACATGAATATGCTACGATGGAACCATACGTCAAGTAGGATGCACGACACCTGGACTTGTGCATAGCACAAGGCGTACAATCCCATCATAGCACATTCACATATATAGTGTGCCACGACATTTCAATCATCGGCATTATTCTCGAAAAATACCAAAGTAGCTCTAAAAGAATGCCTCATATATAACTAGCTAGGTCGTTGGACACAGGAATATGCTATGACGGAACAGTTAGCCAAGTAGGATGCACAATTCCTGGACTTGTGCATATCACAAGGCTAACTATCCCGTCATAGCACATTCACATATATATTGTGCCACGACATTTCAATCATCGGCATATTCTCGAAAAAGACAAAAATAACTCGAAAAGAATGTCTCATATATATACATAGGTCGTTGGACACAGGAATATGCTATGATGGAACCGTGAGCCAAGTAGGATGCATAAGACCTGGACTTGTGCATATCACAAGGCTCACAATCCCATCATAGCACATTCACATATATAGTGTGACACGGCATTTCAATCATCGACATTATTCTCGAAAAAGACAAAAATAACTCGAAAAGAATGCCTCATATATATACATAGGTCGTTGGACACAGGAATATGCTACGATGGAACGATGAGCCAAGTAGGATGCACAAGACCTGGACTTGTGCATATCACAAGGCTCACAATCCCATCGTAGCACATTCACATATATAGTGTGCCACGACATTTCAATCATCGGCATTATTCTCGAAAAAAGAGTAAGGAAAAAAAGAAGGACCAAAGTGAGCAAAGGACCAAAGAGTAAGCAAAAAAACCAAGCATTGATTGATATATAATAATAATAAGCAAAATAAGTAAGTGATGAATCATAAACCTAATAAGATAAGTACACTTGTCCACACACACAAAGGTCATCTATAGTTTGTAACTACAACTAGGCCAACATCAAGCCTTCTGGATCGGCTTAGGGAACGGGAGGACGCCTTGTCTCGTCATGAACTTCCTATAGTCACCCGGCATCTCTAGGCGATCTTCTATGTCACGGTTATTCGGGATATTTCCTCCGTAGAAGATCCCCCCCGAAGTCATGACATCACGAAAGATGATTGCCCCAAACTGCTGCTAGATGCGATACATCTCTTGTCTAATATCCAAATCATTGATCTTGGCCTTTGCTTCGGCCCACTGTTTGAGATGATCTGGCAGCGTAGAATTCTGCTGGTCAAGTAGGAACGCCCTCATGTGATGGAGTGCGTAGTAGGCTTCCTTCTTTCTGTTTTCTGGCTGCTTCACGTAGGGGAACTCCATTACGTGGTTGAAGACGTGCCTGTCGAACTTGACCTTCGTACGCACGAAGGTGGTGCCTTCCGTCGAGGCAAAGCCAGTGAGAGCATCATCCAGAACTTCCTTGATCTTGTCGTAGTTTTTCTTCTTTTCTAGACTCCCCGAGTCGAAATACATGGCGTGGGAATGCTTTGGCGATAAGGAGATGAGAGTGTAGTGTTCATTTCTGCGCAAAAAATTCAAATCGAATGTGTTGGAAAAAGAATGATGATGATCTAATAAAGCCAATCGACGGTGGCGAGTGAATAACGACTTACTCGGGAAAGTAAGGCACGAGAATGTATTCCTTTGTCTTGTTCGCCACGAGGATTCTTTTTAGGTACGAGGCCAACACGTCGCTCAAGCGGGCAACCCAAGTAGCCGTCACGCATGTAGTAGGGATCCACTATAGCGATGCCCGGTGTGTTCTCTCTAATGATCTGCATGGCCAGGCTTAGAGAAAATAGACGGACCATGGTATAGTGCAGCGGGTATAGGTGGAACATATTGAAGATGTCGTCGAACCGCAGGAAGAAAAATCCCCAGGGGCATTGTCGACGAAGCCCAAGCCTAGTGGCACCTTAACCACGAATACCGGGTGCGAGGGATCTTTCTCCGATAGAAGGCGTCTCTCTATCGTCAGCACGCCGTCATGCACACTCTGCAGTTCCGAACTGGCGAGCTTCCGCAAATTCTTAGGTAGCATGGGCTCACCCGCCACATGAATCCTCCACATAATACCCTCGGGTCTTGGTGGCCAGTCCTGAAACCTGATCGGATTCGCAGTTGTTGACGCCACCGGCTGGCTCGAGCTGCTAGATTTTCTTTTCCTGCCCTTTTTTCCTTTTGGAGAGCGGGCAGGCACCACAATCTGAGCACCGGCTGCCCTATGTAGTGTGTCAGGGATTAGAATAAAGGGCCGATTGGTTGTATCAGCTGGCTCTGTAAAGGCGCAAGCTGGAGGCGTCTCCTGAGAACCAAACAGACGCTTGGTGATAGTGGCTTTCTCTGTGGGGACACCAGCTAGGTCTTCTTCGTTGCCAAACTGAGTGCTGAAGAAGTGATCATTCCAGTCTTCGTCGTCCTCGGCCGGATCCTGCGCCATGTGCATATAATCAACATGATCATCCGACCCACCGCGTGGAGGTGACGGCGAGGGCGGTAGGTTTTGCCACCGCTTGTCGCCGCACGACGGCCGGTGCTTGTTGTGGCGTGATGGCCCCGTCCCCAAACGGATCATGCTCTTGGCCATAGCAAGAATAAGCGAAGCAAGTTCGAGGATGACGGCTCTTCTTCATCCGCTCCTGGGGGTTGAATGGGAGGTTCCAGGTCGTCGCAGCCCCTTAGCACCCGACTAATTTTAACCCTGTGCACGCTATCTGACAACGGCCTTGAGTGGAACGTGCGCTGCAAGGGTTGAACGATGGTACCCTTGGCAACATCCCTTAGCTCGTTGTTCACGTAGCATAAGAGAGTGCAAGGAACATCCGTCTGCGGAAAACATGTACGGCGTCGTCAGAGATGCCATAAGAGTAATAGATGGCATGAAAGGCGGTTATTAAAGCAATTTGTTTACCGTCATGGCGTCGAGATCGGCTAATGTCGACGCGACCTGACACGACGGGCGCAAGAGACGGAAGGGCTGCTTGATGGCGCGGTGCTGGCCACGGTGTATTCTCCCTACCGACGGGTGCTTGAGATCCGGTGCCGCGGCGATGGCGAGGCACCAACATGTACCGGCGCCATGGTGATGGCATGGGAGTCACCAACACTTGCGGCAGCGGCTAGCGGGCGGAGTCGAACACGTAGTTCGCGTGATTCGTCGCGTTGTTCGAGTGGTCACGACCATGCTTGGAATCAGGCACGGCCCTACTCGACCACCCGCACTCCAGTTCGCTATTGACTCCACCAAGGTAGGAAGGAAGGACGTGAGGGTGATTGCCAGGTTGTCTTGGACGATCTGCGGGATCCGCGCCACTTGTGCCTTAAGTTCTTGAACCTCACGGTTTTCCTCCTCGCTCCTTCCCGACGGCGCCACATGCGTCCTTGGCGGTGGACCAAAATTATCCACCCAATTCTTACCCCCGAGGCCGGCCAGACGGCCAGCCGACGACGGCTTCTTCGTAACCGGCTCTATTTTCTTGGCCCGGTTCATCTCCCTGTTAAAAGGGTTATCCCACCGGGTGGCCGCCGTCGACCCCTGGGATGAGGAACCCTGGGATCCATGACTAGCAACAATTTCCTCCTCCTGCAGAAGAAGTAACAGTGAATAATTTAGATCATCGATTAGATTGCAATCGAGTTGATCCGCGGTAATTAGATTATACTTACCACAATTTCCTCGAATTCCTTCACCGCAGGATCCGGTGAGTTGTTTGGTTTTGGGTCCACATGGTAACGGGCCCGATGAAGTTTCGAACCTGCCCGGTTTGATTTTAGCAAAGGGTTTTCTATCCCTTGGATCTATACTCTTCGTCCTCCTTATTCCATTTGGCCTCCGCGTTCTGTATCCACCAGATCCGAGATGGTGATGACCTATATTCATCGCCAAAGCACCTTTCCCGATTACTATTGGCTGTGGCTCTTCGGATTCACACCTCTCCTTGAACTCCCGGAACTGATCTTCGGTGATCTGCGGGTCAATCTTCTGGATCTCCTCGAGACTTTTGCCTTCTTTATAGATCTTCTTCTTTATCCGGGTTCTCTAGCTGGCCAGGGCGGTGCTCATCTTTGTGAGGGCGGATTTGTTTACTTCGTTCCCATGATAATTTGTGTTCTGATACTTAGCGGGGAACTTGTATCTTGCGTGCAGCTTCTTGAAGAGGAGTGTGCGCAAGTGGCCATTATCTTTATGCCGGAGATTCTCGGTGTTGATCGAGATGGTTGTCCGGGTGATCGCCGCCACTTGCCCACCATACCCTTTGACGACAAGGGCGGGCTCCAAAGGAACCCCTGATGGGCTCACTTCAGTAATTTCCTCCCTGACCGTGCCGACCGTGTTCGGGCGCCGGTCCTTCAGCTTCTTCTTCTTCTTAGAAGGATTGCTACCACTCCCTGTGCCCTCGCCGCCATCAGTGGTTTCATCTTCCGCCGTTCCTTCGGCTTCTTCCTCCGCGTCTTCCATCTCATCATCCTCGCTCTCCGAAGGATGGTATTCTTCATCGTCTTCTAGCCGCTGGGCTGCCTCCCAGAATGTCAATTGTTTATTCGGAGGTTTGAGTTCTCCTTCAGCGCTGATGCGCTTAGAACATCCAGCCTCGTCGTTGTCACACATCTCCGCACTAATAAAAAACAATTAACTGGTTAAATGCACGGAAAAATCCGGCATGACCTTTGCTAATTTTCTTAAACTAGGAGTGCCCGATTTCTGCCGAAACGGAAGTTAATCAACATTCTGGCAAAAATCGTGACTCATTTCATACAAGAACCTGCATACACACATAATAAAGTGCTTCATATACAAGCACAAGCACAATTTCAAGTGCTTCATACAAATGACCAAGTGACAGCAAGCAAATGAGAATACAACAAACCTTGTTGTCATTTTTACTACTTCAGACTAAGCCAGGTTTTCTTTTACTACTTCAGACTAAGCAAATGAGAATACAAATGACCAAGTGACAGCAATCACTTGTTCTTTTTGTTCATACAAGGACACCAAGCAGATTACTACCAGGACCAAACCACAGAAGGAAGTGACAACAAGCAGATTTTTATCAGGACCCATGCTATTCTTTCTTGTTTTCCATAAGGACCAAACCACAGAAGCAAGTGACAGTAAGCAGATTACTATCAGATTACTAGCAAGTGACCACAAGCAGATTTCTGGTTTTCCATAAGGACCAAATAAGGACCTGTGTAACAGTTGTCCATATGCACAAAAGGAAATGCACTTTCTTATACAACAGTAAAAAAAGGGAACTTGGTTTCATGAAACCTTCAGGTTACACAGGTTCAGAGTTAGTGAGTGCAATGTAAACTACTGCATATCTTTTTTCTACTACTGCATTTTCATCTACTCTGAACCTAACCTAAACCTAACCTGAATCTTGCTACTCTGAACCTAACCTGAACCTAACCTGAAGCTTTCTACACAGAATGTCATTCGGTCCTCTCACTCGAAAATAGTGTTCCTCCCCCTCTTCTTCCCTACTCTTCAGATTGACTTGCAAAACAACAGCTAGTACTGATCTGCCGGGACCAAGCTAGGTGTTTAGTGTTCAGCCAAGAATGGATCCATGGATCAGCTAGTACTGATAGGAAGAAAATAACTGATAGCAAGGAACTGATAGGAAGTGATATAGAGTACTGCTGATTCGGCTAATATAATCATCATCTCCCCACTAGGGACCAGAACATGCATCTAACTCAGATCATGCCAAACATTTTATTCAGGGATCTAACAAACCCTCATCCTTATGTTCTGGTGGTGCAGAAAGAAGATTGGGTGCTATGGTTTCTTCAAGCCGAATAAGGGCACAAATGGAGTCATCGAAGAATGAGATCTTGCCATTGCCAGGCCACTCTCCTCCATCCATTAGAAAAAGATACTACAAGAATTGGTGCAACATGCATGTACTGTCCATGGAAAAAGATGCATGTACTGTCCATGGATTTGCACAACTGAATTTGCATGCCTAGAATTGGTGCAGCATGCATGTACTGTCCATGGAAAAAGATACTATAAGACACCACACCTAGCAATGGCCAGTGGAACTACTATTGAAGTATTCTATTAACATGTGTACTGTACTTTAGTTTAGTTTAGTTTGAGGGAAAACCTGAATAGTCACATCTATGGCTTGTCTGTACTGTCCTCTGCCTGTACATACTCTCCCTTGAGCAAATTTTTTACTGCTATATTGTCAGTAGTGTCAACAACAACAGCAAAAATCATGGAAGTTACATTGCTCCATTCATAACCATGATGTAGACTATTGCTTATTACAATCAACAACAACAAAAAAATTTTTACTGCTATATTGTCAGTAGTGTCAACAACAACAGCAAAGGATGATGCACTCCATGAACAACACAGAGACCATGAACAACACAGAAACTCCATTGTGTAGAATCTTGCCTATTATACTAGTTCCTGACCTAGAGACCATGAACAACACAGAGATCTTGCTACTGTAAACAGAGATGAACCATGCTACTGCTGGAGACCATGAACCCTAACCTGTGGAGATAGGGAGAGAAGTGGAGAGGGGAGAGAGGGAGAGAGGGGAGAAGGCTCACCTCTAAGACGATGACGATGGCAGCAGGCGGTGGCGGTGGCCTCCTCCTCAGCGGGCGGCTTCCTCCTCCACGAGCAACGGTGACCTCCACGGATCGGCAGACGCGGGCCTCCTCCTCCTCGAGCGGCGCGGGCTTCCTCCTCCACGAGCGGCAGCGGCGCAGGTGTCCTCCTCCACGGATCGGCTAGAGGCGGCAGCGGAGGGGATCGATCGGGCTAGGTATGGGGATGAGCGAGTGTGAGAGAGATGAGGGATTGGAATCGATGACGTGGATAAAACCCAGATAGGCGTAGCGCACTATGCCAGAGTGCGCTACTAATGTCTGTAGCGCACTCGGGCTAGTGCGCTACGCCTATCTGGGATCTAACCACTCTATAACAATAGTCCAGCGCTCCTTCTAGCAACAACTCTTGTCTATCCCACTGGTTCTGCCCCTTAGCTCTATTCTAAACTATGAGCACCCAGGTTCGAATCTTGGTGCTCCACTTTTTTATTTTTATTTTAAAAATACTTTTAAATGTTTCAAAAAATGCCCAAAAGTGGTGATATATGCCATACAAGTTTTGTTTTGTTTTTAAAATAATTTTAAATATTCCAAAAATTCCCAAAAGTGGTGATATATGTCATAAAAGTGTTACAAATATGATTCAAAGTATAACTAAATTTCATAATAATTTGTCCATGAATATTACAATCTTTTTCGACCACGCGTTTTACATTATTTTTTGAGCTAGCGTTTTACAATCTTTTTTCCCTTCTTTGTCACGGTTGAATAATTTAGCCCCGGCACTTTAATGTTTCTTCTTTCGAACGGGCTACCTTTTTGGGTAGGGTTGTCCTTTTTCTTCTTGTGATGTATGTTGATGCATCGTAGTCGTCGTCATCTTCAATCTTTGGATCGCCGTACTGGTCGAAGTCTTGCTCGTTGGCGACTCCATCCATTCCGATGATGTTTCTTTTCCTCTCACGACAACACGGCTAGGCTTTGTCGGGTCGGTAATGAAAAACATTGGTCCACTTTGGTAGCCGGTACCACGGTTCATTTTTTGCGGCCACGTTTGCACCGGGGCCTTGGATTTGGCTGCCGGTATAACCATGGTTGTGAAACCGGTCTTCTCTTCGACGCTCTTTGCCCATCCGACACGGAACGTCGTCACCTTTTCTCCACGAGTCGAGCTCCCGGATCTCCTCGATTCTTCCAGTAGAATCTTTCCTTCACGTTGTGATCGGTGTAGAATTCGACGTTACGCTGAGTTCGATAATCACACTTGTTGTCCTTTTCCTCCGTGTAGAATGTGTAGCCGTTGATATCATACGCCTGATAGGTCACCAGGTTTTGCATCGGTCCCTGCGACAAGGTGAATATGATCTTTTCCGTGTCAGAAGAATGCGATCGCGGGGGATTATCAAGGAGCGTCTGCCTAAACCAACGCATGAAATCTGAGTTGTGCTCTTTGATTATTTCTCCCTGCGTCCTCTGTATGCCCCGGTCACTGTACTTCTTCTCGATTAACCTTTTGTGCTTCTGTAACCAAGGATCGACCAGTTCTAAATGCTGTAGCACGACAAGGTTTGCTTGATCAAAGTTTGCGCGTCGAAAATCGAAGTCTGCATGCAGTATGCGACGACCCTCTCGGTGACCAGATCCATCGAGCTTGCCAAGGTGCCTGTTGACGGGAAGACCGACAGGGTTCTCGATGTCTAGATAATTCGTGCAGAAAGAGATGCACTCTTCGGCCAGAAAGCCCTTGGCTATGCTTCCATCTGGGCGGACACATTGCGAACGTATCCTTTGATGTGTCCGTTCATCCTTTCGAACGCCATCATGCTGCGGAGGAACATCGGGCCGAGTTGTACGATGTCCTCCACGACATGGACCAGCAGATGCACCATAATGTCGAAGAATGCGGGTGGGAAGTGGACCTCAAGCTCACATAGTATCACCACGATCTCCTCCTGTAGCCTCCCGAGCTGATTCACGCCAATCGACTTCCTAAAGATGACGTCGAAAAACTTGCATAGGCCAAATAACGTTTCACGGACGTGCCCGTCCATTATCCCTCTTAGTGCGACCGGAAGTACCTGCGTCATTAGCACGGCACAGTCGTGAGACTTCATGCCACTGATCCTCTGCTTCGCCTCATCTAGGTATCTGCTTATCTTGCCCGCGTAGCCGTAAGGAAATTTGACTCCTAGAAGGCACTTGAAAAACTGTTTGATCTCATCCTGGATGAGAGTGAAGCAAGAAGGAGGGCAGTAATATTCGTTCTTCTTGAACTTTTTACCCTTCCGATGACCTTGTGTCGTCTCCGACTCATGATCATCATCATCTTCCTGATCATCATGAGTAGTGCGTCCTCTGTGAAGCTCCTTCCGGATACCCAAGCATATCAGGTCGTGCCTTGCTTTCGGACCATCTTTCGTCCTATCTGCATGTTGATTATGGTGGCGACCAGACTCTCGCACACGTTTTTCGCGATATGCATGATGTCGAGGCTATGAGGCGTGCAGAGAAACTTCCAGTATGGCAACTCCCAGAAAATAGACCTTGTTTTCCATACCTTCATCAGCGGCTTTTCTTGTTGCTGCCTCTTTCGCTTCTTTCCAGGCTTAGGACAATCTTTCCAGTTTTTCAGCAACTCTTCCACTTCTTCGCTGCTCCTACGCTCTGGGATTCCTCGGGTCTCTGATTTGCCATCGAACAGGTCTCCACGTTTTCTCCATGAATCATTCTTGCAGAGCCACCTCCGGTGCGCCATGAACATGGTTTTCGATGACCCTGGATCTTTCTCTAGTTGGAGATAGCTTGTGTTATCCATGCACCTAACGCATGCGCAGAATCCTTGGATAACCAGCCCCGAGATATACCCGCAACCTGGATAGTCTTGCACCGTAGTGACCAACGCGGCTCTCATAGTGAAATAATCTTGTGCGACGGCGTCGTAAGTATTGGCTCCAGATTCCCATAACGTGGCTAGCTCCTCTTTCAACAACCCGAGATACAGATTGATGTCGGTACCAGGTTGTTCCGGCCCTTGAATTAGCATACTCATTTGTATGTACTTCTTATTCATGCACAACCATGGACGGAGGTTGTACATCCATACAAACACGGGCCAAGTGCTGTGCGTGCTGCTCTGGCTACCAAACGGATTGAGTCCATCGGTGCTCGCACCAAGCCTGATGTTCCTCGAATCTCCACCAAATTCTGGGAATTCGAGGTCCAATGCTTTCCACTGGCTAGCATCTGAAGGGTGCGTCAGCAGCTCATCCTTTTCGGGGTCATCATCATCATCTCCTGGCTTCTTCCTTTCCGCATGCCATCGCATGAGCTTCGCTTCCTTAGGGTCCGCGAAATAGCGCTGCATATGAGGAGTGATAGGAAAGTACCATACCACTTTTCGAGGTGCTTTCTTCCCTTTCTTGTATTGACTCACGCTGCACACCGGACATGTGGTTTTCTCCGCGTCCTCGCCCTGATAAATGATGCAATCGTTGATGCATACGTGATATCTAATGTGCGGTAGATCGAGAGGACAGACGATTTTCTTGGCATCCTCGATACTAGTTGGACATGTGTTCCCCTCCGGGAGACGATCGTGCCAGAATGCCATCATATCGTCGAAGCTTGCGTCGCTCAATTTGTGTTTTGCCTTCATCTCCATAGCCTTGAGCGTTACATTCAACCGGGTATCATCGGGCCTGCATCCTTCATACAATGGAGTAACCGCGTCTTTCTCTCTAGTTACTCATCTTCTTGAGAAGCAGCTCTTGCACATAAGGGTCCCGCACCCAGCCTGACGTTGTTCCATCGTTGTCTGCTCCTCCGGCATCTAGATCATCATCATCCCGGTCTGCTTTCGCACCTTCACCATTTCCAGGAGACTCTTCATCATCTCACCCGTTCTCGCCGTGATGATGATCATCGTCATGTTGGCCACCTTCACCGTCTCCATCGTCTACGTCATCGCTTATCCAACGAGTGTATCCATCCATGAAACCATGGCGGAGCAGGTGCGCCTGTAGATTCCCGGAATCTAGGTCGATCACCCAGTTGAGTTTGCATCTTCTGCACAGACATCTTATATCTGTCTTATTATTTCGTATCATGTCGGCCGTCGCACATTTTAAAAATCTAGCCACAATGCCTTCGCTCATTATGTGGACCATTTTTTCCTACACGGTACAATTTTGAAGTCTATTAGAACCACATAATGAATGCATGCATGCAATGGTCGATAGAAAATTTCGGCATGACCTATCCTAAAATTAGGACCTTTGTGAAATGCCAAAGTCTGGCCAAAATGGTAATGAATCAACATTTTGGCAAAACAAATGGCAACTTGTTCACATACAAACACAAGAGAGAGAGAGAGAGACCGATCCATACACACATGAACATATCATTATCCTCTCCATACACACATGCATGAGCATCATCGATACTCTCCATATACACACATATATGACCATCGATCCTATCCATACACACATCATGAGCATCGATCATCTACATACATATGATCACATCATCCATATACACATGAACACATCCTTACATGTACAACTTACCGATATGAGAGACCGATCGCGAGAAAGATGGAAAGGAGAGGTGCGCGCGTCGATCGGGGAAGGAGATGAGAGACCGGAGACCTTCCTCTATTACTTATGTAACATCCAAAGCAAGTTTTACATTCTAAAAATGGTGAATCGGTGGAGAAATTGAGGTGGGAAGGAGAAGATCCCGACTAGATCTAAGGAGGAAGAAGAAGGGGAAAGTGAAGTGTGGGGTGGTGGATGTGGTCACACATGTGCACATAAAGTGCTGTCCTAAAAAAATCGACACATCCGTAGCGCACACGACCCTAGTGCGCCACAGGGAGTAGAAACACCCGTGGCGCACTATGCCATGTGCGCCACAGATGTTCCTACTCCCTGTGGCGCACTAGGAAGAGTGCGCCACAGATGTTTGTGGCTGTTTCACAGCAGAGGGGGGCATGCGCTTAGGCTTAGCGCACCCCCCCATGTGCGCCACAGTTGACACTAACAACCGTGGCGCACATGACTATAGTGCGCTACAGATGTTTGGCGTGCGGCCAATAGGGCCCAGGCCCACACATATCTGTGGCGCACTATAGTCATGTGCGCCACGGTTGTTCTAGTTACTAGTAGGGCACTGCCCACAGGTGAGCCACGCATGTTTTAGCCGTGGGGCACTTCAACCATGTGAGCCACGGATGTGCTGATTACCTATAGCCGTTTTCCTAGTAGTGCGACTCCAAAGTCAACACTAAGGCGGTGAGGTTCACCCAACGGGCCTTACCAAGACGGCCCTGATTGCCAACAGTCTGAGTTCCGCATAGGAACTCGCACTCGTCGAATTCCTCCGTGAACATTGGGAAATCTTCGCCTGGTGTCCTGTGGACATGCCATGAGTTCCTAGGGAATTCGCCGAGCACGCACTCAACGTGTTTCCGGATGCAAAGCCGATAAAGCAGTCTATGCGTCGACTATCTGAGAAGAAAGCTGAAGCAGTTGGCATTCAAATCAATAGGCTCCTTGACGCCAACTTCATAAGGGCGATAAAGGAAAGCACCTGGGTAGCTAACCCCGTGTTGGTCCCTAAGAAGGACACGGACATCCTGTGGATGTGTGTGGACTTCATGACGCTTAAGAAGCATTGTCCTAAGGACGACTTCCCCTTACCACGGATCGATCAAATCATTGACTCCACTGCAGGATGCGAGATACTCTCTTTCCTCGATGCCTACTCAGGCTACAATCAAATTCTACTGAAGGTCAAAGATCAAGAGAAGACAACGTTATCACACCGTTCGGGGTGTTATGCTACAACACATTGCCTTTCAGGCTCAAGAATGCAGGCTCCACCTATCAAAGGTGCATGCAGGTATGCCTGAAGAGCCAGATTGGTCGCGATGTCCAAGTCTGTGGCGTCCCGCAAAAAACCACTACTAGAAAATCGCGTTATTTTTGTGCATTGCATCATCATGACCGCATGCTCATGTCATCATGCCACATTGCATTTGAGCATCGTCATCATCATGCATTTGTTTGTCTGAAACTATTTTAGAAAAAACATATTTTGTTTTCTAAATACCCCGCCGTTATTTCAAATCCAAAATCCGGGTCTCCGGAATATTCTGTTTTGTCTGCCAACGGTTTTCAAAAGCCCTGTTTTGAATAATAAAATATTGTAAATTATTTTTAGGAGGCAGCCTGCCAGGCCCGAAATCCCGGCTGGCCACCTCCAAACCCTAGTCTAAAAATATCTAATCCTAAAACTACCCAATCCTATTCTACCCAGCCCCCCTCCACCTCACCCCGGCCAATCATTTTCCGCCACCTCATCCCCTGACCAATCCCCTTCTTTTTCTCCACTCCTAGCCTCCACCCGCCACACAGGCAGCCCAGCGGGCCAGTCCCACCGCCGCCACTCCTCTCCTCTCTGCTGGCCTGCCTCGGCCTCCCATGCGCCTCCCCGACGCCACCAACCACCGCTCCTCCCTCTCCCCCGGATTCCCTCGTTCCTCTCCTCTCGATCCCGCCATGCCTGCCCTCCTTCCTCTGCGACCGGCCCACCGCCGGTTACCTCCACCCCGCCTCGAGGCCCCGCCTGCACCCTCCGCCCGTTCAAGCTCCCCCGCCGCCCATCGCCATCAAGCCTGAGCCGCCTTTACCGCGAGCGTGACTGCCCCGCCACCGCCTAGCATGCTCACCGAGCCGCCTTCCAGCGCCTCCCATGCGTCCGCCCTTCCGCCGCTGCCCTCAACTTGTCTTTGCTGGCCGTCCCCCCCTTTGCCTTCGTCCCCGCCAGCAACGACCCTGCCCGTTGCTCGCCTCCCCGAGGACGCGGACGCCACCATCTCGGGCCACCACGGGCCCCCTCACCTCCCCTGCAACCTTGGCGCCACCGCCCGAACGCCTGTGCCCCGCTTCCCCGTTGTTCGCCTCCTCCCCGAGCACCTCCCTGGTGTTGTCCACCTCGCCGTCAGGACCTCCAGGCGTCATCGCTCGCAGGCTCGCCTCCGTCCGCTACCTCCCTAGACGCGCCCTCTCTCTCACTGCAACCCCATCATCGCCTCCGCAGCCAAGGGCCCGTCCCGTGAGATCCTGCGTCATCTTCCTCCGACATGCATCCTCCCTGTCGCTTCCCCTGTGTCCCCTGTCGCTCGTGCGCACATGCACGCTCAGCTTCGTGTTTTTGTTTGTGGTGTTTTCCAATTAAGCATGATGCTCACCACATGTTTGACGGAAATCCCGCAAGACCTCGACAAGATTGTCCAAGGACCCAAGTACCACGAAAGCCGATGCCAAGAGCAACTGAACATGGAGAACCTGGACAAAGCGACAAGATCTTCATCGATGACAAGGCCGCCGTGATCTGCCAAGTTCGTCTACCGCCGGTGCCACTCGAGACCGACATCAACCACCGGGATCCAGAATCTGGGGACATCGATGCTCGACCCAAGGTCCCCTTCCATGGAGTGCCAAGATCGCCGACATGGATCCGATGGTCGAACCCTGAAGCCTCGTGTCCGAAGACCGATCTCGGCGAGACCAAACCCGAACCCCGACGAACCCCAAACCGCCAAGATCGCCGATATCCCAATGTGTGACCCTAAGCCCATATTTTTATAAATGATATTACTTGTTGCATATATAATTGCCATGCTTGCATACGTATTGACATGTGGTTTGGGGGCCTTATGCCGATTCACCTAATTAAATATGGGATCCATATGCGGGCAAATCTAGTCTTATATTGGTCCCATATAAATTTGTGTAGCGAACCGTTGATATATTTTGCCATGTTAAGACAACATTTAAATTGTGGGGTATCTAAACAACATGAACCGTTTAATTAATTGTCGGGACCCCGGTTCCGCTTAATATGGCCTAATCGCATTGCATCCTCGCCATGTCATACATCATACATGCATCATGCCCGATCTTCTGTCATAGTATTAAATAGTGCATCCGGTGTTTGTGCTAGTGTTTTGCTTCTTCGCGGATTAGGCCGATGAGTTGATGCGAGTGTCGACTCTTTCTTCGGATGAACTTTCGGCAATGTTTTTCAGGCGATCACCTCCCCCCTTTCTACCTATCTTACTTTTATAGTATTTATTCCCTCCTGTTGATCTATTGCTATCTGTGTTGCGATGCTCTAGTTTTCATACCCGTGATATCCCTTGCAGCCTTATATTGCCTTGGACACATCCTATTACCTGTTGTTTGGTAGATAGTTGGACTTGCGCGTCGTAGTCGCTTGCTCAAGTGCTGTTGCGTGTCATCAAGTACCACAGTTATTGGAGTATTGCCGCATGTTTAATGTTGGAGATGATCATGGCTTTATTTATTGTTTAATAACTAAAATTCAAGTAGGTAAATGCAGAGGCACCGGTGGGCAATAGATGTTATTTGGTTGTTAACCGCTCACTGGTGTCCCGTAGGACCCCGAGTTCTTGACACCTGTTCCGAGATCGAGCGCGCTAACCACAGGTGGGGTGTATGGGCACCCCCATCGATTAGTACCTGATTTCAAAGTATTGTACCGGGGGCCACAATTAGTTTGGGGCTTTATTACTATTCTGTACTTATGCCATGCTTTACTGCTTAATTTAAATTGTGCGAGGTACTGCACTTGTACTGTTTAGGTAAGCGGAGTGTTTTCGCGGTATCGACAAGCCCAGTCTCATTTTCGGGTTCCCAGTCGTTTACAGCCATTGGCGCAAACCCTGAGTCCGTCTCGGAGACCGGCCGACTTCTATGGGTAGCTTAGTGGGTGGCCCCATGTACTTGCTTTGGGTCTGAAAACGTCATGACTTAGGCCCGCGCCGACATACCGATGGGTGTATGTTAACCGATCCGCAAAAGGGCCAAGTGCGTGTGGATACTTTGGTGCACCCTTAGGTTAAATCTTTTCGAGAAGCCGTGTCCGCGGTTATGGACGACTTGGAGCACAGGTCTCGATCATAGACAACTATAACTAAAGTTTACTGTTATAAATTGACTTGTATCCGATATGACTAGTAATCAGCTCCACTACCACGGAATGGCTAAATAAAAGTACCAACAACTGCTGTGTTTGGGATATCTCATGCTAATTGTATCTGACTAGTAAATGTTGCAACTACAACGGAATGGTTAACTAAAATTGCCCACTGCTTATTATATCAGGATGATTATCTATACCTGACTAGTAATTGCTGCAAGAATAACTGAATAAATAAAACTGCCAACCGCGTGAGTTCCTCGGTTGACTTCCTCGTTTGGTCTCGAGGGGGAAACACCAGGATGGGTATGTTTGGTGGTAGTATCAGGTTGGTTACGAATAGGTCTTTCTTACCCCTCTCTGATAGCCCCTAGTTGTATCGAGTCTCTATAGGTTGTTTAGTGCATACTGCGCTGCCGCTTCAGTCCACCATACCTATGTAGGCGAGGACCGCCGAATTCTAGCCTCTCCGTGGCCTCCCCGCCGACCTCTTTTTCTTTTCCTTTGCCCTTTGTCGGCACCCCTTTTGTTTAAGCAGGTCTTGAGATCGACGTCGTTAGTAGGGTTACCCTTCCGGCTTGGCCTGGGCAGGGTTATGGATGCCATTGGTTATTCTTCAGGGCTCTTAGCCCCATTTGCATCTTGTCCGTAGTCGGACGTTGTATCATTTTCAAGGTGATTTGGTTCTTGTAATTTATATCTGCATTCTTGACTCTTTGAGTCGTTGTTGTATATATCCGTTCTGTGGGTTCCATCGTGGACTATTGTGTAATGGTATTACTTCGTTTTCCACCCGCACGAAAGTGCCTGGTGGGCACCTTTGAATCGTTTCTATGCGGGTTTGGCGGGAATCGCTGAAACTTGCATAGGGCCGATTCTGAGGGTGTTACAGAGTGGTATCAGAGCTCAGCAGTTGCGATACCCCACAAGTCCAGCCTGTAGGATAACCTAGCTAACGGCCGAAGTAGAGTGTCAAAGCTATTTTGAAAAAATCGGTTGGATAGTTCTGATTAGGTCTGATTTTACTCCTTACCCCTCTGCTGCTCTCCTCTCACCTCTGCGTGTTTTGAATCCGCTCTCTTCTCTCTATTCGAGTCCAGTATTTCTCGTGGTTGGGTTCCATCGTACCTTCAGGGTTTCGCTTCCTCCTTTGGTAACGGTGTTGCTACATCTGGTCTTCATGCTATCCGAGGAATCCTTCGTCTGGTGGACTTCTCTTTGTTCCTTCTTGTGCCTTCCGGTGCTTTCCGACGCGACGACATCATCTACGCCAGATCCGATGCAGAGTCTGCACCACTCCTTTGTTCCTGAACCTCGATTGTCGAGATCTTCAGTCTGATTCCGAGAATGGTTGCACGCTTTTCTACTGATTGTGCAGAGTAATAGTTTGGGTGCGTGATGGATTGGCCCCCATGCCGACTACTCACTCTATTCGCTTGTGTACATTGAAGTGGATGAGAATGCATCGGTTCTCTCTTTGTATCGGAGATAGAGGTGGCTGTAATTGTTGATACCTCTACCTCGACCTTTTGTTCCCGGAGTGTTCTCTCGACGTTCGCGGACAACGACCTCTTGCTAGTGGTGTCGCGAGGATCTACGCGAAGCGAGAAGATGCAGATCACCGACCTTCATTCCGGTACCATGAGGCGGATCTCGAGGGCGAGATCCATTGTTAGTGGTGTCGAATTGTGGCGTCCCGCAAAAAACCACTACTAGAAAATCGCGTTATTTTTGTGCATTGCATCATCATGACCGCATGCTCATGTCATCATGCCACATTGCATTTGAGCATCGTCATCATCATGCATTTGTTTGTCTGAAACTATTTTCGAAAAAACATATTTTGTTTTCTAAATACCCCGCCGTTATTTCAAATCCAAAATCCGGGTCTCCGGAATATTCTGTTTTGTCTGCCAACGGTTTTCAAAAGCCCCGTTTTGAATAATAAAATATTGTAAATTATTTTTAGGAGGCCGCCTGCCAGGCCCGAAAGCCCGGCCGGCCACCTCCAAACCCTAGTCTAAAAATATCTAATCCTAAAACTACCCAATCCTATTCTACCCAGCCCCCCTCCACCTCACCCCGGCCAATCGTTTTCCGCCACCTCATCCCCTGACCAATCCCCTTCTTTTTCTCCACTCCTAGCCTCCACCCCGCCGCCACTAAGGCAGCAGCGGGCCAGTCCCACCCCGCCACTCCTCTCCCATGGGCCCGCCTGGCCTCGCGTCCCCATGCGCCTCCCCCCCGCATCGCTCACCAACCACCGCTCCTCCCTCTCCCCCGGATTCCCTCGTTCCTCTCCTCTTGATCCCGCCATGCCTGCCCTCCTTCCTCTGCGACCGTCCACCGCCGCCGGTTACCTCCACCCCCGCCTCTGACCGGCCCCGCCTGCACCCCCTCCGCCGTTCAAGCTAGCCTCGCCGCCGCCCTCGCCCGCCGAGCCAGAACGCCCCGATCAAGCGTGATCGCCCCGCCACTGCCTAGCATGCTCACCGAGCCGCCTTCCAGCGCCTCCCATGCGTCCGCCCTTCCGCCGCTGCCCTCAACTTGTCTTTGCTGGCCGTCCCCCCCTTTGCCTTCGTCCCCGCCAGCAACGACCCTGCCCGTTGCTCGCCTCCCCGAGGACGCGGACGCCACCATATCGTGCCACCACGGGCCCCCTCACCTCCCCTGCAACCTTGGCGCCACCGCCCGAACGCCTGTGACCCGCTTCCCCGTTGTTCGCCTCCTCCCCGAGCACCTCCCTGGTGTTGTCCCCCTCGCCGTCAGGACCTCCAGGCGTCATCGCTCGCAGGCTCGCCTCTGTCAGCTACCTCCCTAGACGCGCCCTCTCTCTCACTGCAACCCCATCATCGCCTCCGCAGCCAAGGGCCCGTCCCGTGAGATCCTGCATCATCTTCCTCCGACATGCGCTCCTCCCTGTCGCTTCCCCTGTCGCTCGTGCGCACATGCACGCTCAGCTTCGTGTTTTTGTTTGTGGTGATTTCCAATTAAGCATGATGCTCACCACATGTTTGACGGAAATCCCGCAAGATCTCGACAAGATCGTCCAAAGACCCAAGTACCATGAAAGCCGATGCCAAGAGCAACTGAACATGGAGAACCCGGACAAAGCGACAAGATCTTCATCGATGACAAGGCCACCGTGATCTGCCAAGTTCGTCTACCGCCGGTTCCACTCGAGACCGACATCAACCACTGGGATCCAGAATCTGGGGACAGCGATGCTCGACCCAAGGTCCCCTTCCATGGAGTGCCAAGATCGCCGACATGGATCCGATGGTCGAACCCTGAATCCTCGTGTCCGAAGACCGATCTCGGCGAGACCAAACCCGAACCCCGACGAACCCCAAACCGCCAAGATCGCCGATATCCCAATGTGTGACCCTAAGCCCATATTTTTATAAATGATATTACTTGTTGTATATAAAATTTCCATGCTTGCATACATATTGACATGTGGTTTTGGGGCCTTATGCCGATTCACCTAATTAAATATGGGATCCATATGCGGGCAAATCTAGTCTTATATTGGTCCCATATAAATTTGTGTAGCGAACCGGTGATATATTTTGCCATGTTAAGACAACATTTAAATTGTGGGGTATCTAAACAACATGAACCATTTAATTAATTGTCGGGACCCCGGTTCCGCTTAATATGGCCTAATCGCATTGCATCCTCGCCATGTCATACATCATACATGCATCATGCCCGATCTTCTGTCATAGTATTAAATAGTGCATCCGGTGTTTGTGCTAGTGTTTTGCTTCTTCGCGGATTAGGCCGATGAGTTGATGTGAGTGTCGACCCGTTCTTCGGATGAACCTTCGGCAATGTTTTTCAGGCGAGCACCTCCCCCCTTTCTACCTATCTTACTTTTATAGTATTTATTCCCTCCTGTTGATCTATTGCTATCTGTGTTGCGATGCTCTAGTTTTCGTACCCGTGATATCCCTTGCAGCCTTATATTGCCTTGGACACATCCTATTACCTGTTGTTTGGTAGATAGTTGGACTTGCGCGTCGTAGTCGCTTGCTCAAGTGCTGTTGCGTGTCGTCAAGTACCACAGTTATTGGAGTATTGCCGCATGTTTAACGTTGGAGATGATCATGGCTTTATTTATTGTTTAATAACTAAAATTGAAGTAGGTAAATGCAGAGGCACCGGTGGGAAATAGATGTTATTTGGTTGTTAACCGCTCACTGGTGTCCCGTAGGACCCCGAGTTCTTGACACCTGTTCCGAGATCGAGCGCGCTAACCACAGGTGGGGTGTATGGGCACCCCCATCGATTAGTACCTGATTTCAAAGTATTGTACCGGGGGCCACAAGTAGTTTGGGGCTTTATTACTATTCTGTACTTATGCCATGCTTTACTGCTTAATTTAAATTGTGCGAGGTACTGCACCTGTACTGTTTAGGTAAGCGGAGTGTTTTCGCGGTATCGACAAGCCCAGTCTCATTTTCGGGTTCCCAGTCGTTTACAGCCATTGGCGCAAACCCTGAGTCCGTCTCGGAGACCGGCCGACTTCGTTGCGGGTAGCTTAGTGGGGTGGCCCCCATGTACTTGCTTTGGGTCTGGGAAACGTCATGACTTAGGCCCCGCCGACATACCGATGGGTGTATGTTAACTGATCCGCAAAAGGGCCAAGTGTGTGTGTGGATACTTTGGTGCACCCCTGCAGGGTTAAATCTTTTCGAGAAGCCGTGTCCGCGGTTATGGACGACTTGGAGCACAGGTCTCGATCATAGACAACTATAACTAAAGTTTACTGTTATAAATTGACTTGTATCCGATATGACTAGTAATCAGCTCCACTACCACAGAATGGCTAAATAAAAGTACCAACAACTGCTGGGTTTGGGATATCTCATGCTAATTGTATCTGACTAGTAAGTGTTGCAACTACAACGGAATGGTTAACTAAAATTGCCCACTGCTTATTATATCAGGATGATTATCTATACCTGACTAGTAATTGTTGCAATGATAACTGAATAAATAAAACTGCCAACCGCGTGAGTTCCTCGGTTGACTTCCTCGTTTGGTCTCGAGGGGGAAACACCAGGATGGGTATGTTTGGTGGTAGTATCAGGTTGGTTCCAAATAGGTCTTTCTTACCCCTCTCTGATAGCCGCTAGTTGTATCGAGTCTCTATAGGTTGTTTAGTGCATGCTGCGCTTGATCCACCATACCTATGTAGGCGAGGACCGCGAATTCTAGCCTCGCCGTGCATCGGCCTCGATCGACTCTTTTTCCTTTGCCCTTTGTCGGCACCCCTTTTGTTTAAGCAGGTTTTGAGATCGACGTCGTTAGCAGGGTTACCCTTCCGGCTTGGCCTGGGCAGGGTTTGGGACGACATTGGTTATTCTTCAGGGCTCTTAGCCCCATTTGCATCTTGTCCGTAGTCGGACGTTGTATCATTTTCAAGGTGATTTGGTTCTTGTACTGTATATCTGCATTCTTGACTCTTTGAGTCGTTGTTGTATATATCTGTTCTATGGGTTCCATCGTGGACTATTGTGTAATGGTATTACTTCGTTTTCCACCCGCACGAAAGTGCCTGGTGGGCACCTTTGAATCGTTTCTATGCGGGTTTGGCGGGAATCGCTGAAACTTGCATAGGGCCGATTCTGAGGGTGTTACAAAGTCTATGTCGACGACATAGTAATCAAGACCAAGGAAAGCCGAACACTGATCGATGATCTCCGCGAGACATTCGACAACCTCGATTGCTACATGATAGAGATAAACCCGTAATAGTGCGCCTTCCGTGTCCCTTCCGAGAAACTACTCGGGTACTTCATCTCCCAAAGAGGCATCGAGGCCAACCCGGAGAAAATTAGGGCTATACTAGACATGGAGAAGCCGAAGAACGTCAATGGAGTTCAGCAGCTAGCTGGGCGAATCGCGGTACTCAGCAGATTCATCAGCCACATGGGTGAAAAGGCTCTACCCTTCTACCAGCTGTTGTGCAAGGCCGAAAAGTTCAAGTGGACGGCCGAAGCCGATGAGGATTTTGAATACCTCAAGCGCTTACTCTCTACATCTTCTATATTGGTAACACCAAAGGAGAGAGAGCCCATACTGTTCTACATTTTCGCGACCCACCAGGTGGTTAGCACGGCCCTCGTGGTCGAACGACCCGAAGACAGCAAAACACATGGGGTACCCTAGCGAGGTACTAACGCCTATAAAGCAAAGGTACCCCCACTACCAAAAACTCGCCTACGGCGTATTCATGACCGCGTGTCGTTTGTGTTATTACTTCCAGGAGCATCAGATCGTGGTTGTCAATGAAGCACCACTATCAAACATCCTAAACAACCCCGAAGCTACATGGCGAGTAACCTTATGGGGCATCGAGCTGTCCCCTCAGGACATCATCTACGAGTGTCGCACCGCTATCAAGTCTCAGGTGCTCCCTGACTTCTTCGTCCATTGGATGGAGCTCCAGCTACCGGACACTTCAGACATATCCCAGTCTTGGACAATGCACTTTCACGGCTCCAAGCGCGAGGCCGAAGGAGGAGCCGGAGTAATCTTGACGTCCCCTCAAGGGGATAAGATGATATACGTACTAAGGATGAAGTTCCGCGCATCCAACAAAAAGATTGAGTACGAGGCACTCCTACATGGCATGCGGATGGCCAAAGTATGCGGTGCCACATGCCTCATCATCTACGGTGACTACAACCTTGTCGTTCAGCAGACGATGAACGAGTGTGACACCCTTAGCAGCAAGATGATCGCACACCGTGCGCTCTACAACTCACTCGAAGGAGACTTTGATGGTTGCGAACTCCGGCACGTCGGCAGGAAAATAAATGAGGAGGCCAACAAGCTAGCCAACATCGGCTCCACCTACACCCTAGTGCCACCGGGTGTGTTTCTTGAGCAAATCTGCATACCCTCCATCAAGCGAAAATTACTGAAGGACACAACCGACGCCACAGGACACTCGGGGGCTACGCCACCCAAGAAAGCCGAGGCGCCCGAAGATCTAGACATGGAGGTCAAACTGGTGAATTTCATGCATGTCCTAGCAGTCGAGCAAACATGGACTCGACCATACGTCAAGTACCTGTTGAGCAAACAACTGCCCGAGGACCCGATGGACGCCCGGAACATCGCTCGCTGATCAAAAGCCTTAACCATCATCAACGATGAACTGTACAAACGCAGTATTTCAGGAGTGATCCAGCGATGTGTCACCAACATAGATGGGAAGAGCATCCTCCTCGAACTCCATGAAGGCATCTGCGGCCACCACGCAGGAAGTCGTGCCCATGTCGCCAAGGCTCTGTGAGCTGGCTTCTACTGGCCAACCGTGATGCGTGACGCCAAGGAGATTGTCGAGAAGTGCAATGCCTGCCAAAGGTTCATAGACAACCCACACGCGCCAGGCTCAGAGCTGCGACCCATACCATTGGCCTGGCCCTTTGATACGTCGTAAATGTATCTATAATTTTTGATGTTCCATGCTTGTTTAGTATCTACTTTGCTTTGCTTTGTCTACACTTTGAGGTGTTTTTATATGTTTTTTGGTAATAACCTATTAACAAGATGCCACAGTGCCAGTTGCCAGTTTTCTTCTGTTTTTGGTTCCAGAAAAGGCAGAAAATCTATATTCCTGGAATTGGACAGGACAAAAGCCAAAGTCAATATTTTACCGTGGGGAACACGAAGCCAGAGTACGAGACAGAGAAGAGCCACCAGGGGGCCACACCCCTGGCAGCGTGGCTTGGGTGGGCCTAGGTGCCCCCTGCCTCGCCTCTTCGCCTATAAAGAGCCCCTGATACCAAAAACCTAAGTACCTAATAAATCTTCCACGAAACAGCCCCTAGATCGGGAGGGATCTGAAGCTCTTCCCGGCACCCTGCCGGAGGGGAGATCATCCTGGAGGCCTTCTTCTTCATCATGCCAGCCTCCGGTATGAAGTGTGAGTAGTTCCACATTGGACTACGGGTCCATGTAGTAGCTAGATGGTTGTATCTCCTCCTTTGTGCTACCATGTTTAGATCTTGTGAGATCCGTTCATGATCAAGATCATCTATTTGTAATTCATGCATGTCGTGTTTGTGGGTATTCGATGGATATTGAGATTACTATGTCAGATTGATTAATGGTTTTGTCTTATTGATTATATCATGTATGTGTTGTTTGTGATCGTGCATGGTCTCCATTTCTAGTAGCTATCTTGGCCAAGTAGATGCTAGTGACTCCAAGAGGGGGTATTTATGCTCGATAGTGGGTTCATGCCTCTATTTAATCTAGGAAGTGACAAAAATCTCTAAGGTTGTAGATGTCCTGTTGCTACTAGGGAGAAAACAATGGTCTATTGTTCATGGAACAAGTGGATTATTTACCTTACACATTTTTCTTAAAGCAGTTATCCGTTGCTTGCAACTTAATACTGTAGGGGGTTCAGATGATAACCTGAAGGTGGATTACTAGTCATAGATGCAGTTGGATAGCGGTCTATGTATCTTGTTGTATTGCCCAATCGAATCTCATAGGATCATGAATATCTAGTATTGCATCGTTATGCCTTGCTTAGTCCTGTCAATTTCCCTGCTGTAATTTGTTTACCTAGCTTTCCATGTTTGTTTATCTTAAGGAGAACACCTCTAGTGAACTATGGACCCCGGTCCAATCTTTACCATTGATACATCTTCCATTGTTACTGTTTACTTTCTGCAAACCACCATTACCTTCCACACCGTACAATCCTTTGTTTTTAGCAAACCGGTGAGATTAACAACCTCACTGTTCGTTGGGGCGAAGTCTTGAGTTTGTGTTGTGCAGGTTTCCAGTTGCTTGCAACACCTTTGAGTCGTTTACTTCCTCCTACTGGTTTGATAACCTTGGTTTTTTACTGAGGGAAGAACTTGCTGCCGTGCTCATCATACCTTTCTCTTGGGGTCTCCCAACGAAGCTCAACAATCTGCTGAGCCAACATCAAGCTTTTTCTCGCGTCGTTGCCGGGGAGGCTAAGGACGGATTCACAAGGGGAGTACTTCACAACCTTTCTCGTTACTTTGTTTTTGTTTTGCTTAGTTTAATTTTCTTGGTTTTGTTTGCCTCTTTTAATCAAAAACTCCAAAAAAATTAGTTTAGTTTGGTTTGCTTTCTCTTATAAAAAACACACAAAAAAATTAGTTCCTGCTCTAGTTGCTGCTGTTGTTGGCTTGCTCCACTTTTGCCAAAATGAACTCTGCTGAGAACACCAAGTTGTGTGACTCCACTAGCACAAACAACAATGATTTCCTAAGTACACCTACTGCTCCACCTGCTCCTAATGCTACCTTTTATGAAATTAAGCCTGCTTTGTTGAATCTTGTGATGAGAGAGCAATTTTCTAGTGCTAGTTCTGATGATGCTGCAGCCCACCTCAATAACTTTGTTCAACTTTGTGAGATGCAAAAATATAAGGATGTAGATCGAGATATTATTAAGATCAAGTTGTTTCCTTTCTCATTGAGAGGAAAATCTAAAGAATGGTTGCTATCCTTGCCTAGAAATAGTATTGATTCTTGGATTAAGTGCAAAGATGCTTTTATGGGAAAATACTATCCTCCTACTAAGATTATATCTATGAGATGTGAAATAATGAAATTTAAACAACTTGATAATGAACATGTTGCTCAAGCTTGGGAAATAATGAAATCTTTGGTTAAGAATTGTCCCACTCATGGACTCACTGCTTGGATGATTATCCAGACTTTTTATGCAGGTTTAAACTTCTCAAGAAACCTGTTGGATTCAACTGCTGGAGGTACCTTTATGACCATTACCTTGGGTGCTGCAACAAAGCTCCTTGATAATATGATGGTTAACTATTCTGAATGGTACACTGAGATCGCTCCATATGGTAAGAAGGTAAATTCTGTTGAAGAAACCTCCTCTTTGAGTGATAAGATTGATGTTATCATGGCTATGCTTGTTAATGGAAAAGTTCCTATAGATCCTAATAATATTACCTTAGCCTCTTTGGTTGCTCAAGAAGAGCAAGTTGATGTGAACTTCATTAGAAACAAAAATTTCAACAACAATTCCTATAGGAATAATTTTGGTAGTAACAACAATTATAGGCCTTATCCTCCTAGTAATGGAAATACCTATGGAAACTCCTACAAAAATACTAGGAGTGAACTTGAAATCATGCTCAAAGACTTTATTAGTAAACATACCACTTTCAAAAATATCGTGGAGGAAAATCTTTTGAATGTTGAGAAAAATATTTCCTCTTTTTCTGAAGCATAGTCTTCTTTGATTAATAAAATGGCTGCTAAACCTAAAACTTTGGAAAGTACCTTTGCTGCTACTCATGCTATACAAGTTACTATTGATGAAAATGTTAGACTGTCAGCCCAACTACATGCTAAGTGGGAAAGAGAAGCTAAAATTTCTAGAAACAATAGTGTGTGCACTATCACCACCACCAATATGGATGCCACTAAACCACAAGAAGTCCCTATTCCTTCTACCACCATGCCTAAATCCAATGAGTCTACTACTAGTGATGCTAAGTTTGATTTTGATCTTGAGGGTTGCAATATTTCTGAAGTGATTTTGTTCCTACAAAAGCTTTCTAGAAGTCCTGATGCTAGTGATATGAATGTAGCTTTCACCAAACACATTACAGATGCTCTTATTAAAATTAAGGAAGAAAAGTTGAATAACAAAGCCTCTATTCCTAGGAAAGTAAAATATAGTTGGGAACCCATCATTAATATGCAAGTGAATGACTTTTATAAGCTTCATGTGACCTTAGTTCTAGTGTCTCTATTATGCCTAGAAAGATTTATGAAATGCTTGATTTGCCACCTTTGGAAGATTGCTATTTGGATGTCCCACTTAATGATAATGCTAAAAAGAAACTCATGGGGAGTGTTAATGATGTTCTTATTATGGTTAACAATGCCTATGTCCCTGTTGATTTTATGATTTGGATGTTGAATACAATGCTTCTTGTCTTATTACTTTGGGAAGACCTTTTCTTAGAATTGTTGGTGCCATCATTGATATGAAAGAAGGCACCATTAAATATCAATTTCCATTCAATAAAGGTATTGAACACTTCCCCTTTGATAGCAAGGTTTTATGTTAATGCTTCTTCATTTGAAAATACTTGATTCTTGCTTCTTGTGCCTAACTTAAAGGCGTTAAATAAAAGTACTTATTGGGAGATAACCCAAAATTTTCCTTGAGTCTTGGAAGTTATTACCTCTGTAATTACCTCTCCTTATCCTTTTTATTTGCTTTTTTTGCCAAGAATAACCTCTAATGAGATGGAAGTAAGATTTGGGGAGTTGCTGTCCCGAAACATATTTTTGTGCTCCACCGTAAAAATTTGTATAAAATATCTGTATGTAATATTGAGTTGATAGTTTCTGAATAAATCCCCCAGTATGTTAGCTAACTTTCGTTAGTTCAACACTTATTGATTTTATCAATATAAGGTCTTCGAAAAAATCAGTTTCTACCTGCTGGTCTGTTTTGACAGATTTCTGCCATTATTTGCATTTGCTTCTTATTGATTCCTTTTTGGGTTCTTTTTGGGAAATTGAGCTTTTTGAGGGAATTGCTACAGTATTTTGTGTTTTTATTGAATGTTTTTCTGTTCCAAAACTAAAACCCAAGGATCTATTGTCTTTTGAATACACTAATGTTGCTAATGAAGATTGTGTGAAGTTTTGTATGAAGGAAAAATTTCAGGTGTAGAGAGAGAATGATGTAATGAGATGAAGAATGGACAAAATCTCAAGCTTGGGGATGCCACCCCATGTCACCCCAAGAAATATTCAAGAGGTACAAGCTCCAAAGCTTGGGGATGCCCAGGCATCCCCTTCTTCATCAATAAAAATCTCAGGTCTTTCTAGACACTTCGTTTTTATTGTTTCATGCACTGTTGTGTTGTTCTTGGAGCGTCTTAGTTTTCATTTTAGTTTGCTTAGTTTTATTGAATAAAGTAGTTTGGACCCCGTTCTCGCTGTGTTGTTGAAAATAGATTGATTGTTGTTGGAGAGGAGTAGAAAGTTCTTTCTTGGCTAGTACAAGAATGAGCTTGCTTTGACTGTGACTTAGACCTTAGCATGTCATGCTAGATGTTGTTTTGACCTTATGCTTAGTGATTATTTCTGTAGAATGACTTGTTCCAAAAAATTGGTATTGCTTAATGTGCCTTGAATGAATTGTTCGTTGTTTTAGCATACAAAAGCATAGTATTGTGGTATTCTCCTTTGATGCTTTGTTTGGGTTGACTTGGCACATGCTCACACCATGTTATGACTATGAAAAAGTCACCATAGCCTCTATGATCATTTATTCCTTGACTTGTAGTACCACTTTATGCTTCGATTAGTAATGTTTTGTCTCTCTACATGATTATGGCCATTATTGCTCTCTTAAATGGTTGCTCCCAGTATTTTGCTAGCCTCCACTTGTATTGAGTAAGCTCTACTCATGCATCCAACTCCCAAGAAACCAAGTTATTCCAAAGTGTCCACTATAAATTCCTATGCATGGTGTGTTACACCATTCCAAGTATATTCTTGTTTTATTTACCTTCCAATTAAAAAGTCACTTTGTTATGTGAAAAATTTGTGATTAAAGCTCTCACAAAATTGATGGCACACTTTATTTTTCTTGCCCCTAATAAACTTGAACCATTGTGTCATCTATGTTTTATATGCTTGCACTTATACGTTGGAATTAGCAGAACCATGCTATCATGGGGAACTCTTTCAATATTGCACCTGTACATTGTACACATTTGATATCATACTCTTTTGTTTGCGGATGTCGTCAGTGTGAAATAAAAGGGGAGCTTATAAGTCCACGGAGTTATGTATGTGTGTTAGAGAAACTCTTGGGCCGCTAGCCTAAGCCATGCCTAATCATGGTGGAAACTTGCAGCATCACCATAATGAGCAATCTATGAAGCTTTCTTCTTATAAAAAAAGAGAGACATTGAAAAGAGGAAATAGAGAAAAAAACACCATTTTCCCATGGTAAATAAGAAGATTGCTAAGATGCTCACTGTCTGCTTGCCTTGTCATTTTGATATGGGAAAACTCCTGTATCATGTGCAAGGGGTACCCCATTGGCGGTTCTCTATGATACACATGTACTTACTATGACAAGAGCTTACCGGTGACTAAAGTTGAGTAGCATGAGGAGCGACCCTCGTACTCAATGGACATGAGATTGCCAACTTATACTTTGTCAAGAATATACTCCATCTTTGTTCACTTTAACCTTAATCACTTCAAGATGCTTATGATAGGGACAATGAGAGCTGGAAGCTAACAATAACCATAATTTTTGGAAGCTCTTTATGAGACTTGAAATCCCTGTTTCCCTTTATGAAGGGATTTTCTTCCACCATTATATTGAGTCTCCACCTTCTATCCTTAGGCACCAGTTAAGGGAACATAGTTTCCATTCTTAGTTCTATGTGCATTGTCCCAAAACTTATTGATTGATTCATATTGTTGATATTGCTTGTTCTTGAACTATTTGTATCTAGTCACTCTTATGAACTTTGAAGGTGTCCTATGTATCTATTTGCTACTCTATGAGGGACAAGCTGAATGCCACTATGCTATGTTTTCTATATGTGAAACAAACAAATGTCTTTCAATGCATGTTATTCATGATATTTTTTTGTAACCTTTCATGTTGCATGCATATTTACTTTGTCTTACTGTTAGAACTCCATCTTTCATGCTTATGTTTAGAGTTCTTTGATCCCAGCTTTCAATGCTCGCAAATGGTTTTATATTGATTTAGATAGTGCATGTCACCTCAAAAATTATTCTTTTTATCACTTACCTACTCGAGGACGAGCAGGAGTTAAGCTTGGGGATGCTTGATACGTTGGAAACGTACTATAATTTTTGATGTTCCATGCTTGTTTAGTATCTACTTTCCTTTGCTTTGTCTACACTTTGAGGTGTTTTTATATGTTTTCTGGTACTAACCTATTAACAAGATACCACAGTGCTAGTTGCCTGTTTTCTTCTGTTTTTTCTTCCAGAAAATGCAGAAAATCAATATTCTCGGAATTGGATGGGACAAAAAGGCAAAGTCAATATTTTACCGTGGGGAACACGAAGCCAGAGTACGAGACGGAGAAGAGCCACCAGGGGCCACACCCCCTGGCAGCGCGGTTTGGGTGGGCCCGCGCCTGGGGGTGCGACCACCTTAGGTGCCGCCTTCCTCGCCTCTTCGACTATAAAGAGCCCCCGATACCAAAACGCTAAGTACCTAATCAATCTTCCATGAAACAGTCCGTAGCCGCCGCCACCACCATCGCCCCTAGATCGGGAGGGATCTGAAGCTCTTCCCGGCACCCTGCCGGAGGGGAGATCATCCCGGAGGCCTTCTTCTTCATCATGCCAGCCTCCGGTATGAAGCGTGAGTAGTTCCACCTTGGACTACAGGTCCATGTAGTAGCTATATGGTTATATATCCTCCTTTGTGCTACCATGTTTAGATCTTGTGAGCTCTGTTCATAATCAAGATCATCTATTTGTAATCATGCATGTTGTGTTTGCGGGGATCTGATGGATATTAATATTACTATGTCATATTGATTAATGGTTTTGTCATATTGATTCTATCATGTCTGTGTTGTTTGTGATCTTGCATGCTCCTCGTTTCTAGTAGATGCTAGTGACTCCAATAGGGGGTATTTATGCTCGATAGTGGGTTCATGCCTCTATTTAATCTAAGGTAAGTGATAGAAATATCTAAGGTTGTAGATGTGTTGTTGCTACTAGGGAGAAAACAATAGTCTCTTGTTCATGGAACAAGTGGATTGTTTACCTTACACACTTTGCTTAAAGCAGTTATCCGTTGCTTGCAACTTAATATTGTAGGGGGTTCGGATGATAACCTGAAGGTGGATTACTAGTAATATATGCAGTTGGATGGTGGTCTATGTATCTTGTTGTATTGCCCAATCGAATCTCATAGGATCATGAATGTCTACTATTGCATTGTTATGCCTTGCTCAGTCCTGTCAATTGCCCTGCTGTAATTTATTTACCCAGCATGGCATGTTTGTTTATCTTAAGGAGAACACCTCTAGTGAACTATGGACCCCGGTCCAATCTTTACCATTGATACATATTCCATTGTTACTATTTACTTTCTGCAAACCACCATTCCACACCATACAGTTAATCCTTTGTTTTTAGCAAACCGGTGAGATTGACAACCTCACTATTCGTTGGGGCAAAGTCTTGAGTTTGTGTTGTGCAGGTTTCCAGTTGCTTGCAACACCTTTGAGTCGTTTCCTTCCTCCTACTGGTTCGATAACCTTGGTTTCTTACTGAGGGAATAACTTGCTGTTGTGCTCATCATACCTTCCTCTTGGGGTCTCCCAACGAAGCTCAACAATCTGCTGAGCCAACATCACCCTTCGCCCAGTGGGTACTCGACATGGTCAGCAAGCTGCAGAAGTCCTCCCCCGGAGGACAGGTCTTCCTCCTAGTGGCAGTCGAAAAATTCACAAAGTGGATTGAGGCCATGCCCGTCACTAACCAAACTGGCGCTACTGCCGTTAAATTATTGCAATCCATCGTATATTGGTTCGGAGTGCCTCACAACATAATAACTGTCAACGACACGAACTTCACCTCGAAGGAGTTCCGAGTCTTCTGCAAAGGACTCGACATCAACCTCACATACGCCTCTGTGGCGCATCCGCAGACCAACGGTCTGGCCGAAAAGGCCAACGGCCTGGTCTACAACATAATCAAGAAGCGACTATTACGCCCACTCGAAAGGTTGGTAGGTGTAACATCCCAAAAATCATGATTTGTAAAGTTTGCATATCATTCTTGCATTCATAGCATTTGGTCTTTTTCAAACAAAATTTCAATATAAGAAACCATGTTATGCCTATTATTTTATGCAAGTAAGGAAATGGTTTTATTTTTTACTTCCAAGGTATGAGAGTGCTTTGGATTGATCAGTAATGTTTTTAAAGTTGAATGCAAGGCTTGCACAAAAATTCTCAAAACAAAATTCAAATAAAACCAATTATATGCCTTATATATCAATAAAGGCATGGTTTATTTTATTTTTCAAAGTGTCAAAGTGAATTTGACCATACAACAAGGTTTTATACTCAATTAAGTGCAAAGGTTTCACTGTAAAAAATCCAAAATTGATTAGAATTCAAACTCATTTGAATTTGATTTGAATTGCTTTCCTGAAAATAGAATTAGAAAAAGAAAAGGAGAAAAGAATAGGAAAAGGGCTGGCGCCACTCTTTCAGCCCAAGAGCAAAAGCAACCCGCGAAGCCCACTCAGCCATTTTCCCTTTCCCTCTCTCTCACGCGTGCATCGCTATCCACAGTCACTAACGCACGGACCCCGCTGCCACCTCAGCTCTTCTTCCCCAAATCTCGCCCGCAGACTGCGTCGCCGCTACCGTTGCTGCCGATAATGGCGCGGCGTAATTGGCCATGAATTCGCAGGCGTTTTTGGTCGAGCTGATGCATACTTAAGCCCTGTAACATCCCAAAAATCATGTTTTCAAAGTTTGCATATCATTCATGCATTCATAGTCATTTTTAGGATCATTTCTTCAAAACAGAAACTTTGTGATATATCATTTTATGTAAGTAAGGCATTAGCCTTATTGCTACCTTTAAGAAGGAAATATTTGTTTTGTTCAGTAAAGAATTGATCCTAAGATTGATTGTTATTTTCCAAAGCTTGGACAAAGTTTTTACAAACAAAATATGAATTTAAAACCATTCTTATGTCTTTATTAAATAAATAGTAAAGGCATTGTTTATTTTAAATTCCAATGGGCCATTATCAATTTGGGTGAACAACAATGTTAAATACTCAAATAAGTGCTTGTTCCATCCTATAAAGATTCAGAGAAAAATTTGAATTCAAATTCATTTGAAAACCATTTGAAAATGATTCCAGAAAATCAAAACAGAATAGGAAAAAGATAAAAGAAATGGAAATAGGCCGGCGCCACTCTTTCGGGCGAGTAGCAAATGCAACCCACCCGGGATTTCCCTTTCCCCTCCGTTTCTCACCCGCACAGGTACCCCTCCCTCGCTGACACCCCGGACCCACGCGCCATGTCACCTTCGTCCCCAAACTCACGCCGCGACCAGCACCGCCGCAGCCATTTTTCCTATTTGATTCCGCGCTTGATTGCGAGTAAACACCAACGTAATTCCCTCTCACGCCCCGTCTATTTAACCTCCTCCTCCTTCCGCTCATTTTTCCCCAAGCCACAACCACAGAGAGCCACCAGGCTGCCCACAATCGAGCTCACTCCGCCGCGGTACTGAGCGTCTCTGGCGGCAAATTCCGGTGAGAACTCCCCGCCCCTTGCCTCCTGGTCTTGCTAGCTTGTTCACTACATCCTTGCGCATTGCTTAACACCGTTGTTGTGTGCTAGGATCATCCAGAGCCTCGGCAATGTCGATGACTGCGCGTGTCCGACAAAACCATCAACTCTGGCGAGCTGTTCTGGTTAGTTCTGACCGCGCCTTGCCCTCTCTTTGATACTCGCATGACCAGCATCGCTTCACGCATCTGACGCACTGCTTATTTTCCCTGGCATGATCTATATCCTCGCCAACGACAACGAGAAGCCATACCTGATGACCGAAGCAACTCCGACGAGCAATCCCTGGCGATCCCGTGCGCCCCTCGGTAAACGGCGACCACCTCGAGAACCAGCACTTCACTGTGAGACTGGTGAGCTAATCCCCTTCCCCTAGCGCTTCCTGTATCGCAGGTAGCACCACCTCCCGAGCGTGCCGCCGCTCGCCGTTGACTCAGCGCCGCCAGACTTTGGTCAGGGCAAAGATGCCCGTTGGGTCTAGATCCCACGGCCACGATTAGATCTTAGGTGAAGCGGTACGGGAAGATCTGAGCTGTGGATAGTTAGTTAGATCTTGCGGTCCACGAGCGTGATCCAACCGAACCAGTATCGTCCAATTAGAAGCCGCCGCGTGGCGCTGTTTTATTTAAAATGACAGAAACATTTCTATTATGTGTTCAAATTTGCAAAATTCATAACTTTTGATCCACACGTCCAAATTTTTCAAATTTTATACCATTGGAATCAGGAGAGAGAATTCTATCCAACCATACACTTTTTTTAATAAACTGCTTCTATAAAATTGGTTGTTTTTGTAGAGACTTTTGTAGGCTTATTTTGAGGATAGAAATTATTTTAAAAATGTTTTTAGGTTGAAATTGAGTGTAATTTGTGTGTAAATGTTTAGTTTAGTGTTCAGTATTGTTTTACTTGTCTTGGTTGTATTGAAAAAAAAATCATCACATGACATTTGCATGCATTCATATATTTTTGCTAGTTTATTTTGATATGTGAATTTGGTGCTATCATTTTATGTGTAGATTTTGGTGCTAGTGGTGATTGTGATTGTGAGGTTTGTTGCTACTCCCCCAACTACCAAGGGAAGTGGTGATTCATAATTTTATCCCAGTATTTTGACTATGCATTAGAAATATTTTGTATAGGTTTGCATGGATATTTTTTACTAACTATCTATATGCTATGCTTGGGAAATCCTAGTAGTTGTAGACTTGATAGAATTTTATCTAAGTTATGACACTTACTACATTGCCATGCTTAGCCTAGCTAGTAGCGTGCAGTTCTCTTTTAATGTGTTATAAAAGGGTTTGAAGGAATAGGTCGTTAGGGTCTCCTCGTATTCTTTGTTAGGTTTCGGGGTTGAGGGGGGTCGAGTGAATCCGGAGAGGTCCGATCGGGGTTGGTGACGAACCACTTGCAGGATCGTTGCTCGGACTGGAGGTAGGTCTTGGCGCATCCGGGCAAACAAGGGGAATTATTATTCATACTATGGAAATTTTGCTAAGTCTTTTTGACTTGTGTTTTACTTAATAAAACAACTAAGTGAATGAAACACCTGGGTGGAATGGTATGTTGGTTTGTGTTGAGTGGTTACACAAGGCCCATATCTATGGTTTACCTTGTGTATCACACTTGTGGAAAGCCACCCAGGAACAAAGGGATTTGAGATGCCATATGTTAAGAAGCTTCTAGTGCAACCACATGGCATTATGGGCTCTGCCTGGATCACATAGGTTGCAATAACTTAGCCATTTGGACAGTTGGTGGTAGTGGGTGATAGGTTGGAAAGTGTCCATTTGGTCTAAGGGAAGGCTTCTGATAGGTCCTGTCTTGGTGAAAATCAAGTCTTGTGGGGAAAGTGCACCACCTCTGCAGATGGGAGAAACTAAGTACTTAGCCATGTCCCTGGTATTGGACAATTTGAGCATCAAGACATGGAAGCTATCAAGAATCTCCTCATCCAAATTTCTAAGTTAAAACTTGTGGTTGAACAAGGGTGAAGGTTCACCAATTTCTATTGGTGGTTCCTTAGGAGTTTTTGCCAAACAAAAACTTAGTGTTTTCAACTAATAGTTAAAATCTATTTTGAGCAAAGCAAGCCTAAGCTACACTTAGCCAAATTCATGTAGTAACTAGATGCTGATATTCTATTAAGGTATCACTTGCCAATACTATTCCAATGTATTGACCCACTATGACTGTAACTTGTGATGTTTGCAGGTTACTCTGATGATGATTAGGGGTTATGAGTCTACACTCAACATGCTTGCCTGTGGCACATGAATATGAAGACTTTTATTTATATTGTGAAGCTAAACTCTTGTATTAAGCATATGGCTATGGAGTTGTAAAAGACTATGTTATCTCTCGAATGACTTTATAATAATGACCTTTGTATCTGTGTACTTCATCTTAAACTGTGGATGCTAGCATTTAATCCAGGGACTAACATTGCAATCATAGGGACCTTTACCTTTATAAAGGTGGGCTCTTACAGATGGTATTAGAGCACTATGTTTCCTCTAGGATTATTACCCTAGGATTGGATTAGAAACCACTAAGGAAAAATTTCAGCACTTTGAAAAAATTCTACACTTGTCTTTTTCTTCTCGTAAACTTTTCTAATCTTCTTTCTCATCTCTATTTGTAGATGAAATCCATCAACAAAGCCGTAAGGAAGGGACCACTCATGACCATGACCTTGGACTATGACACTGAATTTCCTAAAGCCCTCAAAAACCTTATGGTTACCATGGGGATACATGGTGCAACTGTGTACAAAGGATTCCCTATGATGGATGAAGGAGAGGAGTATTGGTGGGTGCAACTCCACTTGTACAAAAACAAGGAAGACAACCACAAGGAGTCAGGATTCTACATGGTCACCAACTCAGAAATGCACACAACATTCTTTGACTCTGCAAGAAATGCAGCTTGGAATGCTATCAAGGATCTTGGTGATAGACTCAAGTGCAGAATGCTCAACACCCAAAATGACCTTAGAGAAGAAAATAAGCATACCCAAGAGTTAAAGACTACCAACCAACAACTAAGGGGAGACATCATAGACTTAATTTGGGATTCTTGTGAACAAGATAGACAAATGGATACTAAGGATGCCCTGATAGCTATTTTGTCTAGTGAATGAGAATTGTAACGTACTTCGTTATTTGGACCACCACATTTATCAGTTTCCTTCCAAAAATTTGTCTAAGTTATGTTGAATCTTTGATGCTTGCAATGGATTTGTGTATGCCATGACTTGTGTGTTTTTTGCCAAAAGATATGTTTGTGATGTTTTGACTTGTGATTTTCCCTATTGATGTTGATTCTAACTTTTCTCTATCTTATAAAAATAGATGCCTAATGTCACTATCAGCACGGCCGAGGAGTTCAAGGGAACTCGTTTTGGTACTCGTCTCATTGAGCTCACTAGTGTGGTCAACCTTCCACTTCCTAGCATCATGACACTTCCACTCACCAAGTTTGAGAGGAAAGACCTTTGGGGCATCAGAGTCACCCAGCCAGGACGCCAGACAGATCCAACCACGGAGACCATCACTTTCAAGATGGTGCATGACGACAAGGAGAAAGGCTTAGATGTAGTCATGCAGGAGTTACTCGGGCGCTTGGTAGGGAGACACTCCACAGAGCTTAGAGGTCTTTACTTTCACCCCTTCGGGAGACGCAACGAGGAGGGTGAAGCCATAGAGTATGAGGATGCTGCTAGAGAGACGATGGAGCCGGTTCGTCTGTACCTCCAGGACATAGTGGGTCTTATTAGGCACCTAGATACTAATACGACCAACGTCATGCTTAGCAATGACAAGCTCCAGGTTCAGCTTCGTGAGAAGGACAAGCTCTTCGCGAAGCAAGACAAGATAGCCAAGGAAATGGAGGCCAAGTTTGAGAGCCAGGACAGGAAGTTCAAGTTTCAAGAGAAAAGAGTCCAAGACAGGAACAAGAGGATCCGGGAGATGAAGGAAGAGCTAGAGGCCAAGGACTTCGAGCTCGAGCACCAACAGGGAGTGATTGAGAGGCTTCGCTCACAGAATAGGGCTCTTAGGACCAAGATAGAGGCCTTGATGACTAGTGTTGATGAGTACAAGACCTCCATGGAGAGTGCAGGTCTTACACTTGTTGACGAGGAGGTTGATGCAGAGGAGTAGGATAGACTACTCGATTTACTTTCATCTACCGTACTTTGACTATTGAGTCGCAATGACCACCCAACATGTGAGTGGCTTGATATGGTGTGTTTGCATTTTCAAACTTGTTGTTTATGTCGTTCAAACTATATGTTATTTTGATGCTTGATTATTGTGATTGTCTATGTGATGTATTGTGAATGATAAGCATCTATGGGTATCTCATTCTTATCCTTATGAAAATCACAGATGCCTCCTCAACGTGCCAATCCCAATCCAAACAACAACAATATCACTCCCGAGATGCAGCAGTTGATGACAACACAGACACAACTGATGCAGATTATGACCACCTTTATGCAGAACCAGAATCAGAATAACAACAACAACAACTAGAATAATCCACCAGGATTTGACATGCTCACCAGATTCCTAAGACTGAGTCCTACAAAGTTCTCAGGAACCACTGATCCAATGGTGGCCAATGATTGCCTACGTTCTGTGAACAAGGATTTAGTGACTGTCGGCTGCACCGACGAGGAGAAAGTCAGGTTTGCAGCACATCTGTTGGAAGGACCAGCAGCAACCTGGTGGGATAATTTTCAGATCACCACTCCTATTGAGGATGTGACTTGGGCTATATTTGAGGATGGTTTACGTACAGCTCACATCTCATCCGGGGTGATGAATTTGAAGAAGAAAGAACTCCACAATCTGAAGAAGCGACACCCCAGCGTGGCTGAATACATTGAGGAGTTCAACAATCTGGCACGTTATTCACTGGATGAGGTTGACACTGATGCCAAGAGGAAGGAGAAATTCCTCGAAGGACTGAATGATGAACTGAATCTGCAACTATCGGTTGCCTATGTCCCAACCTACCAATAACTTTGTTACAAGGCTACCATCTTGGAAAACAAGATGAAACAAGTTGAAAGTAGAAAGAGGAAGCACAACTTTGATAAGCACAGCCCGGGATCGTCTCACAAGCGTTCTCGTCATGATGATAGTGGAAGTTCTGGATCTCACAAGCATGGAAAGTACAACAACCACCACAACCACAACCGTTGTGGCATCCCGCAAAAACCACTACTAGAAAATCGCGTTGAATTTGTGCATTGCATCGTCATCATCATGCATTGTTTGCATAAAACTGTTTTCGCAACGCCCGATTTGTTTTCCGAACGCCTCATCTTAATTCAAACGCAAAACCCCGGGTCTCCGGATTATTTTGTTTTGTTGCTATCGGGTTGCAAACGGTCCAATTAAAGTAAATAAAATATTAAATTATTCTGGGCGGTGAACGGCCGATTGACCAACGACCGCCCCAGAAATTAAAACGGTCCAACTACACCGCCCGCCCAAATCTTAAACCTACCAATCTACCTACCCAGCCCAACCCTCCACCTCACCCCCTCCAATCCCTGAACGCCACATCAGCACACCTCTCTCCTCACCCAATCGCCACCGCCACCTCACCCCAATCACTTCCCTCTCTCTCTCTCTCTCTCACCCCCACTCCCACGCCAACTCCAGACGCACGCACCGCAGCTCCTCTGGCTGGTCCCACCGGTCCCACCCTGTCCCCACCTGCCCGCACTCTCCCTCTCCATCCTTTCTTCCCGGCCCCCATTGCTTCCTCTCACAGCAGCCGGCCTACTCGCCTCCGCGCCTCCGCTCCATCACCCGCCTCACGACCTTCCTCGCCGCCCCGAGCCAGCGCCACTGCCACTGCCCGCCTCACCGCCCCAGAGCCCACCTCCGCCGCCCCGCCCAAGGCTCCCCGCCGCCACCGCAAGATCCTCCGGCCGCCGCTGCTCCACCCAGCTCGCCCGACCTGGGTTCCTCCCTCGGCCGCCGGAGCCGCCTTGCCCTGCGCTTGCCGGCCGCCAAGCGCTCACCGCCTCCTCACAACGCGCCCGCCACCGGTTCTCCTCCTCCCGCGCCCGCTCTCCTCCGCACACCGCCCGCCGCCGCCGTCGTCTCCGGCGTCCACCACCGTCCCCCTCGCCCTCCCCTGCAGCTCCGTCCCCGCCTCGGCGCACCCCGCAAGCCCCTCCGGCCCAGCGGCGCGCCAGCGACCCCCCGCCTCGAGCCTCCGCCGCCAGATCCCGTCGGCGACGCCGCTGCCCGCAACTTCGCTGGCCGCCCTCGCCGGCGTCGCCGCTGGCTGCTCCGCCGTCGACGTCTGAGCTCGCCCGAGCCCCTGCACCGCCCCGCGTCCCGCCTCCAGCGCGTGGGCCCGCCGCCCCTGCAGTGTTCATCGCCCCGTCCCGCCCCTGCGTTGGTGCTTGTGTGTGTTGTACCAGGAACCGTCCCCAAAGGCCTCCGACAGGGACCCACAAGATCTGCTTCACGGACGCGCCATGGTTTCGGTGGAACCCTCAAACGCCAAGTCCGCCTCACGAACCCCGAAGACCAAGCCTCGACACTGAACCCGTGTCGCGCCGAGATCTACGGACGCCGAGACCCGAACCCAAGGCCGATCCTGCGGTGCCGCGTCAAGATCGCCTTCTCGGACCCCGTTGACGCTAAGCTCTTCGCCGTAGAGCAACAAGGCCCTCGACAAGACAAGGAACGCCAAGTGTTTCACCCCGGACACCGAGTCCGCCGAGAACCCCGATGCGACAAGTGCTTCATCCCGAACAACAAGATCTACCCCGTTACCGAGAACGATCCCGTCGAGACCGATCCGTCGAACCCTGGACCCTGAGACCGAACCCCGAACCCCGGAACCCCAAGACCGTCGAGAACCCTAATGTGTGAATCCCTCTCCGAGAACCCTATTTTTATAAATGGTTAACTATATGAATTGTTGCATACTTAATTGACATCTCGCATGCATATCATGTGGTTTGGGGGCCTCATGCCGATTCACCTCATAATTAAATATGGGGCCATATGCGGGCAAATCTAGTCTCATATCGGCCTCATTTAAATTGGTGTAGCGAACCCGGTACTATCTCTTGCCATGTTAATACAACATTTAATTTGCGGGGTAGCTAAATAACATGGACTATCTAATTAATTGTCGGGACCCCGGTTCCGCTTAATATGACCTAGTTGCATCGCACCTTGCCATGTCATTCATCATACATGCATCATGCCGATCTTCTGCCGTTGTATTAAATATTGCATCCGGTGTTTCTCCTAGTGTTTTGGTTCTTCATGGATAAGGCCGTTGAGTTGATGTGAGCTCACCCGAGCTCGGATGAACCCTTCGACAATGTTTTCAAAGCAGCATCTACCCCTTTCTACCTATCTTACTTTTCTAGTATTTATTCCCGCCTGTTGATCTTTGCTATCTGTGTTGCGATGCTCTAGTTTCGTACCCGTGATATCCCTTGCAGCCATATATAGCCTTGGACACATCCTATTACCTGTTGTTTGGAAGATAGTTGGGTCCGCGTGTCGTAGTCGCTTGCTCAAGTGTTTTGCTTGTCGTCAAGTACCACAATTGTTGGAGAATTGCCACATGTTGATGTTGGAGATGATCATGGTTTACTTATTGTTCACTTTAATTCCTGTTTAACAACTAAAATTGAATTAAGCAGAGGCATCGGTGGGTGATAGGTAAGATTTGGTTTCCGACCGCCCACTTGTGTCCCGTAGGACCCGAGTTCTTGACACCTGTTCCGAGATCGAGCGCGCTAACCACAGGTGGGGAGATATGGGCCCCCCATTGATCATTACCTGATTTCAAAGTATTGTACTGGGGGCCACAACTAGTTTGAGGTGTTTTTACTATCCTGTACTTATGCCATGCTACTTATGTATTTACGTTTGTGCGAGGAGCACACGCATTGCTTAGGAATTGTGACCCGTTACGTGGTATCGACAGCCCCGTTTGGGGACCCGCCGTTGCCATCACGCCCCACAAACCCTAAGTCCGTCTCGGAGACCGCCGACTTCGCTATGGGTGTACTTAGGGTGGCCCCTGCTTGCTTTGGGTCCGGGAACGTTGTGACTTAGGCCCCGCCGACATACCGATGGGTGTATGTTAACCGATCCGCAAAAGGGTCAAGTGCTCGTGGATACTTTGGTGCACCCCTGCAGGGTTAAATCTTTTCGAGAAGCCGTGTCCGCGGTTATGGACGACTTGGAGCACAGTGCTTGATCATAGACAACTATAACTAAAGTTTATTGTTTTAAATTGACTTGTTTCCGATATGATTAGTAATCAGCTTCACTTCAACGGAATGGCTAAGTAAAAGTACCAACAACTGCTGGGTTTTGTGTTTATCTCATGCTAAACGTATCTGACTAGTAATTGATGCCACTATAACTGAATGATTAACTAAAAGTGCCCACTGCTTCCTTTATCAGGACGATTACCTAAACCTGACTAGTAAGGTGCCGCAACTATAACTGAATAAGTAAAACTGCCAACTGTGTGAGTTCCTCGGTTGACTTCCTCGTTTGGTCTCGAGGGGGAAACGCCAGGATGGGTTTGTTTGATGCTAGTATCAGGTTGGATCCGAATAGGTCTTTCTTACCCCTCTCTGATAGCCGCCAGTTGTATCGAGTCTCTATAGGTTGTTTAGTGCATCCGCTGCCGCCGATCCACCATACCTATGTAGGCGAGGACCGCCAATCTAGCCTCGCTGTAATCGCCTCGATCGACGCCTCTCTTTTTCCTTTGCCCTTTGTCGGCACCCCTTTGTTTAAGCAGGTTTTGAGATCGACGCCATAGCAGGTGGTTACCCTTCCGCTTGGCTCGGGGTTATGGACGCCATTGGTTATTCTTCAGGGCTCTTAGCCCCATTTGCATCTTGTCCGTAGTCGGACGCTCGATCAATTTCAAGGTGATTTGGATCTTTGTATAATATATTTGTATTCTTGACTCTTTGAGTCGCTGTGTATGTATCAGTTCTGTGGGTCCCATCGAGGACTGTTGTGTAATGTTATTACTTTGCTTTCCACCCGCACGAAAGTGCCTGGTGGGCACCTTCGAATCGTTTCTATGCGGGTTTGGCGAGTTTTGCTAAAACTTGCATAGGGCCGATTCTGAGGGTGTTACAGAGTGGTATCAGAGCTCAGCAGTTGCGATACCCCACAAGTCCAGCCTGTAGGATGACCTAGCTAACGGCCAAAGTAGAGTGTCAAAATTATTTTGCAAAATCGGTTGGATAGTTCTGATTAGGTCTGATTTTACTCCTTACCCCTCTGCTGCTCTCCTCTCCCCTCAGCGTGTTTTGAATCCACCTCTTATCTTTTCTGCGAGTCCAGGATTTCCCGTGGTTGGGTTCCGTCGTACCTTCAGGGTTTCGCTTCCTTCTTCGATAACGGTGTTGCTACATCTGATCTTCATGCGATCCGAGGAATCCTTCGTCTGTGGTACCATTCTTTGTTCCTTGTTTGTGCCTTCCGGTGTTTCTGACGCGACGACATCCTCTATGCCAGATCCGATGCAGAGTCTGCATCACTCCTTTGATCCGAACCTCGCTTGTCGAGATCTTCAGTCTGAATCTTGAGGGTTGATTGCATAATCTATCTGTTCGTGTACAAAGTAATGCTTTGAGTGCGGGATGGAGTCGCGACCATACCACTACTCTTATCATTCGCTTTGTATATTGAATGGTGGATCGATGCAATTTTACTCCGTCCATGGAAGTTGGGGGTGGCCTTATCTCTAACTTCGTCCGTTGTTTATCCGGAGTGTTCTCTTGACGAACGGGATCAACGACGTCTTGTTGGTGGTGTCGCCGATTTCAAGACGAAGAAAGCATCCTTGTTAGTGGTGTCGCGAGGTTCTACACGAAGCGAGAAGACGCAGATTGCCGACCTTCCTTCCGGTACCATGAGGTGGATCTCGAGGGCGAGATCCTTTGTTAGTGGTGTCGAATTGTGGCATCCCGCAAAAACCACTACTAGAAAATCGCGTTGAATTTGTGCATTGCATCGTCATCATCATGCATTGTTTGCATAAAACTGTTTTCGCAACGCCCGATTTGTTTTCCGAACGCCTCATCTTAATTCAAACGCAAAACCCCGGGTCTCCGGATTATTTTGTTTTGTTGCTATCGGGTTGCAAACGGTCCAATTAAAGTAAATAAAATATTAAATTATTCTGGGCGGGGCAGTCGAACGGGCCGATTGACCCGAACGACCGCCCCAGAAATTAAAACGGTCCAACTACACCGCCCGTCCAAATCCTAAACCTACCAATCTACCTACCCAGCCCAACCCTCCACCTCACCCCCTCCAATCCCTGAACGCCACATCAGCACACCTCTCTCCCTCACCCAATCGCTCACCGCCACCTCACCCCCAATCACTCCCCCTCTCTCTCCTCTCTCTCTCACCCCCCACTCCCCACCAGCCAACTCCCTGCACGCACGCACCCGCAGCTCTCCTCATGGCCCCACCGGTCCCACCCTGTCCCCCACAGCCCGCACCTCCCTCTCCATCCTTTCTTCCGGCCCCCACATTGCTTTCCTCTCACAGCAGCCAGCCTACCTCCGCAGCTCCATCACCCGCCTCATGACCTTCCCTGGCCTCCCGAGCCAGCCACCGTCTGCCGGCCCCGCTCGCCTCACCAGAGCCCACCTCCGCCGCCCTTGGCTCCCCGCCCGCTCCACCGCCGCTTCCACCGTCGCCTGACCTCCGCCGCCCGCTGCCCTCCTCTGCGCTTGCCCGCGCCCAGCCGCCCGCGCTCACCTCCTCGCCTCCGCGCCCGCCTCACCGGTTCTCCTCCTCCTGCGCCCTCTCCCTCCGAGACCGCCGCCTCTGCCTCCGCGCCCACCGCCCGTCGACCTCACCTCCTCGCAGCTCTGCCTCGGCGCACCCAAGCCTCCTCCCTCCGCCTGGCCCCTCGCCCCCGCCTCCGCCCGAGATCCCGTGCCGACGTCCGCCCGGCCAGACTCGGCGTCACTGGCCGCCGGCCAGTGGCTCCCGCCGACGTCTGAGCTCGCCGAGCCCTGCACCGCCCGTTCCGCCTCCAGCCAGGCCCGCCCCTGTGTTCATCGCCCGCCCCGCCCTGCGGTGCCTGCGTGTATGCGTTGGTGCTTGTGTGTGTTGTACCAGGAACCGTCCCCGAAGGCCTCCGACAGGGACCCACAAGATCTGCTTCACGGACGCGCCATGGTTTCGGTGGAACCCTCAAACGCCAAGTCCGCCTCACGAACCCCGGAGACCAAGCCTCGACACCCTGAACCCGGTGTCGCGCCGAGATCTACGGACGCCGAGACCGAACTCAAGGCCGATCCTGCACCGGTGCGTCAAGATCGCCTTCTCGGACCCCGTTGACGCTAAGCTCTTCGCCGTAGAGCAACAAGGCCCTCGACAAGACAAGGAACGCCAAGTGTTTCACCCCGGACACTGAGTCCGCCGAGAACCCCGATGCGACAAGTGCTTCATCCCGAACAACAAGATTTACCCCGTTACCGAGAACGATCCCGTCGAGACCGATCCGTCGAACCCTGGACCCTGAGACCGAACCCCGAACCCCGGAACCCCAAGACCGTCGAGAACCCTAATGTGTGAATCCCTCTCCGAGAACCCTATTTTTATAAATGGTTAACTATATGAATTGTTGCATACTTAATTGACATCTCGCATGCATATCATGTGGTTTGGGGGCCTCATGCCGATTCACCTCATAATTAAATATGGGGCCATATGCGGGCAAATCTAGTCTCATATCGGCCTCATTTAAATTGGTGTAGCGAACCCGGTACTATCTCTTGCCATGTTAATACAACATTTAATTTGCGGGGTAGCTAAATAACATGGACCATCTAATTAATTGTCGGGACCCCGGTTCCGCTTAATATGACCTAGTTGCATCGCACCTTGCCATGTCATTCATCATACATGCATCATGCCGATCTTCTGCCGTTGTATTAAATATTGCATCCGGTGTTTCTCCTAGTGTTTTGGTTCTTCGCGGATAAGGCCGTTGAGTTGATGTGAGCTTCGCCCCGAGCTTCGGATGAACCCTTCGACAATGTTTTCAGGCGAGCATCTCCCCCTTTCTACCTATCTTACTTTTCTAGTATTTATTCCCGCCTGTTGATCTTTGCTATCTGTGTTGCGATGCTCTAGTTTCGTACCCGTGATATCCCTTGCAGCCATATATAGCCTTGGACACATCCTATTACCTGTTGTTTGGAAGATAGTTGGGTCCGCGTGTCGTAGTCGCTTGCTCAAGTGTTTTGCTTGTCGTCAAGTACCACAATTGTTGGAGAATTGCCACATGTTGATGTTGGAGATGATCATGGTTTACTTATTTTTCACTTTAATTCCTGTTTAACAACTAAAATTGAATTAAGCAGAGGCATCGGTGGGTGATAGGTAAGATTTGGTTTCCGATCACCACTTGTGTCCTGAGGACCCGAGTTCTTGACACTGCTCGAGATCGAGCGCGCTAACCACAGGTGGGGAGATATGGGCCCCCCATTGATTATTACCTGATTTCAAAGTATTGTACTGGGGGCCACAACTAGTTTGAGGTGTTTTTTACTATCATGTACTTATGCCATGCTACTTATGCATTTACGATTGTGCGAGGAGCACACTGTACTGTTTAGGAATTGTGACCCGTTTACGTGGTATCGACAGTCCCCGTTTGGGGACCTGCTGTCGTTTACCGCCGGCCCCACAAACCCTAAGTCCGCCTCGGAGACCGGCCGACTTTGTTGCGGGTGTACTTAGTGGGGTGGCCCCCCGTGCTTGCTTTGGGTCTAGGAACGTCGTGACTTAGGCCCCGCCGACATACCGATGGGTGTATGTTAACTGATCCGCAAAAGGGTCAAGTGCTGTGGATACTTTGGTGCACCCCTGCAGGGTTAAATCTTTTCGAGAAGCCGTGTCCGCGGTTATGGACGACTTGGAGCACAGTGCTTGATCATAGACAACTATAACTAAAGTTTATTGTTTTAAATTGACTTGTTTCCGATATGATTAGTAATCAGCTTCACTTCAACGGAATGGCTAAGTAAAAGTACCAACAACTGCTGGGTTTTGGGTTTATCTCATGCTAAACGTATCTGACTAGTAAGTGATGCCACTATAACTGAATGATTAACTAAAAGTGCCCACTGCTTCCTTTATCAGGACGATTACCTAAACCTGACTAGTAAGGTGCCGCAACTATAACTGAATAAGTAAAACTGCCAACTGTGTGAGTTCCTCGATTGACTTCCTCGTTTGGTCTCGAGGGGGAAACGCCAGGATGGGTTTGTTTGATGCTAGTATCAGGTTGGATCCGAATAGGTCTTTCTTACCCCTCTCTGATAGCCGCCAGTTGTATCGAGTCTCTATAGGTTGTTTAGTGCATCTTCGCCGCTCGATCCACCATACCTATGTAGGCGAGGACCGAATTCTAGCCTCGCCGTGTCTTGGCCTCGATCGACGCCTCTTTTTCCTTTGCCCTTTGTCGGCACCTTTTGTTTAAGCAGGTTTGAGATCGACGTTAGCGGGGTTACCTTCCGCTTGGCCTAGGCAGGTTATGGATGCCATTGGTTATTCTTGAGGCTCTTAGCCCCATTTGCATCTTGTCCGTAGTGACGCTCGATCAATTTCAAGGTGATTTGGATCTTTGTATAATATATTTGTATTCTTGACTCTTTGAGTCATGTATGTATCGATTCATGGGTCCCATCGAGGACTGTTGTGTAATGTTATTACTTTGCTTTCCACCCGCACGAAAGTGCCTGGTGGGCACCTTCGAATCGTTTCTATGCGGGTTTGGCGAGTTTTGCTAAAACTTGCATAGGGCCGATTCTGAGGGTGTTACAACCGTCATCATGAAAACAAGCATCATCGCAGTCATGATAACGACAAGTATAAGAACCACAAGAGTGGATACAAGAGCCACCACAATGGAGGTGGAAGTGGTAGTGGAAATCATCCTGTCAGGAAAGATCTCAGTCAGGTTGAATGCTTCAAGTGCAAGAAGATGGGACACTATGCTAATGAGTGCCCCGAGAAGAAAGTTGATGGTGCCAACAAGCCCAATCCCTTCCAAAAGGGACAAGTGAACCACATCAATGTGGAAGAGATTTATGAACAACCTGATGATGTGGCTGGTAAGTTCAAACTCAACTCTGTTCCAGCACTTGTTCTTTTCGATACTGGCGCATCGCATTCATTCATATCAAGAGCATTTGTTGATAGAAATGGAATTACAGTGGAAACTATTGGGTGTCATATAAAAGTAAGTTCTCCTGGTGGAGAAATGATAGTGAACTCAGGATGCCATGACCTAATCATAGAATTTGGGAAGTATAAGTTTCCCGTTAATTTGATAATCCTAAATCCCAAGGATTGGATGTCATTTTGGGAATGGATTGGATGACTAAGTACAAGGGAGTGTTAGATTGTGCCAATCATACTGTCACACTCACAACTCCCAAAAATAAAAGGATTAGATTCAAGACTAACTTTGAGTCAAAAGGAAGTAAGGTAAATTCTCTTAAGGGGGTTAGCATAGAAAGTGTGCTAATTGTAAGAGAATATCCAGATGTGTTTCCGGAAGAATTACCGGGAATGACACCAGATAGAGATGTGGAATTTCTGATTGACCTGCTGCCAGGATCTGGACCAATAGCAAAGAGACCTTACAAGATGTCGGTTGATGAGCTGAAAGAACTCAAGAAACAACTTGGAGAACAGTTGCAGAAAGGATTTATTCAACCAAGTTCTTCATCTTGGGGAGCACCCGTCTTGTTTGTGGAAAAGAAATATAGAAGTCAAAGGTTATGCATTGATTATCGTTCACTCAATGAGGTGACTATCAAGAACAAATATCCTTTGCCCAGAATCAATGATTTGTTTGATCAGCTAGAAGGAGCCCATGTGTTCTCAAAGATTGATCTTCGATCAGGTTATTTCCAGCTTAAGATAAGGGAACAAGACATACCTAAGACAACTTTGACCACTAGGTATGGATTGTATGAATACACCGTAATGCCATTTGGTTTGACCAATGCACCAGCCTACTTCATGAATATTATGAACAAGGTGTTCATGGAGTTTCTTGACAAATTTGTTGTCGTTTTCATTGATGAAATTTTGATCTACTCCAAGAGCAATGAAGATCATGAAGGACATTTGCGTTTGATACTTGAGAAGCTTAGAGAGCATAAGCTGTATGCTAAATTCAGCAAGTGTGAGTTCTGGTTGAATGAAGTTGGATTTCTTGGACACATTGTTTCAGGAGATGGTGTAGCAGTTGATCCCGCAAAAGTGTCAGCAGTAACTGAGTGGGAATCTCCTAAGTCAGTAAAAGAAGTTCGTAGTTTTCTTGGCTTGGCAGGATACTATAGAAGATTCATTGAGAATTTCTCCAAGGTAGCAAAGCCAATGACGGAGTTACTAAAGAAAGACAAGAAATTTGCTTGGTATGAAGGGTGTGAACTCAGTTTTCAAGAATTGAAGAAGAGACTAGTGACAGCACCAGTTCTATGTCTACCAGATTCGGAGAAGGATTTCCAAGTGTATTGTGATGCATCTCATCAAGGATTAGGTGCAGTTCTGATGCAAGAAGGAAAAATTGTGGCCTATGCCTCAAGACAACTCAAAACTCATGAAGTGAACTATCCTACTCATGATTTGGAGTTGGCCTTTGTTGTTCATGCACTCAAAACATGGAGACATTATCTTTTGGAAAAGAGATGTGAAGTGTTCACAGATCACAAAAGTTTGAAATAAATCTTTACTCAGAAAGAGATCAACATGAGACAAAGAAGATGGCTAGAACTCATCAAGGACTATGACTTGAGTTTGCAATACCACCCCGGTAAAGCAAATGTTGTAGCAGATGATCTAATACGCAAGGTTTTTGTGAATGGCCTTACTAAGGGAGAATTATCAGATGATCTGTGTGCCCAATTCAAAGATCTCAGATTGGAGATTGTTCCTGAAGGACATCTCATGTCATTGGATGTTCAACCCACCTTGCTGGACAAAATCAAAGAAGCCCAAAAGACAGACAATGAAATTGAAGAGGTTAAGGAAAAGATTGGCAAGGGAAAAGCCAAAGGATTCCATGAAGACGAACATGGTACCTTATGGTATGGAAAACGTTTATGTGTCCCACAAGATCCGGAGCTTCGGAAACTGATTTTACAGGAAGCACACAACTCACCATATTCCATTCATCCAGGTAACACCAAAATGTACATGGATGTGATGGAAAGATTTTGGTTGAATAATCTCAAGAAGGACATCGCCGAGCATATTGCTTTGTGTGATGTATGTAGTAGAGTAAAAGCGGAACATCAGAAACCAGCAGGATTGCTACAACCACTACCTATTCCTGATTGGAAGTGGGACAAGATTGGCATGGATTTCATCACCGGATTGCCAAGGACCAGGTCAGGATATGATTCTATGTGGGTAGTAGTGGATCGCCTAACTAAAGTGGCTCATTTCATACCCGTAAAGACAAGTGCTAAGTTAGCCAAGATCTATATGAATAGGATTGTGTGTCTGCATGGAGTACCCAAGAGTATTGTGTCTGATAGGGGAACTCAATTCACTTCCCATTTTTGGAGGCAACTACATGAGTCATTGGGAACGAGATTGGAATTTAGTACTGCTTTTCATCCCAGACGGATGGACAGACAGAAAGGACCAACCAGATTTTAGAGGATATGTTGAGGGCATGTGCCCTAGATTATGGTGCTAGTTGGGATGAAAGTCTGCCCTACGCAGAATTCTCTTATAACAACAACTATCAAGCCAGCATTGAGATGGCACCGTTTGAGTTTCTCTATGGGAGAAAGTGTACTACACCATTGCTATGGAATGGTGTTGGAGAAAGGAACTTGTTCGGGCCAGAATTAATCAAGGAAGATGAAGAGAAAGTCAAGTTGGTAAGGGACAGATTGAAGATATCATAGTCCTGACAGAAGAGCTACGCAGATCCAAAGCATTGAGAAGTCACCTATGAGGTTGGTGATAGAGCATATCTTAGAGTATCACCACTTCGTGGAGTGAAGAGATTTGGAGTCAAAGGAAAATTGGCCCCAAGATATGTTGGACCATTCAAGATTCTGAGTCGTAAAGGAGAAGTAGCATATGATATTGAATTGCATGAATCATTGTCTGCCGTTCACAATGTGTTTCATGTGAGTCAGCTAAAGAAATGCCATCCAGAGATGGAGGAGACTTCTTTGAAGGATACTATATCTTTGGAGGAGGTCCAATTAGAAAGTGACCTCACTTATGAGGAAAAACCTATCAAGATTCTTGATACTGCATAAAGAGTTACCCAGACAAAGACTATCAAATTCTACAAAGTTCAGTGGAACCATCATTCCGAAGAAGAAGCAACATGGGAAAGAGAAGATGACCTTCGGAAAGACCACCCTCACCTATTTGTTAGCCAATCCGAATCTCGAGGGCGAGATTCACCTTAAGGGGGTTAGATTTGTAACATCCCAAAAATCATGTTTTCAAAGTTTGCATATCATTCATGCATTCATACTCATTTTTAGGATCATTTCTTCAAAACAGAAACTTTGTGATCTATCATTTTATGTAAGAAAGGCATTAGCCTTATTGCTACCTTTAAGAAGGAAATATTTGTTTTGATCAGTAAAGAATTGATCCTAAGATTGATTGTTATTTTACAAAGCTTGGACAAAGTTTTTCAAAACAAAATATGAATTTAAAACCATTCTTATGTCTTTATTAAATAAATAGTAAAGGCATTGTTTATTTTAAATTCCAATGGGACATTATCAATTTGGGTGAACAACAATGTTAAATACTCAAATAAGTGCTTGTTCCATCCTATAAAGATTCAGAGAAAAATTTGAATTCAAATTCATTTGAAAATAATTCCAGAAAATCAAAAAAAAAGGAAAAATATAAAAGAAATGGAAAAATGCCGGCGCCACTCTTTCGGCCTAGTAGCAAATGCATCCCACCCGGGATTTCCCTTTTCCCTCTGTTTCTCACCCGCACGCGTACCCCTCCCTCGCTGACACCCCGGACCCACGCGCCATGTGACGAGGTTTAATCTCGTCAATGCCCATTGTTATGGACTTGGGTTTTGGAGAAGATGGGGATGCTGGAGATCATGGCACGGTTAACAGACAAGCAACCAGGGGAGACGAGATTTACCCAGGTTCAGGACCCCGGAGGGAAAACCCTACTCCTGCTTGTCTGCTCTTGATTACGGCGGAACCGAAAGTTACAGGGTGCGCAGATTCGATCTGGCGTGGATGCGTGTGCGAGAGTATGAGTCGAGAGATCTAGGACGTGCCCTCCTGGCCTTTATATAGACTTAGGAGGTCCCGGTTATAGTCCTAGTCGGTTACAAGTTCTAGGGTTTTACCCCTTTGAATTTCCTATCTCCGCTAGTCTTGTTCTCCAAGGATCCGAAGGCGTCATAGGCCTTGGCCACCCGAAAATCTTTTTGGGCCAGTGTATATCTGCTGTGGGCCTTCCTTGGGCTGGACTAGGTATGCTAAAGTCACGTACCCGTAGGGTATAACCATGTCAGTAGCCCCCGAGTGATCAGTCGAATCGTAGATTCGGCTGAGGACTCTTCCATCTTTCGGGTGCAGCTATATATTAATAGTATATGTGTGTAGGGATTGTTGATGCGTGTGCCTGACTCACCGGACGGATCAGGGTCAGTTAACTGTCTTAGGAAGAAACGACACGATCTTCTTCAGGTTCGGGTCCCTCAACCCGGATCTGGAACATATGCTGGCGTAATTCGACTCAGGCCGCGGAGGACTTACAGGAGTGGAATTCCAGTGATTTTAATTGGTGTACCCAACGCGTCCGTCGGGATTTTTCATCGTGCACTGGTATGCGGTTCGATCTTGCGAGCCCGTCAGTGCGTTGCGAGCCATCGGATGATATCTGTGGGTCTTATCTTTGCGTCGCAACTGACATCCAACATTTATCACCATGGAGGTGTTTCGGGTGGCCTAGGAGATTGTTGCTCACTCGGCCGTTTTGTTGGGGCAAAGTTGCAAAAAAAAATTTGCATGCTCATCCGGAGGATCGCAGTCGATGATTTCATAGGGTGCGCGACCAGCGCTCCCTATGGGAGTAACCCCAAGTGTGCATTCGAGTCGTGACTCGACAGACTTTAGTTCAAGCATTGTTTCTGTCGTTAAGTCCGTAGGACTCGAAAATTTTCGGATGCTTAAATCCATCCTCCCTATGGGAGTAGCCCCCGAGTCCGTAGTGGAGTCGTAGACTCGACGTAGGACTCATAGAAGTAATTTGTCCTCATTTGTCTGTCGGGTACGCAGCCAACGCTCCTGATAGGAGTAGCCCCCGAGTATTGAGTCGAATCGAAGATTCGAGTGAGTACTCTTAGCTGTGGAGCCGAAGTGGTGCTAGTATAGATTTTGATGACGTCAGTGCTTACGATTGATGACCTCAAGCGTCTGCTATGCCAGAGATGACTTGACTGGATTGACCGGTCACGCGGGGCGTGGAGATAATTACGGCGTCTCCTCGATTTCCGCGCGTAGTGGACGGCGTGGTAACGGCGGTTCGTTGTGGTGTTGACACGTGTATGACCAGATCTACCATTGGCGTTAGGTCTTCTCGATGGACGGCCAACGTGCGTCGTCTTCGCTGTTATAATCCTTGGTGAAATCATGGTTTGTTTTTCACCGCACCAGTTCATCTGTTCACTGCCTCCTTGTTCTTGAGCGATTCTTGCTGCACGCTGAGCTTTCCTTTCACATTTCCTTCGTTCTTTCTGCGTTGTCATCGCCACCACCGCCGTAGCGCCATGGGGAAAACAAAGAAGTCCTCTTCTGCGGTTGGGACCAGCGCCACCGGAGGCAAGAAGGGTATCGCCGCTGCTCGCATCACCGATGGTGGCTGGCAGCGATCAGAGAGGCGGGAGAGCGATCTCCACAAACTGCGCGAGCGGGGCCTGATCCCGCAAGATACGACGGCCGTCAAACTCCCCGGCAATGAGGTAATTCCCCGTCCCCCATCTGGGTACCGGGTTATGTTTCTCGCCTTCGTCTTGCGTGGGTTTTCGTATCCAGTCCATGACTTCCTTCGTGGACTGCTCTTCTTCTATGGGGTTCAGTTGCATCATCTGTCTCCCAATTCTCTTCTCCACATTGCTTGTTTTATCACTTTTTGCGAGTGCTGGCTTGGCATTGAGCCGCACTTTGGCCTCTTTCGGAAACTCTATTTCGTGAAGAGGCAATCTGGTTCGGATGGTGTGTATCCCATTGGGGGTTTCATCATCTCCCTCAGTCCCAATCTGCAATTATTTTCCTTTTCCATGTCCGAATCTGTCCAGTACTCGCGGAGGCGGTGGTTTTATATCCGTGACTCTGTAGTGCCCGGGCAAGATTTTGGTCTTGTTCCCTTTGAACCCTCCCAAATGATTGAGAAGAAAAGGTCTTGGAAAAACCAAATCTTAGACGGTGAGGTGGCGGAGATAGAGGCCCTGTACCGTCGGGTGGAGGATCTCCAACTGATTCCTGAGAAGGAGGTGAACGGTGTGGACATCATCCGAACGTTTCTTGAGCGTCGGGTGCAGCCTCTCCAAGCGAGGGCGCACCCGATGTTTCTTTATTCTGGGCGCCGTGATCCAACGAGGGTTTCGAGTGAGAAAATCTCCGAGGTGGAACTTGACAAGGCTCTTCGCGCGCTGTTGAAGTTCAAGGCCGACGAAAAAATCCCGGGGAAGTCGCTGACTCCTCCCTTTTCTTCGGCGTTGGTCGTACCGAAGGTGTAGATTTGCGCACGTAGTGCTCCCCCTTTGTTTTTGTCGGCTGTGTATTTGTTTCCTTTGTTTGCTAACAAAGTTCCTTCTCATCTTGCAGAGCTTCAAAGTGCCGGGCATGGTACCACCGTTGCCCGAAAGGTATCCGAATGCCCCGGATAATGAAGTGGTGGATTCCGTGTCCGAGCTACCGTCAGCGCGATCTCCAGCGGAGGATGCCGACGAGTCGAGTGAGGACCATTCATAGCGATCACGAACTCGGCGAGTCTTCGGATACCTCGACTCCTCCGACTCCCAGGAACCCTCTGGGCCTTGAGCGTCATAGTGATGGTCATGGAGGTTCTTCCTCTCCCCTTCCTGCCATTCCTGTGCGGGCTGTCGCGCCACACCCGCCAGCAAAGCGGAAGAAGGAAGAAAAGAAGGAGGAGAATAAGGAAGAGAAGAAAGAGGATAAGAGGGCCCGGAAGGGCTTCTCCTATCTTCGACCTGAGCGCATTGGGCTCGTAAGTTTTCTTGTTGCACTGTTTTCCTTTGTTCCCTCATGATTTTTGCACCTGTGTTGATTGGTTCGTATGCAGGCAATCCTCCCACGACTCTAGTGATGGTGCGCGGGAGATGATGGGGGAGTCGAACATTGCATCGCCTCCTCCTCAGACGGTGGCGACTTCGGGTCGCGCCGCTCCAGATCCTCCTGTGCGGGAGGCGCTGGTGGTTGCGCCTCAGAATTTCGCAGGCGGGGCTTCGGGGTCGCCGTCGGAACATGTAAGTTTTCTTCATGTCATGGGGGAAGCCCCCGAGTGTCTTCGTGTGCTGATGTTGTTTTTGCTCCTTTGTGTTGGGCGTAGCCCCCAAGTCCTTTTCTTACTGTTGTTTCTCTTTTCTGCAGCCTTTTGTTCAGGAGGCCAAGCGGCTGGTGGGGGAGCGCCTGGCGCTGGAGGCGAAACTTCGGCAGTTTCAAGGTATCTGTCTGCCTGTTAATACCTCTCTTGTTTATCCGGTCCTGTTCTTTGACACTTGCTTGTCTTAAATGCAGAGGATCATAACGACTCTCTCCGTGAGGTTGACGCTCTTAAAAAGAGCCTTGGCCAATCGGAGCAGAAAGCCGAAACCGCCGTTGGCGCGAAAGAACGCCTTGAGCTAGAGGCGAAGGCAGCGAGCGAAGGCGTCTCAGCAGAGGCCGCAGATCGTGAGCAGCTGGCCACCGTTGCGGCTGCTCGTGAAAGAGGGGTGGCGTCGAAGCTCATGGCTGCTGCCAAGGCTATTTCGGGTGAGTGCTAATTTTTTCACTTGGTTCTGTTTCTACGAGTCTTCTTCGATGCTGCCTTGCTTCATGCTTTTCTTCATTTTTTCTCAGATGCCGCAGGCATCGAGTTCGACCGCGGTGCTCTGGAGCACGGCAGTGCTCTAGATGATGCCACTGTGGCGGTCGAAGACCGCTGCGGCACCGTCGTCAACTCCCTTGCCAAGGCGAAAGAGGTCCTTGGTCGCTTCTACCAGGAGCTCATCCCGAAGGGCACAACCCTTGAAGATGTGGATGCCCTGGCAGAGGCCCTGTCAGCCGAAGCGCCTGTGGCGTACAAGCGCAAGCAGAAGGGCATCGGCGCATCCGTCGGGCTGGCGATGGCCTTGGAAGCTGGAGCGGAGCTGGACTTGCCCCAGATCACCTCTCGGATGCCGACGACTGCGGATGGATCCGAGGTAGCCTTCGCTTCCTACTCCGCTCGCTGCAGACTATATGGTCCCAAGCTGATTGACTTGCTATCTGAGTACGCACTGCGGCAGCAGGGCGAGGCCAAAGCTAGGCAGTCTGGCTCCGAGGCGACTCAGTGTCCTGCACCTTAGGCATAGTAGACGTAGGGTAGTGTGTAGTCTACTTTTTTTGTAAATATCTTTTGTAGTACCGTCCTTGTGCCACATAGTGGCCTTATATATTTAATGAATTCCTCCGAGTTGTGCTCCATCCTTGGCTGAATGTCTGTGTGCCTTCTTTTTTCTGCTGCTATAGGTTCCTTCGGGTGCTGACCCAGCTGACACTTCATTCGCAAAGCCCGTGTGACCATCGTTGGATGATTCCTCGCAGCTCGCTTTCCTTAGAGATCGCGTGCGCAGTTTGGAGAGGGAATTGCTCGGGTTGCGTGGCTGCGCCGACGTTTGGAAGTCCAAGGCGGATCGTGGTGCAGCTAGAGAGGAGTACCTGATGGCGGAGCTCGGTCGGCTATCCGAGCAGCTACAATGTAAGTTGATCCTTGTTTCGGGTTGTAGCTTTAGTTCTTCGGGTGAGCCTGCTGGCCTTATTCTTGTCTTGTGCGATTGTCGCAAGTGCAAATCTTGCTCCAAGGGAAGAAAAAGAGCGTGTCGCTGTTCGGGTCAATTGCTTGACTCAGCAGGACATGGAGGCCGGCGGCTTCTTCTGGATGGATCGCGATCGCGCCGTGGTTCTGGCGACGGTGCAGGATCGTGTCTATCAAGTTTCACGGGTGCTCCGCCAGGTGCAGACATCACTTTCCTCGGTGATGCACGTCATGTTTCCTTTGGATGCCGTGCCAACGACCCTTGCTGGTCTTCTGTCGAAATTTCGGAGTGCCAGCAATGTCAAGGAGCTGGTACGGCAGCAGCTCGTCGCAGGAGTCAAGGCTGCTTTGTCGCTTGTGAGGGTGCACCGCCTTGACTTAGATTTGGCTGTTGTGGCAGCTGGGCCGCCTCTTCGACCGGATGGTGGCGAGTGGAACATGCGTCCGCATTACGCGGCTGTAAGGCAGTATGCCGAACAGATTGTAGATTTGTTTGAGCAGCGTGCTCAGGTTATTCTTCAGAATAGGTAGGACCTAAAAATGAATAGATAGATGTAAAATTTGTATATTTTGGCTGGGCGTGTTTGTGCCCTTTGTTGTAAAGGTTTTCTTGTTTGTGAGCACGCGATGCTCTGATTGAGTACGTGTCCTTTTCGTTTGCCTGACGTGGTCAGCTACTCAGGTGTACACGTTTGGTCCTCAGTCGATGAAATCGTGAGGTGGGGGGAGCCCCCGAGTGCGTTTGTAGCATGTAATAAAGTTGCAGAAAAAGAGTCAACCGAAGTTTGGGGCGAGACACTTAGCTTTACTTATATCGTAATGGAGGAGGTACATGGTTCGGCTGAGTATCCTTGGCTGAAATCCTTATTGAAAGTAAAAGGGGGTAGGTTGCTACGGGTAGAATCGTCGCAGGTGCGATATGTTCCATGGGTTGGAGTATGCGACTCCAGACTCCACGTGTTTGAGGCGATAGGCGCCACCTGGGATGACTTCGGTGATGACGTAGGGTCCTTCCCATGGTGACTCGAATTTGTTCGGTCGCTTTTGCTTGAGTCGTAAGACGAGGTCTCCTTCAACGAAGGACCTTGGGCGCAGCCGGCGGCTGTGATAGTTGCGGAGACTCTGTTGGTACACCACTGATCGAGCTGCTGCTATATCCCGCGCTTCGTCGAGTGTGTCGACGGCGTCTTCGAGTGCAGCCGTAGATTCGGATTCGCCGTAGGCGACGATTCGTGGAGCCTGGTGGCGCACTTCGGCTGGTAGCACGGCCTCAGCTCCGTGCACCATGAAGAACGGTGTGTAGCCGGTGGAGCTGTTTGGCGTAGTACGTAAGCTCCACAGGAAGGACGGTAGCTCTTTCGTCCAGTTTCCAGCTTTTAGCTCCAGTGAGCTGATGAGGCCCTTCTTGATGCCGATACCGATGAGGCCATTGGCCTTTTCCACTTTCCCATTTGTTTGCAGGTGTGCCACTGAGGCATATGTGATGTTGATCCCGAGGCCTTCGCAGAAGTCCTGGAATTCTTCGGAGATGAAGTTTGATCCATTGTCGGTGATGATGCTGTGCGGTACGCCGAACCTGTAGACAATGGATTCGAAGAATTTGACAGCAGTTTTGCCCTTCTGTTTGGTGACTGGCATGGCCTCTATCCACTTGGTGAATTTGTCGACTGCGACCAGGAGGAAGACGTGTCCCCCTTTCGAGGATTTTGGCAGTTTGCCGATCATGTCGAGGCCACATTGAGCAAAAGGCCAAGCTATGGGTATGGGTCTAAGTTCAGACCCAGGTGCGTGCGGTTTGTCGGCGAACCGTTGGCACCCGTTGCATCTTCGGACGATGTCCTTCGCGTCGCTCATGGCCGTTGGCCAGTAGAATCCTGCTCGCAGAGCTTTGGCGACAAGGGAGCGGTTGCCTGCGTGGTGGCCGCAGATGCCCTCGTGAATGTCTTGGAGTATGGCTTTGCCGTCGTCGATGGTGACGCACCATTGTAGTACACCCGTGATGCTGCGTTTGTACAGTTCGCCGTTGATGATGGTGAAGGCTTTTGACCGGCGAGATATGCGCCGGGCATCTGTCGGGCTGTCGGGCAATTCTCCGTTTATCAGGAACTGAAGGTATGGGCGTGTCCAGGTTTCTTCGACTGCCATGACCTGCATCAGGCTGACCATAGCGACCTCTGTGTCCAGTTTCTCGGGTCCTTCTTGTCCTTCGGGTAGCGTAGCCCCAGTGTTCGCTTCTTGGTGATCCTTTGGGGAATTTCCGCTTGATGGATGGCACGCAGATTTTTTCGAGGAACACACCTGGTGGCACCTTTGCGCAAGTGGAGCCGATGTTGGCGAGTCTATCGGCTTCCTCGTTGCTCTCTCTTCCAACGTGCCGAAGTTCGCAGCCATCGAATTCTCCTTCGAGTGCATTGTAGAGCGCGCGGTACACGATCATGTTTTCGGCGTGTGCGTCACACTCATTCATCATCTGCTGGACGACGAGGTTGGAGTCACCGTAGATGACCAGGCGCGTTGCGCCGCATATTTTTGCCATCCTCATGCCATGGATGAGGGCTTCGTATTCAGCTTCTTTGTTGAAGGCTCTGAATTTCATCCGAGGAACGTACTTCATCTTGTCACCTTGCGGGGAGGTCAGTATGACCCCTGCCCCTGCTCCGGCTTCGTGCTTCAAGCCGTCGAAATGCATGTCCAAGACTGCGACATGTCCGGGGTATCTGGCAGCTGCAACTCCATCCAATGTACCAGGAAGTCCGGGAGGACTTGAGATTTGATTGCGTGTCGCTTCTCATAGACGATGTCCAAGGGTGATAGTTCGATGCCCCACAGGGCAACCCGTCCTGTTGCCTCTGGATTATTCAGGATGCTGTTCAGGGGTGCCTCGTTGATGACCATCACTTGGTGCTCCTGGAAGTAATGGCTCAACCGTCGAGCCGTCATGAACACGCCGTAGGCTAGCTTCTGGTAGTGAGGGTACCTCTGCTTTGTTGGTGTCAGTACCTCGCTGAGGTAGTAAATTGGGCGCTGGACCCCATGGGTCTTGCCTTCTTCAGGTCGTTCGACCACAGTGCAGTCTTGACCACGGTGTGTGGCTGCTATGTACAACAGCAGGGGTTCGCGCTCCTTTGGCGTGACCAAAACGGGCGAGGTGGAGAGGAGCCGCTTGAGGCTTTCGAATGCGTCGTTGGTTTCTGGTGTCCACTCGAACTTGTCTGCTTTACGCAGCAGCTGGTAGAATGGTAGGGTCTTCTCTCCCATACGGCTGATGAACCTGCTTAGTGCCACTACTCGTCCTGCGAGCTGCTGGACGCCCTTGAGGTTTTTCGGCTTCTCCATTGTCATGATGGCTCTGATTTTCTTCGGGTTCGTCTCAATCCCTCGTTGAGAGATGAAGTACCCGAGCAGCTGACCCGAGGGGACGCCGAAGGCGCACTCTTCTGGGTTGAGCTTGATCCTGTAGCGATCAAGGTTGTCGAACGTCTCGCAGAGATCGTCGATAAGTGTCCTTGCCTGCCTAGTTTTTATTACTATGTCGTCAACATAAACTTGGACATTGCGACCAATCTAGTCCTTGAGGCAGGCCTGCATGCATCGCTGGTACGTGGCACCCGCGTTCTTTAGCCCGAAGGGCATTGTGTTGTAACAGAATACTCCGAACGGTGTGATAAACGCCGTTTTCTCCTGATCTTTGACCTTGAGCCGAATCTGGTTATAGCCTGAGTAGGCATCAAGGAAGGAGAGTTTCTCACAACCTGCAGTCGAATCGATTATCTGGTCGATCCGTGGAATAGGGAAGTGGTCCTTTGGGCAATGCTTATTTACTGACGTGAAGTCCACACACATCCGCAGGATGTCCGTGTCCTTCTTCGGGACCATCACCATGTTCGCAAGCCACTCGCTTTCTTTGATTTCCCTGATGAAGTCTGCAGCGAGCAGTCTATTGATTTCCTTGCCGATAGCTTCGGCTCGTGGCTCCGACAGTCTTCGGATGGACTGCTTGACCGGCTTGGTGTCTGGAAAGACATTGAGTGCGTGCTCGGCGAATTCCCTGGGAACTCCTGGCATGTCCGCAGGACACCAGGCGAAGATTTCCCAGCGCTCACGGAGGAATTCGGCGAGCGCGCCTTCCTATGCGGTGCTGAGGTCATTGGCGATGAGGGCCGTCGTGGAGGCATCCGTCGGATGGACCTGCACTTTCTTGGTGTTGACGGTGGAGTCGAAGGACATGTCAGGTGCGTTCTGCCTTGTGACTGGGGGTAGCCCATTGTCCGTCACCTCGCGGAGCCTTACAAGCTCGTCTTGCATGCCGAAAGACTAGGAGATTTTGTTGAAATCCCTGTTGCATTGGTCCGATCGGGTGAAGCTCCCGTGGACTGTGATGACGCCCCTTGGTCCTGGCATCTTGAGTAGTAGGTATGCGTAGTGTGGGACGGCCAGGAATCTTGCGAATGCTACATGCCCCAGGATGGCGTGGTATTGCGACGGCCAGTCCACCACTTCGAATTCTAGGCGCTCCTGCCGAAAGTTGTCCGGCTTCCCGAAGATGACGTCGAGCCCTATTTTGCCAAGGGGGAATATGCCCTTCCCTGGGACAATGCTGTGGAACGTTGTGTCTGATTGTTCCAGGCTGCATTGCGGGATCCGCATAGCCGCTAGAGTGCTTGCGAACATTAGGTTGATGCCGCTGCCGCCGTCCATGAAGACGCGACTCATCTCGAAGCCTCCGATCTGCGCCTCCAGCACCAGGGCAGCATGACCTGGGCGAGGGATCTGGCAAGGGTGATCCGCGCGAGTGAATGTGATGCAGGACTCCGATCCGCTGAGGTACTCAGGGATTGCAGGCGGAGTTGCCACGGCCAAGTTGATTTGTCGGGTGATTTTCTTCTGCACCCTGTTTGTGGGGCGTCCCTTCTGGATCATATTTAGTGCTCCTTTTGGTGGGGGGTATGCGACCCCGGCGTTGTTTTGCGCTGGTGCGACTGGTTGATTTGGGCCTCCAATAGGCGGCGGTGGAGGAGCTCTGTGTGCTATTTCACCTGGCGCAGCTGCATTTCCGAACGCAGGAATTGGATCTTGTTGCCTCATCTGCACCATGCCTTCGCTGAGTTTCTGGAACTCGCGGCAGTCCTTGAGAATGTGGCTGGTTTTCTTTTTGCCATCCTGTTTATCGATGTATAAGTGGATGGTGCATGGACCCGAAAGTTTGTCGAATGCTGAGGGTCCGTTGTCGCGGTCTCGGCGTTGCCACGAATGCGTTGGTCGTCCGTTGTCGCGGAAGTTTCCGCCGTGGTATCCTCCGTTGTTGCGGCTGTTGTCGTTACGGCGGTCGGCGTAGCCGACTACGTCCATGTCGGGTCCGTCGCGGTCCTCGTAGACGCGCGATCTCCTCTTGTTGCGGCGTTCATGTCTTCGGCCGTAGTCGTCCTCTTCATCTTATTGCGGTCGCGGGATGCAATCTTCGCCGTCTGCCCAACTGTTGGCAATTTCCATGAGGTGTTCGAGTGTCTTGGGCTTTACACGCCCAAGTTCCTCCTTGAAGTCTTGGCGCTTGACGCCGTCCCTGAAGGCGTCGATGGCCCTCTCTTCGGAGATGTGTGCTGTGGAGTTCTTGGTTGTAGACCAGCATAGTATGTACGAGCGAATAGATTCACCCGTTCTCCGAGTGCAGGCTCGCAATTCTTCGATTGATGCGGGCCTCTTGCTGGTGCCTTTGAAATTTCAGATGAAACTGTAAGCAAGCTCCTCCCAGCTTCGGATGGATCCTGATGATAGGACTACGCTTTACTGGCCTTTGTCACCGCAAATGAAGGCATTGCATGGAGGTTTCTTTGTTGCCTCCGTGAAGCTTGACGGATGACAGATGGTCACTGAGCCAGGATTTTGGATCTTGTGTGCCATTGAACTTCGGAGTATCCGAAGGAAGCTTGAAGTTGCGTGGCATCTGTGTTCGCCGAACAGATCTGCTGAAGCATCGTGCCCCACAGAGTTCTCCTTCGTCTTCATCCATCTTAGATTCAGACGAGCATGCGCGTTTGGCGCGTGCTTTGTCGATCTTGCGCTGTGTAAGCTTGTCTCTGGCGTCGTAGTCATGTTTGTGGAGGTGTGAACTCTTCTTCCTTCGAGGAAGATCGTGCTCCTCTTCCTCTTCGGATGAGGGTGTGGGGCTCCGGTCGCGCCTGGACGGAGCTTTCTTCTTCGGCTCCGCAGGAGCGTCTTCGTGGAGCGCAGCTCCGATTAGTCCTAGCCCGGTGAGTGCGGACCTATGCATGGCCCTTTTCGGGTCCCCCTCCGGTGGTGGGTGAGCCGCGAGATACGCAGTGGCTGCCATGATCACAGCTTGTGGCGTCTTCGGGATGATGTTGCCGCCGGCATCCATATCCATGAACGATGTGTGGAGAGTTCGGGTCACGTCGCCCGCTCCTTGGGATCCATGTTTTCCACCCGTGAGCGGTGCTTGTTTCCCTGGTTTCCATTTGTGCTAGAGCCGGGTGCGATGGCGGAGAGCGCAGCTCGTCACGCGCTGGACTCGGAGGCTGCTTGCTTGCGCTTGTCTAGCGTCTCCTGCATCTTGACTTGTTTCTTGTGTTCCTCGATGAGGAGGTAGTGGTATGCCATCAGTAGGATCACATAGATAGGAGTTACAGCTGCTGCTGTCGTAAAACTCATCTGTTGATGTTGACGTGCGTAGCACAAGGTGTGGAGCCCACGAGGCGGGCCTGATTGACGGCACGGGCACCCGCTCAGGGATGCGGAGGGTGCCAGTTTGTCCCACCTGGAAGCAGAAACTCCCGAACAAAATCTCGAGTCCGTCGCCTACGGGCTCGAAATCCTTCATGGTGGTCGGCGAGTGGGCGGTGAAGTCGAAGGCGCCGAAGAGGAGGTGATTCTCCGTCGCCGCGGAGTTGTAGATCGATCGGGTCGGAACCGTCACTACCGCACAATCAGCAGCCCCAATTCCCACAGAGGGCGCCAATTGACGAGGTTTAATCTCGTCAATGCCCATTGTTATGGACTTGGGTTTTGGAGAAGATGGGGATGCTGGAGATCGTGGCACGATTAACAGACAAGCAACCAGGGGACACGAGGTTTACCCAGGTTCAAGCCCCCAGAGGGAAAACCCTACTCCTGCTTGTCTTCTCTTGATTACGGTGGAACCAAAAGTTACAGGGTGCGCAGATTCGATCTGGCATGGATGCGTGTGCGAGAGTATGAGTCGAGAGATCTAGGACGTGCCCTCCTGGCCTTTATATAGACTTAGGCAGGTCCCGGGTATAGTCCTAGTCGGTTACAAGTTCTAGGGTTTTACCCCTTTGAATTTCCTATCTCCGCTAGTCTTGTTCTCCAAGGATCCGAAGGCGTCATGGGCCTTGGCCACCCGAAAATCTTTTTGGGCCAGTGTATATCTGCTGTGGGCCTTCCTTGGGCTGTACTAGGTATGCTAAAGTCACGTACCCGTAGGGTATAACCATGTCACCATGTCACCTTCGTCCCCAAAATCACGCCGCGACCAGCGTCGCGGCCGTTTCTCCGATTTGATTCCACGCTTGATTGCGATTAAACGCCAGCGTAATTCCGTCTCACGCCCCGGCTATTTAACCTCCTCCTACTTCCGCTCATTTTTCCACAAGCTACAACCACGGAGAGCCACCAGGCTGCCCACAATCGAGCTCACCCCGCCGCGGTACCGAGCATCTCCGGCGGCAAATTCCGGTGAGAACTCCCCGCCCCTTGCCTCCTGGTCTTGCTAGATTGTTAACTGCATCCTTGCATGTCGTTTAACACCGCTGTTGTGTGCTAGGATCATCCAGAGCCTCGGCAACGTCGACGACTGCGCGTGTCCGACAAAACCATCAACTCCGGCGAGCTATTTTGGTTAGTTCTGACCGCGCGTTGCCCTCTCTTTGATACTCACATGACCAGCATCTCTTCGCGCATCTGACGCACTGCTTATTTTCCCTGGCATGATCTATATCCTCGCCAACGACGACGAGCAGCCGTACCCGATGACCGAAGCAACTCCGACGAGCAATCCCTAACGACCCCGTGCGCCCCTCGGTAAACGGCGACCACCTCGAGAACAACACTTCATGGCGAGACTGGTGAGCTAATCCCCTTCCCCTAGCACTTCCTGTATCGCCAGTAGCACCACCGCCCCTCGCCGTTGACTCAGCGCTGCCAGACTTTGGTCAGGGCAAATATGCCCGTTGGATATAGATCCCACGGCCGCGATTAGATCTTAGGTGAAGCGGTACGAGCAGTTCTGAGCCGTGCATAGTTAGTTAGATCTTGCAGTCCATGAGCGTGATCCAGCCGAATCGGTATCGTCTAATCAGAAGCCGCCGCGTGGCGCTGTTTTATTTAAAACGATAGAAACATTTCTATTATGTGTTCAAACTTGCAAAATTCATAACTTTTGATCCACACGTCCAAATTTGCAAATTTTATACCATTGGAATCAGGAGAGAAAATTCTATCCAACCATGTACTTTGTTTAATAAATTGCGTCTGTAAAATTGGTTGTTTTTGCAGAGACTTTTGTAGGCTTATTTTGAGTATAGAAATTATTTGAAAAAAGTTTTAAGGTTCAAATTGAGTGTAATTTGTGTGTAAATGTTTAGTTTAGTGTTAAGTATTGTTTTACTTGTCTTGGTTTAATTGAAAAAAAATCATCACATGACATTTGCATGCATTCATATATTTTTGCTTGTTTATTTTGATATGTGAATTTGGTGCTATCATTTTATGTGTAGATTTTGGTGCTAGTGGTGATTGTGATTGTGAGGATTGTTGATACTCCCCCAAATACCAAGGCAAGTGGTGCTTCATAATTTTATCCCAATATTTTGACTATGCATTAGAAATATTTTGTATAGGTTTGCATGGATATTTTTTTACTAAGTATCTATATGCTATGCTTGGGAAATCCTAGTAGTTGTAGACTTGATAGAATTTTCTCTAAGTTATGATACTTACTACATTGCCATGCTTAGCCTAGCTAGTAGAAAGGGGAATTATTATTCATACTATGTAAATTTTGCTAAGTCTTTTTTACTTGTGTTTTACTTAATAAAACAACTAAGTGAATGAAACACCTGGGTGGAATGGTATGTTGGTTTGTGTTGAGTGGTTACACAAGGCCCGTATCTATGGTTTACCTTGTGTATCACACTTGTGGAAAGCCACCCAGGAACAAAGGGATTTGAGATGCCATATGTTAAGAAGCTTCTAGTGCAACCACATGACATTATGGGCTCTGCCTGGATCACATAGGTTGCAATAACTTAGCCATTTGGACAGTTGGTGGTAGTGGGTGATAGGTTGGAACGCGTCCATTTGGTCTAAGGGAAGGCTTCTGAAAGGTCCTGTCTTGGTGAAAATCAAGTCTTGTGGGGAAAGTGCACCACCTCTGCAGATGGGAGACACTAAGTACTTAGCCATGTCCCTGGTATTGGACAATTTGAGCATCAAGACATGGAAGCTATCAAGAATCTCCTCATCCTAATTTCTAAGTTAAAACTTGTGGTTGAACAAGGGTGAAGGTTCACCAATTTCTATTGGTGGTTCCTTGGGAGTTTTTGCCAAACAAAAACTTAGTGTTTTCAACTGATAGGTAAAACCTATTTTGAGCAAAGCAAGCCTAAGCTACACTTAGTCAAATTCATGTAGTAACTAGATGCTGATATTCTATTAAGGTATCACTTGCCAATACTATTCCAATGTATTGACCCACTGTGGCTGTAACTTGTGATGTTGCAGGTTACTCTGATGATGATTAGGTGTTATGAGTCTACACTCAATATGCTTGCTTGTGGCACATGAAGATGAAGACTTTTATTTATATTGTTAAGCTAAACTCTTGTATAAAGCTTATGGCTATGGAGTTGTAAAAGACTATGTTATCTCTGGAATGACTTTGTAATAATGACCTTTGTATCTGTGTACTTCATCTTAAACTGTGGATGCTTGCATTTGATCCAGGGACTAGCATTGCAATCACAAGGACCTTTACCTTTATAAAGGTGGGGTATTACAAGACCCGACACCCCACGGCCATTCCCCACTCAGCACACTCTCTCCGCCACCAGGTTGCCGGTATTTCGCACTGCACCTCCGCTGCCCGACGCGCTCCGGCGAGCTATTCCGGTGAGTCCAGCGCGCCCCTTTGCCTCTCATTCACACGAGCATGCTTTCCAGGCCTTTGCGCATATGCTCACATCTTTCGTTTGTCCTAAACTGCCCAGGAATGTCGTCTCCATCGAGCTCCGCGAACGACAGGAGCGCCGCCCAACTCCGGAGAAGAATCACGGTAAAATCAGACCACCCCTTGACCCCTAAACCATACCACTATGTCCGCCGTGTCTCTGTTGTCGTGGGAATGGTCACGGCAGATGCTGCAATCGGCAGCGAGTAGTAGAACGAGGGGCAAGGGCGGCCAGCCATCTGCGGTGCGAGATGAGGGCGGAGACTCGAGGTTTACCTGGTTCGGCCCGGAGGGTAAATACCTACTCCTGCTAGATTGTATTATGGAGGTGGTACAATGGGCGAGCTCGGCGGCTAGGCGGCGAGTCGCTTGGGTTTATGATGGAACGTATCTCTACTCGCCCTATAGGGAGGTTTATATAGGCTCACCTCCCCTAGGGTTTACATATCTCAACCGATTCAGTTAAAGCTTTGGTACTCGTCTAACCTAATCCGACTGGGCTTATCTACTCGCCTGGGCCTTCAGCTTCCAGTCGCTTGGTTCCTCGCTGGGCTTCTATCCAGTCGCCGTCTTGCAGGCCCACTCGCCAGTTCTTGGGCCAGTCGGAAACGTCCTGCTGGGTTTACCCCAGTAGGCGCATCCCCATCAGAAGTCCCCGAGGCCGTCGTCGATTTGGCGTAGGTGGCTGCTGGCGATCGAACATACTGCCTGAGTAGACATCCATCGAATCGGCGGCTCTATATAAAGGAAAAACTAATCATCTTTCGCGGCTTTGGCGAGTCAGTCGTGGAACTCTTGTCATAGTGGTTAGGTCGGCGAGCCGAGTGGCTGAAGTTGGACCGTTAAACGTGGTCAAACTAGCAGTTGGAGTAATCCAACGGTAACTTTTGGCGTAATCATCGCGCGGTAACGGTTCCCTGATTTGGCGGGTAACAACCGCTATATAAGAGGAATGGCAGGCGATCAGAGAACCACCTTCTCACCATTTCCTCCGACTGCGCGCACCTTTCGCCTCCCTCTGCATCGCGACCCAGCCAACCGGAAATCCTCCGAGCCCCCACAAATCTTTTCGCCATGGCCCTCTCCACCGAACCTTGGGGCAGATCGAAGTGCACTAGGGCGCAACTGGCTTCCTTTGAGGAGGCCCGGATCCTGCAAGCCGGCTGCTGGCGCATCCCCGCGGCCGGAGAGGTGACTCCGAACCCGCGAGAGAGGGAGTTCATATGCTTCACCAGCCATCTTGAACGGGGGCTAGGGTTCCCCACGTCCCTGTTCTTCCGGCGCTTTTGCGCCTACTATGGGATCCAACCATCGGATCTGGGTCCCCACAGCATCGAGCAGCTCGCCATCTTCGTGGCGTTCTGTGAGTGCTACTTGGGCTGCCGACCCTACTTCCCTCTGTGGCAAGATCTGTTTCATGCACGGATCAGCCGCGAGGAAGCGGGCAGCCCGATGCTAGCCGCGGGCGGCCTAACCTTCCAGCTAAAGTCGAAGGCTTCATTCTTCGACCTGATGCTGCCTGCCAAGGCGGCGAGCGACTGGAAGAAATCGTGGTTCTACGTAGCCGAGGCGACCTCGGAGGGCGAGTCGGCGATTCCACGGTAATCCGCCAACCGGCCCGAGCCGCGCCGAATTTAAATCGGCAAGCTCCCCAACGACCAGCGGATGGTCGTTGACGTAATGCTTCAGACCATCCGCGGTCTGAAGAAGAAGGGCCTCCAGACGATAAATCTGTACAACTGCTGGCTCGGGCGGCGGCTCGTCCCTTGGCCCGGCGCGAGCACTACATGTACCAGTACACCGGCCGGGACGACTCGACGAAGGCCTGCCTCGCCGAATGGAAGCTCGAGGACTACCTCCCAGCACTGAAGAAAATCACTCAGGCGGTGTACCTGGACGCACAGGCTGGGGTCGCCCCCTACACCGCAAAGCGTCCAGCCCAAACGGTAATCGCTTCACTTCGCTCGCAGTCGCAGTGAACTCGAGCTCGTCCGTCCAGGACGTGGGCGAGTCGCCTCCCGCCAAGGACGATGTCGGGAGTGATGAGGGCGACAACGACGATGAGTTCGAAGAAGAAGTCGCCCCGCTGCTCCGCAAGACCCGTGGGCAGCGTCAACGCGAGCTTGAGGCAAGCAAAAGCCTCGAGCGCCATGAAGACGACGACGAGCTTCCAGAAACCACTTCGCGCTGCCAGGCTACTCCGTCGAAAAATAAGAAGGGAAAGGAGGTGAAGGCCCCTCCGAGGAAGACGAAGACGAAACCGACGAGGCCGGCCTCGCCACCACATTCAGCGAGCAGTTCTGACGCCCCCAGCCCGGCCAAGGATGAGGCGCTGCCGACGACGGCCGCGCTGGACACGGCCACCATCGAGGTGCCCCTGGCGTCGATGCCTCCGCCATTCGCCCCAGTCTCGGGGCTGGGAGACGCTCCGGCCGTAGCGGCTTCGCCTCGCAGGGAAGCTCCTGTTGAAGAGGTTACGGAGGCTCCGGTTGCAGCCTCGATGACGAAGAAGCCGTCTGTGTCTTGGGCACGCGACGTCCTGGACATGGGGCTCAGCCACCGACTGGGCCATGAACTAGAGAAGCCAGCCGGCCTCCGTACGGGGCTGCGCTTCATTCCGGTCGCCAAGTGAGTACACTCGCCTTCCTTTGTCTTCCATAATCGCTTGAATTATCTTGCTTACATGATTGATGTACAGGACCGGAGTGAAAAGGATGGGTCACCCGACCGTGGCTAAGGTGCCACCCGTCGTCAGCGAAGAGGATCCTTCTCGCTAGAGGAAGGCGGACGAAGTCACCGCCCCTGCGGATGGCGGCAAGAAGGCCAAGGGCGACAACGTTGTCACGATTTCTGACGACACGGCGGTCGCGCCGGCTGGACCCGTAACGGAGGCGGCCGCATCCACGAAGGAGGGCGCTCCCCTGCCTGGAACGGCCGAGCCGACCTCCATTGGGGCGGGTGCTTCCATCGCCACCTTCCCGCGCTTCATGGCCAAAGCGGCCACGGCGAGTGGAACTTTGCCCTCGAGCCACGCTCCTGGGAACACCGATGCTGAAGTCGACCAGCGTCATGGGCATACGCCAGCTATCCTCGCGTCCGTGGACGCGATACAACTCCATGGCATGCTTGGCGCAGCCATCCAGGTATATCCAGTCCCCGAGGATCAGGTCGGTGCTTTGTAGCGGCCTGATTCTTTTAGTGTCTTATTTGTATTTTTCGCATCCAGTCCCCGAGTGTGCACTCGCTGAATTTCAGTGGGTGGGTACTTGAGATTTCTTGATTGCCAGTCCCCGAGTGCGCACTCGCTGAATTTCAGCGGGTGGGCACTTAGGAATTTCTTGATTGCCAGTCCCCGAGTGCGCACTCGCTGAATTTCAGCGGGTGGGCACTTAGGAATTTCTTGATTGCCAGTCCCTGAGTGCGCACTCGCTGAATTTTAGCGGGTGGGCATTTAGGAATTTTGCGTTGGTTAACTTTTTTGGGTGATGTGCAGGGTCTGCAACTTGAATCGGCTGAGCGATTGGCAGCGAAACACCGCGCGGAGAAGGAACTGGCCATCGTCCAGGAGGCGAACAAAGGGATTCAGGCGGTTGCTGCAAAGGCAGAAGAAGCTCTCTAGGGACTTGTCCCCGCGGGTGAACTGGCGGCGGCACAATCGGCATTGAGTTCGGCTGAACAGCGGATCGTCGACCTCGAGCGCGAGCTGCGGGAGGCGAAGGAAGAACCGAGCTCCGCTGACGGGCGAGCCAAGGCCGCCATTGCAGCCGCCGAAGAGGATCGCAAAGTGTCGGACGCCCTTGTTGCTGGGCTTCAGGACGACCATACTTCACTTCATCGATAGCGCGGAAGAGGCAAGCTCGTATTCATTATTGTCTTCTACTCGCAGGTCGCATCATCGATAGCGCGGAAGAGGCAAGCTCTTTTGACGCGCGACAGTGTGTAGCCACGCTTGTCGACTCGGCGACGTGCATCCGTGCCTATCTCCAAGAGATATCGCCCATGAAAGTGATTCCCAGCGACCTCGTTGAGGTGTGGAAGTATTTGGAGAAGGCGCCCGCGGTCGTTGAGTTCATGACGCGGTCGGCGTTTCGGCGCGGAGCAGCGACGGCACTTAGTCTTGGACTTGCCCACTTCCCCGAGGACTTCGATATCGACGATGTGACGAGTGGCTACCCATCGTCGACTGGCGCGGTGGAGCTCTCCGAGGTCCTCAAGTTGCAGGACCGCGCCGCCACGTACTCGGAGCGTGTCTGGGCAATGGGCGACCTCCTTCCGTACCAGGAGACGGTCGTCGTGCCTAGCGACCCCGAGCTGCCGCATCGTGATTTCAAGGTCGAGCAACCCTTCCGCGCGGCGATGGCGGGTGAGCTGACGACGTATCCGTCGAACCCATACACGCCGTTCATCCGCAATCGACGGGGTGTTGGCGAGTTGTCGTCTAAGCCTGCAGAATAGGATAGTTTTGCCCTTGCGGCGTTAGCAGCAGGTCTGCCATATGGGCATATTTTGTAATATGAGACAATGCAACATGCTAACGAATGAGACATCGTGTCTATTTTGGTATTTGTCATGTGTTTGTGATTGATGTTTGAACGAGTCCCCGAGCGATTCCGCCCTTTTGTGGGGTTTACCTCGTATGTAATATGTTTGTTGTGTTTGTGTGTTTTGTTATTGTGGTCGACTCGCCCAGACTCGAAGAGCCAGTCGCTAGGCGACTCCCTTAAACGCTCTATACTTCGCCGTTTTGCCTTGCGCGAACGAGGCCGGGTGGCCGAGTCCCCGAGCGTGGTACTTGGTTGTTCCAGGCGCGACTCGAGGGTGAGTAAGGACTTGGCGCGTTAGGTTGAGCGCATCACTCCTGCCTGGCCCGTGGGGTCAGTCACGTGGCGAGTCCTGGGCATGCTCTCCTACTTGGCGTTTTCCCGGACCGCTCGCGGTGAACTGGTCTGCAGTCCCCAAGCGTGGTACTTAGCCGTTCGAGTCGCTATGTCAAGGATGCGGAGGACCATGGTCGCTGTAAGAAGCGAAGGCAGTTGTCTTGGCTCGTAGAACCAGTCGGGCGAGGCGACTCCAATGGGGCTCCGGGTAGATGTTTTTCATGGACGATGCAAGACCTGAGATGACTTAGTGCTCTTGCACCGCACTACTTGGCCGTGCCGATCGCTGTACCAAAGGTTGACTTCTGCGGTTAGCGTAATGCTGTTATTACGAGTGCGAGTGGCACAAGACATGGAGAGTAGGCGCAATTTGCGGTAACCGTTTCTTTTTATTTCATAGTGTCTGGATAATACATATGTGGGGTTCTAGGGGTAGAACTTTCGTAGGAGGTTTACATTCCATGGTCGCTTAATGTCGAGTTCGCCGTCCCCGCGGACGTCGATGAGGTACTAGGCGTCGTTGCCGAGTACTCGCCCGATGGCGAATGGGCCTTCCCATGGAGGGGAGAGCTTGTGCATCTCCTAATGCCTCTGGTTCATCTTATTTCTCCGTAGAACATCGCCTTCGTCTCCGGCAGTAAGCAACAGACGTGGGCATGAACTCCGACGAGGTTTTCCGACCACCACAACACGCCCCCGTCCACGCCGACGATACGTAGAGCTTCCTCGCAACCTTGCGACGCTAGTAAGAACATCCACAACCTCCAAACCCTTTGGTATTCACCGGAACATCGCTGTTAGAGCGTCGCCACCGCGCAGTCACCGCCAGCGCCGCCAAGCTTTGGTCATTGAATCAACACCGTTAGATTTGAATCATAGGGATAAGATTAGATCGAGTACAAAGCGGTATACTTTGATCTGGTCCACTGGATCTGACTTAGATCCAACGCTCCACGTTGGCCAATCCGCGCGAAGCGGTACCGTCCAATCAGAGCACTCCACGTGTGAGTGCTTTGTTTAAATAAAATTTAGAAAAGTTTTTTGAATGTATAAACTTGTAAAATTCATAACTTTGATCTGTTTATCCAAAAAATGCACATAATATATCAATGGATTCACAAAAATAAATACTAAACTTATGTAAACTTAGTTTTGTATTTTTATTCTGTAAAAATGGAATTTTATGCAGAGACAAATATAGGCTTATTTTGAGTATATAAATTATTTTGGAAATGTTTATAAGGACAAATTAAGTTTATTTAGTCTATAAATGTTTAGTTTAGTGTTTAGTACGGTTTACTTGTCTTGTTTAGTTTAAGAAAAATCATCACATGGTATTTGCATCCATTCATGTATTTTTGCTAGATTATTTTGAATGTAAATTTGGTGCTATCATTTTATGTGTAGATTTTGGTGCTAGTGGTGATTGTGATTGTGAGTATTGTTGCTACTCCCCCAACTACCAAGGCAAGTGGTGCTTCATGTTTTTATCCCATTATTTTGACTATGCACTAGTGATATTTTGTATAGGGCTTGCATGAAATTTTGCTAAGTATTTATATGCTATGCTATGGGAAATCCTAGTAGTTGTAGTCTTGGTAGAATTTTCTCTAAGTTAAGATACTTGTTATATTGTCATGCTTAGCCTAGATAGTAGCAAACATGGGTCGATTATATACATGCAATGGAAAATTTTGTTAAGTCTTTTACTTATGTTTTTGCTTAATAAAACAACTAAGTGAATGAATCACCTGGGTGGAATGGTATGTTTGGGTTATGTTGAGTGGTTACACACGGCCCATATATATGGTCTACCTTGTGTATCACACTTGTGGAAAGACACCCAGGAACAAAGGGATTTGAGATACTTAGTGTTTAGAAGCTTCTAGTGCAAACACATGGCATATGGGCTCTGCCTTGGTCATATAGGTTGCAATAACTTAGCCAGATGGACAGATGGTGGCAGGGTGATAGGTTCGAACGCGTCCATTTGGTCTAAGGGAAGGCTTCTGAAAGGTTTCGTCTTGATGCATGTCGAGTGTTGTGGGGAAAGTGCATCACCTCTCGAGAAGGAAAAATCTAAGTACTTAGCCGTGTCACCGACAACGAACAATTTGAGCATCAAGACATTGAAGATATCAAGGATCTCCTCATCCCAATTTCTAAGTTAAAAACTTGTGGTTGAACAAGGGTAAAGGTTCACCAATGTCTATTGGTGGTTCCTTTGGAGTTTTTGTCAAACAAAAACTTAGTGTTTTCAACTGATAGGAAAAACCTATTTTGAGCAAAGCAAGCCTAAGATACACTTAGCCAAATTCATATAGAAGCTAGAAACTATTATTCTACTAAGATATCACTTTCCAATACTATTCCAATGTATTGACCCACTATGGATATAACTTGTGATGTTGCAGGTTACTCTGATGAGGATTAGGGTTACGAGTCTACACTCAACATGTTTGCCTGTGGCACATGAAGATGAAGACTTTACTTTTATTTGTTAAGTTGAACTCTTGTACTAGCCTATGGCTATGGAGTTGTAAAAGACTATGTTATATCTGGAATGATGATGTAATAAAGACCTTTGCATTTGTGTTCTTCATCTTAAATTGTGGATGCTAACATTTGATCCAGGGACTAGCATTGCAATCACAGGGACCTTTTACCTTTACAAAGGTGGGGTCTTACAGATGGTATCAGAGCACTATGTTGCCTGTAGGATTATGACCCTAGGTTGAATTAGACTAAGAAACCACTAAGGAAAACTACAACACTTTGTAAAATTTCAACTTGTCTTTTTATTCTCATAAACTTTTCTAATCTCTCTCTCATCTCTATTTGTAGATGAACTCCATCAACAAAGCCGTCAGGAAAGGACCACTCATGACCATGACTTTGGAGTGTGAGACGGAGTTTCCAAAAGCACTCAAGAACCTCATGGTTACCATGGGTAGACATGGTGCAACTGTGTACAAGGGATTCCATGTGATGGATGAAGGAGAAGAGTTGGTGGGTTCAACTTCACTTGTACAAGAAGAAGGAAGACAACCACAAAGAGTCTGTATTCTGCATGGTCACCAACTCTGAAATACACACAACATTCTTTGCTTCTGCAAGAAATGTAGCTTGGAATTCCATCAAGGAGCTTGGTGATAGGCTCAAGTGTAGAATGATCAACAATCAAAATGACCTTAGAGAAGAAAACAAGCATACCCAAGACTTAGAGGCTGCCAACCAACGTTTAAGAGAAGACATTATAGACTTAGTATTAGAATCTTGTGAACAAGATCGACAGATTGCCTCTAGGGATTCCCTGATAGCTATCTTGTCAAGTGAGTGAGAATTGTAACGTACTCCGTTAGTTGGACCACCACACTTGTCGTATTTTCCTAAAAAAAAATCTAAGTCATGTTGAACCTTAGTGCTGTGATAAATTTGTATGCCATGACTTGTGTGTTTTATGGATGGTGTATGCCTTGCTTTCATTTTACTGTCTTGTTTCTTCTACTTGTGTTGTTCTAATATTTTTCTATCTTACCTTAGATGACTAGATTTGAGATCAGCACCGCCGAGGAGTTCAATGGAACTCATTTTGGTTCACGTATCGTGCAGTTTACTAGTGTGCTCAACCTCCCACTTCCTAGTATCAAGGCCTTTCAGCTCACCAATTTTGAGAGGAAGGATCTTTGGGGTTTTAGAGTCTCGGAGCCGGGACAACAGACGGAGCCACTCACGGAGGAGATTTCCTTCAAGCTGATGCACGATGACAAGGATAAGGGTCTAGATGTAGTCATAGAGGAGCTACTCAGACGCCTCTGCGGACGCCACTCCACTGAGCTTAGAGGCCTCTACTTCCACCCGTTCGGGAGACGTGACGAGGAGGGAGAGGCATTGGTGTATGAGGGTGCTACTAGAGAGACGATTGGGCCAGTTCGTCTCTACCTCCAGGACCTAGAGGGCCTTATTAGACACATTGACACAGATAGGACCAACGTCATGCTTAGCAATGACGAGCTCCATGTTCAGTTGAGGGAGAAGGACAAGCTCTTCATGGAGCAAGACAAGATCGTCAAGGAGATGGAGGCCATATTCGAGAGCCAGGACAAGAAGTTCAAGAATCGGGAGAAGAGGGTCTAGGATAGAAATAAGAAGATCAAGGACATGAAGGCTGAGATAGAGGCCAAGGACTTCGAGCTCGAGTCCCAGCAGGGAGTCATTGAGAGGCTTCGCTCACAGAAGCGCGCCCTCAGGGCAAAGATCGAGGCCTTGACCACTAGTGTAGAGGAGTACAAGGCCGCCATGGAGAGTGCAGGTCTTGCTCTTGTTGACGTGGAGGTCGACATGGAGGAGTAGTGTAGACTACTCGACTATCTTTTATCTATCATACTTTGATTATTGAGTCGCAATGACCATCCAACATGTGGATGGTTTGCTATGGTGTGTTTACCTTTCCAAAAACTTGTTGTTTACTTTGTTGAAACTCTATTGTTTTTGAGCTTGGTTGTGATGATTATTACTTTGTGATGTATTGTGCATGTTAAGCATCTATGGGTATCTCATTTCTTATCCTTATTGAAGCCACAGATGCCTCCCTATCGTGCCAACCCCAACCCAAACAACAATAATAACGTCACTCCCGAGATGTAGCAGTTGATGACAGCTCAAGATCAACTGATGCAGATGATGACACAGTTCATGCAAAATCATAACAACAACAACAATCAGAACAATCCTCCAGCATTTGACATGCTCACCATATTTCTGAGACTGAGGCCGACAAAGTTCTCGGGAACTACTGATCCAATGGTAGCCAATGACTGGTTACGTTCAGTGAACAAGGACTTAGTCACTGTTGGCTGCACCGACAAGGAAAAAGTCAGGTTTGCAACACATCTTCTCGAAGGACCAGCAGCAACCTGGTGGGACAACTTTCAGATCACCACTCCCCTTGTGGATGTGACTTGGGATATTTTTGAGGATGGTTTCCGTATAGCTCACACCTCATCCATAGTGATGAACTTGAAGAAAAAGGAATTCCACAACCTGAAGCAGCATCACCGCAGTGTGGCTAAGTACATCGAGGAGTTCAACAATCTGGCGCGCTATGCATTGGATGAAGTTAATACTGATGCTAAGAGGAAAGAGAAATTCCTCGAAGGACTTAATGATGAGTTGAACCTGCAGCTATCTGTTGCCTATGTCCCAACCTATCAATCACTTTGTGACAAGGCCACCATCTTGGAAAACAAGATGAAATAGGTTGAGGGCAGGAAGAGGAAGCATAGCTTTGATAATCACAGCTCGGGATCGTCTCACAAGCGTTCCCATCATGATGATAGTGGAAATTCTGGATTCCACAAACACGGAAAGTACAACAGCCACCACAACCACAACCTTCATCATGACAACAAGCATTATCGCAGTCATGACAATGACAAGTAAAAGAACCACAAGAGTGGACACAAGAGCCACCATAGTGGAAGTGGAAATGGAAGTCATCCTGTAAAGAAAGATCTCAGTCAGGTTGAGTGTTTCAAGTGTAAAAAGATGGGGCACTATGCAAATGAGTGCCCAGAAAAGAAAGTTGAAGGTGACAACAAGCCCAATCCCTTCCAAAAGGGACAAGTGAACCACATTAACGTGGAAGAAATATATGAAGAGTCTGATGCTGTGGCTGGTAAGTTCAAGCTTAATTCTTTTCCAGCACTTGTTCTTTTTGATACTGGCGCATCGCGTTCATTCATATCAAGAGCATTTGTTGATAAAAATGGACTTCCAACTGAAACTATTGGGTGTCCTATAAAAGTAAGCTCTCCCAATGGAGAAATGATAGTGAACTTTGGATGTCATGATCTAGTGATAGAATTTGGGAAGTATAAGTTTCCCGTTAGTTTGATAATCCTAGATTCCCAAGGATTTGATGTGATTTTGGGAATGGATTGGATGACTAAGTATGAAGGAGTACTAGATTGTGCCAATCGTACTGTCACACTCACAACCCCGGATAAGAAACAGATTAGATTCAAGTCTAATTTTGAATCTAAAGGAAGTAAGCTAAATTCTCTTAAGGGGGTTAGCATAGACAGCGTGCTAATTGTGAGAGAGTATCCAAATGTGTTTCTGGAGGAATTGCCCGGAATGCCACCAGATAGAGATGTTGAGTTCCTGATTGACTTACTGCCAAGATCAGGACCAATATCAAAAAGACTCTATAAAATGTCAGTTGATGAGTTGAAAGAACTCAAGAAACAACTTGGAGAACAGTTGCAGAAAGGATTTATTCAACCAAGTTCTTCGTCTTGGGGTGCACCAGTTTTGTTTGTTGAAAAGAAAGATAGAAGTCAAAGGTTATGCATAGATTACCGTTCACTCAATGAGGTAACTATCAAGAACAAGTATCCTTTGCCTAGAATCAATGATCTGTTTGATCATCTAGAAGGAGCCCGAGTGTTCTCAAAGATTGATCTCCGGTCAGGCTACTTTCAGCTAAAGATCATGGAATAAGACATACCTAAGACTTCTTTCACCACTAGGTATGGTTTGTATGAGTACGCCGTGATTCCACTTGGTTTGACAAATGCATCATCCTACTTCATGAATATGATGAACAAAGTGTTCATGGAATTTCTTGACAAGTTTGTTTTCATATTCATCAATGACATTTTGATCTACTCCAAGAGCAAAGAAGAGCATGAAGAGCATTTGCGTTTGATACATGAGAAGCTCAGGGAGCACAAGTTGTATGCCAAGTTCAGTAAGTGTGAATTCTGGCTGAATGAAGTCGGATTTCTCAGACATATTGTGTCAGGATATGGTGTAGCTGTCGATCCCGCAAAAGTGTCAGCTGTAACTAAGTGGGAATCTCCTAAGTCTGTGAAAGAAGTACGTAGTTTCCTCGGCTTGGCAGGATACTATAGAAGATTCATTGAGAATTTCTCAAAGTTAGCTAAGCCAATGACGGAATTACTTAAGAAATACAAGATATTTGATTGGACTGAAGGATGTGAACTCAGTTTCCAAGAATTGAAGAAGAGACTAGTGACGGCACTAGTCTTATGTCTGCCAGATTTGGAGAAGGATTTCCAAGTCTATTGTGATGCATCTCACCAAGGACTAGGTGGAGTTTTGATGCAAGAAGGGAAAGTTGTGGCTTATGCCTCGAGAAAACTCAAAACTCATGAAGTAAATTATCCTACTCATGACTTAGAGTTAGCCTCTGTTGTCCATGCACTCAAAACATGGAGACATTATCTTTTGGGAAAACGATGTGAAGTGTTTACAGATCACAAAAGTTTGAAGTATATATTCACTCAGAAAGAAATCAACATGAGACAAAGAAGATGGCTAGAACTCATCAAGGACTATGACTTGAGTTTGCAATACCACCCTGGTAAAGCAAATGTTGTAGAGGATGCTTTAAGCCGTAAAGTTTATGTGAATGGCCTCACAAAGGGAGAATTGCCAGATGATCTGTGTTCCCAATTCAAAGATCTCAGATTGGAGATAGTGCCTCAGGGACATCTCATGTCATTGGATGTACAACCCACCTTGTTGGAAAAAATCAGGAAAGCCCAAAAGATGGACAATGAAATTGAAGAGATCAAAGGAAAAATTAGAAAAGGTAAAGCTAAAGGATTCCATGAAGATGAACATGGTACTTTATGGTATGGAAAACTTATCTGCATTCCGCAAGATCCGGAGCTTTGGAAACTGATTTTACAAGAAGCACACAACTCACCATATTCCATTCATCCGGGTAACACCAAAATGTACATGGATGTGAAGAAAAGATTTTGGTGGAATAATCTCAAGAAGGACATCACAAAACATTTTTCTTTGTGTGATGTATGTAGTCGAGTGAAAGCGGAACATCAGAAACCAGCGGGATTGTTACAACCACTACCTATTCCTGATTGGAAGTGGGACAAGATTGGCATGATTTCATCACTGTACTGCCAAGGACTAGATCATGATATGATTCTATTTGGGTCGTGGTAGATCTCCTAACTAAAGTGGCTCATTTCATACACATGAATACAACCTATACGGGTGCTAAGTTAGCCAAGATTTATATGAATAGGATTGTGTGTCTACATGGATTACCCAAGAGTATTGTGTCTGATAGAGGAACCCAATTCACCTTGCATTTCTGGCGACAGCTGCATGAGTCATTGGGAACAAGATTAGAGTTCAACACAACTTTTCACCCTCAAACTGATGGACAGACAGAAAGGACCAACCAGATTCTGTAGAATATGTTGAGAGCTTGTGCCCTAGACTATGGTGCTAGTTGGGATGAAAGTCTCCCTTATGTAGAATTCTCTTTCAACAACAACTATCAAGCCAGTATTGAGATGGCACCGTTTGAATTTCTCTATGGAAGAAAGTGTACTACACCATTGCTATGGAGTGGTGTCGGAGAAAGAAATTTGTTCAGTCCAGAACTAATCAAGGAAGCTGAAGAGAAAGTCAAGTTGGTAAAGGACAGATTGAAGATAGCACAGTGCCGACAAAATAGCTACTCAAATCCAAAGCTTAGAGAAGTAACCTATGAGGTAGGTGATAGAGCTTATCTTAGAGTCTCGTCACTTCGTGGAGTGAAGACATTTAGAATCAAAGGAAAATTGGCTCCAAGGTATATTGGACCATTCAAAGTCTTAAGTCGCAAAGGAGAAGTGGCTTATGAGATTGAGTTGCCTGAAGCACTGTCTGCCGTTCACAATGTGTTTCATGTAAGTCAGTTGAAGAAATGCTATCCGGAGATGGAGGAAACTTCTTTGAAGGATACTATACCTTTGGAAGAGGTTCAGTTAAGTGATCTCACTTATGAAGAGAAACCTATCAAGATTCTTGAGACTGCAGAAAGAGTCACTCATACTAAGACTATCAAGTTTTTCAAAGTTCAGTGGAATCATCATTCCGAAGAGGAAGCAACTTCGGAAAGAGAAGATGACCTTCGGAAAGATCACCCTCACCTATTTGCTAGCCAATCCGAATCTCGAGGGAGAGATTCATCTTAAGGGTGTTAGATTTGTAACATCCCAAAAATCATGATTTGTAAAGTTTGCATATCATTCTTGCATTCATAGAATTTGTTCTTTTTCAAACAAAATTTCAATATAAGAAACCATGTTATGCCCATTATTTTATGCAAGTAAGGCAATGGTTTTATTTTTTACTTACAAGGTATGAGAGTGCTTTGGATTGATCAGTAATGTTTTAAAGTTGAATGCAAGGCTTACACAAAAATTCTCAAAACAAAATTCAAATAAAACCATTTATATGCCTTATATATATCAATAAAGGCATGATTTATTTTATTTTAATTTTTTTACCCAGCATTCCATGTTTGTTTATCTTAAGGAGAATACTTCTAGTGAACTATGGACCCCGGTCCAATCTTTACCATTGATACATATTCCACTGTTACTGTTTACTTTCTGCAAACCACCATTACCTTCCATACCATATAGTTAATCCTTTATTTTCAGCAAACCAGTGAGATTCACAACCTCACTGTTCGTTGGGGCAAAGTCTTGAGTTTGTGTTGTGCAGGTTTCCAGTTGCTTGCAACACCTTTGAGTCGTTTCCTTCCTCCTACTAGTTCGATAACCTTGGTTTCTTACTGAGGGAATAACTTGGTGGTGTGTCATCATTCCAGTCACCGCGGCCGTTGCTGCCGATAATGGCGCGGCGTAATTGGCCATGAATTCGCAGACGTTTCTTGTCGAGCTGCTGTGTACTTAAGACCCTACACCCCACAGCCATTTCCCCCCACTCAGCACACTCTCTCCGCCACTAGGTTGCCGGTATTTCTCACTACACCTCCGCTTCCCGACGCGCTCCGGCGAGCTATTCCGGTGAGTCCAGCGCGCCCCTTTGCCTCTCATTCACATGAGCATCCTTGCCAGGCCTTTTCGCATCTGCTCACATCTTTCGTTCTCCTAAACCACCCAGGAACATCGTCTCCGTCGAGCTCCACGAATGACAGGAGCGCCGCCCAACTCCGGTGAAGAATAACGGTAAAATACGACCACCCCTTGAACCCTAAACCATACCACTATGTCCGCCGTGTCTCTGTGCATCTCCTAATGCCTCTGGTTCATCTTATTTCGCCGTAGAACATCGCCTTCGTCTTCAGCAGTAAGCATCAGACGCGGGCATGAACTCCGACGAGGTTTTCCGACCACCACAACACTCCCCCGTCCATGCCGATGATACGTAGAGCTTCCTCGCAACCTTGCGACGCTGGTAAGAACCTCCATAACCCCCAGCCCCCTTGGTATTCGCCGGAACGTCGACGTTAGAGTGTCGCTGCCACGCAGTCACCGCCAGCGCCGCCAAGCTTTGGTCATTGAATCAACGCCGTTAGATTTGAATCGTAGGGATAAGATTAGATCGAGTACGAAGTGGTATCCTTTGATCTGGGCCACTGGAGCTGAATTAGATCCATCGCTCCATGTTGGCTGATCCGCGCGAAGCGGTACCGTCCAATCAGAGCACGCCACGTGTGAGTGCTTTGTTTAAATAAAAGCCAGAAAAGGTTTTTGAATGTTTAAACTTGTAAAATTCATAACTTTTGATCTGTTTATCCAAAAAATGCAAATAATATATAAATGGATTCACAAAAATAAATCCTACACTTCTGCAAACTTAGTTTTGTATTTTCCTTATGTAAAAATGGAATTTTATGCAGAGACAAATATAGGCTTATTTTGAGAGTATAAATTATTTTGGAAATTTTTATAAGGCCAAATTAAGTTTATTTAGTCTATAAATGTTTAGTTTAGTGTTTAGTACTGTTTAATTGTCTTGTTTAGTTTAAGAAAAATCATCACATGGCATTTTCATGCATTCATGTATTTTTGCTTGATTACTTTGAATGTTAATTTGGTGCTATCATTTTATGTGTAGATTTTGGTGCTAGTGGTGATTGTGATTGTGAGGATTGTTGCTACTCCCCCAACTACCAAGGAAAGTGGTGCTTCATGTTTTTATCCCATTATTTTGACTATGCACTAGTGATATTTTGTATAGGGCTTGCATGAAATTTTGCTAAGTATCTATATGCTATGCTATGGGAAATCCTAGTAGTTGTAGTATTGGTAGAATTTTCTCTAAGTTAAGATACTTGTTATATTGTCATGCTTAGCCTAGATAGTAGCAAACAAGGTTGGATTATATACATGCTATGGAAAATTTTGTTAAGTCTTTGACTTATGTTTTTGCTTAATAAAACAACTAAGTGAATGAATCACCTGGGTGGAATGGTATGTTTGGGTTATGTTGAGTGGTTACACAAGGCCCATATCTATGGTCTACCTTCTGTATCACACTTGTGGAAAGCCACCCAGGAACAAAGGGATTTGAGATACTTAGTGTTTAGAAGCTTCTAGTGCAACCACATGGCATATGGGCTCTCCCTTGGTCATATAGGTTGCAATAACTTAGCCAAATGGATAGATGGTGGTAGGGTGATAGGTTGGAACACGTCCATTTGGTCTAAGGGAAGGCTTCTGAAAGGTCTCGTCTCGATGCATGTTGAGTTTTGTGGGGAAAGTGCACCACCTCTCGAGAAGGAAAAATCTAAGTACTTAGCCGTGTCCCCGGCAACGGACAATTTGATCATCTAGACATTAAAGCTATCAAGGATCTCCTCATCCTAATTTCTAAGTTAAAAACTTGTGGTCGAACAAGGGTAAAGGTTCACCAATGTCTATTGGTGGTTCCTTGGGAGTTTTTGTCAAACAAAAACTTAGTGTTTTCAACTGATAGGAAAAACCTATTTTGAGCAAAGCAAGCCTAAGCTACAATTAGCCAAATTTCATATAGAAGCTAGAAACTATTATTCTACTAAGGTATCACTTGCCAATAATATTCCAATGTATTGACCCACTGTGGCTATAACTTGTGATGTTGCAGGTTATTCTGATGAGGATTAGGGTTATGAGTATACACTCAACATGTTTGCCTGTGGCACATGAAGATGAAGACTTTACTTTATTTTGTTAAGTTCAACTCTTGTACTAGCCTATGGCTATGGAGTTGTAAAAGACAATGTTATCTCTGGAATGACTATGTAATAAAGACCTTTGTATTTGTGTACTTCATCTTAACTGTGGATGCTAGCATTTGATCCAGGGACTAGCATTGCAATCACAGGGACCTTTTAACTTTACAAAGGTGGGTCTTACAGTAGTAGCCTGGGAGGATGAACTACCCTCCGTCCTCTGGAGCCTACGTACAACGCCAAACAGTGCCACTGGCTACACGCCCTTCTTCATGGTGCATGGAGCCGAAGCAATGTTACTCGCCGAGGTACGCTACAAGGCCCCACGGGTCATCGCTTATAGCGAAGCCGAATCAACGACCACACTCGAAGATGCCATCAATACACTTGACGAAGCTCGTGACATCGCCGCGGCCCGTTCTATGGTGTATCAACAAAGCCTCCACAACTACCACATTAGACGGCTATTCCCAAGGTCCTTCGCCGAAGGAGACCTCATCCTGCGACTCAAGCAGAAAGGGCACCTGAAGCTAGAGTCACCCTGGGAAGGACCCTACATGGTCACTGAAGTAATCCCAGGTGGCGCCTACCGCCTAAAGGATGTCGAGTCCAGAGTAGCATACTCCAACTCTTGGAACGTCGCACAACTGTAATGCTTCTACCCCTAGTTGTATTTTACTTTCAATAAGGCTACTCAGCCGAAAACTAAACCATTACATTGTGATGAATAAAATCTAAGTTCCTTGGCCCAAATATTTTCTCTCCTATATACATTTACATCCTTAAATACGCTCGGGGGCTGCGCCTCACCTTTCGACTTTGCCGACTGTCATAATAATGCATCACCCTAAGTAGATGACTACTTGAGGCTAACGAAAAGGACATGCACATACCCAACGTCAACAAAGCACTGAGTGCAAATACATACTTACAAAACTTTACAAGGGCACAAATCCCACTCGATACTATATAGAATTTACATCATTATATTTACAATTGGCAGGATTCAACCACGTCGGAGCAGGACATTCGTCCGCTCGTCAAAGACGTCGACGATGTCTTCAGCATGGCTAGCCACCACAACATAGTGTGGGATCATGTTCCATGCCAAACCAGCCGGAGGAACAGGTGGTCACACCGCTATTTCTGCCAGATCAACGCCACGCGTGCCATGAAGGAACTAGTCTCGCATAAATCCCATCATCGACAAAACAAAGGCCATGAGGACGAAGCAGAAGTGCAGCACCGATGATAGCAGGATAGGCCAAAAATGCCGCCTCTAGACACACTAGCCTTTAGGCTGAGCCCCGTCGTATTGACGATAATGTCGGACGAAGAAACAACGAAGCCCGCTCTGGACCAAGCCGGCATAGCGGCCAACGTCATGAAGATCCAACTCGGAGCCAACATCATGAAGCTCCTAAAGGTAGCCGCCGTTTGGACGGAAATAACCCACCAGAACCACCGTCCCCACCTAGCAATGTCCACAACGACTCCCATCATAGCCATGGTAGCCGTCGAGGCGGAGAAGGTAATGTGGAAAGAAGAAGTCAAAATCCGACACCAGTGCCCCACATGCACAACAAGCAGCCAAGGCGAGGATCACTCTCGCCAAACAATGCTCACCACCGCATTGAATCTAACATCTAAGAATGGTACTACGAGGAGGAATACGTATATGTCGGACCCAAATGCTTCGGTCCACACATCCACAAGACAAAGTTTCCGGTTGACTTTGGTATTGCAAAGAAAATTCAACCCTACAACGGTGTGGCCCAACCAGAAACTAGGCTTCAGGATTTCTTCCAGGCCTGCTGCATTGCCAAAGGAGGAAACAACTTGGTCACAGTTCAATATCTCCCACTCATGTTGAGTAAGATGGCTCGTCATGGCTCAATGAGTTGCAATAGAACTCAATAAACAACCGGTATGATATGCAAAGTGAGTTCTTTTGGAACTTCGAGGGTACATACAGGAGGCCCTGCACAGTCGGAGACTTACAGAGTTGCACCCAAAAACTTGGAGAAACTTGCCGATATTATCTCAGACGATGGATCAACACGAAGAACTCCTATGAAGGAGTAAATGGCCAAACCATGATCAAAGCTTTCACTGTAGAACTCCCAGACGGATTATTACATCGTCGCCTAAAGTGAGACAAAGTTACCAACTTGGGAGAAATGATATAGATGGCACACAAATATGCATATGCCAATGATGATTCAGAGGGACTGCTTCATGTTCTGGCCGTACCATAGTCGGTCAAGCAGCCAAAACAACAGCAAAACTAGAAGTGCAAGAATACCTCGAAAGACAAACCCAATTCAAAAAATGCAGCAGTCAATGCTACTTTCGAATCTGTAGGACGAGGAGGGCGCGAAGGCAGCCTGGGAGGAGGCCGCGGAACTTCCCGAGTCCAAGGTAGAGGCGACCAGCATCCCGAAAAGACCTATTCCTAGGCCGACATTGCCAACAACCCTTGTGTGCATCACTTGGACGGGAACGGGGGTTCTTCCCACACCAATGCTTAGTGTCTCTTCAATGATGACATCAAGAGAGACGAAACCGCTAGCTATAGGGCCAGGTGACAAAAAGGAAAGAAAAAACCGAGAAAGGCAAGGAGGCCAAGGAATATTCCAACATGGAAGAAGCAGAATCCACATAACCCAAGTCGAATGGAAAGATAGATTATCCTACGAAGAAAGATACTTATGTCTTCTTCCTTATAAATTATCCAGCTAAGGTAAAAAAAGCAGTTCTCCATGAGTTTAACGCCACGGTTCTGGATGTCCCCCAATTTTTGGATTGGTTGGAAGTAACCATCACCTTTGACCGAAGCGATCACCCAAAGAAAGCTTATCATCAGGGAAAGTACCCTCTGGTCATCAATCCTCTTATTGATGGCTATGAGTTCTCTAAAACTCTCTCATGGACAATGGTAGCAACATCAATATTATCTACATTAAGATGCTGCATCGCATGAAGATTCACGAAAGCCAGCTAGACCACAATAATGTGATTTCCATGCCATTATACCAGGGAGACATGCAAATTCGCTGGGTGAGATCACACTGGACGTAACATTCAGTACTCCACATAACTACCGGATTGAACCACTCTCCTTCGAGGTGCACCAATAAAAAGTGCATACCATGCCATCTTCAGGCATTCGACATACTGGGCGTTCATGGCCTGCCCCTACTATATCTACAACATGATGAAACTTTTGGGTCCCAATGGCGTTATCACCATCCGGGGAAACCCGAAGAAAGCGCGATACTGTGAATAAGGATCTGCTGCCTTTGCTAAAGTCGTGCTGCATGCCTAGGAGTACCAGGAGATCAAGAAAAACATCGACCCATCCGAGATGCCTGCTATAAAGAACGAGGTGCTGAAGCCGAGTCTATAGTCCAAGGCATCAAAAGAGACAAAGACAATGCCACTGAAGGAAGATGATCCCTCCAAGACAACCAACATAGGGGTAGGTTTAGAACTCGCATAAAATGTGCACTTGTCAAGTTCCTCAAAGCTAATAAAGATATCTTCGCATGGCAGCCTTTTGACATGACCGGAGTACCTAGGGAACTTGTCGAGCACTTTCTTAACGTGTATCCTGATGCTAGATCCATCAAATAGTCCTTAAGGAGGTTTGGCAATGAAAAGTGCAAAGCTATAGCTAAGGAATTAGGCCGACTAGATTTAGCCAGATTTATCACATAGGTAATCCACACTCATTAGGTGGCAAATATTGTACTCAACCCAAAAAGGATACGATTGATGTAAGTATGTGTGTTCATTATACTGCCTTGAACAGGGCTTGTCCCAAAGATCTGTTTCCTTTGCCAAGAATTGATCAAGTTATTGATTCCACAACAGGATTGTACCTACTATGTTTTCTCGATGCATATTCCGGATAATACCAAATACGAATGAAAAAATTGTATCAAATTAAGACGTCTTTCACCACTCCCTTCTAAACCTTCTTCCACACAACTTTGTCGTTCGGCTTAAAGAATGCAGGAGCAACATATCAATGCAGTATGCCGCGCTACCTCAATGACCAAATCGGACACAACGTCCATGTATACATGGATGACATAGAGGTTATGTCCAAAAGAAGGAAACACTAATTTATGACTTAGAGGACACATTCGCTAATCTACGCAAATTCAACATGATGCTTAACCCAAAGAAAAGCTTCTTCGGAATACCAGCCAGAAAATTGTTAGGTTTCATCGTGTCTGAAAGAGGTAAAGAGGTGAACTGGGACAAAATTAAGGCTATACTCAACATTACCAGGCTGACTCGCCTGAAGGATGTCCAGCGACTCACTGGTTGCATTGCAGCAGTCAGTCGGTTCATCAACCGGCTTGAAGAAAGAACCGCACCTTTATAAAAACTCTTGAAGAAAATCGAAAATTTTTTCTAGACTGAAGAAGCTGATGCTTACCTGCAAAGTCTGAAAGATTTAATTTCAACTCCACCGATTCTTGCTGCACCTAAGCCACAAGAGCCTATGTTACACTACATCATAGCAAGAAACAGAGTCGTAAGCATCATAACATTAATGGAGCACAAGGAAGAAATTCACGAATATCCAGTACAACGTCCAACTTATTATCTAAGTGAGGTCTTGACAGAGTCAAAGCAAAGCTATCTACACTACCAAAATCTAGCCTATGGGGTATACTTTGCTGCCAAAAATCTAAGACACTATTTTCAAGAGCACAATATCACAGTGGTCAGTACTACTCCCCTGCGAGATATAATCAACAATGACGATGCCACAAGATGTGTCTCGAAGTGGGTAATAGAGCTATAATCTTTCAACATTGAGTAGAAACCACAAACAACAATAAAATCCCAAGTACTTTGCCGACTTTGTTGCTGATTGGATAGAGACGGAAGTAAACACAAGTCCTCCATATTAGGAATTTTGGACTCTCCACTTTGATGGGTCAAAAGCACGAGGAGGCTCGGGAGCTAGCGTGGTGCTCAAATCACCCTAAGGAGATATGCTTTTCTATGTGCTACAGATCCACTACACGACAACCAATAATATTTCCGAGTATGAAGCACTGTTGCATGGAATACGCATAGCCAAAGATATTGGTGTTAACCGACTCATGTGTTACGAAGACTATGATTTAGTTACACAGCACGTATCCGATATCTGCAATGCAAATAAACACATGGCACCATATAAGGCTGTTGTGGAAGAACTATCCAAAATGTTCGAAGGGTTTGAGGTTCAACACATCCCTCAGGCATAAAATGAGGAACTAGATGCTCTCTCAAGAATAGGCTCTGCGCGGAAACTAGTTCTGAATGGTTCTTTTTAGAGCACTTAAAAGTTTCCTCCATTACAAGAGTAAATGAGGACTATCTGAAGAAATCCGACTCACCTTTAGTTGTAGTTCTAGCTGTAATTCCCAGCTGCACAAAGCCTTACCTGGATTTCCTGGTAGATGGAAAATTACCCAAAGAAGAAGTTCTGGCCAGCAGATAGTCTGACGAGCAAAAGCCTATACAATTATTAATGGCGAGCTCTATAAGAAGAGTGTTTCTAGGGTATTCTAGCACTGTATTTCTCCAGAAGGAGTGGAAATATTATGAGAAATCCATGAAGGTGAATGCGGTCATCACGCTGCAGCCAAACCCTTAGTGGAAAAAGCTTTTTGACATGGATTCTTTTGGCTTACAGCTAAGGCAGATGTTGAGAAAGTAGTCAAAATGTGCAAAGGCTGCCAAAAGTACGCCTGTCAAGCACATGTTCCGGATTATCATCTATGGGCAATCCCTATAACATGGCCATTTGCGGTCTGGGGGTTTAATATTGTAGGTTGATTCAAAGTGAAAAATTGTGGATTTACCCATCTCTTAGTGATGGTGGATAAATTTACAAAATGGATTGAGGCCAAACCCGTAACAAATTGCAATGCGCCCACAACCAGAAAGTTCATCGAAGACGTATTTATGTGATTCGGTTATCCGCACATTATTATTACCAACAACGGGCGCAACTTTTCCATGGGAGAATTAGCCGAATTTTGCGAAGATTAGGGGATCCGAATCGATATTGCATCAGTTGCGCATCCACAAGCAATGGAAAATTTGAAAGGTAAAATAGACTCATTTTACAAGGCCTCCGACCTCATCTCGAAGCACCACTTCGTCATGCTGCAAGGGCTTGGGTGGAAGAATTACCGTATGTCATATGGAGTTTACGAACTACTCCTAATAGGTCAACCAGATACACTCCTTTCTTATTGGTCTACGGTGTAGATGCATTACTTTCGAGTGATTTAATCTACCAATCTCCATGAGTCAAGGAATATATCAAAGAGGATGCAGAAGTTTCTCGACAAGATGATCTCTATATTATCAAAGAAGTTCGTGTCATTGCTGAGTAGAGATCTACATCCTATCAGCAGAAGTTATGAAAGTATCATAGTCAAAGAGTACAAAATCGTTCTTTCAGAAAGGGTGATTTTGTTCTTTGACCTGTGCAAAAAAGAAAGTACAAACTTCACCGATTTGTGGAGGACCTTTTATGATCAGCTAAGTTATGCATAACAGGTCATATTATTTAACTAATATGAGACCAATCGAGGAAAGGCCTGACACTTGGAAGAGAAAGAGAGCTGGAGATAGTACATACCCAGATGAACTAGATCGTCCATGGAATATTGCATAGCTACATCCCTTCTATTCTTAAGTTTGTTTTCTTGTAATCGCATGTACATGTTCAAAGTGAAACAAAGTATTAGTTACCTCATCATTTTTTGAGAATTTTTTTACCATCTTATTTCCAAAGAAGCATGTTAATTTCAAAAATCCTAGGATGCTTGAAAGTAATTTATGGTCATGTTTGTTTTGGTTATGATTTTTTAAGCCTATAAAAATGTTACCTTTGGGTGTAAATCTCATTTTATGTTTATACTTTGGTTTTTTATCTAAATGCGCAGACACGGGTATTTTCCGATTAATGAATTGTTGGTACTGGAGGCCAACTTTGTTTTCTAGTTTAAACTAGTTTAGCAATTGAGATTCATTGCTCGGCAAATTTTTTGTGCTAAAGTTTTGCTGGCTCATGAAAGGGACGAGGCAGAAAGCCAGATAAAACAATAAGCATAAACACAAAGTGCTTAAGTAATTTTGAAGCACTGCAAAATATATTAAGTGCTAAGAAGTAAAGCATAAGTTCTTACTGTTGGGCCATGTAGAGATAAAAAACTTTTTCCTCTAACCTGGTGATCCCAAGATCTAGCTGAGGTAGAAGGCCACGAGGTTTACCAGCAGACGCGCAGTTGCGGATTACTGATGAAGTGCGCCAGTTGAATGCAGTGCAGTCCTTTGCGATCCGATTCGATCGTCCTGGTGCTGATCATATTGCACCTCTGCTGGTATCTACACGTACAAGGAGGATCACCGGCGGCGAACTGCTAGGTTCGTTACAACGACAGGACTGCTCTGGAGCTAGGGTTTCCAACACATGGAATGACCTAACCGATCAACGATTAACCCTTCTGGATTACTGTGCTCCACTACATATAGGGAGTGAACATGGGCTCCACTCTCGCTGCCCATTGACTAAAGCCTATATAATATTAGTCCCTGTGAGTCCGACTCACTAACTCAGTCCAAATCTGGCTCGAGTCCAACCCAACCAGATTTCCGGTTCAGATCCAATCCGAACTTTCTCCCGCTCTTAAGTGTGTGACCACGCAGGCTCATGGCAACTTGGAGACGATTGGAGTGCGAGTCTCAATCGATCAGTCGGTAGCAGCTCCTAGCATAACATGCCAACTCCCAAGTACCAAAGAGTCATGGCGACTTGCCTTTCCAATGCGACTTGCGTCCGAGTTCCTTTTGCCTCACAATATACCTTGTTAGACTATAGGCGAATAATTGTCATCCCTTAAATAGTCCGACTCTCTTCTCGATCCGAGATAAGTGATTCACCTGACTAACTCTTAGTCGATTTCATCGAACACTTAACCGAGTCGTGCATGGCAATTATTTCCGAATCATATCATCTGAGAGGTCCCAGAGAATATCTCTCCAAGTGGAGGGGCAAAATCCCATCTTGGTTATTCACATCACGCATCTTGATTCTCAGTCGAACTGAACTCTGCCTTTATAACTGCCTAGTCACGGATCAGCGTTTGACAGAATCTAAGTCGGTGATCCTCAACTCAGACTGTGCAAAAACCTCAGGTCTAAGGATTACATTATTTGCCTAGAAATAATATTGCGTCATGGGTGGAATGTACTTCTTTATTTATGACTAAATGTTTTCCACCTGCAAAGATTATGCAACTAAGAACTAATATTACTGGTTTCAGACAGAAAGAGCGTGAGCCACTAGCACTTGCATGGGAGAGAATGAATAGATGCATGAGGAACTATCCCTGCCATGGGATGGAAGATTGGTTATGTCATGGTATTGCCAGCGAGTGCGCCATGGAGGGGTCCTCACAGCGCGTGTTTAGAGACGTGGGGTAAAGCGGACAGTTGACGGGTACGAGGTAACATAGCTTACCCAGGTTCAGATCCCACAATGGTGGCGGAATCCTACTCCTGCTATAAATCACTATAATGGCAATACGCCGAGTTAGAGGGATCGGTTCGCTGTGCGAGATATGAGTTATCTTATGCCCTAAAGGCTCCCATAGGCCCAAATTATATAGTCGCCAGGTCCTAGGGTTACAGGGAAAGTCCTAGACGGACATCTTATAGAGTCCTACACAATATACAATCAGTCTACCGTGTCTTGTACTCCAAGACTCCGGGTACGTCGGTGACTCCTCCGTAGCCTTCCTTTATCCGGCATGGGCCTCCCTTCTTGATCCATCTAGCTGGAACGCCCTGGAGGCCATGGGCCATGCTACCAACTATTGGCCACCCGGGTTATCCGGATAAGAGACATGCTATGAGGATACCCATATAGCATATCCCCAACAGTAGCCCCCGGAGAACTCCAAGATCTTGTGTAGTCTTGCCTCTTCAGGTTGAATTGTCCGTCTAGATGGATGTCGGCAAATCGTCAAGCAATATCTTGTAGTCTTCCCAAGAACCCTGCAATTTTCTCAGTCTTCAACTTGCAAGTCGGAGAACCGCCGAATCTTTCATCGTACTCTTCTCGAAGACGGACTGGATCCGTCCATGCCGGAATATTCCGATGTGATGGTTCACCTGCTAGTGACAACTAGGACGACGTAGACATAGGTCAGCGACGCCTCGTAACTCACACATGCAGAGAAAAAAATCATGTCCGTTTTCCCCGCGCGAAGGATACGAACCGTTCGCTGCAGCGGTTGGGAATGTGGCGAAATTTCCGCGCACGCGCCCGCACAAGTCGCCCACGCACCGACCATTCAATCACTTTGCACAAATCTTGACACCAGAGGTTATAAATTTCAACTGTGGTGGGATTTTTACTTTTCACCTCATTCTCCTCCTGCGTCATCGTCTTCCTCCTGTGAGAACCTCCTCGAGCCCTCCGCGTGCACGCGAAAAACCCTAGCCTCCCAATCTTCCCATTCATCTCCTCCTCTAATTCAGTGGCAGCACTAGCGCATCTATGGCGCCGTCGGGCGATGCCGCGGTGAAGCCGGTGGGCTCCGTCCATGTGCCCCCAGAGGTTCTTCTACTGCCGAAGTCCGCGGTGGTCGAATCCACCGACAGCGACCAAATTCCAGCGGCTCTAGAGCTGCTGGAGGAAGAAGGCGATTCCCACAAAGGGGATTGGCATGGCTCAGATATCAGGGACGGTGATATCAAGGAGCTGGTCGTCGAAGGCTATCTCCCCTCAACAGAGGGACTGGTCTGGTGGCCAGTGTCGGCCGGCGAGGTCACCCCTTCTTCCCAAGCCGGAGAGAAGGTGTACCTCAAAGCGCAATTGGTACGCGGCGTTTCCCTGCCCATCTCCAATTTCTTCCTAGCTATCCTCAACCATTACCGGGTTCAACCTCAGAACCTTTCCCCCAATAGTATTCTTGCGCTTAGCAACTACGCGGCGCTTTGCGAGGGTTACTTTGGGATTAAGCCTAGGTTAGACCTGTTTATATACTTTTTCACAGTCAAGAGGGAAGCCGGAGCCAGCAAGGATGAGCTTAGGAACTGTGGCACAATTAGTTTTAAGATCCGGCCTGGCCGGCGGTTCCCCGACATTGTCGGCCACGAGTCTTGCAAGAACTGGCAACAAACGTACTTCTATGGCCCAGATATCCCTCTGGCTGGCCGAGAAGAAACGTATCCGGACTTCATCGATGGATCTGCCATCGAAGCTTCAACATGGAGATCCCAGGCCTCCCTCCCCTCTGATAACAATGCTTCCCGCTCTATAAGGAGGATAGAGTGGTTCGTAGAGACGGGTCTGACCGGATTGGACCTGGCCATATGCTAGTTCGTCAGGCGGATCCAGCCTCTGCAGCACCGCTCGAAGCTGATGCATGAATACACCAAGGAGAGGAAGGATATCCTCCACATCTCTGAGGACAACTTCTCTAGTGACTCCGTCAAGATCCACCTCAAGGACATCGTCAAGGTGAAGGATAGGAAGCGTGGCTTCACCATCACCTACGACATGTTCGAGGAGGGCAAGTGCCCAGAGTTACCTGTTTATTTTCCGTGTATGACATTTGCTCTAGTTCTTCCGTCTTGCCCTTGTCATCTTATCTAACACCTTATGATTTCACTTAACAGCTTAAGAGTCTAAAGGATGACGACATGGCTGTCCAAATTTATGACCCAAAGATGAAGGAAGTCACTGTCGTGTCCGACGATGATGTCCCGTTGGAGCGAAAGCGGAAGAGCTCCACCTCTAACGCTGCCGACGAAGGTAAGAAGAAGAAGAACGAGGGTGGGGCCTCCAAGAAGTCCACTGCGGCCCTGGAGGCGGAGAAACACTACTAGAGAAAAGCCTATGCGAGGCGCACCTAAAAGCTTATGCGAGGCGCATATCATATGCGCCTCTAGCTTCAAGCCTCGGGTATTTTTTATGCGAGGCGCATATGATATGCGCCTCCTATACTTCACATATGCGAGGCACATATCGATATGCACCTCGCATATGTGAAGTATAGGAGGCGCATATCATATGCGCCTCGCATATGTTTTACAATGCGCCTCGTATATTTATAGTATATGCGCCTCCTATAGTATCCTATATGCGCCTCCGGTAATATTTTCGAAATTCAAGTTTTACAGACCACTATAAATAATAATATACAGATATTCAAATATACAATATAGTCCACAATACAGTATAAAGAGCACATAATTTTTCAGAAACTTGCAATTTGCTAAAGCATAATAGAACCAACATGAATACAATACATTACACATCAATCATGACATACAAGTTCATACATCAAGTGTTTATGCCACAAGTTCACACCTCCGAGTACAAGTTCACAATCACATTACACCTCCGAGTACAAGTTCACAATCACATTACAACTCCAACGACGTAGCTCTACCTAGATGAAGCAGAAAACATAACCTACCATGAAGAGCAACAAGGTGGTGATCACAAGGAAAGTTCCTCCACTTCTGCCTTCCATGCCTCCTCCACTTCTCTTCCGCCACCTCTCTACTCTCATAGCCTTGGTAGCTGTTGCCCGAGAAGTTGTTCACTTGCTTCTGGCAGTCTTTCCACTCGTACACCGAACCCCAAGCGTACACGACATAACACCTCGCCATATCCTACACATAATAAAGATGATATTACTTATGTCAGTGGAAAGCAATAGTTAGCAGTTCACAAGATAGAATCATGCATATATATATATATGGGTGCAACAAAATGTAAGAAATCAAGTTCTAATCATCGGCATTTCGAAGAAAGACCAAAAAAATCAAACCAAGAATGACTTGGATTAGTGCCTCATACTTAGATTGGGCACGGAAATAACAATGCTCGCTGTTCGATCTCATGCGGCAAGTAGAGTATATGCCCAAATTACTAGTCTACTTGGAACACAAGATCGAACAGCGGCATAGTCATACACGTGACACCACAACACGTTCTAATCATCGGCATTTCGAAGAAAGACAAAGAAAGCAAACCACAAGAAGTAGGGAAGCAATGACAAATGAAAAGCAACAAGCACTTAAAATAGTTCGTAACACAAATAACTAGCTAGTGTCTCTCACAATCAAGTTCAACGGTTGACGAAACATATTCTAGAGGTTTTGCTAGGAAAGTTTAACATAGTGATAAGAGGTTACAACACGAGTTCGGAACTAACAGCTAGGTACCCAGGCAATGCAATCATGAAGTCTTCTTCGGCTCTTGAGTCGGCTTTGGGGGGGCATTGATGAAGCCCGACCGAGTTTTCGCCATTTGCATGAACATCCTGCCGTCACCCTGCTTTGCGCTAAGTTCGTCTATCTCCCTGTTGGGTGTATAGCCGTGAGAAGGTGCCTCCGGTTTTTATGACTCCCTAGTACACGATTTTCGCGATCTCCTCCTAGATGTTGAAGAAGTGTTGCCTGAGGTTGCGAGCCTGTATGCATGCAAGCTTTTCAGCCCACTTCACGAGGTCAGATGGCAGCGTTTTGGTCTCCATGTCATTGAAGAACGCCTTCATGTGGTAAATGGCGTAGAAGGCATCCTTCCCATCGCCAGGTGAGCTTGACGAGGAAAACTTTGGTGTGGCGGCTGCGTCGGCGCCGAACTTTACATGTGGCCTTGCCGGTTTGACGCCTCCCGCTGCGACGTAGCCGGTGAGAGCGCCATCAAGAATTTTCTTGATATTGGTGTAGTTTTTTTGATCACACTGTTTGAGTCGAGGTACAAGGCTGTTGAGTGTTTCAAATTCAAGCTTATGAGCACACAGCCTGTCTGATCATCCTCCATGATGGGATGGTAGGGAAGGAGAATAACATCCTTGTCCGAGTATGTTTGCAGGAAGTTTGAGAGGTAGTTGGTCGCCAGATCTATGGCCTCAGCATCTTTTAGGACGACGTCACACATGAAGTAGGGATCCACTATCTGGATGCCCGGGATCTTGTCTCTGGTGGTCTCCATGGCCATATTGAGGGAGAACAGCCGGACCAGGGTATTGTGCAGTCGAAACCCGTTCAACATGTCAAACAGGTCGGTATGCATGCGTAGAAGATATCCCGAAGTGCGTGAGCACGGCATATGAGAAGGCACCTTAGCCTTGAAAACGTGGTACGACTGATCGTTGTCGCGAATTCGGCACTGCTCAATTGTGAGACAACCATAATGAATACTACGCATATGCGAGCCTGCGACCTCGAGCATCGATTTACACATCATCGGTACACCTGCCACGTGCTACTGATTCTTGGCTTGCCCCACAGTGCCGTGCCGGAAAAGAGGATTTGGATCCTGGCCCCGATCACCCTTAGGCTTCCTTTTGCGACCCTTCTTGCTCTTTACGGCTTCGGCCACTGCGTTCACCTCACCGACCGTCTTATGGAGGGTGTTGGGGCTGATCAAAGGAACTACTGGCCTTGGAGGCTCGGTGAAGGGGACAGGTGGTGGCGTCTCCTGACTAGTTGGGAAGAGACGCACCTTGCAAGGGGGTTTCGCTGGTGCTGGTTGGGTCTCGGCAACTTGATGTGTGCCTGATGGTCCCGGCTCATACAAATCAGAAAACCTTGTGTTAACAAACTGGTCACCGTAGTTCGGGTCAATTTCTTCATCATCATCGGGATTCTGTGCCATGTTCTCCAAGTCTCCCATCTCGAAGTCTTCATCATGTGCTGGTTGTGCTGCCTCTAGGGTGATGTTGAGCTGGTCCTCTGTCCCCAAACGGATATGGCTCTTCGGCCATAGGTACAAGTAGCCGAAGCCGGTATTGAGGACCGCTGCCGTGTCCTCATCATCCCATCCTTGAGGTTGAGAGGGAGGTTCCACTTGCTCGTAGCCCGGAAGCACCATACTGTATTTGACCCTCATCATGTCAGGTGGCATTGTAACATTGTGCATTTTGTGGTTCTCTGGTTGAACAATAGTACCCTTGGCAACATCCATCAACTGGCCGCCCACCCAGTGCATTAGAGTGCAAGGAGTGTCTCCCTATGAAAGATCGACATGTAGGCCGAGCGTTAGAAAAACAGAGATCAAGTCATCGGTGTGGTTGAGCCTCCCAGCTCTCGCTTTAATTAGTTAGTTACCTTGAGGGCGTCAAACTCAGCCAATGTTGAGGCACCGACGCCGATAGGCTTGACCACGCAAGTGGCGGAGTGGCTGCCTGATGGCATGGTGGTGCGGGCCGGCGCCTTCGCCGTAGTGGGCAAGTTAAGCTCCGGAGCTAGAGGAGTCTCCACCACCACCGGCCCTGCTGGAGGAGTCATCAACGCCTCCGGCCGCGCCACATTGTCCGATTGGGCGCTGTTGAGGTTGGGAACCGGTGGCGGCCCCCATTTACCACCCTTCTGCCACTTGTTGTACTTTTCCATGTAGACGGGAAGGATGGTGTTGAGCTTCTCGTTCACTTGTGAATGCACTTGTGACTAGACTTGTGTCTGGACTTGTTCTTGGAACTTTGTCTCGGCAGCCGACACAGCCTTGTTCACGGCATCTTGGACTATATTTGGAAAGGCTTCCACATGTTCCCTTAGGAGTTTTACCTCGGCACTTTCGGCCTTCTTTCCCTTCCGCTCCGGGGTGCCATAGTACTCGGACCATGATATGCCGCCAAAGCCGACCACATGACCAGCCGACGGGGCCGCCAGGGGATCGACACTCTTGGTCCGGTTCAGCGCCCTATTAAAAGTGGTGTCCCACTTGGCGACAGGCGGTGGTGCTGACCCCTGGGATGAGGAGTTCCTACACTCCTCGTTCTGTGCACAAGGAACGCGAAACATTTGATCAGAAAACTGGACTTCATTGATTAATCATAAATGCAATTAATCGACTTGAATGCAAACTACTTACATATTTTTGCATGAAGTCCTTCACCCTCGGAGCAAAGGGGCCGGCGGGCTCCGAAGAATAATCAGAACCCCCTTTCGGCGGGGCAAACCGGGCCCTGGCGAAGTTCTTTGCCTGCTCCTCCTTTATGTCGTCAAAGGGACGTGTCAACCCCTTTGCACGAGCGTCGGCGTCCTCCTTATCCAATTTGGGCCTCGCGGCTCTATAACCCCCGGAGCCGAGATGGTGGGTACCAATGTTTCGGGATCTCATATTCTTGCCCTTCTCAGTCCTGGCCTTGCCCAAGGCGGAGTTACATCTGGCCTTGAACACATTGTAGTATTCTTCCTTGACCAGAGGCTCCTTCTTGACGAGCTCTGGATAAGTTAGCTTCTCCTCGAAAATCAGATTCTTCACCCGAGCCTTCCAATTTGACAAGGCCTTGGTCATCCTCCCGAGGGCATACTTGTTCACCGGATTCCCTATGAGATTGTCATTATTATACTTGTTTTCCTCATCACCCGGGAATGCGTATATTGCGTGCAGCTTCCGGAAAAGCTGGATGAGGAAACCCTTGTTCTCTTCGGCCTTCAGGTTCTCCATGTTGACCGTGACGGTGTTCCGGAGGATTGCCGCGAGCTGGTTAGAGGAACCCCCAAAAAATTCTTCTGGCTCCAAAGGCGCACCTTTAGGGCGCACGCTTGTGATGATGGACCTTTTGAGGTCGACCACGATCGGGGTCCGATCCTTCCAAGTCTTCTTCGATGCGCTACCACCGTCTGTAGTAGCTTCACAGCCGCCATGAGTGGTAGTGGCGTCGCCATCGGCGTCCCCCATCTCCTCATTGCCCGACGAGGTATCCTCGTCCTCCTCCATCTTGTCGTCCCGCGGAACAAATTCCGGGGCCTCTAGGGATTCCATCTCCGCCTGCTGCTCCCAAAAGGGCTTCTGGCTAGAAGGGCCCGGATCCGACATTTCTAAACACACAAATAAATGAAACTAATAAGCACAAAAATTCACAGAAAATTTTGGCATGAACTTTGCTAATTTTCTATGTCTAGGAGTGCCAGAAATTCGCCGCAACGGAAATGAATCAACATTCCGGCGAAACATTGGCAACTCAAAAAGAAATACCTGCACAAAAAGGATCAACTGCCATCATCAAAGCCATTTTGCTGCCAGCATACACAAACACAACCATTTTTTGCCAGCATACACAAACAAATACATATATCGGATCAGTGCCATACATACAGTATCCTGGTGCAGTTTAACATACATCATGGTCTGATGGACGGTAGGAAACATTAAGCAGACTACAACGCAGAACTTGGAGAATTCTCATACAACAACCACAAAATGTCAGTTTCTGGCATGCAGCCCTTAACGCTACATACAGATATGGCGCAAAGATTGAAACGCAAAGAAAACACAGAATAATCAACTTCCAGTTTTCCTAGGAAAATAATACCAACAGATCATGATTCTCTATAACCTAACATACTGGAACTAGCAGGGATATCCTCGAGAGTCTGCTTTCCATACTGGATTAGCTATGACCTTCTCCCTAAACCACCGCATGAAACCGGAGTTGTGCTCCTTGATAACATCTTCCTCCCTCAGGACCTAGCGCCCCTGATCAGCGTAATTCTTCTTGATAAACTCTTTGTGCTCATGTATGTATGGATCAACCACCTGCAGGTGTTGCAGCGCGACCAGGTGTGCTCTTTCAAAGTCCTTGGTTCAGCCCTCCATGTCGACATGCTTTGCACGTCGACCCTCGCGGTGACCCCATCCAGCGAGCCTCCCGAGGTGCTTGTTGAATGGCATACCAAGAGGGGTCTCGGTTTGTAGAAAGTTCGAGCAGAAAGAGATGCACTCTTCGGCCAGGAAGCCGTTTGCTATGCTTCCATCTGGACGGGACTTGTTCTTAACGTATCCCTTGATGTGTCCATTGAGCCTTTCGAACGGCATCATGCTTCGCAGAAACGCAGGACCGAGCTGGACGATATCCTCCACGACGTGGAGAAGTAGATGAAGCATGATGTCGAAGAAAGCGGGGGAGGGGGGGAATATATCTCGAGCTCGCACATTATCACCACGATCTCGTCCTGTAGCCTCATAGGCTGCTTAATGCCTATCGACTTCCGAGAGATGACGTCAAAAAAGTTGCAGAGGCCAAATAGTGTTTCACGGATGTGCTTGTCCATTATACCTCGGATCGCAACCGGGAGTACCTGCGTCATTAGCACGGCGACGTCGTGAGACTTCATCCCGCTGAAGCGTTGCTTCGCCTCGTCTAGCCATCTGCTTATCTTCCCCGCGTAGCCGTTCGGAAATTTGACTCCGAGGAGGCACTTCATAAATTGTATGGCCTCCTTCTTACTCAGAGTGAAGCATGAGGCCTTGAGCTTGACCTCTCCCTTCTTAACCTTTTTCCCCTTGCGACGATGACTATTCTGTGTTTCTGTCTCCTCCACCTCGTCCTCCTCCTCATCATCGCTAGGTGGTGGTTGAAGTTCATCCCTGATGCCCATATGCTTCAAGTCGTCCCTTGCCTTCGGCCCATCTTTGGCCTTGTCGGTGTTAAGGAGGGTGTCAAGCAGACTCTCGCCCACGTTCTTCGTGATATGCATGAGATCAAGGCTATGAGGCACGCGGAGGATCTTCCAGTATGGCAAGTCCCAGAAAACAGACCTCGTCTTCCATACCTTCAGCAACGGCTCTGGCTTCTTCTGGGTCTTTCCTGGCGCAGGGCACTCCTTCCAGTTATTCAACAGCTTGTAGATTTCCGCGCCACTACTCTGGTGTGGGATTCCTCGGAGCTCGATCGTCCCATCGAACAGATGTCCTAGATTTCTCCAGGCGTGATTCTTGGGAAGCCACCTCCGAGCCCCAAGGAACACGGTTTTCCCGGACCCGGGATCTTTCTGTAGCTGGTGGTACGTTGTATTATCCTTGCACCTAACGCACCCATAGAATCCTTGGACCACCTGCCCCGAGAAGTATCCGTAACCGGGATAGTCTTGCACCATCGTGATCACTTCCGCTCTCATGTCAAAGTACTCTTGTCTCGAGGCATCCCATGTATGGGCTCCTTCTTCCCATAACGTGGCCAACTCCTCTTTCAACAACGTGAGATACAGATTGATGTCTGTACCAGGTTGTTTTGGCCCTTGAACGAGCATACTCATGGTTACGTACTTCTTCTTCATGCACAACCAGGGGGAAGGTTGTAGATCCATACAAACACGGGCCAGGTGCTGTGTGTGCTGCTCTGGCTTCCAAACGGATTGAGTCCGTCAGTGCTCACGCCCAGCCTGAGGTTCCTCGACTCTTTCCCAAAATGTTGGTAATATTGGAGGTCCAACGCCTTCCACTGGCAAGCATCCGAAGGGTGCCTCAACATTTCCTCCTTCTCCGGATCATCGTCTTCCGGCCTCTTTCTTTCCGCGTGCGGTAGCATGAGCCGTGCTTCCTTAGGGTCTGCGAAATACTGCAACGAGGAGTTAGAGGAAAGTACCACACCACCTTCCTAGGAGCTTTCTTGGTCCCTCTCTTTTATCGAGAGGTCTTGCACACTGGACACGTGGTCTTCTCCGCGTCCTCGCCCCGGTAGATGATGCAATCATTTATGCAGACGTGGTATTTCACGTGCGGTAGATTGAGAGGGCACACGACTTTCTTCGCCTCAGCGATACTAGTTGGACATGTGTTCCCCTTCTTGGGAATAATATCATGCCAGAATACAATGGTGTCGTCGAAACATTCGTCGGTCATTTTGTGTTTCGCCTTCATCTCTAGAGCCTTGAGCGTTACATTTAGACGGGTATCCCCGTCGTTGCATCCGTCAAACAATGGAGTGACTGCGTCTTTCTCCATTTTCTCCAGTTTAGCCTTCTCTCTATCGGCGGCTCTGGCGTTACTCGTCTTCTTGAGAAGCAGATCTTGGACATGAGGGTCTCGCAACCAGCTCGAATCATGGTCAGCACCACCTTGATCATCTTCGTGTCCATGTCTAGTGCCACCACCCTGATCTTCGTGATCGTGACTGGCATCTTGATCTTCGTGATCATCACTGGCATCTTGATCTTCACCATTATTGACATCCTCATCATCATATTCGTCATCACGTATCCATCGAGTGTAGCCATCCATGAAACTACGTCAAGCGGTGCGACTCGGCATTCGAATCATGCCTTATCGATACATCACTGCGGTCCGACATGGACATCTTATCTCTGTCTTGTTTGCACGTTCCATGTCGGCCCTCGCGCATGTCATCCACCTATCCACGCGGGCTTTGTTGATCAGTGGTCGGACCATGGACGCCTGCGTGGTACAAAGAGCAAGAGAATAATTAGAGCATATATGGACGTGGATCGCCGGAAAAATTCGGCATGACATCCCCTAAAAATAGGACATCCGCGAGTGCCAGAAATTCGCCGGAAAAGAAATAAATCAACATTCCAGCGAAACATTGGCATCTCAAATGAAATCCCTGCACAAAAAGTAGCACCACAACAAAATCATATAATCGGTGTCTCCGACAACGTGCATACATGCAAGCAATGCCTTCACGCTTCCTCCAACAACGACTTGCGCAAGAGAGCCGGAGGAGAAGTAAATGGACATGTTGTAGATCTAGAGGAGCAAGAGACTTTAGTTAGATATGGGTGTCAGCCAATGGATGTTGAGCAAGCTTCTATGGTGAATCAATGGGGGAAATGAGGTGGGGAGGAGGAGAGGGGGACCAGATTTGTCTTGGTGGAGGAGGAAGAAGTGACACAAGTGAGTGGAGTGGTAGTTGCCTCCATGTGCAAAAAGCTGGAAAAAAGTGGTGCCAGGTTATGCGAGGCGCATATTGCACAATATGCGCCTCCTATAATTCAAACTATAGGAGGCACATATAGCAATATGCGCGTGGCATATGCGGCCACCTACCACCGCCCGGGCCCGCAGGAGTTACTTGAGGCGCATATGACCATACGCGCCTCGCATATTATCAAATATAGGAGGCGCATATAACCATATGCGCCTCGCATATTCGTGCACCTACCAACACGCGGGCCCACACAGATTATGCGAGACGCATTCTTTCCATATGCGCCTCGCCTATCTGATATATAGGAGGCGCATATGACTAGAATGCGCCTTGCATAATATGGGGCTGCTAGATTCCGTCCGTACAAGGATTATAGGAGGCGCATTCTTATCATACGCGCCTCTCATATTTTTATACTATAGGCGCATGGAGAATGAGTGTGCCTCGCCTATTATATAGGAGGCGCATATGGTCTAAATGTGCCTCGCATAAGCATGTCTCCTATAGCCTTTTCTCTAGTAGTTAAATGAAAGATTACCGGGATCTCTTTTACCAAAGCACCCACTATCGTGTAAGCTTATTTTACTCCGACATTGTCCATTGTTCGTCCTCTTCCTGTACTTATACTTTTGCACGTTTCAGGAAGAAAGCTGGCTTGAGTTTGAAGAAAACCTCCAAAACATCGGGGGCTTCTAAAAACATCAAGGATATGTTGCAGCAAGATGTGCAGCACCAAGCATCTCCCGTCATCGCCCCTGTCACTCCCAGCGTCCAGCCCACATATGCTCCAACAAGCTCTCCGGCTAAGGATGCATCTGTCCCTTCCGCCATGGAAATGGACGCAGCTGCCTCCACGGATCTCGTCGTTGCCGGCGAACAGGCGATGCAAGAAAGTACCGCAACCAGAATGGCTGAAGCTCCGGCTAAGGATGCCATCGGTAGCGGTAAGGCGGTGGTGGTGGGTGGAACATCAATCAAAGGCGGCGCCTCTACACCCAGGATAACCACAGAGCTCCCGAAGATAGTCTACCGGCGCTTACGCTGAGTAGCTCCACTCTGGTTCCTGGTGCAGCACCGGCATCTCCAACCTGCGATCTTGAGGATCTTCTCCGACAAGCAGATATTTTGCGAGGAAACAACCTTTCCTTCAGCAAGTTGTTTGCCGAGAGCGCTACCAACCTCAAGATCATCGCATTTATTTGCCTTTTGTGTTTCATATGAGTATCCCACTGTAGCCCCCGAGGATTTAAACGGAAAACCGTAGGTCTTTGCATCTGAATGCTCTAAGAGTGACTAAGCTAGAAAACTTCTCACTGGAGCCCCCAATTATTTAGTTTGAATGAATTATTCGGACTAGATACTTTCAGAGTAGCATACGCAGTGTTTATAAATTTCGATACTGTAGCCCCCAAGCTTCTAGTTGAAAATTGAATTAGTTCCGACTAGATGCTTTAAACAAAGACTAAGCATATGACTGAGTTAAAAAACTTTATACTCTAGCCCCCAAGCTTCTAGTTGAAAACTTAATTAGTTCCGACTAGATGCTTAAAGAAATACTAAAGCATATTGCCAAGTTTAAAACTCTCACTGTAGCCCTCAAGCCTCTAGGTGGATAGTTATCCAGCTAAATGCTCCGAGTATACTAAACAGATTTAAATCTTCTATCCATCGAATGAGAATGCGCGGAGAGGTGTCACCAATGAGAAGTTCCACAAGATGCGTGCAGAGTTGGAAGCTGAAAAGGGTAAAACTGCCTTCTTGAAGGAACAAATCACCAAGAGCAAGAGTCTGTTTTTCCTTCCGTTTTCATACTCCGACTTGGTCTTGTTCTAGCACGCTCCGAGTACTCACTGTGTATTGTCATTTCTCCAACTTGCAGAAACCACTGCCAAGGCCAAGGATATTGTTGAGCAATCCAAGCACATTGAGTTGCTGGATAGCGAAAACAAGATCCTTAAGCAGGAGAGAAAAGATATGATGAAGATGCACGAGGACTCCATGAAGGTCCTGTAGGAGTCCGCCAACATGGAGATGGACCACTTGAAGGAGGAGATTGCGATACTGAAACAGCATAGGAAGGCTGCCGATGAGAAAAATCAGCGCAATCTTGAAGCATGCAAGATCCTCCGACAAGAACAGGACTCCATGGCGGAAACACTCCAGCAGGCCGAGGCGAGCATCTTTGGTAAGTAATTCTCCGTTTTGTACTTCTGTAAGTCAGGTACTTTGAATTTTTGTGTTATTGAACTCATGCGCTCCCTTTTCAGAATTGCAGCTCCTATTGGATTAACCCAATCGCTTCCTCCGCCTAAGGAATGCATGGTCCTCTCTAGGAACTTTATCAGCACTGCTATTAGGCAAGCCAAGGAGATATCCAAGCCCCTCCAGATTAATATCAAAGAGGTGGATTTCGTGATGAAGTTCTCGAAGATCCTGCGTTAAGCCCGTGAGCGTATTCTAAGTTGGAAAGCTTCATGTACACAGGCTGGTGCAAGGATGGCACTTTCGATGGTCAAGGCAAACTATGAAGATGTCGACATCAACATGGTAACCTCAGGTCTTCCCGACGTAGATGATGACGACCAGAAAATTGACCATAAGTCTATATGGGCATCTCTCGCGGGATATGACACAAGGGTTGCCGAGTTGGTTGACCACAATGTATTCGTGCCGCTCGAGGTCATTGACGGTGATCACCAAGGCTCCTCCGAGTCCCTCAAGACCACCGACTTCGAAGAGGATGGATCTCCTGCCGCCGATGACGCTGCTTCCAAGTCTCCTGCGCCAGAGGAATGAAAAAACATGTTGTAATATTTGTTTCCTGTGGTTTGATGTATGCGAAAAACTACTAAGTTATCTTAAGGCGAAAAACCAATAGGTGTAATTTACTGGTACTTAAGAATTGGTTCCAGCATGTAATTATTTTTTAAGCAAGTGCTAGATTATCCATTACTCTAGTTTTTATGCATGAACTTTCGTTAGTCTGAAGACTCGTAGTCACAACCATGCGCTCAGGTGATGATGCCCAATGGCACCATCAAAAACCTAAGCACAAAATCATCGACAACAAGTGCCAAAATTCACTACTCCAGAATCCACATAAAAACAACAAAGAAAATGTAGACCAGTAAACTTAAGCTAACGCCCGTAGGCGGAATTTTCACAAGTGCAAATGCAAACTTGCGCATAAAAGTTTTATACGATCCAAAAATGAACACTAAAGGAGGTAAAAGACTCAGAAATATGAGTGAACCAGAGAGCTTTATTTCATTTATCATATAAGAGGTACATAGTAGATAAAAAATATGCTAAGTGTAAAAAGGACGTAGATGTGCTATATTCCATGGCCGATCAAGCTCCAGGTAGTCATCATTTGGGTCAGGTTGCTTACGCTTATGATCTTTGCTAGGTCTGTCCTTAAGTTCACGATTGTCAACAAGGTAGTAAGACCCATTGAGCAGCGCCTTGCTTATGATGAACGGTCCTTCCCATGTCGGGGATAATTTGTGTGACTTCTTCTGCTTAAGTCGGAGCACCAGATCCCCCTCTTTAAACGAGCGATGCCGAATGCGGCGATAATGGTAGCTATGTAGCTTCTGCTGGTAGATGGAGGATCTTTGGCATGCCAAAACGCGCTCCTCCTCGAGAAGGTCGACTTCTAGGCGTCGAGATTTTTCAGCGTCATCTTCGTCGTAGGCGGAAACTCTTGGTGCATCGTGAAGGATATCGGAAGACAGGATGGCTTCTGCTCCATATACCATGAAGTAAGGGGTGTTGCCCCATCAATCTTTCTAATGGGTTTAGCTTATATCCATTTGGTGAATTTATCAACTGATACTAGAATATGCGTAAATAATGGACCAACCATGTCTAGCCCCCAGACTGCAAACAGGCAAGTTATTGGTATTGTTCGCAATTCTTCGGCTGGAAAATGGGGTTGTCGGGCATAATGATGGCATCCCATGCATGTCTCAACCATATTGTCGGCGTCTGCCTTCGCGTTCAGCTAGTAGAATCCTTGCCGGAAGGCTTTGACGACGAATGATCGAGGAGCGGCGTGATGCCCGCAATCTCCGAGATGGATCTCACATAGGATTTCAATACCTTCTTGCTAGGAAACACACTTAAGGTATACACCAGTGGTGCTTCTTTTGTAGAGTTGTCCATTGATTATGGTATAGCCCTTTGCTCGACGTACTATTTTCCGTCTTTCGACTTCGTCGTTAGGCAAAGTTCTGTGTACGAGATATTCCATGAACGATTGTGTCCAAGCCGGAGGGACCTTTGTCACTGTGTGAACGAAAGATTCAACTCTATCCAGGTTGTCGATGTCTGCTCCCTTCACGGATGGTGTCCGTAGATGCTCCAGAAAAATGCCAGGCGCAATTCGTTTGCGCCCTGATCCAAGCTTAGACAGTAGATCAGCCTCCTCGTTTTGCTCCCTAGGTACATACTTGACTTCATTGCCCAATAAGCTCTTGGCTATCTCGTCCACTTCGTCTCGATATGCCACCATCATAGGGTTCCGCACGTTCCAGGTTCCAGCCACCTGCTGGGCAGCCAAGTCGGAATCTCCACAGCAAACTATGCGCTTGATGCCAATATCCTTGGTTACGCGTAGTCCGTGAATGAGTGCTTCATACTCCGCCATGTTGGTCGTAGCCTCGAAGTGGATCTGCAGAACGTAGTGTAGCTTTTCCCTGGTTGGTGACTGTAATAGTACACTAGCCCCCGAGCCATTGAGTAGCTTTGATCCACCAAAGTGCATCACCCAGTATTCTGGCTCCGTCCGATCTGCGATAAAATCCGCCAAGGTTTGTGACTTGATAGCGTCGCGTCTCTTGTAGGTGATCTCGAAGGCGGCAAGTTCAATGCCCCACTTTGCGACCCTTCCTGTAACGTCGCTGGTGTTGATGATGTCAGACAGTGGAGCCTTGCTCACCACTGTGATAGGGTGCTCCTGGAAGTAGTGCCTTAGCTTCCGAGAAGCAAGGAACACTCCATAAGCTATCTTATGGTAGTGCGGGTAACGCTGCTTTGACTCCGTCAGGACCTCGCTTACATAGTAAACTGGCCGTTGAACTTCGTACTCCTATCCTGGTTCCTACCGCTCTACCACGACGACGATGCTGATTACCCGGTTGGTGGCCGCCATGTAGATTAACATAGGATCCCTAGGCTCGGGTGCTGCAAGTATAGGCGCCGATGATAATGTCTCCTTTAGCTGCTTTAGTGCTGCATCTACCTTGTCCGTCCATGTAAACTTGTTCGCCTTCTTCAGCAACTTGTATAGCGGCAAAGCCATCTCTCCAAGTCGGCTAACGAACCGACTAACCGCTGCCACGCAACCTGTTAGCCGTTGTATGTACTTCAAGCATGTCGGACAGTTTATTTTTAAGATGGCCTTGATTTTCTCCGGGTTCACCTCGATTCCACGCTGGGAAACGATGAAGCCTAACAATTTGTCGGTTGAAACCCCGAAGACGCACTTCTTAGGGTTAAGCATCATGTTGTATTTCCGGAGATTATCAAAGGTTTATTTTAAGTAGGAGATTAAGTCATTTGAATTTTTAGACATCACCGCTATATCGTCCATATAGGCATGAACGTTCCGACCAATTTGATCATGTAGGCAATGCTGCATTGTCCGCTGGTACGTAGCACCTGCGTTTTTCAGCCCAAAGGGCATTGTGACATAGCAGAACGAGCCGTAAGGTGTGGTGAACGAAGTGGCCAATTGGTCCGACGTTCTCATCTTAATTTGGTGGTATCTTGAGTATGCATCAAGAAAACACAAAAGTTCCAAGCCAGCCATCGAGTCAATGGCTTGGTCAATGCGAGGCAAAGCAAACAGATCTTTGGGACACGCTTTGTTCAAGCCGGTGTAATCAACACACATTCTTAATTCTTTGGTTCCCTTTTTGGGGATAAGTACAGGATTGGCCACCCATCGGGTGTGAAGGACTTCTCGGACAAAACTAGCCTTAAGTAACCTAGCTATCTCTTTGCCTATGGTGTGTCTCTTCTCGTCTCTGAAGCATCGTAGAGGTTGTTTCACCGGTTTGCATTTTGGATCAATATTCAAGCTGTGCTCGGCAAGTTCCATAGGTACAGCTTTCATGTCGGCAGGTTGCCAGGCAAAGATGTCCATATTCTCACTGAGGAACTCGACGAGTGCGCTTTCTTATTTGGGATCTAGGTTCGTTCCAATGGCGGTGGTCTTGGAGGCATCGCCTACCACAAGTTCCACCGGCTTGGTTTCGATGGCGGCCTTGAAAGCTAGGGCGAAGTCAGAAATCTGCTTCTTCGACGCCGGCATCTCCGAGGCATCAACCTTGCTCTAGATTTCCTTGAAATCTTCGCTGTAGAGGACAGCTTCCGCAATGGCTGCTTCTCCAATCTCGTAGTACCTTGCCTTGGTAAAGCTTCCTGATACGGTGATGACACCGTTTGGTACGGGTATCTTGAGCTTGTTGTAGACGAAGCATGGCTTGGTCATGAAGGCATGGAAGATGTCACGGCCGAATATGACGTGGTACACGCTCTTGAAGGAGACCACCTCAAAGGACATGCGTTCTTGGCGGTAATTATTAACATCGCCAAAAGCAACCTGAAGCATGATGCACCCAAGGGACCGAGACTCCCGACCAGGAACTACGCCGTGGAAGATGGTGTTGGTCCGCCTTAGGTTAGCCTCTGTCAAGTTCATCTTGTGTAGTGTATCCAGGTACGTGATGTTGATGCTGCTTCCACTATCCACCATATATTTGGTGAACTCATTGCCGTAAATCAGGGGGTTGATGACCATGGCATACTGCTTCTCCGTAGGGATGAGGTATGGGTGATCCTTCCTGTCCCAAGTAATTGGAATCTCTGACCAGCGCAGGATCTAGGAAACTGGGGAGTGGCCATCAGTATCCTCATAGAGGTCTTCTCGAAGGGGTTCCTGCCCTTGCCGAAGGGAAGTGTGGAAAACGGCCGCCTTCTTCTCGAAGGGGTTCTTTCCCTTGCCATCGCTCTTGGCGGCGTTCTTGTGGTCAACATCCTCATCCATGTCACATGAATCCTTGGATTCCTCTTCCTTCTTCTTCCCCTTGTCCTTGCCTCGCGGTCTGTTCTTCCGACTTTGCTTGTAGATGGACTTCGGGTCCTCCTTGAGATCGTTGACGAACTTGCAATGGCGGTTGGTGTGAGTGGCTTTGCTGTTGGCATAGAGGTGTATGAGGAACGCCATATCATGGTACTCTTTGTAGGTTTGGGGAACGCGGAGCGCTGCCGAGGTAGTTTCACTGCCTCGCTGCTGCCCACGACCAGCTCCCCATCCTCGGCCACGCTGGCCGCCATCACCTCGTCCAACAAATGTCATAGCGACCATATCGGAGGTTTGATTTTCGTTGGGCGGGGTCTTCCTCTTGGTGCTGTTGTTCCTATGAGCTTGAGTTGGAACAGCCGTTGCCGGCAGGGAGCCACGAGCATCGTCGTTGGCTGCCGCGATCTTACTGGCCAACTGAGTCATCTGGTTGAGATCTAGCTGGTGATTGTCCTGCACGTGCTTCAACTTATGTCGGAGCAACGTGCCCCTTTCCAACCCATCAATGAAGGCGGCCATGGCGGTCTGAGCATGCACTCCTGCAGAGGAATTCTTCATATCCAGCCAGCGAGAGAGGTAATCGCGAGATGTCTCGTCTTTCTCTTGCACGCACTGCTGTAGATCACCAACAGTACAGGGACATTTGTACGTACCCTCGAAGTTCTTGGTGAACGCTTCTTGCATGTCCAACCAATTGCAGATGGATCTCTCCGGCAAGTAATCAATCCATTGTCGGGCCGTGCCCGCCAACATTAGTGGGAGGTACTTGACGGCGACGTTGGGGTTACCCCGGTGATCTCCACCGTGTTGCCATAATCCTGCAACCATGTGGCTGGCTTGGCAGCGCCGCCATAGGGCTTGATGGTCTTGTCAATCCAGAAACCTTTGGGGTAACTTGCGGACCGTATCACAGGTCCAAAGCAACGTGGTCCCAGGTATGGTCCTTCCCGGGCCTCGTGGATCTTGTCCAGACGTGAACGTTCATCGTATGGCTCCGGGCTTATTTTATTCTTCTTGCCATCAGCGGATGGGCTGCGTGAACGACGCGGGCCTCCTCTGCCATGGTGGCTTCTAGGTGGTGATGGAGGCGGAGGTGGCGGTGGGTTAGCCTTCTTGCTGTTACTTTCCTGCGACGCCTCACGCTTGTCGCGGTTTCTTGTTGGACGTGGAGGGTCATGGCGCGACCTGATCTTCTGTCCTTGATTGCGCTCTCCGTCATGACGGGTCTGCTCTGTGTTGTCGCGGATGATGATGCCGCTTTGCCTTGGCGGAGGCATATCCATACGACGGTGAGCCTTGGCATCTTCGCGATGTCGGGGAGAGCGGGGCGGCGGAGATGGGAGACGAGGTTGAGTCTTTCCTCCATGGTCAGAGGATATGGGGATAACGTCCTTCCTATTGCACGCATCCCTCCTTCTTCGTTTTGACGAACCCGTCTGCAACCCGACATCACGAGGAGATCTGTCCCTTGGCGGCTTATGCTGGCTAGACTGGTAGAATACTGGGTCAGACTCAAGCCTCAAGCCTCTGAGAGGTGGCCTTTTCCTGCTGCTTCACCGCCTTGGCCACTAGGTCATAGACCTGATCCACAGCTAGTGGTGATCGATCCTGTTACAGAAGGGTCTTGGCGATGGCGAGATTAAGGTTGAGAAGAGGAGTGGGCATCACCTGCCTGCCTTCACTGTTAATGTATGGCTTGGCCTGTGCCGGCTTCGAGGGAGTCCATCCTAGGTTTCGCCATACACGAGGATCATTGATGACACGAGCCGGAACTTTCTTAGCCTTCTGCTGCTGTAGCAGAGTCTTGTACTTGGCCTCCATTGCTCTAGCTTTCTCTATTGACTTCTGCGCGTTGGCCAGATCTCAATCTAGCTTAGAGCCTTGCGCTGCGATGGCCTTGTCTTCCTCCAACAGCTATTGGCGCTTCTCGTCAAGCTGGACTACATTGTGAATATGAGCCACGGTCATGGGCTCGACGAGGAGATTGCCGTACATCACTCTATCAGCTGGAGTGACTTGGGCAGCAGCAGATGTAGATGCCAGAGGCGGCGGGTTTGCGGTGTTGTTATTGCTTGGACCGGTGCCGAGTTCCTGTGGCTGTTGCGCTGGGTTAGGCGGCGGGGGCATGACCTTTGTGTGATCATTGTCGGCAGAAACAGGTGGTCCCTTCCCTTTGTCCAGCGCTGTAGGCAGAGCTCGTCCGTGTTGATCTTCATCCATCGCCGTCCCGATGGCGATGAACAGTTCTCGGGACGTGACGGCGTTGTTGGCCTGCTCGTCGCGTTGTAATCCTCCTCCATCTCCTGCATGGCAGATTCTAGCTCCTCCGGACTGAATTCTATCTCCTCTCAGTCAGCGCTGATGTCGGTGTAGAGCGCGTCAAGCACGGAGTCGGAGGGTGTCAGGGCTTTTTCGATGACGGGTGGTGGAGGTGCAACAACAACGACGATGACTGGAGGTGGTGGCGCAGCTGCGGCGACAACGACCGGAGGCGGTGGCGGTGGTGGCTGAGGCGGAGGGGCTCCGCCAATGAGCGCAAGTTCTGTCTGAGCTTCCTCCTTAGCCTCCGCATATCTGTTGACGGTGTTCACCATAGTTTCGAAAGTGAGGCGTCCTGAATCCTGTTGCCGCCTTAGCGTATGTCGGAGAAGCGTACCTTGGTCTAGCCCTTCCACAAGTGATACATAGCATCATCATTGGGGTAATGAGCCAGATCGGCACGTATACAGAGCCACCTGGCAAGGTATTCACGGGGTTTTTCTCTCTCTCTCTCTGGACGCAATGCACCAGATCAAAGATGGTCACCACTCCGACAAACTTGGATCTCTGCTGTCCAGACGTGCGGTCGAAGCAATCTTCCACCGTTATATCCTACACAGGGACGGTTTGGGTGGGCCTTGAATTTTTCTGATCTTTGCCGGCAAACTCCAAAGAGAGATCCGACATCGATCCATCCGCGAACGTATCCTGCCCGTAGGCGGTCCGTGCGGATCTTGATGCTCCTCCGACTCCCAGGGAACTAGTGCCCGAGTCGGTTTCGCCGATGAAGAGGTCGATATCTCCGATGGGGACAATTGAGCACCGTGTAAGGTTCGTCTTCGTTGGGATCCAGAACTCGTTAGGAGGGACGATCGAAACGTTGACGGAGAAGAGAATGCGACCGATGGCTACGGTTTCGCCGATTCCCGCGAAGATTTTGGACCCCGCCCGCTGTAGAGCCTGAAGCGCCTCTTGCCCCACGGTGGGCGCCAACTGCCGTGGTATTGCCGACGAGTATGCCATGGAGGGGTCCTCACAGTGCGTGTTTACAGACGTGGGGTAAGGCAGACGGTTGACAGGTATGAGGTAACACAGCTTACCCAGGTTCAGATACCACAACGGTGGCAGAATCCTACTCCTGCTAAAAATCACTATAATGGCAATACGCCGAGTTATAGGGATCGGTTCTCTGTGCGAGATATGAGTTATCTTATGCCCTAAAGTCTCCCATAGGCCCGACTTATATAGTCGCCAGGTCCTAGGGTTACATGGAAAGTCCTAGCCGGACAGCTTACAGAGTCCTACACAGTATACAATCAGTCTAACGTGTCTTGTACTCCAAGACTCCGGGTACGTTGGTGACTCCTCCATAGCCTTCCTTTATCCGGCATGGGCCTCCCTTCTGGATCCATCTAACCGGGCCGCCCAGCAGGCCATGGGCCATGCTACCAACTATGGGCCACTCTGGTTATCGGGATAAGAGACATGCTATGAGGATACCCATATAGCATATCCCCAACAGGTTAATTATCCATTTATTTTATAATGATCTTAACCTAGTTTCTAAGTATATGCTTGATACTGCAGCTAGAGGAACATTCATGCAAGTCAACCATGTCCAATGGCATGTGGAAAGATCAAACACGAAGAAGGTGAACTCCGTCACACCTCAAGAAAATGAAGAACTCAATGTTAAACTAAATGAGCTCATATTAGCCATCAAAGGTTAGGAAACCCCGGTAAGAGCTAACCCATAACCAAATATTGAAGAAATAGACTTCATAGCTTGTAATGATTATAATCCTTCTTGGAAGAAGAACTATAATCCAAATTTTTAGAAACACTATTCTAGTCCTGCAGGTAAATCTAATAATAATATGGAATCATGTAATGGTAGTCTCCAAGAAACTCTTAAGTCTTTTATGGATTCTCAAAATGAGAAAAATAATATACTTGTTAAAATAACGGAGAACCATGATGCTATGCTTAGTAAATTATATAACCAAGCTATTAGTTTGAGGAATGATTTGCAGGCCCTCCAAGAAAGGAAAATGATTGTTGAGGCACAACTAGGTAAGATAACCGAGAGTCAAACTCTCATTCTAGCTAAATTTGAAGGTAAAGATGAGCCCAATACAGTTGAAGACCTCAAGATGATAAGAATCCAAAGGGAGGAGCATGAAGAACTTGACTATAGCAATGCTCCTTTACCAAATTACATGGTTGAAGATCTTGTGAAAAGGAACAATATCAACATTCCAGTAAGTGAAGGAAATGAGTAAGCCATGTATCAACACTTTGTTAATCAGGTAGCAATTAAGGTACATGAGCTTGAGGAAGAGTATAATAAAATTGCTGAAAAATACCTATTAAGCTTGATGATATATTTGATCCTACTAATAATATTAAAATTAAGACTAATGAAATAGCTGCACTTTGTGATTTAGGTGCAAGTGTTTCAAAAATTCCAAAGAGTCTTTTTAATAAGCTAAATCTTGGCTCATTTGAAATCACCGAGTTAAAATTACATCTAGCAGATTTCTTCCTATAAACAAGCAGTAGGAATTAAGGAGAATACTTTAGTATACATTAAAGGCTATCCCGCTCTTATTTATTTTGTTATTGTGGACCTGCCTGAAGATGCTACTGCTCCAATCATATTAGGCCATCCTTTCTTAAGAACTATTAAGGCTTTGATTAATTTGCATGAAGGGAACGTGAAGCTTCAATTGCCTTCATGGGATCCTTTTGTTATTAATTTTCCCGGGAAGAAGAAAGCCAAGAATGATGAGAAGGAGGCCATCACTTTAACGGCCAACTATTTTGGAGTGGGTGTTCCACTCATCTTGCCTAAGTGAGCAACATCAAGGTCAATCTATTGACCATAAAAGAGCACTGCATGGGAGGCAACCCATGAGAAATAAAGGTTTGAGTAAAGTTTTTAAGTTTTAGTTTAAGTTTCTTGTTGAATAAAGAGTGCTAGAAAACTCCAGTTGAGGAGGAGAAGTTTGGTAGTACTAAAAATCCTATTTTATACATGTTGTTGTTGGTCGACAATATAGACTGCCATTTTTCTGTCCAAACATGGTGTTTCTCTAAGTTTTAGTTTAAGAAAGAATTCTCGAAGAAACGGAAATTTTTTGGCGAGTACAGACGGTTTAACGACCAATTATACAGTGGGAATAAAAATTCCAGCGGTATAGTTGCGGCCATATAGTAAACATCCCAAAAATCATGATTTCAAAGTTTGCATATCATCCATGCATCCATAATCATTTTAGGATCATTTTCAATGTCATCTCAAAAACAGAAACATTTGAAGGCTTGTTATTTTATGTAGTCAAGGCATTAAGCTTATTGCTACTCTTGAGTATTATAAACACTTGTCTTGATCAGTAGGGGTTTGATCCTAAGCAGTAGGAGTTTTCAAAACAAAATATAGATTTAAAATCATTTATATGTCTTTATTAAACAATGGTAAAGGCTGCATTTGGGAATGGTCACGGCAGATCTTTGTCGGCTGAGTAGTAGAACGAGGGGCAAGGGCGGCCAGCCATTTGCGGTGCGAGATGAGGGTAGAGACACAGGGTTTTACCCAGGTTCGGCCCCCCGGAGGGTAAAGACCTACTCCTGCTAGATTGTATTACGAAGGTGGTACAATGGGCGAGCTCGGCGGCTAGGCGGCGAGTCGCTTGGGTGTATGATGGAACGTATCGCTTGGGATGTTGTCGAGTGTGCGAGAGTGTCGCTTGAGATTGGCGACCAGGGGCTCGTAGCGGCACGATGTCTTGAAGCAGTGGATCGTGGTGTCCGGGTGGATACCGACCGCGTTGTACCAGAGTTCTTGCCACCGTTGGACCCGATTGGTCGACTCTAGGTCCTGGGCGACGCTCGCTCCAGGTCCTCGATGGTGGTGGCGCGGGTGTAGGAGCACTCGAAGTGCCTGACAAAGGCGTCGCGCATCTCCTCCCAGGAATGGATACTGTCCTGGAGGAGGGTGTTGATCCAATGCCTGCACGTCCCCTCCATCATCAGGGGGAGGTAACGGGCGGCTAGCAGGTCGGTGTGGTCTGTGATCCCCATCGCCATGAGGTATGTATCGAGCCAAACGGCGGGGTCGTACGAGGGGTCATACTTTTCTATCTCCTTCGGCGCCTTGAAGTTTGGCGGGTACTTCTCGCCTCGGATCATTGGTCCGAAGCACTTGGGGCCGAGTCGACTGAGCGACCCCATGGGCTCGCCGTCGCGGCGATTGGTTAGGGTGTGTCGCAAGTCGTCGGGCTGGCGTGCATGCCAGCTTTGGTTGTTGATGATGTGGGTGTGGGCGTCGACGGGTTGCCCGTTGGCGGCGACGAAGTTGGTCGCTGGCCTGGGGTCGTTGGTGGAGAGTGCCGCGTTCGCGGGTCGGTGCTGGAGTTCTAGTGGCTCCGCTTGAGGCCTCTCTTCTTCCCGAAGAACGCGAGTATACTCGACCCTGCGAGTCGGCGCCCGCGTTTTGCTGCTCGACGGCCTTTGCAAGAAGGGCCCTGACGTACTGGATCTGTAGGGCGCCGTCGCCCGTGGCCGTGATGTTGTCGGCTGCTGCTCGGCCCGCCACGAGGTTGTCCATCGGGGTGGAGAATAGTGGGAGGCCGTTTGCGTCTCGCTCCCGTGAGGAGACTACTATCTGCGGCTGGTCCCTAGGAGGCGCGCGGTTGGGTGGAGGTGGGGCGCCCATCGCCGTCGACCTTGGCGGGGGTCGGGCGCTTCCTCCTGGTGGCGCGTTCTCGCAGATCATGCGTTCGGCCATGCGGGCCGGGTCGTTTTCGTCGTCGAAGTTCAGGGCGCGCCCCTGAACGGTGGGGTTCAGGCGCGACCTGATCCGCTGCTGATGGTAGCGCGATAGTTCCTGCGCCGTCACTTGCTCGAGGCGAATTTTTTCGCGCTCGGCTTGTTCCTTGCGCACCGCCTCCGCCAGCTTCAGGCGGAGTTACTCGACCTCCGTTGCCGTGGCGTTAGGAGGGATTGGGGTGGAGAAGGGGTCCTCCGGCGGCTCGGTGCCGGTCGCCATGTAGGTCGCTGCGTGGCGACCGGTTCCGTCACGGAGGTCGGCGGAGTTTTCCGATCCGGAATCGAATTCGAAGATCCCGAGGATTGAGGGGTCCTCGAAGTCTCCCACGCTGGAGACCTGGGTGATGGAGCCCGCGGGTGAAGCCGCGGTGAAGGATCCGGCGAGTGACGCCGGGGTCGCCGAGTCGGCGTCGTCGTTGAGGGCCGCGTCTTCGGCGACCGCTGAGTTTTCAGCCACGTCGCTGTGGGCCGAGTTGTACTCGGAGGCGAGGCGATGGATCGTGCGGATCTGGCTATCCGAGAGCCGGTCGCGTGGCGGCGACTCGCGGATGCGAGCCGAATCCTCCGAGGCGATGACGTCGGTGAGGCCGACGAAGAGGCTGATCGTGCCGACCGGGAGGATCACGCCATGCGTGACGGTCGCCGCCGGAACGTGCTCGGCAAGATTTGGAGCATCTCGCCGATCGCTATCATGCGGACGGTGGCGGCCGTCTCGTTGATGGGCAGATTGGATCTCTGCAGAACACCGCCAGACCGGCCCACGGTGGGCGCCATCGCCGTGGGAATGGTCACGGCGATCTGCAATCGGCGAGTAGTAGAACGAGGGCAGGGCGCCAGCCATCTGCGGTGCGAGATGAGGCGAGACAGGGTTTTACCAGGTTTGGCCCCGGAGGGTAAAGACCTACTCACCTAGATTGTATTACGAAGGTGGTACAATGGCGACTCGGCGGCTAGGCGGCGAGTCGCTTGGGTATGATGGAACGATTCTCTACCGCCCTACGAGGTTATATAGGCTCACCTCCCTAGGGTTTACATATCTCAACCGATTGATTAAAGCATCGATTCGTTTAACCCAATCCGACGGGCCTATCTACTCGGGCCTTCATCTTCGATCGCTTGGATCCATGCCGGGCCTTGATCGATGCAGCAGAGCCCACTCGCTGTGTCTTGGGCGATCGGAAGCGTCTGCTGGGTATACCCCGTTAGGCGCATCCCCATCAAAGGCACTGTTTTCTTTTAAAATTTCAAAGGACCAAAGTAAGTTTGAGTGAACAACGATTGCTAAATACTCAATTAAGAGCTGGATCCATCCTATAAAATTCAGAACAAATTTGAATTCATTTTGGTTGAAAATAATTTGAAAATGTTTCTTGAACATCAAAATAGAAATAGAAAGAGAGAAAAGAAACAGAAAAGGGCCAGCGCTGCCATTTTGGCCCAGTACAGAAACCAGCCCACTAATCCCACCCGGGCCAATTTCCTCTGCTCCTTCTCTCACCCGCGTCGAACCAACCCGCAGCCATCGATGGGCCCTATCCACATCGTCGTCTTCCCAAACATCACTTGAGCATCGCCGCCCTTTTCCTCCCTTCACTGCCGCGATTTCAATTCGAGTTAATGGAGATGAATGTGTGCGTAATTCGCGCCCCTGCCCTGGCTACTTAATCCCCTCGCCCTCGCGATCATTTCCCCCCACTTTCCTCGCTCACTCCGCCACCAGGATGCGCACATTCGAGCTCAAACCACCGCGGTACCGACGACCTCCGGCGACTGATTCCGGTGAGCCTCGACCGCCCCTTTGCCTCTTCTTAAAACGAGCGTGACCAGCATGTTCTTGTGCATTCCGTGACGCCATTCGTTTGCTTTCTCGTGACCCAGGTCGCCGTCCCCGTTCATGTCCGCAAACGTCAGAACTGCCTCTTGACTCCGACGAGCGATTGAGGTAAAACCCGAATGCCCCTTGTCTTCTCCTTGATGGTATAGTGTTCGTCGTAGCCTTGCGCACCTCCTGATACACCTGGTTCGTGCTAGGGTGATCCATAGCGTCGCCAACATCTTCGTCATCGTGCACCCGACGCTGCGCTCAAGTCCGATGAGTTCCCACGGCCACATCAACTCGCCCCTGTCCACGCCAGCAACATCTCGATCTTCCTAGTGATCTTGCGAGTCTGGTAAGCCACACCACACCCCCAGCCCTCCTGATTCGCTGGACCGCCGCGCCCAGTGGCCGCCAGTAGCCATTTGCGCCGCCCATCTTTGGTCAGAGCATCGAGGATCGTTGGATCCAGATCTAGAGGCTAGGATTAGATTAGAAGGTGAAGCGGTATGATTTTATCTGGGCCGTGCGCAGTTAGTTAGATCCAACGGCCCGCGAGTGTGATCCAGCGCGAACCGGTACTGTCCAATCAGGAGCTGCCGCGTTGCCTGTGTTTAGATTTAAAAACAGAATTTAGATCTATTAGATGTTCAAACTTGCAAAATTGATAACTTTTGATCCACACGTTCAAATTTTGCAAATTTTAGATCATTGGAATCAGGAGAAAGAATTCTATCCATTTATGCAATTTGTTTAATGAATTGCTTCTGTAAAATTGGTTATTTTGCAGAGAGAATTATAGGTTTATTTTGAGTATAGAAATTATTTGAAAAATGATTTAAAGACTAAATAAAGTTTGTTTAGTGTGTATTAGTCTTGTTTATGATTCAGTACTATATACTTGTATTGTTTGACTTAGAAAAAAATCATCACATGGAATTTGCATGCATTCATATATTTTTGTTGGTTTATTTTGATATGTGAATTTAGTGCTATCATTTTATGTGTAGATTTTGGTGCTAGTGGTGATTGTGATTGTGAGGATTGTTGCTACTCCCCTAACTACCAAGGCAAGTGGTTCTTCATATATTTTTGTCCCAATATTTTTACCTATGAATTAGAATTATTTTGGATAGGGCTTGCATGAATATTTTGCTAAGTATCAATATGCTATGCTTGGGAAATCCTAGTAGTTGTAGAATTGTTAGAATTTCCTCTAAGTTAAGATAATTTCTGTTTCCATGCTTCGCCTAGATAGTAGCAACCAAGGGTGGATTATATATTCATGCTATGAGAAATATTTCTAAGTCTTTGACTTATGTTTTGCTTAATAAAACAACTAAGTGAATGAAACACCTGCGTGGAATGGAAGGAATGGTTTGTGTGGAGTGGTTACACAAGGCCCATTTCTATGGTTTACCTTATGTATCTCACTTGTGGATTACCACCCAGGAACAAAGGGATTTGAGATGCCAAATATTAAGAAGCTTCTAGTGCAGCCACATGGCATTATGGACTCTGCCTGGATCACATAGGTTGCAATAACTTAGCCAAATGGACAGTTGGTGGTAGGGGAATGATAGTTTTGGAGCGCGTCCATTTTGGTCTAAGGGAAGGCTTCTGAAAGGTCCTGTCTTGGTGAAAATCAAGTCTTGTGGGGAAAGTGCACAACCTCTGCAGATGGAAGAAACTAAGTACTTAGCCATGTCCCTGGTATTGGACAATTTGAGCATCAAGACATGGAAGCTATCATGAATCTCCTCATCCCAATTTCTAAGTTAAAACTTGTGGTTGAACAAGGGTGAAGGTTCACCAATTTCTATTGGTGGTTCCTTGGGAAAGTTTTTGCCAAACAAAAACTTAGTGTTTTCAACTGATAGGTAAAACCTATTTTGAGCAAAGCAAGCCTAAGCTACACTTAGCCAAATTCATGTAGTAACTAGATGCTAATATTCTACTAAGGTATCACTTGCCAATACTATTCCAATGTATTGACCCACTGTGGCTGTAACTTGTGATGTTGCAGGTTACTCTGATGATGATTAGGGGTTATGAGTCTACACTCAACATGCTTGCCTGTGGCACATGAAGATGAAGACTTCTATTTATAGTTTGTTAAATTAAACTCGTGTACTAGCCTATGGCTATGGAGTTGTAAAAGACTATGTTATCTCTGGAATGATGATGTAATAATGACCTTTGTTTCTATGTACTTCATCTTAAACTATGGATGCTAGCATTTGATCCAGGGACTAGCATTGCAATCACAGGGATCTTTACCTTTATAAAGGTGGGATCTTACAGTTTGGTCCAACCACAAAATCACCATGGGATGGCACCCCCAACACCAAAACTACAATCCTTTTTCTCTCTTCTACCTCCAAACTCTCCCAGAACCTCAAAAGATCTTTATCTCTACTCAATTTCGTTTGATTTCCTCGCACACAAGTGATCTATGGTATATTTCTCCTCCGATCATCCAATTAATTTTTGCAAATTCATCTATGATCTATTGTCATTATTAATCTAGGGTGAGACTTACTATGAACTAATTGCCATGATTTTCTTGCCTATATTATTATTTTGAGGAGATTCTTTAGTGTGCTATGATGAGGAATATGTTATGCTTATTACTATTCGATCAAACAGTTTTATTTTTGTTTTTTCTTATTATTTTAGATGATGAACACAAGGAGCCAAACTCGTGATCGTGATGCCGCTAGTTCTTCTCAGACTGCATCTCAAGAACACATGGGGACATGGTTCAAGAATGAGTCCCACCATGATTGCTTCGACATGATCAAGAACCGAGAAGTGAAGGCAACCAAGTGGGATTGCCCCATTATATTGAATCAACTCGGTATTTCTGATGACTTCAATCTACTTTTCAATCGAGTTGGCCTACAAAACTTTGTATTTCATGATGCGCCTACCTATCGCCGATTAACTATTGATTTTTTAAGTTCTTTGAAAAGCATCGTTAAAACATGGGGTGGATAGGATATGATTTCTTTCCGACTTATGAACAACAATTATTCGTTATCACTTGATGAAGGGTGCAATTGTTTTGGTTTAACAAACAATGATTCTAATGATTTACGTCCATCTTAAACTGGCATAGACCCTTCCCCGGAACTATATTATAATATAATGAGTTTCACATCTTGAGTCAGCAAGGGAAAAAATATTCAGCATCCTGCACTTCATTATTTGTTCTATGTCATTACTAACACCTTGCAGGAACAAAATGAGTTCACATGACTCAATGAGGAGGACATTTTGGTCCTCGCAAAAGCTGCTTTCAACAACATCAACTTGTCCCTCCACTTGGGCACAATTCTTGTGTGCTACTTGGAGCACCAATCCTCCCAAAGCCAAGGACCAATCACATGTGGAGGCGTCATCACCGTGCTTGCCACTTCTTTGGGCATCGACCTAAGTGAGTTGCAACCATTTCTAGGTGAGTGATGTGTTGGTTTCTCTACTTTAAAGTCTTGTGGAATGCTCACTATGCGAGGTGGTGTTTATTACCTGCATAGTGCTAGAGCTGGGTGTCTCTACCCCGCTCCTTTGCCTAATGGTCTTTTCTCTATCGAGGAAGGACGTTTGCTATATGACTTTCATGTTGAGAAACACCAACCCGAGGAGGAGATTCCGGATGAGGATGAAGACCAAGAAGAGGAGCAAGAAGTTCCTTATCAAGAGGAGTAGCCGAGTTGGTGCTAGTTGGCATATAGGTAAATTCACCTTGATACTGCTCATCTTGAATAGAGCCAACGACGGCAGGTGTCTCCGGTGATCACCTTGCTCCGATCGGGAGTTGGAGGGCCATTATCAGGGAAGTGGATGGTGAGACGATCAGCTTACGTCGGCAGGGCTCGATCACGTGGGATGGATCAGGACAGGTGTTGCTGCGCGATGAATCGGGGCAGAACTTAGCGATATGGAGCTCGACATTGGATATCACATTCGGGTCGCGTTTGGTACACAGAGGTTGGCACGTTCTCGTGGGACCGGCGGTTGTGTCGCATGATGCACGTTCTCGCGGTATCGCCGGCGCGCCGCCCTACGTGCGTACATGCCGGGTGGTACGGCTGGAGGCGTACGGGCGCTGACGGTGGGTCGTCGGTGGAGGAGGGCCACCTGCCAGTCGAGGGGAGGGGTACTAGTACACCGGGGCAGGACATAGTCCAGTCAGTTCCCCCCTCCTCCCATTTCCATTAACCCTAGATCAAGATTAGGATCTCTTTCGCCTCTCGAGAATCCCAGATCGCGTGAGGTGTGCAAGGTGATCTTCGTTCGGGGTTTGCCAGTTCTTCGTACTTCATCTCCGAAAGTTGTTTCTCCGGTGAGGTGGAGTAGTGTTAGCTCGGGAGATTGTAGGTCTTTTGCTCAGGTTGTGGCGGTGGATTCAATTATGGATCATCGTTTTCGTGGTGGGCGCGGATCTCCTTCTCGTCCTCCAGTCTGATCTGGTCCCTATGCGAACAGATCTGGATATGGGTATGGACAAGGGAGTCACCCTGTGGATCGCAGAATGTTGGAGGAGAATCGCAGGGAGAGTGATTGGATCTGGGAACATGACCGTCGTCGTGATGAAGCGCGACGGTGGGATGTAAGGCGCAGAGACGATGAGATGATGCAGGCAGAGAATGAGGCCAGATTGGAAGACCAGCATCGTGAAGCCATGGCATGGGACAGGGCCTTGGTAGAGGCGTGTCGCCGTGAGGCAGATCAGGCCCGCAATCGTGGCCGGTGGAGTCATAGCCCTGAGATGCAGCAGGGTTCAGGATCAGATGCTACCGCCTCATAGTTTTTTGGCAGATCAGGTAACTCCGATGCTAACCCTAGAAGAGGAGCGCCGGTTTTTGCTCGTACTGTGGAGCAGGTTACCATTACTAGGACTACGGTGAATCCCTCTGTTCCTGTGAATCGTCCTGTGACTGGGTTGAACACATCTGCTTCCACTTCTGTCAATGTGCCTGTTGGGGGTAGTCGCCCTGTAAGTGTGTCTCCGATTATGACAGTTAACCAATCTGATGCTGTGGCCACTACTATGGTGGGGTCCTCTGTACCACCACCAGTAGTAAGTGTGTAGAGGAATGTGAATGTTGCTGGTGATCCAGGTGATTTGCAGTTACTTGATGATGTGCAAGAAGAGAAGGTCTATGAGAATTGTGGCAAGGATCATAGTATTTTGGTCTGTCAAGAGAAGAAGCCCTGGGAGTATGTTCCTCTATTTTTTGGCACTACTGATTTTGAGCAGGGTTTTCATTCCATTCCTGTTGTGGAGTCTACTATTCAGTCCATGGAACAGTTGCATTATGCTCATATAAGTGTGGTCAGGGGTGATGTCACAGGGAAGGACCTTGAAAATGAATTCCAGATATGGGCTGATGCTTTGGGTTCTGGATGGAGATTCAATGCTAGACCTATCAGTGATGTTGAGTTGCTGATGAGATTTCCTTCAGCTAGATCCATTGATGACTTCTATTTTGGGAAGGTGTTTATGAAGACCATTCCAGAGGCTGTTACACAGTTGTCCAAGTGGAATGGGGATTTGGAACTTGTGGAGTGGTTGGAAGAGGCCTAGTTTAGGATTGTTGGTATCCCTATGAAATATAGGGAGAAATCAACTGTTTTCTATGTTGCATCTCTTGTGGGCAAGCCCTTGGCTCTAGACAAAAACAGTTTGAGGAATTTGGCTTATGTGACGGTGAAAAATGCTTGTTTGGATGTTACTTTAGTTCCTAATACCAGAAGGGGGAGATGCAGGGTGGGATTTATGAATTCAAGTATACCAGAGAATTTTTTCTCCTTATGCAGTGCCAACTATTCCTGTATCAGTGGGTGTTGATGGGCAAGATGATGTCAATGTGATTGATGGGAGGAATGAGGAAGAAACTAGGCAAAATAGGCCTATTGGTGGTAATGGGCAAGGAGATGGAGCTGGTGAGGGTGCAAGTGGGGCAAGTGGTGGTCGCCAATATGCTGTTGGTAACACTGGTGGGGCTGGTTTGGATAAAGGTAAAGGGGTGCTGGTAGAACAAAAAGATTATTCTACTGACTTTTTTAGGAGAATTGATCCTATGAATAAATTCTCCTGGAGTTATTTGCCTTTTGTGGGGAGATCTGGGGGAATTTTGGGGGGCCTACGTTCCTCCAAATTGACCCAACTTGATGTATCCGTGGGCAGGTTTCATGTTAAGATGAAAGTGTTTGATATCAAGAAACAGGTTCAGTGGCATTTGCTGCTCAAGCGAAAAATAAAGAGGAGTTTTTGCTAGAATTAGGTGATGTTTGTCAGGACCAGTCAATGCCTTTGCTGGTGGGTGGTGATTTTAATGTGATTAGGTTTGTTTCTGAGAAAAACAAAGGTCATTCTTTGAATAAGTGGGGGCACATGTTCAATTCTATCATTAATGCTTATGGTTTGAGAGAAATTAAAATGTCTAGGGGGTAGTTTACTTCGTCTAACAACCAGAAAGTTGCTACTTTGGATAAACTTGATAGGATACTTGTTTGCAAGGAATGGGAGAAGTTGTTTCCTCTTACCACAGTGCATAAGGTGACTAGGGAAGTTTCTGATCATATTCCTCTGATCTAGGACACTATGGAAGGACAGAAAGGTGGTCGCAAAGAGTTCAGGTTTGAGAAGAGTTGGCTACAGAGTGATGAATTTTTACTTCGAGTGGAGAAGGTCTGGAAAAAGCCTGTCAGAGGTAAAAACAGTCTTGACAGTTTGCAAAAAAAGTTAAAAAATGTCAGAAATGATCTGAAAGGGTGGGGTGCTCATGTTAGGGGATGGAAAAAAAGAAGAACGAATTAGTAGAAGAGCTTTAGGAACTGGAAGATATAGAGGAGTTAATTTTTCTTAGTGCAGAGCAGTTGAAACGAAAAGCGTCAATTCAGAAGGAACTAATGGAAGTATATGAGAATGAAGAGAAATTCTGGCAGCAAATATCGAGAGATAACTAGCTATTGAAAGGTGATAATAATACTGAATACTTTCACAGGATTGCTAACGGTGTGTGGAGAAAGAAAATGATTTTTTTCTATGAAAGATGGGGATAGTGAGGTCCAAGGAATTAATGACCTCTTGTTGCATGCTACTGCTTATTATAAGGCCTTGTTTGGTCCTGCTAGAGGTTTCTCTGTTAGACTTTCTGATGATAATTGGCAGGCTTGGGAAAAACTTAATGATGAAGATAGGGGAAAGATGGGTGTGCCTTTTACTGAGAAAAAAGTGAAGGAGGTTATTGATCAGATGGAAAAAAACAAAGCAGAAGGTCCTGATGGGATTCCTATTGAATTCTATCAGCACTGCTGGTTGATTATCAGAGAGGATGTTATGGCTATGTTTTGTGATTTTTATGCACACAATATTGATTTGAGGAGTATTAACTATGGTGTAATTACTCTATTTCCAAAAAGTGATGATGCTGATAGAATTCAGAAGTATAGGCCCATTTGTTTGCTTTAGGTTTTGTTCAAAATTTTCACTCAAAATTTGACAATTAGGATAGAACCTGTGATGGGAAAATTGATAGATACATGTCAGACTGCTTTTATCAAAGAGAGATTTATTGCTGATTGGGTTACTTTGTTGCATGAAATACTAAAAGAATCAAAAGTTCAGAAGCAGCAGGGTGTGATCCTGAAGATTGATTTTGAAAAGGCTTATGATAAGGTTAATTGGGATTTTCTGTTCTTCTGCTATAAACAGAAAGGTTTCAGTGAAGATTGGCTGATTTGGTTGAAGAGTGTTGTGACTCATGGTACTCTCAGTGTTGAAGTAAATGGGGAAACTGGTCCTTATTTTGGAATCTTTAAAGTGGTTAGACAAGGAGATCCTTTTTCTCCCTTCTTGTTTAATATGGCTGGGGAATGTTTGGCTAAGATGGTTCTTAATGCCCAAGGTAGTGGTTTGTTTACATGGTTGGTTGATAATTTGTTTGATAAAGGGATTGCTATTTTACAATATGCTGATGATACTATCCTTTTCATCAAGGATGATATTGAGGGGGCTAGAAACTTGAAGCTATTGTTATACTTGTTTGAATCCATGTCTAGTCTCAAAATTAATTTTGAGAAAACTGAGGTGATGATGGTGTTGGATGATGAGGATAATATTTTCAATTATGCTGATCTGTTTAATTGTTAGAGGGGTAGCTGGCCTATTAAATATTTGGGACTGCCGGTTTGTAGTAGAAGATGCATAGTATCTGAGATGGGCTTTATTGGGGATAGGTTGAAAAAGAAGTTAGATGGTTGGATGGGTGGATCTTTATCTCTGGGAGGTAGACATGTTAAAATTACTGCTTGTGTGTCCAGTGTGGGTGTTTACCCCATGTCTATGTTCCTTCTGTACAAAACAAATGTGGAGGAGGTGGAAAAACAGAACAGAGCCTTTTTGGTATGGAAGGGTTGGCAAAAGGAAGTATCATTTGGTGAAATGGAAATTTTTTGAAGACCCAGAAAAAAAGGAGGCTTGGGGATCAAGAATATCAGGTTGTTTAACATCAACTTGCTTTGTAAATGGTGGTGGATGCTTGAGGCCGAGGAGGGTCCCTGGCAAGTTTTTGTGAGGAAAAAGTATTTGAGAAGAGGAGGGGTCAGTGTTGTGAAACACAGACAGAGTGATTCTCCTTGTTGGGCTGATCTGCTTAAAATTAGGGACCTCTATTTTCCTGGTAGAAGAATGAAGGTTGGAAATGGGGAGTTGACTGATTTTTGGCATGATGCATGGTGCCTAGATGTTCCTTTGAAAAGTAAGTTCCCTGAGATATTTGATGTTTGTAAGAATCAAATGTTTCTATTGCTGATATGGCTGAGAGAGGGTGGAGATTCTCTTTTAGGAGATGGTTAAATGTTGATGGGATGAACCAGTATAATCAGTTGAGGATCCTGGTGAGTGGGATGATTTTGAATCAGGAAAAAGATAGGCCTATTTGGTTGTGGAACAAATCTGGTAGATTTTTTGTCAAATCTATGTATTCTCATATTTCAAATGTTGGGATTGACAGGAGTTTTAAACACCTATGGAAAGCAAAAATTCCTCTGAAGATTAAGATCTGGCTGTGGTTGATTTGGCACAATGCTATTCTCACTAAGGATAATATGAAAAAGAAAAGATGGGAAGGGGATTCTACTTGCAGATTTTGTCGAGAGGAAGAAACCATTGGGCACCTGTTCTTCATCTGTGTGGCTGCTAAGTATGTGTGGGGTGTGGTTGCTAAATCTATCAGTGCTGGGAACAGGCCTGGGTCCTTTTCTCAGTATTTCTAGTGGGCTCCCCAGTTTTTGGGAGTTAGCAGAAATGTGCAGATTACGGTGCTGGTGGCGATTTGTTGGGCTATTTGGAATCTTAGGAACAGGGCATGCTTTGAAAAGAAACTTATTAATTCCCCTGTTGATTTGGTTATATATGCATGTGTTTTCATTCGTTATTGGGAAGGTTTACATGGGGAGGAGGAATGAGAGATGTTGCGTGCTGGGGCTGATGTCTTGCAATAGAATGCGTTGTCTGATGCTGCGGCAATGGATGTGGCTCCTGTTCCTTTCATGGGACTTCCGGCGATTCCTGAAGATCATGCTCACGATGCACCTGAATTGGAGAGGGGACGGGAGAAAAGGAGGAGGATATGTGTTAGGGTGTCCCAACCTGATAAGGTAGAGTCCTCCTGTGTTTTACAATGCTAGTCCCTGGATCAATAGCTAGCATCCACAGTTAAGATGTAATATCAAGAAACAAAGGTCATAATATAACTTTATAACCAGGAAAACATAATTTTATTACATCATACATAGCTCATATGGCTATTACATTACATTGCAGCGGAATGAATATAGTCATGGGTCCTTCATCTTCAAAGTGCCACAGGCAGATGTTGGTTGTAGACTTTGTAATCCTAGTCAATCAAACAATCTTCATTTAAAACAATCAAACCTGCAACATTACAAGTTACAGCCACAAGGGTCAATACATTTGAATTGTATTGGCAAGTGATAGTATAGTGGAGTCTATCATCTATATGCATTTGGCTAAGTGGAGTTGAGGCTTGCATTGCTCAAAATAGATTTTTCTTATCATTTGAAAATAAATAGTTTTGTCAAAACTTTTCCAATGCTTCTCTCAATCAAAGACTGAAGATCCTTCTCGAGGCATCTACAAATCAAAGACTGAAGTGCTTGGTAAAAACATTTTCCTCAATCCAAGATTTCAAGATCCTTATATCAAGCCATCTTTCCATCAAAGATTTAAGAATACACACAAACCCTTGTTCACCCACAAGTTTTTATTTAGAAATTGGAATGATGAGATTCTTGATTGTTTCCATGTCTTGATGCTCAAATTGTCCTTTACCAGGGACATGGCTAAGTACTTAGGTTTTACACTGCAGAGGTGGTGCACTTTACCCACAAGACTTGGTTTCCCAAGACAAAATCTTTCGAAGCCTTCCTTAGACCAAAATGGACGCTGCTCCAACCTATCAAAACACTACCACCCACTGTCCATTTGGCTAAGTTCTTGCAACCTATATGATCATGGCAGAGCCCATATTGCCAAGTGGTTGCACTTGAAGCTTCTCAACATTTGACATCTCAAATCTCTTTGTTTCTGGGTGGCATTCCACAAGTGAGATACACAATCCAAGTCCATGGCCTTGTGAACCACTCAACCATTCTCCACCAATCTATTCCATTCCACCCAGGTGATTCATTAGCTTAGTTGTTTTATTAGACAAAATCACAAGTCCTTAGACTTAGAATATTTTTCCATAGTGTGAATATATATTCCACCCATGTTTTCTATTAGCTAGGCTAAGCTTGGTAGTAGTAGGAATCTCTATCTTAGGAAAATCCTACTAAGGATTCTTCTACAAGGTTTTCCTATAGCAAGATCTATACTTAGCAAATTCCATGCAAGTTTTACTTAACAAAATCACTAATGCATAATAAAAGTATTGGGATAGAAATTATGAAGCATCACTTGCCTTTTGGTAGAGTATAGGTTCACTTCTTGATCTTTGCAACAATCACACTCTTCAAGTCACTACAAAACAATCAAGCAAGGCACAAACTCAATCTACCAATCAAAAACAACACACATAAATAACAAAGTCAAAGAAATGCATGCAAGCATGCCAAGCTTTGTTTTGTTTGAAAAAGTGGTCCTTAGTGGGTCATAGTCATTTGGGTACATCTAATGGTCATTTCCTAAAGTGGCCAAGTCATTTGCAAAAGGTTTCACTTTTAAACCATTTTCAAAACAAAGTGTTATTTTATGTGGTGTGGAAATATTTTTACTAAGGCATTAGTCCATAGGGTTCACCAAATGAGTTGCTATTGCAAAACTTGGTGTTTTTGGTCAGTAGGTTTGGTCCAAACCATCTACTCAAAGTTTTCTTCCTTTAAACATTTTCATAATAAAATCACTAATTTTATTTGGCTAGAAATGGACTAAACTAATTAATCCATTCCAAACTTTTCCAAATTCCTTTTCCAAACCATGGGTTGGTTCCTAGGGTCAGTAGGGTCACAACTAAACATTTTTCAAAGGTTTTACTCCTAAATTCAATTTTACACAATTTTTATACTCTAAACAAGCTCACAAAAGTTTCTGCAAATTCAAACAAGCAATCAGATACTATTTTCAAAACTAAGGCCATGGTTGGCTAGGGCTTGTTCTCCTGAGTTCATTGATATAAAATTTGCCAAATTTGGACGTGGTTTGAAAGTTACAAGTGTTTGAAATTGGCATCAAATTCTGATTTCAATTTCTATTTTAACAAACAGATGACACGCGGCACGCTTCCATTCGACGGTACCGGTTCATTGCGGATCACGCCCAGATCGTTGCGTTGATCTAGTCTAATCGTGCGGCTCAGATCGAGTACCTTCGCGCTTAAGTCGTTCTATCTCAGCCTGGATCTGCATCCCACGGTTCGCTGTTTCGGCCATTCGCGCCGCCGGTGATGGCTAACGGCGACGGTCGACCACGGCGGGCGTAACAGATGCAAACGAGGAGGAAAGCTCACCGAGGTCGCGAGGTGGGCTGAAGCACGCCGTGTGGTCAGCGTGGCTCGGGCGCCTGCCGGAACGAAATCTCTCGCCGAGTCATCTGGCGACGGCGGCTCGTGGTCGAGGACGCCGCCGGAGACCACCCTAAAGCGAAACAGTGCGGTCGACGCGTGAGATCAAGGCAATGTTGTGTGTGTGAGCTAGAGGAAAAGGCGACGAAAACCATCGGGATACTCACCGGAGTTGCGAGGTCGTCGGTGCTCGTGGACTTGGATAGGAAGCGCCTAAAACAAACGGAGGGTACGATTAGGTTCAGAGGCGAAGGCGAGTATGTGGGCATCATCTAGACGGAAGGGGCGGTCGATGTTACCCGGAAGACTCACGGAGTAAGGCGATGCGCGGCGGCCGATGTCGTTGGCGAGGCTGAGGTTTCCGCGGTCAAGTGGATGGTACGGGAGGAAGGTCCGGGAGTGGGGAAGCTGCGTGGTGATCAAAGAGGCTCGTAGTGTCAGATCGTCGAATCGTTACGGGACATCGCCGGAGAGGGACGGTCGAGGAGAAATTGGGGCGGTCTAAGGCGTGCAGCTTGGGTGTCGAGGAAACTTATAGAGGAGGCTTGGGCGTTTATCCGTGTGATCAAGGTGAGGTAAAGGCGGCATTAGAGCGTATTGATTCCATGAAATCAAAGCAGCAACGGCAGAGGGAGAAGGCGTGGTCGCCATGAGGAAGAAGGAGAGAACAGTGGAGGTGGGGTCCGCCGCTGGGAAACGAAAGGGACAAGTGGTCCACCAGTGGCTCGGGAGGGTTGATTAGTTGGTTCGAACTGCTTCATGGGAGGAGAGTTGGGCTGGATTGACTTAGGGGGCTGGGTTTGTTGGGCTGTTTATTTTTATTTCCTGTCTGTTTACTTTTTTTCCTTTTCTAATTTCAATTTCTGTTTTGAATTTCCAAACAAACAATTTACACTCAAATCAAATCAACATTCAGCAAACTTTGAACTTTGAATTTTGGTTCTGTTTATCAACATAACCAAATCTCAAAATAAAATGAAATAATTTTTCTTATTTATTTTAGGATCCATCTAATAGTTAACTAAAATGGATCACTAGTTACTTAATAAAATAGGGTTTGATTATTAATAAAATTTCCATTTGAAATCTAATTGTTTTCATAATCAAACCAGTAGGTTTTATTTGAAATTAAGGATGCTTGGAAATCTTGTTTTAAAATAAAATAACCTTTTATTTTAGGTTCCATTTATAATTAAATAAATGGTCCTTAGATAATAATCCATTTAGGATTTGTTTATTTGGTTCAAATAATTCATATTGAATTATTTGGAAAGTATTCTAAAGTGATTTATTAATCATATAAGATTGGGTAATTGTTTTAATTCCAAATATCATTTTCTCATGTATTTTTATTTAGAGCTTTGTCCTTATTTAAAATAGGGATAGAATGGTTATTTCCATTTTATTTTATTTGGAATATTCTTTATTTCATATTTTTATTTGAATTGGGTTTAATCATCACTCCATTTACTTCATGGATTAGGCCAAGATTTGTTTTGGTCTAAATATTCTTTATTAATATTTTCATTTTTGTCTTATGAAATCCATATCTTTTATTTAGAGATCCAAACTTGGTGATTCCAATTTATGAAAACTTATTTAAAATAATTTAACAAGCTTTGATGTTTAAATTAAATTGGTAAAACTTCTTATTTAAGTAAAGTTTGGATATTAATTTTATTATTTTATTTTAAATAAACCTTTGTTGTTTTTATTCAAACTAAAAGTTTTAATTCCCAAGGTTTGGTCAAGGTTTAATTTTCCTTTATTTAATAATCTTTATTTATAAAACTTCTATTTCATTTTAAAACAAATCTTCTCATTTAATTGTTTCAAAATAGTATTTCCAAATGTTTTTATTTTCCTTTTATTAAATGTTTATTTTTTTAAATCTCTTGAGGTTTATTTTAATTCAAATGGGTTTGAAGTTCCAATTGTATTCAAAAAGTTTCTTCTGGCTCTGAAAATCAACAAAGTTTTATTTTATTAATTTATTTTCACATTACAAGATTTGGAAAATCTTGGGATGTGACAGGCTACCACCCTTAAAATAAATCTCGTCCCGAGATTTGGGAAGGTCAGTTACAAGCAAGTTCAAAACAACTAGGGTACTACCACCCTTAAAAATTTTCAAACAAAATTACATATTGGCCTTCTTGGGTCCTGGAATTTCTATGTTAAACTTTTGCTTTATTCCTATGCTTGACTCATGGACCAAGGTTGAGCTTCTCCATAGGCTTGTTCAACTTGTTCTTCATCCTTTCTCGGACAGTTGCTTGCATAGTGTCCTGGATTCTGCGATTGAAACAATTAATGTCCTTGAGTTCTTTATGCTTGCTCTTTTGGGCAAGTTGCTACAAAGTGACCTGGTTCATTGCAGTTGTTACACCACACTTGGTCAATTCCTTTATTCTTTATGTTCCCTGGCATCCACTGGAGTAGTGTCCCATTTCATTACATTTACGACATTGTACAAGGCTCATGTCTTGTTTGGGCTTTGATTTTCCTTGATCCTTTGAATTGGGTTGTCTTGCTTGGAAGTAGTAGTGGTCCTTTCCTTTGGTAGACTTGGATCCTTCTTGTTTCCTTTGTTCTACCATGGCATAAATAGGACATAGGCCAGAGTATGATCACTTCCTTCACAAAGATAGCAAGTAGCTTGAGAGGTAGGGCATTCTCCAAGGATGGTCTTCATCACAATTGGGGCATTGTCCTTCATGCTCCTTGGAAGTATGATCCTTGTCTCCACAAATAATGCAAGCTGGGCTCCATCTAGAACGACATTCTTTTCATCCTTGCTATCATACTCTTCTAGGTAAGTTTTCTTCCATGCTAATCATTTGATTAGTCACCTTAAGCATCAATTGGGACTGTTCCTCTAAAAACCTTTGTAATGCTGGATCTTCATTACTATTGTTGGCTAGGAACTGAGCTGTCAATTGATTCAATTGATGTTGAGTTGCTATGAGTTCTCCTAGGCTGTCAGCCTGGTTGGTGTTGGTGTCATCAACCTTGGAGTCCTTTGGGTAGTCATCTGTTTGGGGTTGAAGGGAGATTAGAATAGGCAAGATATTTCTAAGGAGTCAATCTTAATCACACACATCACAATTCACACAAACAATGTGCATGCAATCACAAACCAAACATTTCACTCAAACAAGGTTCAAGCACATACTTAGGCAACAAAATATTTTTGTTACACCACATAAGTTGGCGGTTTTGATTTAACTAAATGGTGGTGGTCTATCTATATGGTTCACTTGTGATTTTCCTTTCTTTCTTGGTTTTTCTTACTTGAGATCATGGTTCCCTTTAGAAAACTCTTGGTCACAATCCTTCAAAGTTATTGATGGTTTCTTCTTATTTTGCATTCCCTCAGTCTCTAAATCTTAAGTAAGAATTCCTTGTCTAACTTGTGGTCCTTAGTAGTTTCCAAGTTAGAAGTCCTTGGTGAGAATGCTGAAGATGTTGAAGTCATTAGAGCTGAAGATGTTGAAGAAGTCTTTTGCACATGGGGTAGTCTTTTCCATCAAGTTGAAGTAGAAGAGATGTAGAGCTGAAACCAAAATGGTTGAGGAAAGAGTTTACAAGTGTTTTGTAAATAAGTTTTTGGAACAAAATATCACTCCTATTTTTCTAAGGGTTTTTGTCCAATCCTAGGGTTTACAAATCCTACAGGCAACACAATGCTCTGATACCATCTGTTAGGGTGTCCCAACCTGATAAGGTAGAGTCCTCCTGTGTTTTACAATGCTAGTCCCTGGATCAATAGCTAGCATCCACAGTTAAGATGTAATATCAAGAAACAAAGGTCATAATATAACTTTATAACCAGGAAAACATAATTTTATTACATCATACATAGCTCATATGGCTATTACATTACATTGCAGCGGAATGAATATAGTCATGGGTCCTTCATCTTCAAAGTGCCACAGGCAGATGTTGGTTGTAGACTTTGTAATCCTAGTCAATCAAACAATCTTCATTTAAAACAATCAAACCTGCAACATTACAAGTTACAGCCACAAGGGTCAATACATTTGAATTGTATTGGCAAGTGATAGTATAGTGGAGTCTATCATCTATATGCATTTGGCTAAGTGGAGTTGAGGCTTGCATTGCTCAAAATAGATTTTTCTTATCATTTGAAAATAAATAGTTTTGTCAAAACTTTTCCAATGCTTCTCTCAATCAAAGACCAAGATCCTTCGAGGCATCTACAAATCAAAGACTGAAGTGCTTGGTAAAAACATTTTCCTCAATCCAAGATTTCAAGATCCTTATATCAAGCCATCTTTCCATCAAAGATTTAAGAATACACACAAACCCTTGTTCACCCACAAGTTTTTATTTAGAAATTGGAATGATGAGATTCTTGATTGTTTCCATGTCTTGATGCTCAAATTGTCCTTTACTGTGACATGGCTAAGTACTTAGGTTTTACACTGCAGAGGTGGTGCACTTTACCCACAAGACTTGGTTTCCCAAGACAAAATCTTTCAGAAGCCTTCCCTTAGACCAAAATGGACGCGTTCCAACCTATCAAAACACTACCACCCACTGTCCATTTGGCTAAGTTCTTGCAACCTATATGATCATGGCAGAGCCCATATTGCCAAGTGGTTGCACTTGAAGCTTCTCAACATTTGACATCTCAAATCTCTTTGTTTCCTGGGTGGCATTCCACAAGTGAGATACACAATCCAAGTCCATGGCCTTGTGAACCACTCAACCATTCTCCACCAATCTATTCCATTCCACCCAGGTGATTCATTAGCTTAGTTGTTTTATTAGACAAAATCACAAGTCCTTAGACTTAGAATATTTTTCCATAGTGTGAATATATATTCCACCCATGTTTTCTATTAGCTAGGCTAAGCTTGGTAGTAGTAGGAATCTCTATCTTAGGAAAATCCTACTAAGGATTCTTCTACAAGGTTTTCCTATAGCAAGATCTATACTTAGCAAATTCCATGCAAGTTTTACTTAACAAAATCACTAATGCATAATAAAAGTATTGGGATAGAAATTATGAAGCATCACTTGCCTTTTGGTAGAGTATAGGTTCACTTCTTGATCTTTGCAACAATCACACTCTTCAAGTCACTACAAAACAATCAAGCAAGGCACAAACTCAATCTACCAATCAAGCAAAACAACACACATAAATAACAAAGTCAAAGAAATGCATGCAAGCATGCCAAGCTTTGTTTTGTTTGAAAAAGTGGTCCTTAGTGGGTCATAGTCATTTGGGTACATCTAATGGTCATTTCCTAAAGTGGCCAAGTCATTTGCAAAAGGTTTCACTTTTAAACCATTTTCAAAACAAAGTGTTATTTTATGTGGTGTGGAAATATTTTTACTAAGGCATTAGTCCATAGGGTTCACCAAATGAGTTGCTATTGCAAAACTTGGTGTTTTTGGGTCAGTAGGTTTGGTCCAAACCATCTACTCAAAGTTTTCTTCCTTTAAACATTTTCATAATAAAATCACTAATTTTATTTGGCTAGAAATGGACTAAACTAATTAATCCATTCCAAACTTTTCCAAATTCCTTTTCCAAACCATGGGTTGGTTCCTAGGGTGAGGGTCACAACTAAACATTTTGCAAAGGTTTTACTCCTAAATTCAATTTTACACAATTTTTATACTCTAAACAAGCTCACAAAAGTTTCTGCAAATTCAAACAAGCAATCAGATACTATTTTCAAAACTAAGGCCATGGTTGGCTAGGGCTTGTTCTCCTGAGTTCATTGATATAAAATTTGCCAAATTTGGACGTGGTTTGAAAGTTACAAGTGTTTGAAATTGGCATCAAATTCTGATTTCAATTTCTATTTTAACAAACAGATGACACGCTGCACGCTTCCATTCGACGGTACCGTCACGCGGATCACGCCCAGATGCGTTGGATCTAGTCTAATCGGCGGCTCAGATCGAGTACCTCTTCGGCTTAAGTCGCTCTATCTCAGCCAAAGGATCAAGATCCCACGGTGTTCGCTGTCGGCCATTCGCGATGGCGCGGTGATGGCTAACGGCGGCGACGGTCGACCACGGGCGGTCGGGCAAACAGATGCAAAACGAGGAGGAAAGCTCACCGAGGTCGCGGTGGGCTGAAGCACGCCGTGTGGTCAGCGTGGGCGCAAGCGCCGAACGAATCTCGCGAGGGAGCATCGCGACGGCGGCTCGTCGTGGTCGAGGACGTCACGAGACCACCCTAAAGCGAAAAGAAAGGTGCGGTCGACGCGTGAGATCAAGGCAATGTTGTGTGTGTGAGCTAGAGTGGAAAAGGCGGACGAAAACCATCGGATACTCACCGGAGTTGCGAGGTCGGTGCTCGTGGACTTGGATAGGAAGCGCCCTAAAACAAACGGAGGGTACGATTAGGTTCAGAGGCGAAGGCGAGTATGTGGGCATCATCTAGACGGAAGGGGCGGTCGATGTTACCGGAAGACTACGGAGTAAGGCGACGCGCGGCGCCGAGATGTTGTCGCGGCAGGCTCGAGGTTTCCGGTCAAGTGGATGGTACGGGGAGGAAGGTCCGGAGTGGGAAGCTGGGGTGATCAAAGAGGCTCGTGGTAGTGTCGATCGTCGAATCGTCGGGACATCGTCGGAGACAGGGACGGTCGAGGAGAAATTGGGGGCGGTCTAAGGCGTGCCAGCTTGGGGTGTCAGAGGGAACTTATAGAGGAGGCTTGGGCGTTTCTATCCGTGTGATCAAAGTGAGGTAAAGGCTCGGCATTAGAGCGTATTGATTCCGCGAAATCAAAGCAGCAACGGCAGCGAGGGAGAAGGCGTGGTCGTCGCGCGAGGAAGAAGGAGAACAGTGGAGGTGGGGTCCGCCGTCAGTGGGAAACGAAAGGAACAAGTGGTCCACCACCGATTCTTGGGAGGGTTGATTAGTTGGTTCGAACTGCTTCTGGAGGAGAGTTGGGCTGGATTGACTTAGTGGGTTGGGGTTGTTGGGCTGTTTATTTTATTTCACTGCTTACTTTTTTCCTTTTCTAATTTCAATTTCTGTTTTGAATTTCCAAACAAACAATTTACACTCAAATCAAATCAACATTCAGCAAACTTTGAACTTTGAATTTTGGTTCTGTTTATCAACATAACCAAATCTCAAAATAAAATGAAATAATTTTTCTTATTTATTTTAGGATCCATCTAATAGTTAACTAAAATGGATCACTAGTTACTTAATAAAATAGGGTTTGATTATTAATAAAATTTCCATTTGAAATCTAATTGTTTTCATAATCAAACCAGTAGGTTTTATTTGAAATTAAGGATGCTTGGAAATCTTGTTTTAAAATAAAATAACCTTTTATTTTAGGTTCCATTTATAATTAAATAAATGGTCCTTAGATAATAATCCATTTAGGATTTGTTTATTTGGTTCAAATAATTCATATTGAATTATTTGGAAAGTATTCTAAAGTGATTTATTAATCATATAAGATTGGGTAATTGTTTTAATTCCAAATATCATTTTCTCATGTATTTTTATTTAGAGCTTTGTCCTTATTTAAAATAGGGATAGAATGGTTATTTCCATTTTATTTTATTTGGAATATTCTTTATTTCATATTTTTATTTGAATTGGGTTTAATCATCACTCCATTTACTTCATGGATTAGGCCAAGATTTGTTTTGGTCTGTAAATATTCTTTATTAATATTTTCATTTTTGTCTTATGAAATCCATATCTTTTTATTTAGAGATCCAAACTTGGTGATTCCAATTTATGAAAACTTATTTAAAATAATTTAACAAGCTTTGATGTTTAAATTAAATTGGTAAAACTTCTTATTTAAGTAAAGTTTGGATATTAATTTTTATTATTTTATTTTAAATAAACCTTTGTTGTTTTTATTCAAACTAAAAGTTTTAATTCCCAAGGTTTGGTCAAGGTTTAATTTTCCTTTATTTAATAATCTTTATTTATAAAACTTCTATTTCATTTTAAAACAAATCTTCTCATTTAATTGTTTCAAAATAGTATTTCCAAATGTTTTTATTTTCCTTTTATTAAATGTTTATTTTTTTAAATCTCTTGAGGTTTATTTTAATTCAAATGGGTTTGAAGTTCCAATTGTATTCAAAAAGTTTCTTCTGGCTCTGAAAATCAACAAAGTTTTATTTTATTAATTTATTTTCACATTACAAGATTTGGAAAATCTTGGGATGTGACAATATGATGCTATTTGGGGAGAAAAGTATATGAGTCTTTCCTGTCATATTTTGCGTTGGTTTTGCTTCGTGCCTGAACAACTATCGCTAGCCTGCGGGCGGTGTTCTTGCGTCTCTAGCTTTCCTTATACATCCCTTCCCATTTATGTGTGCTTATTTGTAATAAGGTTTTGTACTCTGCTTGATCCTCTAGATGGATCAAAACTGTGAGACAACTTGTGTGGTTTGTTGTTCCGTTATCTGATGATAGTGGAACCCGATCCCTTTTTCTGGGGATTGTATGGAAAAAAAAGAGAAGCAACCACTAAACCGGTTCTCTATATATCAAGATTTTCAAGAACTTGGAGGAACTATGGAGGATGCATAATCACCCTGAACCTCCAAGAAACCACTAGTAACTAATCAACTCAATTTGCAAACTGAATTTCAATTTTTTCCGCCACCACAATGATTTTAAGGGCTTGCAAAGGCCTAAGCTTGTGGAAGTTTCCTCATTATCTTTATTTGGCATTCATTTATTTTTGAAGTAATGCTTTTAGTTTGAATTTATAAGCACTTGTGTTGGTTTCCCCAACACTTTCTCTTTAGTTATTTTTATTTGTTTTCAAGATTTTCTAGTCGAGCTTTGTTGCCAATTTTCTATTCTTTAATTTCCTATCTTCAAAAGAACAAAAAGATTATTCCATATATCTTTATTTTCCCTCTTTCTTCTACTCTCCTTGAGGTTCTCGTATATTTGCAGAAGAGTGATTGACTTCGAGTTTCCAAGAAACAAATCAAAAGGGAAGAGAGAAGTGGAACCAATCATGAGAGGTATGCCTTATGAATCCCCACTTTTGAAGTTTCAGAAACCCATGCTAGTTAGTAGTAAATGTTAAGATGTTATATTGGTGGAGTGAGTCTTTATATTGGAGTAAAATTTTGTTTGCATGGGTATTTATTTGAGTACATTTTTGTTCCAGCTCTTGTAGTTAACCAAGTCTTGCCTAAAAAGTTGCCAAACAATTATAATAAGAAAAAGTCTCACAATTGAAGACTTGGGTGTTGTAGTGTTTAGTCTTGAAAGCCTATTTCTAGAGACACTTGACACCATAGAAAATAATGATTGACTTGATAGCTCTCTTTGAAAAGATTTGTTTCAATTGAATTAATGTTTAGCGGTTTTTGTGAGCATGCCAAATTTTGACTTGTGAATCATAAGAATGATATAGCTTGATGCGTGTCAAACTTGATGGGATGCCGATAACTCCGCTAGCTCATTTAACGATCTTCATGGAGCAAACTCCTAGATTTCGCTATGAGTTCATTAAACATTTGTAGCAACAATGATATAATGGGTAAGATTCTTGGCACTCCAGGTAGCTATAAACATGATGGAATCACCTCTGGCTGATATGAGTAATCATTATGCAAAAGGAACAAAACCTTAGTGATGCCACGAGTCCATCACAGCTCGATAAACTAAATTTTTTGGCAAGCTCTCAATTACTTAAGAACTAAAATTCTTGAAGTACAATGAATATAAAATTAGTGCTTGCAAAGTCTTGACTTATTGATGTGGTATGATTGAGATACTTTAGTGTATATGCTTTTCATGACAAACTCTCACAATCTCAATTTTACATGATTATATTTCATTGTTCAAAGGCAAGCTTATGAGTTGATTACATGACATGGAATAGAGTTTACTCATTTGAATCATCGATGCTTACAATAATTTTGCTGCGCTATAAGGATTCATTAAAACCCATATTATATGCTTGCCATTACTCTATCTATGCTAAAGTATTCCAGATTAATAAAGTGAAGGAAACATGAGACTTCCAATCATGAGTAAGATCATCATTTTGTTATTTCAGTTTAAATGATGAGTTCCTTTTTGATTTTGGTTTTCTTGCTCAAGGACGATCAAGTTTAAGCTTGGGGATGTTGATGGCTCTAAAATATAACCATCCACACTCACATTTAAACTGGATATTATTCATATATTTTATGAAATATCTCTCTAAACCCTGCCACTAATGCCTAATGATCAAAGGGGTATGCAATCATGTCTTGTTATTTTTACCTGCGCAGATAATGACGTTTGATGATGGGAATCACAACATTAAAGTCAAAGATACAAGATTTCCAACACGTCAAAGAAACCAGGAGTCGTGAAGTGGATCCAGAAGATTTAACGACCAACTATATGGTAGGAATAAAATTTCGGCCATATAGTTTCCATCGACACCACTAGGTCAAATAGAAAAACTTTCGTGAAGGGACCCCTATATAAAGAGGCCTCGGGCGACGAGAAAAGAGCTCCTTGATCTCTCGCTTCGCCACCGACAACACCCAGCTATCAGAAACCACACTGCTGGAGGAATATATCTAGATCTAATCTCCAAACCCTTCTCCACAGCCATAGCCATATTCCACCACTTGTAATAGTAGATCTATTCTCCAATTGGCGACATTGTAAGACTATTTGCTATCATTCTTATGATATCTATTACAATGTTTATGATTGTCAATTTCATCTCTATGTGTGAGTAATTCTCCTTGGGCTAAGGGCTTCGGCCTAGCCATTTAGTATGTTCATGTTATTTATCATAGATGGGATCATGTATTATTTTGTATGACATGATGATTATTGTACCCTCTCTTTCCTCAATCTAAGGACTTGCCAGGTACCCAATGTAGGGTTCGCAGCATAGAAAGCAAAAAATTTCCTACGATGGGAACAACTATGTACAAAGATCTATCTACTAGATACAAGTAACAGGCGGATGTACATCCGTAGAGAACATACCCTTGAAGACCGACAAAGCTTAATGAGGTTGAACTCGTGGTTGATGTAGACGATCTCTTGCCGATCTCAAATCGAGAGGAAGTCCTAGCGTCGCAAATCAGCGGTGCATCCGTGCTCGCACACACGTCCGGTGCACCGAGCAACCTCCGCCTCCTCGCTCCAGTGATGCAGCAGAAGCACAACTCTATCTTGCCGAATAGCCACCGGAAACATGTATCTCGCTAGTACGAGACCATGGGGGATAAATACTAGAGGGGGAGAGAGATCCTTCACAAGTAGGTGTGAGTGAGAGAGAGGGAGGGGGCTCCTTTTATAGGAGGAGGGGGAACCCCAAGTGGGTGGACGATGCATGGGTTTGCCCCCTTGCCCTCCCTCCATTGATGTGGGTGGACACTCCACTCACAAAAATGCCTTTCAATTTCCTCCACTCAAAAACCCACTCAAATTCCCATTAAATTTCCACCAAATTTAATGCAAACTCTCATTGAATAAAACTCCTTTTATTTATTCAGAATTTTCTCAATTACTTTAATGACAAACATTCACATATAACCCCTTGCTAGTATTTCATTTCACATGCAAAAATTTTCGCAATTTCACCGAAACTTCGTTTGGTAACTAGTGAAATAAATTCCTTTGTTATTCTTTCCGCATGAAACTTTTGTTCCAAATGGATGTCGGTGTATCTTAAGTGTGTCACCCTACGGTTCATGAATAATGCGGACATGATCGATACCCTCTCGGATCAATAATCGGTTTAAAACCGGAGATCCATACTAACTCCCACATTTAGCTATGACTTTCTTGTGATCGCGAGAACCTTTTACGCTAGTATCTTAATCCTTTTGCTTCAAATATATTACATGTCCGAGATTCGATCATCGGTATCTCCATACCTAGTTTGATCTCGCATCGATATGTACTCTTTTCTTGTTCGTGATATAACATTCTAGTGATCAAATCACGTTCTTGCAAGCTAATCAATGTGATATCACCGAGAGGGCCTGAGCATATATATCCATCATCGGGATGAACAAATTCCACTCTCGATCCATGGGCCTAAACATAACACTTTAGTATACGAACCCATCTTTATAATCACCTGTTACGGTGACGCTTTGATGTTATCAAGATACTCTTCCGGTGTTAGTGATTGACATGATCTCATGGTCTAAGGATTAGGATCACTTTGTATGTTGTTATAGCAATATAAACTCAATGACTTTGATCGTAATGCTATACTTCGGATGAATGTTCATCAAACCATTACACTAATGTTGTGACCTCATTATTAACAACATCCAATGTCCATGATCAGGAAACCTTGATCATCTTGTTAATCAACGAGCTAGTTTATGAGAGATTCATAACTAGGAACTTTCCGTTTGTTTATTAAAAATACATGTATTAATGTTTTCGTATTAATACAATTATAGCATGCAAAATAATCATCTATCATATACTTGGAATATACATAATAACCACTTTATTATTGCCTCTCAAGGCATATTCCCTTCAGTCTCCCACTTGCACTAGAGACAATAATCTAGTTACATAGTGATAAATCTAACACCCATGGAGTTCTGGTGTTGATCATGTTTTGATCTAAGGAGAGTTTTAGTCAACGGATCTGCTACATTGAGATCCGTGTGTACTTTACAAATCTTTATATCTCCATCCTTGACATGCTCATGGATGGAGTAAAACCGCTAATATGCTTGGAATTCTTGTGATACCTTGGTTCTTTGGCATTGGCTATGGCACCATTGTTGTCACAATAGATCACCATTGGGTCCAACGCACTTGCAACCACACCTAGTTCGGATATGAACTCCTTCATCCAAACCGCTTCCCTAGCCTCAAAGCGACAACATATTGCCTCTGTTGTTGATCCCGCCACGGGTTGTTTGGAACTCCTCCAACTAACCGATCCACCATTCATGAGAAATACGTATTTGGATTGAGACTTAGAGTCATCTGGATCAGTGTCAAATCTTGCGTCATAACATAACTTGGCGTGAGCTCTTCTTCACCTCAGACACAAGAAACATATCCTTAGTTCTTCTAGAGTACTTAGGATATTCTTGACCGCTATCGATGTCTTGAACACGGATCCGATTGGTACCGACTAGTCAAACTAATAGCATGTGCCACATACAGTCTTGTACATAGCATGGCGTGCATTATAGAGCCTATAACTGAAGCATAGGGGACTTTGTCCATTATCTCTCTTTCTTCCGCCATAGCCGGACTTTGAGTCTTACTCGATGTCTTGCCTTGCAACATAGGTAAGAACCCCTTCTTACTTCCGTCCATTTTAAACTTCTTTAAAATCTTATCAAGGTATGTACTTTGTGATAGCCCTATTAGGCGCCTAGATCTATCTCTATAGATCTTTATGCCTAATATGTATGATGCTTCACCTAGGTCCTTCATTGAAAATTTGTTGTTTAGATAACTGTTAACACTGTTTAAAAGATCTACATCATTTCCGATCAATAATAAGTCATACACATATAATATCAGAAATGCCACATTGCTCCCACTCACTTTCTTGTAAATACAAGCCTCTCCATAAGTTTGGACAAATCCAAACTCTTTGATCACCTCATCAAAGCGGAGATTCCTACTCCGGGATGCTTGCTTCAGTCCATAGATGGATCGCTGAAGCTTGCATACCTTGTCAGCATCCTTAGGATCGACAAACCCCTTTGGTTGTATCATATACAACTCTTCTTCAATATTGCCATTGAGGAACGTGGTTTTGACATCCATCTGACATATCTCATAATCGAAATATGCAACAATTGCTAACATAATCCTAACTGACTTTAGAATCGCTACGGGAGAGAATGTCTTATCATAGTCAACTCCTTGAATTTGTCGAAACCCCTTTGCGACAAGTCGAGCTTTATAAACGGTCACATTACCATCAAAGATCGTTTTCCTTTTGAAAATCCATTTATTCTCCAGGGCCTTTCGGTCGTGAGGTAAGTCCACCAAGTTCCAAACTTGGTTTTCGTACATGGATCCCATCTCGGATTTCATGGCTTCTAACCATTTGTTGGAATCCGGGCTCATCATCACTTCTTCATACGTCGCAGGGTCATCAATTTCATCAACCATGAAATTCATAACAGGATTTCCGTACAGCTCGGGAGCTGCACGCGTCCTGCCAGACCTGCGAGGTTTGGTCGTATTCTCTTTCGGAGTTTCATGATCGATATCATTAATTCCCTCTTCAATTAGTGAATCCAAATCGAAATGACATCCGGTCTTTGCGCTACTCGCCATACTATGAAGAGAAGGTTCTGCAACCTCTTCAAGTTCTACCTTCCGACTACTCACACCTTTCGTGAAACTCTTTCTCTAGAAAGGATCCATTCTTGACAAAAAACCTTGACCTCGGATATGTGATAGAAGGAATACCCAATAGTTTCCTTAGGGTATCCTATGAAGATGCATTTTTCCGCTTTGGGTTGAGTTTATCCGGTTGAAGTTTCTTCACATAAACATCGCATCCCCAAACTTTAAGAAATGATAGCTTAGGTTTGTTTCAAACCACAATTCATAGTGTCTTTTCAGCGGATTTAGATGGTCCCGATTTAAAGTGAATGCAGCAGTTTCTAGTGCATAACCCTAAAATGATAGTAGCAAGTCCGTCAGAGACATCATAGATCGAACCATATCCAATAAAGTACGATTACGACGTTCCGACACACCATTTCACTGTGGTGTTCTGGCAGGTGCGAGTTGTGAAACAATTCCACAATCTTTCATATGAGTGATAAACTCGTAACTTAGATAGTCACCTCCACGGTCGGACCGTAAAAATTTGATCTTTCTATTACGATGATTTTCCACTTCATTCTGAAATTCCTTGAACTTTTCAAAGGTTTCAGACTTGTGTTTCATCAAGTACATATAATCATATCTACTCAAATCATCCGTGAAAGTTACAAAATAACGATATCCACCTCGCGCTGTAGCGACCTCGGATCAAGTAAGATCCTAAGTCCCTGTGATTAACATGCTAGTCCCTGGATCAATAGCTAGCACTCACAGTCGATGAAATATCATGTAAAACACAAGTCTTTATTACCTAAATCGAATAATCCAGAGTTTACATTATTACAACAGAAGCGATATAAATACAACTTGGAGTCCCATCAATGCCACAGGCAGGTTGAGTGAAGACCCGCGATCCTAGCGCACCTTTCAACGATCTCCGAAATTCTGCACATGAAACGTGCAGCCAACAAGTTGGGTCAATACTTTGAATGTATTGGCAAATTACACCAAGGAAGGAAAGACTACCTCTACATGCAAGGCTAGTTTAGGCTTTGGAGTTCTTTTGCATAAAGCTAATTTTCTCTAAGTATGGAGAAAAGAGAGAGAGAGTTTTACCCAACTTTGTAAACATTTTCTTAGATAAAATAAGGTCGAGTGGCACACGAGGATATTACGCACCAAGTGTCCAAACAACCAAACTCTTGGATATTACGCACGAAGCGTCACTTGGATATTACACACCAAGTTCCCAAATTCCCACCCATTAGCGATATTACGCCATGGGGTTTCAAAACTTTGTTTTAGAAAAGAGAGGAATATCCTTGGAGGCTCCATCCTTGGGGCGCTCATTGTTGTTCATTACCGTGAACACGGTGATCGATCATATTGCAATACTCTCGAGAGTTTGTGCACTTTACCCACAATCCACGATCAAGTCCTTTTACGAGAAAAGACCATGGCGAGGCTTTCCTTAGTAGCCCTCTACCTTCCGGATCCAACTGTTCCAAGAACCTCCAAATGTTGGTACCGGTGAGGTTTCCCACTAAGTACTAGGCCAAGACAGAGCCCATAATGTATTGTAGTTGCCTTTGGAAGCTTGAATTTAAAACATGGCGGACTTCTTTGATTCTTGGGCCGTCCTCCACCAAAATCTCACTCGTTGTCCCGACCATTCATGAAGAAAACTTAGTTTTATTTTGAATTGGATTTGAGAGGAAAAGTTTTCTCTAGAGATCCTTTATACTTAGAAAATTCTTTGTCTTTCGAACCCCCAACGGTACTTTGTATATATAGCATAGCAAACAATACTTAGCAAAACAGGGGTAGCCTATTAGGATGGAAAATCCTAAGTATAGAGCTACTCATGGCATACTACAAAATTATCGCACTTGCAAAATAATACTAAGGAAAAATTCTACTAGATCATCCTACACATGCATACTACAGAATTTTGAAGATCACATGCATAGAATCAAAACTGGGACAAAATTTTGAACAAGTGGTGTAACTTGCCTTAATATAATTGACGATGATTTATTCTTCATGATTACTCTCGCACTCCGTTTAAATCTAACGTATAGAATATATTACAATAATAAGCATCCATTGCAAATAAAGATCCAACATAAAAACCTGGTAAGAAATCAAATACCAAAACATGCAAGTCTCTAAATTATTTATTTAATAATATATAATAGTATATTCATATTGTTATACACTATAGGGTGTGTGGCCAAATTTGTAAGGATTAGTTTTGAGAGTAATTATAGATTTTATATTATGGTAAAAATAAAGCTAGATTCTTCTCTCAAGAAACATATGTAAACATGTATATTTAAGGGGTTTGAGATTACTGATAGATATATTTTTAAATTACGAACCAAACGCAAAAAGTAAAAAAGCAGACTCTAGATTTAAAGATAGTCTAATACTCTTTTCAAACTTTAAATATTTGAATACGGATCCGAAAACTTTTTAATTGGTAAAACTGGTACCACTAGATAGGAAATTTTAGTATGAATCTAATACAACAATAATTATCAAATATTTAACCATAGACTAAGTGATACAGAGTTTTGAAGTTCAATGATGATCGTTAGAGGCAGTCGGTAACATGGACAAATTCTATCATCAGACCTGCGTAGTCACTAGGCTGGTTCAATCTAGAGATATAGCGTGTTACCGGTTATGAGACATCAGCAACGGGGAAGACATGGATGCTGGCTCGGACATGGATGTGGACATGGACGCAGACAATACTCTGGCGACTCCCGTCATTCGTGAAAATTGCTTCGGGGGTCCTCTCTTTATGGCAGCCACGTATGTAAAAGATCCAGACGAGGCTCACATTAAAGGATATCTGAATTTCAAAGCTGAGACGTTAGACAAATAGGCGCAATCGATATGATTGTTATTTTTCTTTTGGAGCTGTACCTGATCTAGCTGTAATTCTACAGCATATGGACAAGCAAGTTTTATACGTGAGTATTCGAGGTGACCTGACTTACAGCGGCAAAACATGGTCGATGACTGTGAAGTGGCGGCGAGCGGGTTAAATCTGACGACAATGTTTATGTGGTCTTCGTATCATAAGATCAACAAGTGGAGATCTTTGAGGCGGATTGGTTACGTTCCTGTTGGCCACCTACGCATCTCCTAGAAGCGTCGATGGAAGCATCCCAGTCCGCGAAGCTTCGGCGACTGATCCTATAGCTCGTCCTGGGTCTCCTGTGAACGGGAAAAGAAGAGGTGAGGCGAGGCGGACGAGCAGGATAGGGAGATTGGAAAATAAGAGGAGCTTCAGAGCATCTCCTGGCGAGAAAATCATGGTCTTCAACTTCAAGCGGAGCACAAATTCGGCCAGATCGATTTGGTGATTAGTGCATAGATATTTAGGGTTTCGGCGGAAATTAAACAAGGAGAGGGACGAGGTATTTATGGACGGAAATTAAACAAGGAGAGGGCCACATGTTTCTTTTTTTTGGAAATGTCATATTATTTTCTCTCTTATGAAAATGAAACAAGTGTTTGAAAAAATATCCAAGTATTCCAAAAATCCGAATGAACATGAATAAAATGCAAGAAAATGCTTTGTTGGATTGTACGAAAGTTTTCCAACCAATTGGAAGGCATGTGGCTCCACACTTTATGTCTGACTTAGGAAAATTTTAAACAATTCCTCAAAAGTTTCTTTTCATTCAAAAGTTTCAACAAAGGTGAAACAATTCAATCAACTTAATCTTATTTATTTTTAACATTCAAAAATTTAGAAAAAAAATTGGGATGTTACAGACTACCACCCTTAAAAGGAATCTCGTCCTCGAGATTCGAGAAACTAGAAAGAAATAGGTTCGGGTTACACTAGGTACTACCACCCTTAAAGGTTGTAATTGTTGGGTTCTCACGGAAAAATGATTTGTAAGCTTAACTCATACTAACATAATTCATCGCCTGCTTTGATGGACGGATTGGGCTTCTTTCCATTGACATTTCCTTTACTACCATTCTTCCTTTTGAGGACAATTTGTGAAGTAATGCCTGTTTCGCCACACTTGTAGCATGTCACCTGGCTAGGATCCTTCTTCCTTTTTGGATGAAGATGTACTTCAAACTCTTATGATCTGTGAACACATCACAATGTTTGCCCATGAGGTAGTGTCTCCATACCTTGAGTGCATGAACCATAGACGCAAGTTCCAAATCATGTGTGGGATAGTTGTGTTCGTGGTTCTTAAGTTGTCGGGAGGCATAGGATACCACTTTCCCATCCTACATCAATACACTTCCAATTCCTTGTCTAGAAGCATCACAAAAGACTTGAAAATCCTTTTGGATATCAGGCAGACACAGAACCGGCGCCGTTACAAGGCGTTTCTTCAACTCTTGAAAACTTACTTCACATGCCTCGGTCCGTAGGAATTTCTTTTCCTTCTGCAATAGTTCCGTCATGGGTTTTGCTATGTTGGAAAAGTTTTCAATGAACCTCCGGTAATATCCTGAGGCCCAAAAAACTCCTAATATCTCCCACATTCTTGGGTGACTCCCATTAAAATCACGGAAGCTACCTTACTAGGATCTCGGCAACTCCTTTTGCCGACACAACATGACCAAGGAATCCCACTTCCTTTAACGAGTCGCATTTGCTGAATTTGGTATTCAACTTGTGTTCTCTTAGTTTCTCCATAATAAAGTATGAGATGTTTCTCATGTTCCTTCTCATCCTTAGAGTATATGAGTATATTATCTAAAAATACCGATAAACTTTTCCAAATATTCCATGAACACCTTGTTCATCATGGTCATGAAGTATGCCGGGGCATTGGCTAGACCAAAGGACATCACGGTGTACTCATACAATCCGTATCTTGTGGTGAAAGTTGTTTTGGGTACATCCTATTCTCGAATCTTTAGCTGAAAGTAGCCTGATCGCAGATCGATCCTTGAGAACACACTTGCTCCCTTTAATTGGTCAAACAAGTCATTGATGTTGAGCAGAGGATACTTATTCTTAATCTCACTTCGTTCAACGGCGGTAGTCCACAAACCTCTTGGTTTTATCCTTCTTTTCCACAAATAGGACAGGTGCTCCCCAAGATGGCCTATTTGGGTTGGATGAATCCCTTGTCCAATTGTTCCCTAATTTGTTTCTTGAGTTCTTTTAACTCGTCCACATCCATCTTGTATGGTCTCTTAGCTATCGGCCCGTGCGAACATCAAGTCAATGAGGAACTCGATATCACGATCGGGAGGCATTAGGGTAGCTCCTCTGGGAAGACACAGGTATTCCTTTACAATAGGTACCTCCTCAAGCTAATCCCTTAAGGTAGTTCACCATGGCTTCCTTAAGTGCAAAATTTGACTTGATACGATTCCTTCCCTTAGGTGTTGTGAGCATGACAGTTCTTTTGGCACAATCTATGACTCCTTCATATTCGGTCATCCAATTCATGCCCAAGATTATGTCTAATCCTTGTGATTCCGGAACTACTAGAGTTGTGGGAAAGATGTGTGTCCCAATCCTTAGTTCTAATTCCTGGCAACCGGAGTTTGCCACCATTTCTCCCCCAGGAGAACTTACCCAGGAAAGTTTATAGTCTCCGTAGGTATCTTTCCTCTATCCACAAATACCCTTGACATGAATGAATGCGATGCACCAGTATCAAAAAGAACAACTGCGGGAATAGAATTGAGCTTGATTCAACGTGGCTTTGACAAACGAATTTGGCTTCTTCCCGTTTCCATTGCCATGATTGTGTCCATTTCCATTCCCATTGCGGTTTTTATGCCCATTGTGTTTGTGGCCGCCATGGTGATGACCGTTATGGTTGTGGCCATTATTGTTATAAGGTGGTGGTGAGGAATTGCGGCATACGGTACCGAGCAGTGCTTGTGAGGTTAGACTTCCTCTTGCGGTTTCTATGCTCTTCCTTTTGGATTCAACCACAATGGCTCTGTCAGGAGTTCACGAAAGTTGTCAAATTTAGCCACAAGCTGAATAGATATTTCATCATTGAGTCCTCTTAAGAACTCCTCCGTCTCTTGGCATCGGTGGAAACATCATCGGGTGCATAACGGGCTAGCTTGTTGAAAAGCTCACCATACTCGATAATGAGCAGTGCGGTGGTGTAGGTCACGAAATTCGCACCTTTTGAGTCATGATACCAGCCACATGATGAGTGCGAAGGCTAACTCAAACTGATCCCAAGTGATAGCATCAATATCCAGGTGGGTGACTTGGTAGTTATCCCACCATTCTGCAGCAGGTCCTTCAAGCTGGTGTGCGGCATAACGTGCCATACTCGACGGCTTGCACGGTGTCTAGATTCTTGTTGGTTGTACGTAGCCAGTCATCTGCGATGATTGGTTCAGTGCTGCTAGTGAAGGTAGGTGGGCTCAACCTCAAAAACCGAGTCAAGCGATCCTATTGAGGTGGTGGCGGAGGTGGCGGTGGTGGCGGGTTGTTGTTGTTGTTGTTTTGCATGTTCTGAGTGAGCAGTTGGATCAGCTGGTTCTGAGTGGCCAAAAGTTGTGTTATTTCCGGAGGAATTTCGGTGTTCGCACGTCTTGGCGGCATCTGTGGGGTTTGAGATAAAAGTTAAGAAGTAGACAGAAGGACTAAGTAGTAAACTCCTACCCTTATGAAAACACACCAAGCACACAAGACACACAAGACACATTAACACAACTTAACACAGAAAACAACCAAGTTTAACTAAACCAAAATTGTCTTGGTATTTATTACAATCGCGAATAACGTTCTAATATAGAATTAAAGGTGGTCCAACTATTACACATCCTCCACGCCTTCCTCTTCCTCGTCCTCGAACGAGTAGCCTTCCTGCTCTAGGGTTGTCTTGTACAACCCCATCTCCTTCATGGTGGCTTCAAGCTTCTCTTGGATTTTTGTTATACGAGACGAGATTGAAGTAGAAGCACTTTAAATTTTTCCTAAGATATCACCCCTTGATGATCATCATTGGTGTGTTGCATCTCCCACCAGGTTGCAGCGTCGTCCTTTAGGAATTGGGTGGCATAATGAAGCATTTTGTTGACTTCAATGTTGGCATCCTTCATTCTTTCTTCAACCTGGAGCATCCACTTCTTTGCATCGGCGTGGCTTTTACGCTTGGTGGAGTTGATTTCCTTGTCCTCCTTATTGATATAGTCCATCCGTCGAGTTGACCAAGGTTTAGAGTAGGACCGAATGGAGTATGGAAAGAAGAATAACCCATACAAGAAATTTTATTTAGAAAATAGGTTTTCATTAGCTATGGTAATAAACCATACAAGATAACAAACAATTTGTCGCATCTATATTTAGCGAAATCTTATTCGGGATTGGTTCCTAATTGGTCACTTGAATCTTCGAGGCTTCGAGTCTCCAAAAGTCCTCGTGCTCTTGATAGTCTTCATGTTCTTCATAATCTTCAATCTTTCGAGTTCTTTAGTTAATAACATTGACTTAAGGCCTTTGAAGTCTTTAATCTCGTAGCCGGTCTTGGAACATCTTTCATGGAGGTCTTCAAGTCCCGCATTAATCGAAACATTGAGATGATCTTCTTTGAAAAGGTAATCTTGAGAAAAGTTTCTCCTTGAAGTGTGTAGTGGTAATTTTCTAATGTTGAAAAGAAGAGACTTAGGAAATTTTAAAACCCCAAGGTAGATGATGAGAGGTATGAGAGTTTTCTAAAATAACTTAGAAAATATTTGTCCTAAGGTTTTTCCATGTCTAGGGTCACGATCTACAGTCAACTTATGCTCTGATACCATCTGTAGCGACCTCGGATCAAGTAAGATCCTAAGTCCCTGTGATTAACATGCTAGTACCTGGATCAATAGCTAGCACTCACAGTCGATGAAATATCATGTAAAACACAAGTCTTTATTACCTGAATCGAATAATCCAGAGTTTACATTATTACAACAGAAGCGATATAAATACAACTTGGAGTCCCATCAATGCCATAGGCAGGTTGAGTGAAGACCCGCGATCCTAGCACACCTTTCAACGATCTCCGAAATTCTGCACATGAAACGTGCAGCCAACAAGTTGGGTCCATACTTTCAATGTATTGGCAAATTACACCAAGGAAGGAAAGACTAACTCTACATGCAAGGCTAGTTTAGGCTTTGGAGTTCTTTTGCATAAAGCTAATTTTCTCTAAGTATGGAGAAGAGAGAGAGAGAGTTTTACCCTACTTTGTAAACATTTGCTTAGATAAAATAAGGTCGAGTGGCACACGAGGATATTACGCACCAAGTGTCCAAACAACCAAACTCTTGGATATTACGCACGAAGCTTCACTTGGATATTACACACCAAGTTCCCAAATTCCCACCCATTAGCGATATTACGCACGCCATGGGGTTTCAAAACTTTGTTTTAGAAAAGAGAGGAAGATCCTTGAGGCTCCATCCTTCAGACGCTCATTGTTGTTACATTACCGTGAACACGGTGATTGATCGATTGCAATACTCTCGAGTTTGTGCACTTTACCCACAATCCACGATCAAGTCCTTTTCTGAGACAAGACCATGGCGAGGCTTTCCTTAGTAGCCCCTCTACCTTAGGATCCAACCGTGCCAAGAACCTCCAAATGTTGGTACCGGTGAGGTTTCCCACTAAGTACTAGGCCAAGACAGAGCTCATAATGTATTGTGGTTTTTGGAAGCTTACAATTACGAAACATGGCAAACTTCTTTGATTCTGGCGGCCGTCCACCAAAATCTCACTCGTTGTCCGACAACCATTCATGAGAAGAAAACTTAGTTTTATTTTGAAGTGGATTTGAGAGGAAAAGTTTGCTCTAGAGAGCCTTTATACTTAGAAAATTCTTTGTCTTCGAACCCCCCAACGGTACTTTGTATATATAGCATAGCAAGCAATACTTAGAAAAACAGGGGTAACCTATTAGGATGGAAAATCCTAAGTATAGAGCTACTCATGGCATACTAAAAAATCATCGCACTTGCAAAATAATACTAAGGAAAAATTCTACTAGATCATCCTACACATGCATACTACAGAATTTTGAAGATCACATGCATAGAATCAAAACAGGGACAAAATTTTGAACAAGTGGTGTAACTTGCCTTAATATAATTGACGATGATTTATTCTTCATGATTACTCTCGCACTCCGTTTAAATCTAACGTATAGAATATATTACAATAATAAGCATCCATTGCAAATAAAGATCCAACATAAAAACCTGGTAAGAAATCAAATACCAAAACATGCAACTCTCTAAATTATTTATTTAATAATATATAATAGTATATTCATATTGTTATACGCTATAGGGTGTGTGGCCAAATTTGTAAGGATTAGTTTTGAGAGTAATTATAGATTTTATATTATGGTAAAAATAAAGCTAGATTCTTCTCTCAAGAAACATATGTAAACATGTATACTTAAGGGGTTTGAGATTACTGATAGATATATTTTTAAATTACGAACTAAGCAAAAAGAATCAACAAAAACGGAGCTCTAGATTTAAAGATAGTCTAATACTCTGTTCAAACTTTAAATATTTGAATACGGATCCGAAAACTTTTTAATTGGTAAAACTGGTACCACTAGATAGGAAATTTTAGTATGAATCTAATACAACAATAATTATCAAATATTTAACCATAGACTAAGTGATACAGAATTTTGAAGTTCAATGTTGATCGTTAGAGGCAGTCGGTAACATGGACAAATTCTCATCAGACCTGCGTAGTCACTAGGCTGGTTCAATCTAGAGATATAGCGTGTTACCGGTAATGAGACATCAGCAACGGGGAAGACATGGATGCTGGCTCGGACATGGATGTGGACATGGGCCTTGAGGCGATACTCGGCGACTTAGTGATTCGTGAATATTGCTTGGGGTCCTCTCTTTATGGCAGCCACGTATGTAAAAGATCGAACGAGGTGACATTAAAGGATATCTGAATTTCAAAGCTGGGACGTTAGACAAATACGCGCAATCGATATGATTGTTATTTTTCTTTTGGAGCTGTACCTGATCTAGCTGTAATTCTACAGCATATGGACAAGCAAGTTTTATACGTGAGTATTCGAGGTGACCTGACTTACAGCGGCAAAACATGGTCCATGACTGTGAAGTTGCCGGCGACGGCAGGCCGGGTTCGTACGACGACAATGTTTATGTGGTCTTCAGGTATCCGCATCTCCTACGCATCTCCTAGCAGCGTCGGCCGCCTACGCATCTCCTAGCAGCGTCTCCTAGCAGCGTCTCCTAGCAGGTATCCTAACAAGTGGAGATCTTTAAGGCGGATTGGTTACGTTCCTGTCGGCCACCTACGCATCTCCTAGCAGCATCGATGGAAGCATCCCAGTCCGCGAAGCTTCGGCGACTGGTCCTATAGCTCGTCCTGGGTCTCCTGTGAACGGGAAAAGAAGATGTGAGGCGGCGGCGGGCGAGCAGGATAGGAGATTGGAAAATAAGAGGAGCTTGAGCATCTCCTAGCGAGAAAATCATGGTCTTCAACTTCACGCGGAGCACAAATTCGGATCGATTTGGTGATTAGTGCATAGATATTTAGGGTTTCGTGAAATTAAACAAGGAGAGGGGCGAGGTATTTATGAACGGAAATTTCTTGGAAGAAGGGCAAATAATCGAACCAATTTGAGAGATTTTGCTTGATTCGGTTTTACGAGGAACAGCGATGAACTAGGACTCGACTAGAGCTACCCGATGACATGTGGGCCACCCTTTTTTAGATAAAAGAAATAAGAAAAGAAGTGAAGGCGCCTCACGATGGCGGTGGACAGTTTCACTTGAAAGGATTTGCCATGCGGCGGTTTGCTTCATGCGCGTGAGAAAAGGTGCAGTGCAGGCTAGACTTAGGTCCACTTGGTCTGAGTTTAGGAGAATCTATTTCTGATCAAATGCATGTTGTATAAACCATATATTATTTTGTAGTCCTTAGCTCTACGTAATTCCCTAATATAGATTTAGTTTTTTTTAATATTACCAAAAATATTATATAACTAGTAAATTTTAAACTCGATATTGTGAAGAAGTCATTTTATCTTCTCTCGGTAGTTTTTCCTTTCCAAAAAAATTGAACAACCTCTTAGAATATCTCTCCACATGTTTCTTTTTTTTGGAAATGTCATATTATTTTCTCTCTTATGAAAATGAAACAAGTGTTTGAAAAAATATCCAAGTATTCCAAAAATCCGAATGAACACGAATAAAATGCAAGAAAATGCTTTGTTGGATTGTACGAAAGTTTTCCAACCAATTGAAAGTCATGTGGATCCACACTTTATGTCTGACTTAGGAAAATTTTAAACAATTCCTCAAAAGTTTCTTTTCATTCAAAAGTTTCAACAAAGGTCAAACAATTCAATCAACTTAATCTTATTTATTTTTAACATTCTAAAATTTAGAAAAAAAATTGGGATGTTACACGCGCCGACACACTCATTGGACCACATACATCAGAATGTATGATTTCCAATAAATCTGTTGCCCGTTCCATTGAACCGGAAAACGGCGTTCTAGTCATCTTGTCCATAAGGCATGGCTCACATGTATCAAATGATTCAAAATCAAGTGATTCCAAAAGTCCATCGAATGGAGCTTCTTCATCGTTTAGCCAATATGACCTACGGCTGCCACATATATGCGGATATATCATCATTAAGTTTAATACTTTTAGCATCAACATTATGAATATGTTTAACATTATTATCGAGATCCAACAGAAATAAACCATTCATCATCGGTGCAGGACCATAAAAGATTTCATTCGTATAAATAGAACAACCATTGTTCTTGGATTTAAATGAGTAACCACTTCGCATCAAACATGATCCAGATACAATGTTCATGCTCAGTGCTAGCACCGGATAACAATTATTCAAGTTTATTACTAATCCCGACGGTAAGTGGAGAGGTAGCATTCCGACGGCGATCACATCAACACTTGATCCATTGCCGACACGCATCTTGACCTCACCCCGTGCTAGCGGTTGCTTGTTCATGACCCACGATTCGAGTTACAAATATTAGCACTGAACCGGTATCAAATACCCAGGTGCTACTGCGAGTACTAGTCAAGTAAACATTAATAACATGTATATCATATATACCTCTATTTGCCTTTCCGGCCTTCTTTTCTGTCAAATAATTGGGGAAGTTGCACTTCCAGTGGCCAGTCCCCTTACAATAATAGCACTCGGTATCAGACTTAGGGCCAACTCGGGGTTTCTTTTCAGGCACGGCAACTGGTTTACCGCCCTTACTTCCCTTTCGTTTTCCCTTCCTGTCTTTCTTGAAACCAGTGTTCTTATTGATCATCAACACTTGATGTTCTTTCTTTACCTCCACTTCAACAGTTTTAAGCATTGATAGAAGCTTGGGAAGAGACTTCTTCATGCCTTGAATATTATAGTTCATCACGAAGATCTTATAGCTAGGTGGCAGAGAATGCAGAACACGATGGATTCCTAAGTCAATGGGAATCGTTATTCCCAAGGACACAAGCTTATCGGTATAATGCGGTGACCCAGCATACCACTGCATGTGTAATACACTATAGTCGTTGACATGACATCCGCAGAACACCGTTCTGTAAATATCACATCCCTCAGACTGGTACAACAGAAACATTGCGGGTCCATATTACAAACATTCACACATTATTATTATTACAATACCAGAAGTTCAAGACTTCAAAAGGATTCAACTTACAAACCAAAATATAAAGGGTTTCAGCGGAATTTAAAAGTAACAACTCCAACTAGGAGTTGAGCTCGTGACTTATTCTATAGAGTTTATCTTTGCTCGGCTCCATCGGTTACTACTAACTAGGATACTTAGTTGGACTCGTTGTCATCGACACCATAGCGGATTCGTAATCCACTCCTTCCACGCCTCTGACGGTCGGGATCCTCAGAACACATCTTCTTGGCATTGGCTGCATACATTGGCGTATCTTGGGATCCTCGAGTCTAAGCAAGGGATCAAAGGAAAGGAGAATGACGTTACCCAACAAGTTCATTATATGCAAGGTGGGAAGTTTGATGCTCTAACTACCACCTCGGACTATAAGTCCTTGGCACTATGCAATTTTTGTAAAACTTTCTTCAAAGATTGATTTTATTATAAAAATCTATGACCATCATCCTTCACAGGTTGACCAGAACTTTCATGGAGTTCCTTTCCTGCCGCGTTCTCAGCTCCTTCCCAGAACAGGGAGTAACAAGTTATAATTCTTACACTCTACAGGTGCGTTACTTTACCCATGAGAGATCAACTCCTTGTTGCACAACCGGGCGTACTTTCCCGTCCACAATTCCATGATGTGGTGCCCAATAGTTGGTCCAAGCCAATCACTGCCCCCTTCGCCACCTCACATGCCTCCTTGGTGTACACCATGCCCACATATTGAATTACGACAATGGTTTGTACAAACCGTTAGATGCCAGAACTATCGTGGGACGTTGAGGGTTCCCACCCATATGCTACATATCCTCTATGAATTACCAATTAATATGCATGCTACGAGTTATAACAGCCACGACCTGCACATCCGGCTATATGCGAGAGAAAGAAGATCTGATTGACTTCTCTATCCCATTCCAAATCTCATGGCTAACAGCGTGATATACGCTAGAATCACTGATGTCATGGGTTATTAAGTCCCTAATTGATCATCATTGTTGCAATTAGAACCCTAAGTTCTACTGCTGCATTATATCATCACTTAGGATGACATCTAAGATTTCTTTATTTGTGAAAATAATATTTTCTTTCTTTGGAGTATATATGATAACACACAATTTGCATATACTTTGATAAAGACTCTTCAATGGACATGAGCAAGTGATGAACTTGCCTTGTGATTGCAAGGTAGTGAAGTCGGATGCTTGCACTGGACCTTGAGCTTCTATGTCTACAAAACCATCATTATTGGCCGGTAAGGATAATATTTAAAGAAGCAAAATAATTATGCAGAATAATGAAATGCATTATTTAGCTTTGTGTGTATTCTCCACCATTATTTAAATTATAAAAATTCTTTTAATAATAAAGAATTTATAAATATTACTTTTTAATATTTATTGAATATTTTATTCTTTTATTTTATTTGCATTTTATTTATTTAATAATTCCTTTAATTTTTTTATTTAAATACCAAAAATTAATATTAAATATTTGTTTAGTATTTTTCTAAAATACTAAAATATTAATATATAATGAAACTGATTTTTATTTATTTTTATCATCTTTCAATAATTTTATAAAATTCTATAAAGAATATATATTTACAAAATTCTTAAATAAAATTATATGCCTAAAATTCTATTTCTTAATTTATTTGGATAGGTTGTATTATTATGAAATTCCAAAAATATTTTATTTATAATTTTGGATTTTTATTTTATTTTCTAAATTTATTTAAGTTGAGGCATTTTGGTCTTTTCTTATTTCTCAAAATTGGCCTTTAGGTAAATGAAATTTTGTGTTGGTTTATGGGGCCCTTGTGGCCCGATAACCAAAACCACACCACAGAAGGGTTTGTCCCGATCCACCCACTCCCCTATCACCCTCTCGTTCTCATCTCCCTTCTCCTCTTCGACCCCGTGGTCGATGGCGCCGCCGCCGTCTGTTGCTTTCGTCCTTGTGGTCCTCACTGTCTTGCTTAGTGATGCAGGGCGTGGTTGTCGACCATGCTCCACCTTACTGTCCAATTCGATTTGGAGCTTGAGCTTCCCCGTGGCCAGACTAGCTCTGCCCCGAACCCTAGGTTTTGGGGTGGCACTGGTGCTATCGCTGCCGCTGCTGCCATGTGTCATGGTGATGTTCCTCGCCTCAGGCGTGGATATTTTCGCTGCCTCGGTGTGGTGTGGGTCGCAGCGCCCCCTTGGGGTGCTCCCTGTGTCGCCGTGTTCGTCGACGACCCTCTGCTTCCTCTTCTAATCACAGCGACATCCTTCAGTAAGTTGTTCTTGGTTCCCTCGTGTCCTCTGTGCTAGGCTATCCTATGCTATGTGTTGGTAGTTGCCATTCCTGGCTAGTGTCATGCGTGATTAGGATTGTTTGTTCTGCTTAGGGTTCATATCCCTCTGTGGATTAGATATCTGATGAGTTGGATCATGTACTGATGATCCCTAAGCATGATGAGTGGTTGATTGCTGTGGATTACAGTTTATGATTAACTTTGATGATGCTAGTGGCTTATCAGATTGGTTCCATTGATTAACTTGATATGGTTCATATGATAAGGTTTCTCTAGAATTCCTTACTTGGGAATTCTAGTGGTTTGAGAGCTTACCACTGTCATTCTTTAGTTACTGACAGTAATTTTTGAGTGATGAAGTCACTATATATGTAGTTGTTGGCTTACAGATTCATATACAGTTTGAGATCAAATGGTCTCTTACAGTGATGATATATATATATATGAATATTCCTGGTTATGATTCCTGTGATTAATATCAGGAAAATGATTTATAGTTGGATGTGGTTGTATCTGTGAAGATTGGATGCTTAACCTGCTTAGTTTAGAAGCTGTTCTTGTGACACCATCCTTGTATGGCACACAATATTAGGTTCTATTACTTGGATTGATTTTGTTCAAGCATAATATTAGATTGGCATCAGAAATAAATGGAAACTTCTTTCCTTAAATCCTAGAACCCATGATGTTGATGCGAGGTTTAGGGACTAGACCCTTCTCTTATTGTTACTCATAGATTGGTTACGGTAGTGATACGACTCACGATTCTTGAGTCAAAGTTTGGGAAAAATGATTTGTTTGCTTAAAGCTTAATGTTGGTGCATATAGTTTATGAAATCTGAGGTGCTACTCCATTAGGAGATGTGCCCAAACTTTATAAGCTATTAGAGAACATTTTGGAATATATATGAGTTGTTGATGATCACGAATTTAGGATCTTTGATGCGAGATTACAGTCGATTTGGTAGAGTTTACTGTTAGACTTTATATTTCAAATTTCCTCTATGATAGGTTTACCCCCACTTGGGTGATCACTGAGAGGTTAAACTTGTAGAACATCACATGCTTTTCTGTTTGATGGAGATGAAAAGAATATGGGGATGTTTTATCATACTCACCACACTTGGGTGTTGTTGGGGTTGCAAGTGGTTGATCTTGTGGCTAGCTTGATCTTCTTTGGTTGTATGAATAACTTGATCGATGCTTTTCCTGATACTTCCAGCTCCTGGACTTGTCCTTGATCTAGCTCTCCACCTCCTGGTCCTGGTGGCTTGATCTTGTCCTTGCTCTCCACCTGATCTACCCCCTCCCTATGTCACCATCTTGGTGATATAATCTAGGGTTTGGTTGGTGTGATCTGGTTTGATTTGGTTTTGCTAAGCTGAGTGTGTTCTTGGTGTGTAAGAACAGAGAAATGGTGTTGGGGTGGCTTCCCATGGCTGTGCTGAGTAGTTTTGTGTGTGTGACCTGTTGATGTTGTCTTTGAAAGCACTCACCATCTGATTTGGTGTGTGTCTTGCTTGTGTGCATCTTGCACTATGTGGATATCTTTCGGGATATGGAAGTTACTTTTATCTGGTTACACTTACTTGTCTGGTGAAACTTGCCCCTTCTTGATGTTTGGAGTTATTTGACTTCTGGCTTAAATTATGAAAGATTCAATTCTTTCATATTGGTGAAACTTTCCCCTTTAAAGATTGCTCAATGATGAAGTTTGAAAAGTGCACCTCACTGTCAATACTGAGAGTAAAACATTTTTAACCTTAACTTTCTTTCTTTTAGTTTGTGTTTGTTTTTCAGGTACCAGACTTGAAGATTCAAGACTTTCGTTTAGGTTTTCTTTTTCTTTGTAGAATAGTCACTTGTAATATTTCTTTTATTCTTTTGCGATTTTTTATTTTATTCTTTTGTAATCAAGATTGTAATATTACTCAATATATATAAAAGTTCTTTTATTTCATTATCTATTATAAAGTTTCTTGATCATGTTTATAAGTTACATTTTTTAAATTATTTATTGAATAAAATTATGAACTAAATACTCCTTTTCTTTATTATGTTATTTGCTTGAAATTTTAGCTACTATTTATCAACTCTTAATAATCAAACATAATTCTAAATCCATTTTGAATTATAAATCCAACACTCAAGTTTAAATTCAAATTTCATTTCCCAAAATACACTAATCCACAAGATCATATCAAAGTTTATAACAATCATTCTCCAAGACTATACGATCTCAAAGCATGAAAGAAACTTTGATCACTTTAGGTTTTATTTTGCAAAAATTTACCCGCATTTTCTGAGATGAATGCATGCAATTTCACGATTCTAACTCTACCATTCGTTGCTTCCTAAATGCTGGGATGTTACACGTAACCCAACATCTTAAGTACATGCTCACTTACGGAGTTGTTCTCTTCCATCATGCAACTAAAGAACTTTTCTGAAGCATTGTAGCTCTCTACAACAACATGTGTGTCGCAAATGAATTTCAACTCACCCATTGTATCAAATGCATTGCCGTTTTCAAAACGCTTTCGAAGTTCTGGCTCTAGCCCATACAATATGCCGCAATGAACTAAGTTATGGTTCTTCTGACGAGTCTGATAGACATTCTTCTCCTTGTCAGGGGCATCATCAAACGGTGGGGGGCCTAGCGGCGCTTCTAGCACATATTGCTTTTGTGCAGCAGAGAAGAGAATCCTCAAATTCATGGCCCATTCGGTAAAGTTGCTATCGTTCATTGCAAGTTTCTCTTTCTCCATGAACACATTCAAATTAAAAGCAGGTGGTGCCATCTACAACAGAATTTGTAAAGTTTAGACTAAGTTTATGATAGATTGAGTTCCACTAAGCCAAATTAAGAATGAACTCCCACTCAAAAACGACATCCCTCATGCCTTTTTGGTGATTACATGAACTAAATCCACTACACCAAGTCTGATCATGACGTGAGTCGGTGTAGCTTCAAAGGCGAGCATCAAATGGGCATCATATCTACCATATGACTCATGCTTAACTTAGGTCCGTGTTAGAGGCCATGCGTACATGCTAGGCGCCAAGTAAGAACCTTAGTATTAAGCTTGTAGCTGTCTTACACCCGAAATATGATCGTGGATCCAAGAACAGTCGATCATCATGTGATGTCTTGGAACGACGAAACATAATCGGTGCATACTTAAGGAAGAACAAATTCTTATCTTGATATATAAATGAGGGATCATCTTGTTATGCTAATAAAGCCAAACAAGCAATATAAGATGCAACAAACATCACATGTTTATAAGTGAAATGTTATGGTTCTTGCACTTGATCTCCATCATGTGCATCGTGGTATGATCACTATCATACCTCTATGTGTAAGGCCAAGGTCTATGGAACTTACGTTATGTGTGTTTTCAGAGTATCAACTTATACTACTACTTACAACATCACCATATCATGACACTAGCCCAACAATCTAAACTAGACGCCTCTAATTTATCCATTGCAAGTTTTACGTGGCTTAGGGATTTCGAAGATAGAACCGTTCATACCTACGAACATGAACCACAACGAGGATAAAAAAATTGTTGACAACTCGTTGCAAATTATATATTGACTATAGTAGGAGAGATAGACACCCGCTAGCCACTTATGCAAAACTATTTGCATGTCAAGCGTGGAAACGGTCTCGTAATGCGAGGACATGTAAATTTTATGCAGGCGCTTCATCCCACTATGCCACCAATATCCAAAGTACAACTAGAAGCAATAACATGATCATCATCGCCCACATACTCATATGTGTACTACCCGTGCAAAGCATTTACGCATAGATCCGGCTCTGATACCACTGTAGGGTTCGCAACATAGAAAACAAAAAATTTCCTACGATGGGAACAACTATGTACCAAGTTCTATCTACTAGATACAAGCAACGGGCGGATGTACATCCGTAGAGAACATATCCTTGAAGACCGACAAAGCTTAACGAGGTTGAACTTGTGGTTGATGTACACGATCTCTTGCCGATCTCAAGATTGAGAGGAATTCCTAGCGCTGCAAATCAGAAGCGCATCGTTGCTCGCACACACGTCCGAGGAACTGTGCAACCTCCGCCTCCTCGCTCCAGTGATGCAACAGAAGCACAACTCTTTCTTGTTGAATAGCCACCAGGAACATGTATCTCGCTAGTCCGAGACCATGGGGGATAAATACTAGAGGGGGAGAGAGATCCTTCACGAGGAGGTGTGAGTGAGAGAGAGGGAGGGGGGCTCCTTTTATAGGAGGAGGGCGAACCCCAAGGGGGTGGCAGGCGCATGGGGCTGCCCCCTTGCCCTACCTCCATTGATGTGGGTGGACACTCCACTCACAAAAATGCCTTTTAATTTCCTCCACTCAAAAACCCACTCACATTCCCATTAAATTTCCGCCAAATTTAATGCAAACTCTCATTAAATAAAACTCCTTTTATTTATTCAAAATTTTGTCAATTACTTTAATTAAAAACATTCACATATAACCCCTTGCTAGTATTTCATTTCACATGCAAAAACTCTTTTTGCAATTTCACCCGAAAACCCGTTTTGGTATCTAGTGAAATAAATTACTGCGCTTGTTATTCTTTCCGGCATGAAACTTTTGCTCCAAATGGATGTCGGTGTCTCTTAAGTGTGTCAACCTATGGTTTGCGAATAATGCGGACATGATCGAGACCCTCTCAGATCAATAATCAGAAGCGGAACCTAGAGATCCATACTGACTCCCACACATTCAGCGATGACTTTCTTGTGATCGTGAGAACCTTTTACGCTAGTATCTTAATCCTTTTGTTTCGCAATATATTACATGTCCGAGATTTGATCATCGATATCTCTATACCTAGTTTGATCTCGTTACTTCCATGTACTCTTTTCTCGTTCCCGTGATATAACATTCTAGTGATCAAATCAATTGCTTGCAACCTTATCAAGGTGATATCACCGAGAGGGCCCAGAGCATATCTATCCGTCATCGGGATGAAGAAATTCCACTCTCAATCCATGGGCCTTAACATAACACTTTAGTAATCTTGAACCCATCTTTATAATCACCACATTACGGTGTGACATTTGATGTTATCAAGATACTCTTCCGGTGTTAGTGATTGACATGATCTCATGGTCTAAGGATTAGGATCACTTTGTATGTTGTTATAGCAATGTAAACTCAATGACTTTGATCGTAATGTTATACTTTTGATGAATGTTCATCACACCATTACACTAATGTTGTGACCTCGTTATTATCAACATCCAATGTCCATGATCAGGAAACCTTGATCATCTTGTTAATCAACGAGCTAGTTTATGAGAGAGGCATAACTAGGAACTTTATGTTTGTTTATTAAACACACATGTATTAACGTTTCTGTATTAATACAATTATAGCATGCAAAATAAACATCTATGATATACTTGGAATATACATAATAACCACTTTTTTATTGCCTCTTAGGGCATATTCCCTTCACCCAAGACCCCGAGGATTGATCCAGGTATAGGGAGTGTGATTAATGACTAATCTCTTGGATGGGAACTCGGTGTGAGAAGTGTAAATGTTGTATGTGAGGATTTACTTGGGATTAGCTGTGGCGTCACTATGCATATCATTAGTTCTCTTTCTTCTATGGATGAGACTAGTAGGTTATTGCTATAAGCGGTTTCTGAGGCAATAGAAATTATGGATGCACTACCCACATATAATTATCTTTCTCTAACAATTACATGCATACTTTATTATTATCTTTTATTCCCATCGGATGTTTTGCACATTCTGGTGAAACGAAAGCCCTAGGCCCTCTCTCCATCATAAACAACAACAAAGATCACGAACTCTTGGTGGGTAAAACACCAACCAAAACTTCCGGTCCATTAAAGTAACTTCACTTTGCTTTATGCTTCCCAGCGATTCGATAAACCTAGGTCTTCTAGGGAAAAGAAGATATACTACATCCGTAATCTAGATCGAAGGTATCATATGCACACGTAGAATCTATGACACCCGATCATCACGTGATGCTTCAAGCACGAGTCTTAGAAATAGTGCCTACTAAGGGCGAACACTTTTATTACTTGATATTTAGTGAGGGGTGATCGCCTAGTTGATGTAGGTGCGCTTAAGAAAGAAACCCCAAGGGCAAGGTGTGATGTCGCACATCGGAAGTCTTCCTCGATGAAACCGAGGTTATCGAACTAGTAGGAGGAAGGAAACATCACATAAGTGTTCCAAACAGCGTGAAACCTGCACAACACAAACTCAAGACTTTGACCCGAACAGTGAGGTTGTCAATCTCACTGGTTTGTGTAACAAAGGATTAACTGTATGGTGTGGAAGGTGATGATTGTTTGTAGCAAGTAAACAATAACAGTGGAGGATGTATCAATGGTAAAGATTGGACCGGGTTCCATAGTTCACTAGAGGTGTTCTCCTTAGATAAACAAACATGGCATGCTGCGTAAACAAATTATAGCAGGCAATTGACAGGACTGAGCAAGGCATAAAAATGCAATACTAGACAAAAAAGTTCCTATGAGATTCGATTGGGCAATACAACAATATACATAGACTGCCATCCAACTTCATCTATGACTAGAAGTCCACCTTGAGGTTATCATCCGAGCCCCCTCTAGTATTAAGTTGAGCAACAGACAACTGCTTTAAGAAAAGTGTGTAAGGTAAACAATCCAATTGTTCCATGAACAAGAGACCGTTATTTTCTCCCTAGTGGCAACAAAACATATACAAAGAAGATATTCATCACTTCCACGGAAACTAGAGGCATGAACCCTTATCGAGCATAAATACCCCTCTTGGAGTCACTAGCAACTACTTGGCCAAGATAGCTACTAACAGCAGAGAATGCAAGATCACAAACAACACGACATGATAGAATCATAAGACAAAACCATTAATCAATCGACATAGTAATCTTAATATACATAGGATCATAAACACAACATGCATGATTACAAATAGATTAGATCTTGATCATGAGCAGACTCACAAGATCGATACATCAAAGCATAAGGAGGAGATACAACAATCTAGCTACTACATGGACCCGTGGTCAAGGTGGAACTACTCACGCTTCATCTAGGAGGCTAGCATGATGAAGAAGGCCTCGGGATGATCTCCCCTCTGTCAGGGTGCCGGGAAGAGCTTCAGATCCCCCCGATCTAGGGACGATGGTGGCGGCTACAAACGGTTTTGTGGAGTTTGATCGGGACTAGGGTTTCTGCATCAGGGGCTTCTTATAGTCGAAGGGGCGAGCCAGGGGGCCACCAGGGCGGTTGCACCCCCCCCCCCCAGGCGCGGGGTGGCCCCCCTGGTGAGCCTTCTCCGTCTCATCTTCTGGCTTCGTGTTTCCCACAGTAAAATAATGACTTTGGCTTTTGTCCCGTCCAATTCCGAGAATATTAATTTTACGCCTTACGGAACCAAAACAGAAGAAAACAGGCAAATGGAACTATGGCAACTTGTTAATAGGTTAGTTCCAGAAAACATATAAAAACACCTCAAAGTGTGGACAAGCAAAGCAAAGTAGATACTAAACAAGCATGGAACATCAAAAATTATAGATACGTTTTCGACGTATCAAGCATCCCCAAGCTTAACTCCTGCTCATCCTCGAGTAGGTAAGTGATAAAATAATAATTTTTGAGGTGACATGCACCATCAAAACCACGATCAAACCATTTGCAAGCATTGAAATCTGGTATCAAAGAACTCTAAACATTTGCATGAAAGATGGAGTTATAACAATAAGACAAAGTAACTATGCATGCAACATGAATGGCTACAAACAAAGATCATGAATAACATGCATTGAAAAACATTTGTTTGTTTCACATACAGAAAACATGGCATAGTGGCATTCATCTTGTCCCTCATGGAGTACCAAATAGATGCATAGGACACCTTCAAAGTTCATAAGAGTGACTAGATACAAATAGAACAAGAACAAGTAATATGAAAATATGCATCGATCAATAAGTTTTGGGACACTTCACTTAGAACTAAGAATGGCCACTATGCTCTCTTAATGGTGCCTAAAGAATAGAAGGTGGAGACTCAATATAATAATGCAAGAAAGGCCCCTCATAAAGGGAAGCAGGGATTTGAAGTTTCAAAGAGAGCTTCCAAATATTATACTTGTTAGCTTTCAGCCCTCATTGCCCTATCATAAGCATCTTGAAGTGATTAAGGTTAAAGTGAACAAACTATGGAGTATATGCTTGACAAAGTATAAGTTGGCAATCTCATGTCCCTTGAATCTGAGAGCCACACCTCATGCTACTCAACTTAGGTCACACTGTAAGTTCTTGTCATAGTAAGTACATGTGTATCATAGAGAAGCCAATGGGGTACCCCTTGCACATGGTGCAGGAGCTATCCATAACCAAAATTACAAGGCAAGCAGACAATGAGCATCTCAGCAATCTTTTTATTTACTATGTGCATAGCTTTTTATTGAGGATACTTCACAAATAGATCATTATGATGATGCTGCAAGTTTCCACCATGATTAGGCATGGCTTAGGCTAGCGGCCCAGGCATTTCTCTAACACAAAATACATAACTCCATGCACTTACAATCTCCCTATTTATTTCACACGGTGACATCCATAGACAAAAGAGCATGATATCAACTATGTACAAAGTACAAGTGCAATGTTGAAAACGTTCCCCATGATAGCCTGGTTCTGCTAATTCCAACGTATAAGTGCAAGCATATAAAACTTAGATGACACAATGGTTCAAGTTTATTAGGGGCAAGAAATATAAAGTGTGCCATCAAGTTTGTTAGGGCTTTAATCACTAAGTTTTCGCATAACAAAATACTTTTTAATTGGAAGATTGCTGAAAACAATAATATACTTGGAATGGTGTAACAAACCATGCATAGGAATTTATAGTGGACACTTTGGAATAACTTGGTTTCTTGTGAGTTGGAAGCATGAGTAGAACTTACTCATACAAGTGGAGGCTAGTAAAAGATTGGGAGCAACCAACTAAGAGAGCAATAGTGGCCATAATCATGCAGAGCGACAAAACATTACTAATCAAAGCATAGAGTGGTACTACAAGTCAAGGACTAAATGATCATAGAGTCTATGGTGACTTGTTCATAGTCATAACATGGTGTGATCATGTGCCAAGTCAACCCAAACAAAGCATCAAAGGAGAATACCACAATACTATGCTTTTGTATGCTAAAACAACGCATGATTCCCTCAAGTCACACTAAGCAATCCCAATTGTTTGGAACAAGTCATGATACAGCAATAATCACTAAGCATAAGGCCAAAACAACACCTAGCATTATATGCTAAAGTCTAAGTCACAGTCAAAGCAAGCTCCTCTTGCTCTATTTCAAGCAAGAACTTTCTACTACTTTCCAACACCAATCAACTTATTTGAAACAATATAGCGAGAACGAGGGTCCAAACTACTTTATTCAATACAAACTAAGCAAAGCAAACAAAAACTAAGATGCTCCAAGAACAACACAACAGTGCATGAAACAATAAAAATGAAGTGTCTAGAAAGACCTGAGTTTTTTATTGATGAAGAAGGGGATGCCTTGGGCATCCCCAAGCTTTTATGCTTGTACCTCTTGGATATTTATTGGGGTGACACCGGGGTGGCATCACCAAGCTTGAGCTTTTGTCCATTCTTCGTCTCATTACATCATTCTCTCTCTACACCTGAATTTTTTTTCCTTCACACAATCTTTATTAGCAACATTAGTGTATTCAAAAGATAATAGACCTTTGGGTTTAGCTTTTTACCAACAAAACTTTTCACTAAAAACACAAGATACTGTAGCAACTCCTTCAAAATTCTCAATTCCCCAAAAGAGAACTCAAAAGGAATCAATAAAAGCAAATGCAAATAATGGCGAAATCATCAAAACATACCAGCAGGTAGAAACCGATTTTTTCAAAAATCTTATGTTGCTCAAACCAATAAGTGTTGAACTAACGAAAGTTAGATAACATACTGGGGGATGTATCCGTAAATTTTCATCTCAATCCGACTTACAGAGACTCCTCATGAATTTGTATGGTGGAGGACAGAAATCTGTTTTGGGACAGCAACTCCCCAAATCTTACTTCCCTCTCATCAGATGTCATTCTTGGCATAAAAAGCAAACAAAAAAGGATAAGGAGAGGTCATTACTGACGTAATAACTTCCAAGACTCAAGTAAACTCTTGGGTTATCTCCCAACAAGTACTTTTCTTTAACGCCTTTAAGTTAGGCACAAGAAGCAAGAAATCAAGTATTTTCAAATGAGGAAGCATTAACATCAAACCTTGCTTTCAAAGGAGGAGCAAAAAGCAACTTCTCTATCCTCATAGGGAAGTGTTCAATACCTTTCTTGAATGGAAATTGATATTTAATGGCGTCTTCTTTCATATCAATGATGGCACCAACAGTTCTAAGAAAGGGTCTTCCCATAGTAATAGGACAAGAAGCATTGTATTCAACATCCAAAACATAGAAATCAACAGGGACATAAGCATAGTTAACCAAAATGAAAACATCATTAATACTCCCCATGAGTTTCTTCTTAGCATTATCATCAAGTGGGACATCCAAATAACAATCTTCCAAAGGTGGAAAATCAAGCATTTCATAAATCTTCCTAGGCATAATAGAGACAGTAGAACCAAGATCACATGAAGCTTTGAGATTAAAGTCATTCACTTGCACATTAATAATGGGTTCCCAAATATCTTCTACATTCCTATTAATAGAAGCTTTGTGTTTTAAATTCTCTTTCTTAATCTTAACAAGATCATCTATAACGTGTTTGGTGAAAGCAACATGCCTATCACTAGCATCAGGACTTCTAGCAAGTTTTTGCAGGAACAAAATCACTTCAGAAATATTGCAACCATCTATATCAAAATCAAACTTAGCATCACTAGTAGTATACTCATTAGACTTAGGCATTGTAGGAGGAGGAATAGGGACTTCTTGTGGCTTAGTGGTATCCATTTTAGTGATGGTGCACACACTATTGTTTCTATCAATTTCAGCTTCCCTTTCCCACTTAGCATGATGTTGAGCTAACAGTCTAACATTTTCATCAATAGTAACTTGTATGGCATGAGTAGTAGCAAAGGTACTTTCCATGGTTTCGGGTTTAGCAGCCATTTTATTAATCAAGGAGGCGTATGACAAAGAGGAAATATTCTTCTGAACAGTTAAAAGTTTTTCCTCCACGGTCTTATTGAAAGCGGTTTGTTTACTAATAAAGTCTTTGAGCACGACTTCAAGTTCAGAGGGGGCACTTCTACCATTGTTGTAGGAGTTTCCATAAGTATTGCCATTATTAGGAGGATAAGGCCTATAATTGTTGTTACCACCAAAATTATTCCTATATGCATTGTTGTTGAAATTGTTGTTTCTAATGAAGTTCACATCAACTTGCTCTTCTTGAGCAACCAAAGAGGCTATCACATCACAAGATTTTTCAAATCTTGTAATGTGAAAAATAAATGAATAAAATAAAACTTTGTTGAATTTCAGGGTGAGAAGAAACTTTTTGATTCCAATTGGAAACCTTCAAAACCTATTTGATCAAACAAATCCTAAAAGGATTTAAAAAGATAAACATTTAATAAAGGAAGTTTTAAAATATTTGGACTTACTATTTTGAATCTTTTAATAAAAAGATTTGGTTTTCAAATGAAAAGAAAGGAATTTAAATAAGGAATATTTTATAAGACAAATTAAAACTTGGCCAAGTCTTAGAAATAAAATATTTATATTTGATAAAAATAGTAAAGGTTTATTTAAATAAAATAATAGGATTTTGTATCAAAGTTTATTAAAAAGAAAGGTTTTACTATTTTATTTAAACATTAAAACTTATTTATTTATTTTAAACAAGTTTTCCAAGTATTCTTTATTTCCAAATAAAACCTACTGATTTGGTTTTGAAAATATTTAAATTTCAAATGGAGATTTTAAATAAATCAAATTCTATTTTGATTTAATAAACAAGGTCTATTTATTTAATTAATAATGGACCTAAAATAAAAATATTATTTTGTTTTGGACTTTGGTTGATGTTGTTAAGCAGAACCAAAAACTCAATACAAAGTTTGGTGAAAGTTTGATGTGAATTGAATGTTTGATTTGTTGTTTGAATTTCAAAACAAAAATAGAAATAGGAAAAGAAAAGCATTTGAAAAAAAAAAATAGAGTCGAGGCCAACTGGTCCAGCCCAACAAGCCCAGTACCAGCCCAGCTACTCCCCACGCGCGAATGGTTTTTCACCTGAACCCGCACCCGTAGAGCGACTGACCAGTGGACCCTCTCCCAATCTTTCTTCCTCGCTGATAGCAAGGTCCCACACCTCCTGTTCGTCGTTTCCACCCGCCGCTGACCACGCCCGGCCGTTCCTCCCGTTGAATGCTCGCGTTAATTCGCCGTAACGCTGCAGTGATTCCGCTGTGCAAATGCTTCCTCTTAATCGCCCACGTCCCCTCTCCATTTCCCCCCAGACCGCTCTCTCCCTCTGCCTCCAGGCTGCGACTATTTCGCCCCACACCGCCACTGCTCCGACCACCGTCCCCAGCCAATTCCGGCGACTCTACACCACCCCTTGCCTCCCCAAGCACACGGGCACATTCCCCAGACCTAGGCGCTTCTCCCTGTGCTGTCCGTTCACTCGCGGGCGCCCCAGAACGTCGGCTTCGACAACCTCTGAGCGCCGCCACGTCTGCTACTTTCTCCGGCGAGTTTTCCCGGTAACTCCAGACCGCCCCGAGCCCTCTCAGTGATGCTCTCACATTCCCCATGCTCGTACGCGTCTAACCACACCTGTGTTTTGCCACAGCACGATCGGTAGCCTCGTCCCCAATGACGCCTGAGCGAGACCGACGCCGTCCGTGACTCCGGTGAGGAATTCCGACGTATACTGAGCGCCCTCGCCTCCTCGCAACCATGTTGAGCATCCCCACGTCACTGCGATCACGGTGAGACCTCCCTACGCCATCTTTGATTCCTGTAGCCACCGCTAGCACCTCGTCCGACTGTGCGCCGCCCCTCACCGCCGTCAGCGCCGCTCGAGTATGGTCGAATAGATTCACACCGTTAGATCTCGATCCTATGGCTGATAATAGAACCTAAGCGAAAGGGTACGAGTGGACCTGAGCCGTGCGATTGAACTAAGATCCAACGCACCAGAGAGTCTAATCCGCATGAAGCGGTACCTCCCAATAAAAACACGACGTGTGGCCAGTCTTTGTTTAAAACAGAATTTGAAATCAGATTGATTTGGAAATTTGAAACCTTGTAACTTTTGATCCACACGTCCAAAAATTGCAAACTTTATATCAATAGAATCAGTGGAACAAGCCCTAGTCAACCATGCAATTTGTTTAGTAAAAAGCTTCTGGTAAAATGTTTGTTTTTGCAGAAACATTTGTATGCTTGTTTAGGTGATAAAAATTATTCCAAAATGATTTTGGGGTTGAAATCTTTGCAAATTAGTTTGTTGTGAACCTACTTACCCTAGGAACCAACTATTGGATTTAAAAATGAATTTTGAGAAGATTAGGGTTGATTAATTGAATTAGCCTATTTCTAGTCAAATAAAAATGTTGGTTTTGCTATGAAAATGATTTTTGAGAAAAACCTTTGGAAAATGTGTTGAAACAAACCTACTGACCCTAAACACCAAGTTTTGAGATTAAACAACTTATTTGGTGAACATTATAAAATTGTTGCTTTGATAAAAACATTTTCCACTACATAAAATAATGTTTTGATTTAAAAATGATCTATAGGAAAAACCCTTTTGCAAATAACTTTGCCACCATGGAAAATGACCACTTTGAGCCTTACAAAGTGTAGAGCCTGGTAGAAACCACTTTTGCAAATAAAACTATCTTTTGCATGCTTGCATGCATGACTTAGTTTTTATCATTTTATGTGTGATTGAATTGTTTGATATTTGGTTGGAATGCTAGTTGATATTCTGTTTGCTTGATTTGTAGTGAAGTTAGAAAAGTGTGAAACTAGCAAGATCAAGAAGTGAACCAACATTCCCTACCAAAAAGGCAAGTTACACTATCATCTGAAGTCCTACTATTTTCATTATACTTAGTGGATTTTGAAACATGCATGAAAAGAATTTCTATACTTATGCTATGCTAAATCCTAATAGGATACCCTATACATTCCTTAGTGAAAACAATGTAGTTGTAAAATGCTTAGCCATGCTAAATATTTTGAGAAGAGATACATGTTGAGATTTTATGAATTTGAGAAAAGACTTATGTTTTATATAATAAAACAAGTACTCAATGAACCACCTGGGTGGACAAGGATACTTTGAGTTTTGGATAAGGTGGCAACAAAAGGAACCAAGTCTATGGCAATCTCTTTGTGTTGTGCACCAAAAGAAAACCACCCAGGGACTTAGAGATTGAACATGTTTCTCCAATTGTGGCTTTCGTGTACAGCCACATGCTACATATGTCTCTGGCTTAGTCAACTACATTGGGAAGACCCATGCATTGTCTTCAGGTACTGAAAATGAGGGAACTCGAAACCCTACATGGGTGCCTGAAGACAAGCTAGCAATGGTGTATGGGAGGACCCTTTGGAAAGACTTCGTCACATTCTCAATCTTCCAGTACTCCATCTTGGTGAGTACTTATCCAGCGGCCACTAGTGGAAACAAGATGAGATTGTGTCATGTGGGTAAAGTGTACAACTTCTGCAGAAGATAATAAAATCTAAGTACTTAGCCGTGTCCCAGGTTATGGACAATACTGAGCAACTAAAGCTTGAAGATATGGGAAATCTCGACATTCCAATTTCTAAAAGAAAAACTTTAAAGTGATAACAAAAGACTTGCAGCACTTGGGGTTACCAAGGAGCTCAAGAGATTTGGATAAAAACTTGCAGCACTTGGGGATTTAACAAGGAGCTCAAGAGATTTTGATAAAAACTTGAAGTACTTGGGGTGTACCAAGGAGCTCAAGAGATTTGGATAAAAACTTGCAGCACTTGGGGATTTACCAAGGAGCTCAAGAGATTTTGATAAAAACTTGAAGTACTTGGGGTGTACCAAGGAGCTCAAGAGATTTTGATAAAAACTTGAAGTACTTATGGTGTACCAAGGATCTCAAGAGATTTTAACAAAGACACTTGGGATTTTACCAAGAAGTTCAGAAAGATTTGACAAAAGAACAAAACCATTTTGAAAAGATAGGATAAATTATTGCTTTCTGCAAATAAGCCTTAAACCCTACTTAGCCAAATTTGGATGTAATGATAGTATCCACTTATATTCAACATAGTAGTGAAACTTGCCAATACAATTCAAATGTATTGACCCTTGTGGCTGTAACTTGTAATGTTGTAGGTTTGATTGATATTAGTGAAGTTGATTGATTAGGATTACAAAGTCTACAACCAACATGTCTGCCTGTGGCACTTTGAAGATGAAGGACCCCATGCTTATAGATATTCTGCTGCAATATAATGTAATAGCCAAATGAGCTATGTAAGATGTATAAAATTATGTTATTCCTGGTTATAAAGTTGTATTATGACCTTTGTTTCTTGATATTACATCTTAACTGTGGATGCTAGCTATTGATCCAGGGACTAGCATTGTAAACACAGGGATCTCTACCTTATTAAAGGTTGGGAACTCTACAGATGGTATCAGAGCATTGTGTTGCCTGTAGGATTTGTAAACCTAGGATTGGAAAAAAAACCTTAGAAAAATAGGAGTTGTATTTGTTCCAAAAACTTATTTACAAACAATCTTCTAAACTCTTTCCTCAACCATTTTGGTTTTGATTCTACATCTCTTCTATTTCAAGCTTGATGGAAAAACCTACCCCATGGCCAAGACTTCACCATGTTCAAAGGACTTCATCAACTCTAATGACTTCAACTTCATCAACTCTAATGACTTCAACTTCTTCAACTCTAATGACTTCAACATCTTCAACTCTAATGACTTCAACATCTTCAGCATATTCACCGAGAACTTCAACCTTGGACATCACTAAGGACAAGTGAGACAAGAAATCTTGCTCAAGAATTGGAGACTAAGGAAACACAAGTTGGAAGGAGCCCACATCACTTGAAGTTTTGTGACCAAAAGTGTTCCCAAAGAAACCATGATCTGATGCAAGAAGAATCAACCCAGAAGGATGGAAAGATCACAAGTGAACCATATAGATGGACCACCATATCAAGTATAGATCAAACACACCAACTTATGTGGTGTAACAAAAAAAATATTTTGTTGCATAAAAATGTGCTTGAACTTTGTTGTTTGAGTGAAAAGTTGTTTGTGAATGCTTGCACATTGCTTGAGTGAATTGTGATGTGTGTGATTAGAACTATTTCCTTAGAAATATCTTGCCTATTCTAATTTCAATTCAACCCCAAACAGATGACTACTCCAAGAGACTCCAACATCAAGGTTGATAACACCAACAATACCAACCAAGAGGACAACATGGAGGAACTCATAGCAACCCAAAACCAGTTGAACCAAATGACATTTCAGTTCATAGCCAACACTAGTGGGAAGATCCAACCCTACAAAAGTTTTTGGAAGACCAAGCCCAAATGTTGCATAAGGTGACAAATGAAATGCTCAACATGGAAAGCAACTTCAAGGATGGCAAAGATGTCATTCTAAAAGGAGCCAAAGCTTGCAATATTTGTGGAGACAAGGATCACACTTCCAAGGAGCATGGAGATCAATGCCCCAACTGTGAAGAGAAACACCCAGTTGGCCAATGTCCCACCTCTCAAGCTACATGCTACTTGTATGAAGGAAACAACCATGTCCCTATCCAATGCCCCATTTATTCCATAGTTGAACAAAGGAAACAAGGTGGAGTGCAAAAAATCAATGCAAACTATCAAGAAGGATCCAAGTCTACCAAGAAGAATGAGGACAAAGGAAAAGCTCCACTTATACCTCCATGCAATACAACCCAATTCAAAGGACCAAAGAAGAGGCATATGAATTTTCCAAGGAGCAATAGAAGGTCCAAGAAACATGTAGACATCCCTACCTACCAGATAACATATGAACAACATGAACTAGATGCACTCCTAGCTTTGGAAGCCCAAAAGAAAAAGAAGGACAAAAGCCATGTGCAATGCCATAATTGTAAAGAAATGGGACACTATTCGATGAATGTCGAGAAAGCAGTAGTATAAAGAGATTGGTCAAGTATGGTGCAACAATTGCAAAGGACTAGGGCATTATGCAGCAACTTGTACACAAGAGACACGTGAAGAACTCAAAGTTATCATATGTTTCAATTGCAAAAACCCAGGACATTATGCAAGCAATTGTCGAAAAGATGAAGAACAAGATAAACAAGCCTATGAAGGATCTCACTTGTCACATGTGACAAGTGTGGAAACAAAGGACACTATCAGATGTTTGCCCAGAAGTTTCCCCAGGATTCCAAGAAGGCCAACATGTAATTTAGTTTGAAAATTTTTAAGGGTGGTAGTACCCTAGATGTTTTGAGCCTACTTGTAACAATAGCCTTCCCAAATCTCGGGACGAGATTTATTTTAAGGGTGGTAGCCTGTCACATCCCAAGATTTTTCAAATCTTGTAATGTGAAAAATAAATGAATAAAATAAAACTTTGTTGAATTTCAGGGTGAGAAGAAACTTTTTGATTCCAATTGGAAACCTTCAAAACCTATTTGATCAAACAAATCCTAAAAGGATTTAAAAAGATAAACATTTAATAAAGGAAGTTTTAAAATATTTGGACTTACTATTTTGAATCTTTTAATAAAAAGATTTGGTTTTCAAATGAAAAGAAAGGAATTTAAATAAGGAATATTTTATAAGCCAAATTAAAACTTGGGCAATTCTTAGAAATAAAATATTTCTATTTGATAAAAATAGTAAAGGTTTATTTAAATAAAATAATAGGATTTAATATCCAAGTTTATTAAAAATAAAGGTTTTACTATTTTATTTAAACATCAAAACTTATTTATTTATTTTAAACAAGTTTTCCAAGTATTCTTTATTTCCAAATAAAACCTACTGATTTGGTTTTGAAAATATTTAAATTTCAAATGGAGATTTTAAATAAATCAAATTCTATTTTTATTTAATAAACAAGGTCTATTTATTTAATTAATAATGGACCCTAAAATAAAAATATTATTTTGTTTTGGACTTTGGTTGATGTTGTTAAACAGAACCAAAAACTCAATACAAAGTTTGGTGAAAGTTTGATGTGAATTGAATGTTTGATTTGTTGTTTGAATTTCAAAACAGAAAATAGAAATAGGAAAAGAAAAAGCATTTGAAAAAAAAATAGAGTCAGACGCAGCCCAACTGGTCCAGCCCAACAAGCCTAGTACCAGCCCAGCTACTCCCCACGCGTGAATCGTTTTCACCTGAACCCGCACCCTTGAGGCAATGACCCGATGGACCATCTCCCAATCTTTCTTCCTCGCGTGACTGAGGTCCCACACCTCATCGTAAATCGTTTCCACCCGCCGCTGACCACGCCCGGCCGTTCCTGCCGTTGAATGCTCGCGTTAATTCGCCGTAACTCCGCAGTGATTCCGCTCTGCAAATGCGTCCTCTTAATCGCCCATGTCCCCTCTCCATTTCCCCCCAGACCGCTCTCTCCCTCTGCCTCTAGGCTGCGACTATTTCGCCCCACATCGCCACTTCTCCGACCACCGTCCCCAGCCAATTCCGGCGACTCTACACCACGCCTTGCCTCCCCAAGCACACGGGCACATTCCCCAGACCTAGGCGCTTCTCCCTGTGTTGTCCGTTCACTCATGGCGCTAGAGCGGCTTTGACAACCTCTGGCGCCTTGTGCGCTACTTTCTCCGTGAGTTTTCTGGTAAGTCGGACCGCCGAGCCCTCTCGATGATGCTCACATTCCCCATGCTCGTCGCGTCTAACCACACTGTGTTTTGCCACATCACGATCGGTAGCCTCGTCTAGCGGCGCTGAGGCGACCGATGCGTCCGTGACTCCGGCGAGGAATTAGGCGTATCTTGGCCTCGCCTCCTCGAACCGTTGAGCATCCCCACGTCGCTGCAATCACGGTGTGACCTCCCTCTGCCATCTTTGCTTCCTGTAGCCGCCGCTAGCACCTCGTCCGACCGTGCGCCGCCGCTCACCGCCGTCAGCGCCGCTCGAGTATGGTCGAATAGATTCACACCGTTAGATCTCGATCCTATGGTGATAATAGAACACGAGCGAAAGTGCAGTGGAACTGAGCGTGCGATTGAACTAAGATCAACACACTAGAGAGGCTAATCCATTTAAGCGGTGCCAATAAAAACACGACGTGGGGTCTTTGTTTTAAAACAGAATTTGAAATCAGATTGATTTGCAAATTTGAAACCCTTGTAACTTTTGATCCACATGTCCAAAAATTGCAAACTTTATATCAATAGAATTAGTGGAACAAGCCCTAGCCAACCATGCAATTTGTTTAGTAAAAAGCTTATGGTAAAATGTTTGTTTTTTGCAGAAACATTTGTATGCTTGTTTAGGTGATAAAAATTATTCCAAAATGATTTTGGGGTTGAAATCTTTGAAAATTAGTTTTGTGAGCGTCTTGACCCTAGGAACCAACTATTGGATTTAAAATGAATTTTGAGAAGATTAGGGTTGATTAACTGAATTAGCCCATTTCTAGTCAAATAAAAATGTTGGTTTTGTTATGAAAATGATTTTTGAGAAAAACCTTTGGAAAATGTGTTGAAACAAACCTACTGACCCTAAACACCAAGTTTTGAGATTAAACAACTTATTTGGTGAACATTATAAAATTGTTGCTTTGATAAAAACATTTTTCCACTACATAAAATAATGTTTTGATTTAAAAATGATCTATAGGAAAAACCCTTTTGCAAATGACTTTGCCACCATGGAAAATGACCACTTTGAGCCTTACAAAGTGTAGAGCCTGGTAGAAACCACTTTTGCAAATAAAACTATCTTTTGCATGCTTGCATGCATGATTTAATTTTATCATTTTATGTGTGATTGAATTGTTTGATATTTGGTTGGAATGCTAGTTGATATTGTGTTTGCTTGATTTGTAGTGTAGTTAGATAAGTGTGAAACTAGCAAGATCAAGAAGTGAACCAACATTCCCTACCAAAAAGGCAAGTTACACTATCATCTGAAGTCCTACTATTTTCATTATACTTAGTGGATTTTGAAACATGCATGAAAATAATTTCTATACTTATGCTATGCTAAATCCTAATAGGATACCCTATACATTCCTTAGTGAAAACAATGTAGTTGTAAAATGCTTAGCCATGCTAAATATTTTGAGAAGAGATACATGTTGAGATTTTATGAAGTTGAGAAAAGACTTATGTTTTATATAATAAAACAAGTACTCAATGAACCACCTGGGTGGACAAGGATACTTTGAGTTTTGGATAAGGTGGCAACAAAAGGAACCAAGTCTATGGCAATCTCTTTGTGTTGTGCACCAAAAGAAAACCACACAGGGACTTAGAGATTGAACATGTTTCTCCAATTGTGGCTTTAGGTATGCACCACATGCTACATATGGCTCGACTTAGTCAACTACATTGGGAAGACCCATGCATTGTCTTGGTCTCGAAAATGAGGGAACTCGAAACCCTACATGGGTGCACAAGACAAGATAGCAATGGTGTATGGGAGGACCCTTTGGAAAGACTTCGTCACATTCTCTATCTTCCAGCACTCCATCTTGGTGAGTACTTTTCCAGCGGACACTGGTGGCAACAAGATGAGATTGTGTCATGTGGGTAAAGTGTACAACTTCTGCAGAAGATAATAAAATCTAAGTACTTAGCCGTGTCCCCGGTTATGGACAATACTGAGCAACTAAAGCTTGAAGTTATGGAAATCTCGACATTCCAATTTCTAAAAGAAAACTTTAAAGTGATAACAAAGACTTGCAACACTTGGGGTACCAAGGAGCTCAAGAGATTTGGATAAAACTTGCAGCACTTGGGGATTTACCAAGGAGCTCAAGAGATTTTGATAAAACTTGAAGTACTTGTGTACCAAGGAGCTCAAGAGATTTGGATAAAAACTTGCAGCACTTGGGGATTTACCAAGGAGCTCAAGAGATTTTGATAAAAACTTGAAGTACTTGGGGTGTACCAAGGAGCTCAAGAGATTTTGATAAAAACTTGAAGTACTTATGGTGTACCAAGGATCTCAAGAGATTTTAACAAAGACACTTGGGATTTTACCAAAGTTCGAAACATTTGACAAAAGAACAAAACCATTTTGAAAAGATAGGATAAATTATTGCTTTCTGCAAATAATCCTTAAACCCTACTTAGCCAAATTTGCATGTAATGATAGGATCCACTTATATTCAACATAGTAGTGAAACTTGCCAATACAATTCAAATGTATTGACCCTTGTGGTTGTAACTTGTAATGTTGCAGGTTTGATTGATATTAGTGAAGTTGATTGATTAGGATTACAAAGTCTCTGACCAACATGCACTGTGGCACTGAAGATGAAGGACCCAATGCTTATAGATATTCTGTTGCAATATAATGTAATAGCCAAATGAGCTATGTAAGATGTAATAAAATTATGTTATTCCTGGTTATAAAGTTATATTATGACCTTTGTTTCTTGATATTACATCTTAAATGTGGATGATAGCTATTGATCCGGGGACTAGCATTGTAAACACAGGGATCTCTACCTTATTAAAGGTTGGGAACTCTACAGAGGTTAAGGGAACATTATTTGGATCTAAAGGAGCTTTCCCATTAACAAGCATAGCCATAATAACATCAATCTTATCACTCAAAGAGGAGGTTTCTTCAACGAATTTACCTTCTTACCATGTGGAGCTCTCTGGTGCCATTGAGTAATTAACCATCATATTATCAAGGAGTTTTGTTGCGGCACCCAAAGTGATGCCATAAAGGTTCCTCCAAAATTGAATCCAGCAGTTTCCTTGAAGAAGTTCAAACACAGAAAAAGTCTGGATAATCATCCAAGCGGTGAGTCCATGAGTGGAACAATTCTTAACCAAAGATTTCATTCTTTCCCAAGCTTGAGCAACATGTTCATTATCAAGTTGTTTAAATTTCATAATGTCACTTCTCATAGATATAATTTAGCAGGGAGGGTAGTACTTTCAATAAAAGCATCCTTGCACTTAGTCCAAGAATCAATACTATTTATAGGCAAGGATAGAAACCATTCTTTAGCTTTTCATAAGGAGAAAGGAAACCTTGAGCTTAATAATATCTCCATCTACATCCTTATACTTATGCATCTCACAAAGTTCAACAAATTTATTGAGATGGGCGTGATCATTAGGACTAGCACCGAAAATTGCTCTCTCATCACAAGATTCAACAAAGGAGGTTTAATTTCACAAAAGGTATCGAGCATGTGGAGCAATAGGGTGCTAAGGAAATCATTGTTGTTTGTGCTAGTGAAGTCACACAACTTGGTGTTCTCAGAGTTCATTTTGGCAAAGGTGGGCAAGCCAAAAACAATAGCAACTAGAGCAGAACTAATTTTTTTGTGTTTTGATAAGAGAAAACAAACCAAACTAGACTAATTTTTTGGAGTTTTTGATAAAGAGAAACAAAACCAAGAAAAATAAACTGAGCAAACTAAAACAAAAGTAAAGAGAAAGGTTGAGGAGGACTCCTTGTGAAGACCTTAGCCTCCCAGCAGCGGTGCGAGAGAAAACTTGTTGATGCGCCTAGTTGATGTAGGTGTGCTTTGTCGGGAAACCCCAAGAGCAAGGTGTGATGCAGCATAGCAACAAGTTTTCCCTCAATAAGAAACCGAGGTTATCAAACCAGTAGGAGGAAGGAAACGTCACACAAGTGTTGCAAGAAACGTGGAAACCTGCACACAAATTCAAGACTTTTGCCTCATGAGCAGCGGAGGTTATGAATCTCACTAGTTGTTGTGAAAATAAAGGATTAATTGTATGGTGTGGAAGGTGATGATGGTTTAGTAAGCAATAAAACAATGGAGAATGTATCAATGGTAAAGATTGTACTGGGTCCATAGTTCACTAGAGGTGTTCTCCTTAGATAAACAAACATGGCATGCTGGGTAAAACAAATTCTGACAAGGCAATTGACAAGATCGAGCAAGGCATAACAATGCAATACTATACCAAAAATTGAAGGAATATGCGAGAGGCAATAATAAAGTGGTTATTATCGTATTCCTTATTTGTGATAAAAGTTTATTTTGCATGCTATAATTTTATTGTCTGAGCGATAATACAAGTGTGTTTAATAAACAAAAAGTAAGTTCTAGTTATGCCTCTCTTTATAAACTAGCTCGTTGATTAACAAGATGATCAAAGGTTTCCTGATCATGGATATTGGATGTTGTTAATAATGAGGTCATAACATTATTGGAATGATGTGATGAACATTTATCTGAAGTATAGCATTACGGTCAAGGTCATTGTGTTTATATTTCTATAACATCATTCGAAGTTATCTTAGTCCTTAGACCATGAGATCATGTCAATCACTAACACCGGAAGAGTATCTTGATAACATCAAACGTCACACCATAACAGTGTGAATATAAAGATGGATTCGATTGCTACGTAGATGTTATGTTGAGGCTCATGGATCAAGAGTGTAATTTGTCCATCCCGATGATGGAGAGATATACTTTAGGCCCTCTGGTGATATCACATTAATTAGCTTGCAAGCAAGTGATTTGATCACTAGAATATTATATCACGGAACAAGAAAAGAGTACATGTAAATGATAGATCAAACTAGGTTCAGAATCGATGATCAAACTCGGACATGTAATATATCGCGAGACAAAGGGATTGAGTTACATGCGTATAAGGTTCACACGATCACAGAAGTCATCGTTGAATATGTGGGAGTTAGTACGAATCTCCAGGTCCCGCTGCTGATTATTGATTGGAGAGGGGTCTCGATCATGTATACATTATTCGCGAACCGTAGGGTGACACATAGGATGGATACCGGCAATTTGATCAAATAATATGCGAGAAAGAAAAGGAAAGGCAGGAATTTATTTCACTGAACCGAAATCGCTTTCGGTTGAAATTCTTTGAAAGCTGATTGCGCATGTGAAATTGAAATGTTATAAGGGGTTTTATGTGAGTGTTTTGTTAATTAGAGTAATTAACAAAATTCTGAATAAATAAATAAAAGAGTTTTATTTAAATGAGAGCTTGCATTAAATTTGGTGGAAATTTAATGCATGTGAGTGGATTTTTTAGTGGAGGTTTTTATGGAGTGGAGGCTTTTCATTTTGAGGAGCTCCACCCACATGGATGTGGAAGATGTGGGGGCAGCCCACCATGTCTGAGTGCATATCCTCTTGGGTTCCCCCTCTCCCTATAAAATTCCCCCCTCTCCTCCTCTCAAAGCACACCTCCTCGTGAAGGATCTCTCTTCCCCTCTAGTATTTATTCCCCATGGTCTCGGACTAGCGAGATACATGTTCCGGTGGCTGTTTACCAATAAAGAGGTGCCCAACGCTTCACTGGAGCGAGGGCGCTGGAGGTTGTCGGAGCACCAACGCGTGTAACGCGATGCGGATGCCGGCTTGCTGCTCAGTAGACTTGATGGTGCCGACCGTCAGACTAGATGGACTTCATCATGATATTGAGATCGAAGCCGTTCGACTACATCATCACGAGTACATCTGACCTCGTTACGCAATTCGGGTCTTCGAGGGCATTATTCTATGAATGTATATCCACCCGTTGCTTGTATCTAGTAGATAGATCTTGGTACATAGTTGTTCCCATCGTAGGAATTTTTGTTTTCTATGCTCTGAACCCTACAAAAGATCCTAAGAGATTCAATTGGGCAATACAACAATATACATAGACCGCCATCCAAAGAATACTTGCAAGCCTTAACAACCGAGTTGTCGGGATTCAGCTGCACTGAAATAGTTCTTGCTCACGAAGTTTATCCGGTAACAGTTTGTAGTAGCAACAACAAGCAAATTCTACATGAGAAGCGATGAAACATGAGCAATAATGTGATGCTTGAGTAATAGTAGGATTCGAGTCAAAGTAGGCACTTAAGGATGATGGATGAATGAGGTATTGCATGGGCGAGTCTAAACATGTAACTTCAAGATCTAGGGCATTGCGGATAAATAATAACAAGAATCCAAGGCACTAAACAATCCTAGGCATCATGCTCAAATAACAGTCATACGTGCTCACAATGAGAACTTGCACAACATCTTTTGTCCGGTATTTGACCCGTGGCAGCCAGAACCTCTAGGGAACCTCACCACAATTAAGGTTCTACTTTCAATGAGCACCGAGCAAAGCATTAACACCTTGTGACACATATGATCCTCACACCGGCCATCTCCTCGGGTTGTCCCAATTATTGTCACTTTGGGGCCTTTGGATCCGCAAATGATAATATGTACCACACACAACTTGTAGGTAAGATCACAAACAATACTATCCATAATGATTCAATAATAAGTTTAGATCACGAGATCATGGCACTCGAAGCCCTAGTGAAAATCATTAAGCACAACAAGTTGCAACAAGAAATCAAATAGCACTAATAGAGATACTAGGCATTATGCCTTAACTTGAGGATCTTATTCGATTACATGATGAGAACTCATCCAATCCCTACCATCCCCAATCCTACTGAAGTAGGATTACTCACTTATGGATGAGGGAAACATCATGGTTGATGGAGATGCGTTGGTGATGGCGTATGATGATAATCCTCTGCCAAATTCCCGTCGGCAGGTGCCAAACCGGAGTTTTTGATCCGGAATCTTGGTTTAGCATGGTGGAGGCGGTGGAGGCGGAACTCTTCTGGAAAACTATCGAACCCCTCGGTTTTTAAGTCGAAGGCAACCTTATAGAAGCGAGGAGGGGGCCGAGGGGTGCATGGGGTGGCTGCACCCCCCTCCAGGTCGCGTCAGTGGTGGGCCCATGCCTCAC